>JAOTQQ010000001.1:159077423-159135141 GCA_026546715.1 Gallinago undulata | reverse complement strand
GATGGGGCTTTGAGCAACCTGGTGTAGTGGGAGATGTCCCTGCCCATGGCAGGGGGGTTGGAACTCGATGATCTTTAGGGTCCCTTTCCAACCCAAATGATTCTATGATTCTATGATTCTATGATTCTATATTCTCTGTGAAATACATAAAATACAATCAAAGTAATTAAATTCATTAAAACTGTCTTAAATTGAAAATACATTTTAACTGCATAATTTTATTTACCTTAGTGCTTGAGATGGATTGGAGGAATAAGAATGCTGCTTTTTCTAAAGCTTCAAGCATTGATCCTTGTCACCATCACTACTGATGGATATTACCTTAGTTATATAAGGTTATCATAGGAATTGATGCAACTGTATTCAGCTAAGTATAGTCTATGTTAAGCCATGAAAAACAAAGTCTAACTTATTTTTCAAGATAGTTGAGTAACGTTACACTTTCACACTAATCTGAGACAACTCTTTGACTTCTATACAACAATATACTGTCAAGTAATGTGTATATTTTGTTTGAAGTGCCACATTTATAAGCCAAAATAAACTGTAAAGAAACAATAAAGAGCTCTGCCAGACTGAATATTGGACTGCCAAGCACTAATCTTAACTTCCCTTTTCTTTATTTATTCAGTTAATTTGTGATTTACTTTTTTGGCTGTAAAGATTGGCAGTAGCAGGAAGAACTGAAGTTAAAGTCGTATGTATAGAAAAAGGAAATTATTCATTCTGGGGAAAAGGGAGGTCACAGAATTTCCTGACATTTCCAGTACCTGGTACGTTGAAGATCTGGAAAGGAATATTACCTCTTTCAGAGAGTATGAGATAATAGCATAATAAAACAACATGAAGAAAGATTGAAGCATTGTATCTGCTTATTCTACAAAGAAGAAATGTTACGGTAGCAGTCTTCAAATAGATGAAAGCTTGTCATGAAGGTGAGGGGGATAAATTGATTTCCAAGCATCTTGTAAATAATCTGTTGAAGTAATGGACTTAAACTATAGTAAGGGAGATTCAGGGAAAAAAAAAAACACAACCAAAAACAAAAACAGGGAAAAAATCCAGCAAACTTCCTAAGTCTAGCTGGTAGATACTTTCTAACTTGTACTTAGGATGGGAATTAATTGCCTACAAATTCTGTAGAATAACACTTACTAGAAACATAAGTAAAATAAATATTATTCTTGTTACAACAAAACTTGTAAATTTTTTTAGGGGAGGAGTACTCAGCACTAGATAAACACCTACAGGGCACCTAAAGTTCCCAATAAGAATGTTTTTTGACAAACATCAAACACAGTCACGAAAAAGACTGCAGAACAGAGTACCAGCTATCTGTTAGTTTGATGATTCTATGGCTATGTCAGCCTTGCTGTAGCACCTCTGCTCCAGATAATGGCAGGATGTGGGTCTAAAGAAAGCCTTCTAGATTTTTACTGAAATTTCTTTGTCTGTGTCTTTTTACATATCTGTTGCAGAATGATACAATAGCTGGACTCAAAAGAGAACACATCCTGGAACATCGTGAATAAAATGTTTTATATAAAGCAGGTGTGGTTTCATTAACTGTAAACCCTTTTTTTCTGTCTTCCTATCTCTATTTTACATGTTCTGCCCAGCTAAAGGTTGTCAGTGTAGTGCTATTAAAATACTGACACTTACAGTTAATAAACATGTTTTGAATCATGGAATGGCTAATAGGGACTGACTGTTGCCAATGTCAGGTATTCTGCAGTGCTTTTTCCATTTCAGCACACAATTAAATTCAAAGTTTACAACTATTTTGTGCATTTAATAGCACATTTTCCGCTGTGGATGGTGGAAGTCCATTACTTCATACACTCTCCAAGTCCTTGATAAGATAGATAAAAATGGGAGTTACTTTTATTGTAGTCTTACTGTCAGTCAGTCAGACCAATAGATGCAACCAAAGGTGTAATCAAAAACTGTTCTTTCTTTTTTCCAATTCTCATTGTGAGCTGAAGCAAACAAATTTAAGCATTAAGACATGAAATGCGGCTTGAATCTTATCAGATAGTAGTGGTTAGCTGAGATGGTTGATGAAATTTAGGAAAAGACCTCTCATTTGTGGTAGAAGTAGCAAAGATTTCTTTCTTTCTGCCATGTTCTCAAAAAAGACACCTATCATTTCAGAACAGAGAATAAAAGCTGAGTTAGTGGGACCACACATCTGGGGGGCTCTAAGCAACCTGAACTAGTTGAAGATGTCCCTGCCCATTGCAGGGGGGTTGGACTACATAATCTTTAATCACAGAATCACAGAATCAAAGACCTTTAAAGGTCCCTTCTAACCCAAATTATTCTGTGATTCTACAATTTAGTCTAATATTATATTAATGTCTACTGTTGCTGTGGCAGGTATCTGCTCCCATAAGTTTCTTATTATCACTGTCATTAATTTACCAAACTAAGGTCATATTCGATTCCTGTTGAATTTAAATGTTCACAATCATTACCTTCCTAGAAATTCTGATGCAATTTGTTTACTCATGAGTGAGATATAAAGGCTTTTATAACCAAAAATTATTATTCAAAGACCATTTTTCAGATTTTCCAGTAAGTGAGGACTAATTTTTACAAACTCTCTTCAAATTAAACCCTGAAACTGTTTCAGCTTCGCTAAGTTCATAAAGCTTTTATTTGTCTGTTTGTTTATTCTTCCTTTTCTTGCTGTCATGGACACCTGAAATTGTCACACAGCGAAAAGAAAACAGGTTTTCTTTCCTATATTTTACATAATCTTACATGGCATTAAAACTGGTTTACCCCTTGCTTTTTTATTCTGTGATATTTAAAGTATAAATTCCAAGTCATTCATATTTTAAATTAATTAATCTTCCAAGTTAAGCACAAATAAACTTGAACTTCATCTTTAACTACAACAACTCTTCTCTGTTTCTGAACTCTGATTTTGAATAATCAGTGTAAGTGTTGGTTTTTAATGTGACACTAAAAAAGATATTGTTTAAAAGGACCAACCTTTCTTCCTTGCAAAATATAAACCCCCTAAAAGCAACCACCAGGAAGTCAACTGAGTAGAATAAGATAAAAAGCAAGCTGAAAAATAAAAATAAAATTCTATAGTTTTATCCACCTGTTTCTTCATGGGCTTCCTGTGAGCTGGTGCAATAGTCACGAAGTATCACCTTATTCTGATGGCATTGAGGCCACAGTCTCCAAGGATGCAGAATCCACACATTCTCTGGCAAATTGTTCCAATGCTTGATCAGAAACATGGTGAAAAAAGTTTCCTGTACAGTGAGTCCGAATTTTCCAGAACTTTTCAGTTTGTGTTCCTTGCCTTTTATCCTTCTGTTCAACTTGGAGAAAAGTCTGTCTCTGTCATGACTATGTTCCTCCATTAGGTAGCTGCAGGAGGAAAAAAATAAATCTCAGTCTCCTAAAAGTAGAAAAAACCCAATTGTTTCAGCTTCTCCTTCTATGTCGTGGGGTCCAGCTCTCTACCAACCTTGGTGGTCCACTGTAGGATCCCAGTATGTCAGTGTCTTTTCTGTACTGGGGAGCCAAAAATCGTACACAGTACTACAGATGTAGAGTCTCAAGTGCCTAACAGAGGGGAATAATCACTTCCCTCTACTTGCTGTCTTCATAATTGCTAATATGGCTCTGGGTGTGATATGTAACAATATAACATACTATGGTCGGACACAAGAATATATCTAGTCAGAAGCAGAGATACAACTGAGGCAATAAAACTCACTTTAAAAACACTGATCTCTCTCCATTTAGAAAGCTATTAAATTAAAATAGTCAAGAATGGTCTGATAGAAGGTGGTAGGTTAAACCAGCACACTGGATAGAAGACACAGACTAAGCTAGGAGCAGATTGGATGCTAGACAGGGAGAAATTTGAACTAAGAAATAAGGAGCTATAGCGAATAGCTTTTGGATAATGCTTAGGGCTCATGGTCATGCAAGCTAATCAAATGAGAAATCATCTGCAAAGCAGAGAACAATTACTATCACTGCTGCTGTTAGCTACGTTATTTTTTTCCTGTTTATGTAGTTATCTTAGGTCATGGGTTACTTCCATACTACTACTATTACTAATTATAATAATAATAGACTGAAAAGTAAATCAATAAATCAGAGTCTGAAATGAAGGCAATAATAACCTGCAAACAAAACTTCTGAACTCTAAAGCATAGAAGTTACATGGGGAAAAATTGAAATGGCTTCTGTAGGTAATTATTTTCAGGGCAGGCTCAAAATGATAGGCAAAGATATAGGATATGTTCCTTGAGAACCAACTAAAAATAAATAAATAAAAAAAAAAAGTAGCTTTCTCTAATTAAAGTACATTTTGCAGTATGCCTCATCATTTAGCATATATTTTGGAAAACTCAGATTTACCTAGAAAATCTTTTACATGTAAGCCCTAGATTTAGCCGGTAAGTTTTTTAAAAGTAAATACCTCCATAAATCTTTATGACTGCATATTTTTGAAGGTCTGGAAATACTAGAATACTAGAATAATTAATGTTAATATAATATTCCATTTCAAAATATTATGGAACACTTTAAAAAATGAGAATAACTGAATAGAGATAACTATATTCTGATAACAGGTATTAATTGTGTTATGTGCAATAGAAAGCATAAACTCTAACAATTACAGCTAGCATTATCTGAATCGTTTTCTCTGTTGCCTCATTATTTCCTGAAAACCATGGAACCACGGAACCACAGAATTGTCCATGTTGGAAGGGACCTTCTAGAGATCATCTAGTCCAACTCCCCTGCCAAAGCAGGGTTGCCACTTAGCTATTATTTTGCTATCCTTGCTAAGTCCCTTTAAACAGATAGCCATGGATCCATTTTGTCCTTTTGATCTGGGAAGATAATAAACACACGAGCAGGTCTTCTTAGTACATATATATAAGGATACTTCGGATCCTTACTACAAGAATCTGAGTTCATGTATGTGGTGCCTGGGGAGCAGGGAGGTAAAAGCACAGTTTTTATTAGGTCTTAAAGAGGGAGACATATTGGCTTAAAGGGGTCATACTTCATTATACAATGATATATTAATACATGAATATATGTAGAAATCCAGATGATTTTAAACCAAAAATCTTTATTCGTATTATCAAATCATATTTTCTTTGATTTTTTTATAGTTCATATTTTCTTATTGTTTTGCCCATGGTCACAAGCTTACACTAGCTAAATGAATATTCTTTTTCATGTCAGAGAAAGTGGCACTAAGGCTTTGTTCTTTAATTTTGCTAGAAGTTTTAAAAGGGCCAGGTTCTCCCTTGGGGTACATGTCTATTATAAGAGCTCAGCATAAATTTTCAAGGGCAGTATTTTTTTTCGTTTTAAAAACACCAAGTATTATTTAATATATGGCACTATTTCTTCCATCATGTAACAAATATCACACATAAGAGCTGTACAATATTTGCCCAGTTATACCACAATAGAATTCTATAATCCCTTTTCAGGTACCTAGTTATGGCAAAGGAATATAAAATTAATCCTTTGATCAGAGAAGTTTGGGGTTTTTTTAGTCTTTGCTAACACATTTGTTCTGTGGATGCTGCTTCAGTCCATGAAGTCTGAAATGACCTTTTTCAGTCCTAGTTTGAATTAGTATATTAACAGCAGTAATACTGCAGTCCCAAGACTGATGATGCAGTAATTTTCCAGCCTAATCATACTGAATTTCAAACATATTCACAGAAATTCTATTGAAGCTACTGTCTCAGAAGTATTTTTGCAATGTGTGTGAATTACATATGATGGCACAACTGTTAGACAAGAGTTTGTACATCTCATTGGAACTGAAATAGAAGAAGATACTTCCCTAAGGTAAAAGCTCATGTGAACCCTGTCCCCATCTTTGATCTTATTTAGACCTCACATGAGTATAATGTGAAAAAAATAGAAAATTTAAACAAAATGTAACTATTTTCCAGTCTTCATTGGCAGCTCATGCCAACTATTTAAATTGCAGAACAATAAATACTTAAAATAATTGTCTCCACACATACACATGACCTACACACGTCCATGGACAACTAACACCATGCTGAAGGCTGAGCCAGCAGTGAAACTTCTGCATGTCAGTCAGTATTTCAACAACTCAACCAGCTGGAGTGAGTGCTCTAATTTTCCAAGACCCTGGTGCTGGTCACATGGACCAGACACTTTTACTGTTGTGAGTGTGTTATCTATAGAGCACTGTGTAAGTGTGTGAGACAGAGAACAGAAATCTCATTTGGACCTTAAATTCCATATCACAGAGTGGACTAGTTCTGTTCTTGAGATTACTGCACCCTAGATTTCCTTTTGTCAACAGAAAACTCCATAATATATTCATGCTCTTTTGGTCATTGTGAATGAGAGAATTGCTGAAGTCAGAGATGTTTTCTTGAGATCATCTGGTCCAATCTGCCTGACAAAAGCAGGGTCAGCTAATTTTTCAACCCCCCCTTACTGTTCACTTAGTGAATCTGTACTTCATCAGATGGTCTAATTGGATATTATGGCAAGCCTTAATAAAAGAAAGATAAATAACATTCATTGCTCTCGCACTCGCACAGAGCCAGTCAGCTCACCATAGAAGGCTATGTCATTGGTTAAGCATGATTTTTAATTCATAAATTCACACTGATAACTTACTTAGTCTTCATCTTCATATCCTTGACAATGATTTTCAGACTGAAGTTGTGTGGATCTTTCTTTTTTCCTCTCTTGGAGATAATAATGACATTTGCCTTCCTTTAGTCCTGATAAATGTCTTCTAATCACCATCACTTTTCAAAGACAATCAAGAGTCAAGGATGAGCAGGGATCTTCTAGAACAGACGCAGAAAAGGAAAATCTATGGTCGTTGGAAGAAGGGACAAGTGACAGAGAGGGACTACAGACATGTGCTGTTCACCACTGTAGGGAGAAACTTGACGTGGCCAAAACTCAATTAGAGTTCATGCTGGCCAGTACTGTGACAGACAACCAAAAGAGCTTTTTTAAACATGTTAACAGCAAAAGTACAATCAGAGATGACATCAATCTGTCTTGACAAGGTCAGTCACCTCACAAATAGGGACAACAACAAAGAGGAGGCCTTCTTCACCTCTGTCTTCAACACCAGTGATGGGCCCTGGGACCCCTGAAGTGCTGTGTTGGAAAACTGTGATTGGGGGCATAATAAACTCTCAATTGACCTTGAACTTGTTTGAGACTTGCTGCTCCATCTAGTTGCACATAAGTCTATAGTGCCTGATGGATTCATCTGAGGGTACTGAAAGAGCCTCTCTCATATTATCGCATGATCTCTCTCCACTATTTTTCAACAGTCTAGGGAATCTGGAGAGTCCTAGTTAACTGGAAGCTGACAAATGTTATCCCAATTTTCAAGGGTGAGAAGGAAGACCCTGGTAATTACAGGCCTGTCAGTCTCACACCAGAACCTGGGAAAATGATGGACAATTATTGAAAAACACTTGAGAGACAACATAGCATTGGTTATAGCCAGTATGGATTCACAAGGGGAAAGTTCTGCTTTGCAACCTAATTTCATAGAATCATAGAATAGAATCATAGAATCATCTGGGCCGGAAGGGACCTTCAAAGGTCATCTAGTCTGGCCCCCCTGCAGTCACAGGGACACCTCCAACTAGACCAGGTTGCCCAGGGCCTCGTTCAGCCTCACCTGGAATGTCTCCAGGGAAGGGGCCTCAACCACCTCCCTGGGCAACCTGTTCCAGTGCTCCACCACCCTCATAGTGGTGGAGCACCACTTCTTATGGTCTGTCTCTGCCTCTACAGGACAAGTGAGGCCTAATCTTGCTGATTAGTTATACCTCAGGTTCATACATACCCAAAAGTGCAGAGAAGAGTGCAGGGAGAAGTTAATTTTACACTTAGAGATTCCCACCCCCAGCACAAAGTAACCATTTACTCTACTCTCTATTGTGGTTGCTCAGCAGATGTCTTTTTATCCTCTCAGGACAAAGGAAGCTCTGCTTCATCATTGGGATGACCTTGACAAGCTGATCCTTTTCACAACCGGAATCAACCACTTAGGAGGTCTTGACTAATTAAAGCATTGACCTAAAATGTTACACCACAACCGAAATAACATCCATTAACTATCCAAACTTGAAATTCTGGATTACTGGATTCTGGATCCAGTTTACTGGATTCTAGGAGTCATCTTCAGATCTTCTAGCTCTTCCAATGCAAAATTGCCATGAAAACTTTACTCTGTCCTGTTGGTTATTCACTACTTCCTTCAGAGTGCTGAAGAAAAATGTAAAAAAAAAAGGTGTTTAAAAGGTTTTCAGGCACAACTGAGATTTTTAGCCTTTTTCTCCCATTTCCAAGACAATAAAATCTATCTGAGTCCTATTTTTTACTATTGTCTGCTCTGACCTAAAAGGTATTGGGAGAATAAATTAATGAGAACTTACCAAATAAGGTAGATTTTCCAGTACAGAACAGGACTGCAGGTGGATAGTAGCTGTAAAAGATTTTGAGGAAGTATAGGAGTAATGACAATTTTTGTAGTAAGAACTTTGAATTCAGGCTACTCTTTTGTTTCCTATTTTTTTTTTCACAGTTTAGCCAGTTTCGCTCTTGATTAGACATCTTGTCTGCAGCTCATCTCAGACACAATACTCACAATATTTCTACTTACATCTTCCCACTCAAGCCCTTCTGTTATTGAATTTGTAGGCCATGCTATCTATTAATGTCTGCTCAGAAGTGTTAAACAAAGTGGTATTATATCAAAAGTTCAAGCCATCAGATACACAGAAGAGGAGTGTATAAATCCTGATGATTTTATTAGAAAAAAACTTGAGCAACACAGATACACTACTGGAGACATTAAAATCCCAGTTAAATCTTAAAGAATAATAACAGCAAATCTGAAAACAGCAAATTGAGTGCCAGAACAGATGAAGCTGGGAGAAGGAAAAGGAAGAAATTTGTTCATAGGGAGGTGGGAAGACAGACAGAAATCTGAAACATAGCAGCAGAACTTATTTCAAGAGAATTAGAATGCTGAAGAAAATCAGTGTCTGATCTGTATGAGTATATTGTCCATGACTGCTAGTTAAAAAAAAAAAACAAAAAACCCCACCCCAAAACCCCCAAACTAATATAAGTATATTTACATTTAATGCACATGTTCACTGAAAAATTTTGGTAAGGTCACAAATAAAAAAAATATTTGAACATCATAAAGTTGGTCAGCCTCTGCTCTGGAATCCAAATGTCAAATTTCAAAGTTCTGTCAGATATATTTTTATCATAAAATCAATAATATAAAGCTATCTGAATATAAATATTTCAAGAAAGTGCACTTCATTTTGATAGTGTGAAGTCAAACTACTGCTAACTTGTCCAATTTCATCATTCTGTATTTAAATACATCTAAATGTTAGCTGAGAGATATTCAGCACCTCTTAAGCATTCTCATCTATGATTACGTCCTTTTTCATGTATCCTTATATCATTCCATCTTTTTTTCTTATGTTAAATTATGCTAATGGATGCTAACTAATACAGCTTAAGACTTATGCAAAAGTCTAAATATTTGAGAGTAAGAGTGTCAAACACATGCCAGGATCTCAGCTGAAACAAAGGATTTTGGCATTCTCTACCAACATACTTCATATTTGATAAGTTGTTGCAGTATTTCTGTGAAAATTAACCTGAAATGTAATGCAAATGGCTAAAAACTTGTAGTATATTCAAGCCTATGTTCTATTTTGAAACATGGTTCCTAAAATAAAAGTAAGCTAGTGTAGATGTAACTGAGCAGACTAGTGTAAATATATGTATGAAATTGTATGCTGACTCAGAATCTGTATGTAAGATCATGATCTGTAGGATCATAACTGCATGACTCATGTACGTAGACAACTCCTACACCAAAATATATTTTTGGTCAAAGGCTTTTTTTGAAGTTATTTTTTGTGTGTTTGTACTCAGTACAATTCACTATTATCTACCACCTAGTAAAATGATAGTTGTCTTCATACTTCTCAAAGGACTTTTGTTAAGATTGCAGCACAAACATCAACTGACGTTTTTAAGGCCATGGCCAATACCACTTAAAAGTAAGATGATCTTAAAAATGAACCCAAATAAAACAAAAGTGTTGAGTTCCCAAAACGCTATTAACAGTTATATTATAGACACCATAAATTCTAGTGTCTAAATATGAAGACGAAGACCAGCCTGAAAGACCATCCTATGTCTTATCAGCATTTATGAATCAAGAATTCAAGTTGATGAAGGTAACTTAAGAAAAACTAATGCTGTTTTCAGTTGTTGGTGTTTTTTTTCAGTTGTTTTGGTTTTTTTTCCTATCAGAAAATGTACAGAGTTACTTACTAACTTTTGAAATCTTTTCATAGTAAATTCTGTAAGAGAATTATGTGCCCTTATATACTATTAATTCTTGCAAAACCTCTGTAATTTCCAACTATAATTGTCAGCAACGATACACATGAATTAGTAATGGTAGAGTTAAAGGAATTTTAGTAAGTATGGACATATAAGTGCACACTAAAATCATGTATTCACTATGTACATATCTACCCGTGTAGGTAGCATGCTTAAAGAACAATTAGAATATATTGTCCATAATTTGTGACAAAATCCAGAAAATAGTCCTATCTTGATCCTCTTTATTTTCAAGGTCAGTATTGACAAGAGAGTAAAGAGGCATGATTAGAGGCAAATGAGGTAAAGACTCAAAACTTCAAAGGTTACATCTCTGCAGTCTTCCAAAGCTGTTTATACCATGGAGAAAAAGAAAAAGAAAAAGAAAAAGAAAAAGAAAAAGAAAAAGAAGCAAATCTGTAAAATCAAGATGATGAAACAACTTCGACTGAAAGATATAGTTACATTGGTTGTGATTAGCTCAAAAAACTAAATTTCGCGCCATAAAGGCTGTTAAGAACAACAATTCTGATGCATGACTCATACAGAAGTTATTGGTATGTTGGGTCATACAGAAGTTATTGGTATGTTGGCCCAAACTGGATGCCACCTCAGAAAGGGATTGTGGAATTTAATTTCTGTGGAATCTCCATTCTTGGGGATATTCAAAATATGACTGGACAAGACCTAGAGGAATCTCATCTAGCTTTGAAGTTAGACATGGTTTAAGCAGGAAGTTAAGCTTAAAGAACTTCAGAGATTTCTTGCAATCAATTCTTTTTTGTGTTTCTATAGATCTTCAGAACATACCCACTCCGTAAGAGTGGAAGTGGGAACCCAAGTATAAGAAAGTAATTAGTAAGATCAAAGGAGATGCCTGATTTTGTTTTCCTTGCAAATGTATTTATTATATGGGATGGGGACTGTAGTTTTCAGAAAGAGAAAAAGATTATGAGATCTTACACATACATAATTTGTGATACAAGAGCTGTCTGAGGAGAACAAGTTTCTATTAAAAAAAAAAAAAAAGGATGGAATAAAACAAGAAGCATAAAACCAGAAGACAAGTCTCTAACAATCAGTGGGCATGCGAATTCTTTTGTAGTTCTGTTTCAGGGTAAGTATACGTGCCAGGAACACGCTGTTAGTATTCATCTTGAACAAACAGCTTGACTTCTTATTGCTCTTGTGTAGTATGTCAAGATTTACATCATGAAGTATTAATTTACAGTCCTTTCTACCCACACTAAGTACCTTAAAAAATGCATCATCTGAGACAAATGATCAAGAGCTCATTGAAAAATTACTGCACATTTACAACTGACTATGACTTTATTACAAGTCACAGACTATACATTACTTAAAATCTGATCAGAACAGCAACATGCCAAGGAAAACATTTATACCCTACTGTAAGCACGATATTTGTTTTGCTACAAGGTAGATTACTGGAAAGGATGGTCTGAGCATCTCCATGGCTACAATTCTCCAGAGACTGCTTAATGAACTTTACAGTGTCAGAAAACCATGACTTTGCATTCTGTATGTTCTCGGACCAGAACTTTTATACTGACTTACACAACTTTCTGGATTTTACTTGATACACAAGGTCTCTCTGTATATTGGCGGCAAAATGTAGAAGCTGTGTCTTTCACCTTAGCGGTATATATCCCATTACTATTCATGCTGGGCCAGCTTGAATAACTCCCCTTCAACAACATTATCCTTAACACAAAGTCCATCTTCAGAAAATATTGTCTAAAACTTGGGTTTTATCCATTTTTCTTTTCAGTCCAAAATCCAGCTTTATCCACTTCCTAGCTCCACAGAATGGATAGAACTGGGTGCAAACTACACCACGATTGTTTTCATAAAAAGGAAAACTCAGGCTGCAGACCAAATGCTGCAGCAGGCTCCAGCAGGCATCTAATCTAGTCAGTTAATGGTCAAGATACCTGAGTTGTTTTGCAGTATGTCTGCAGATAATATGTCTAAGTGCATCAGAAAATCATAGATAAAAAACTAGCAGGACTTATTTCTGACTTTTCCAGGAGTTATTTCATATATTAATAAAAGACTATAGCTGTACTTGCATCATTTCAAGAGCTTCTTATAAAAAGAGCAAGGGCTGTGGTTATGTTAATGAAGAACATGTAAAGTAGATTGAAGACTTGCAGTGCTAAGTCCACTCTCCTTAATAACTGCACTTTTCTAGAAATAGAAGTTGAATTTTTGGAATATGAAGACAAAAAATGTGACAGGCATCTGAGGGTATGAATATATTCTTATGTCTAATTAAAATCACTGAAATGTACACTCATGGACTAGTCACAGTAATTCATGTTTTGTCTTGATCACACATTATGAATTCACCATATGGGCTGTTCTGCAGAAAGCTTTTATTTCCATACCCTCCAACTCTCAGAGCTAAGAAAATAACACATAACATTGAACAAGACTCCAACAGTGCATTTATATTGGTTCTCTGCTTGGCTTTGTTTCCTGTAGTATTATCGTTGAAAAGGACAGTTTGTGCTTTTTTTATCATGAGCTAAACCTGGAGATTTAGATGTTTAGAAAACTTTTCCAGACCTCAGATGTATAAATTCACATTTATTTTATTTCCATGTTCAATTAAGATTTTTAAAATGGAAAGATAAGCAATAATAGAATATACCTACACTTTAGCCATAGGGCACTGGTGTTTACTGAGAAGTTGCTGCTTTTTTCTTCCCTTTGGGCTCTCTGAAGGAGCTCTTGACTCCATGTAGCTGACTTTCTGAGAGCTGAATAAACCCACACTGCAGAACATAGAATCGTGTCAGTAGTTTTTACTCAAACAAAAGAATCTTTATACAGTCCTTACCCTAATAGTTATTCCCTGAGGATGATTCCATGTGTGCATCTTGTTATTCTGTTCACTGCATATGGGTAGATTGTATTCAGCTACATAAGGACTGAAGCAATTTACATTATTCTAGGTTTATATCAACAACAGTGAAATCAGAATCCATCATTTTATCTTTATAAAAGCATAATTTTTGTTAAATAAAAATGAATACTAGACATAGAATTGCAAACATGAAACCAGATCCTCAGTTATGATAAATCAGCACAGCTCCATAAAATTAAATTGGGTTAAACTAATTAACCCCACCTGAGGGCTGTCCAATCTTCTGTTATAATTAGGATTTTAATCTCAGACCACAACAAAGATATTTTGCAAACAATAGGGATCCTTAAGAAAGAAGTGGTGTATTTATTTATTTTAGGAAACTATATGCAGGCTTCCAAACAGAGACAGTGATGTGTCTTTGAACAAAGTGTAGAACTGTATTTATAGCAGAATTTAAAATAAATATGAAAATAATTATTTTATTAGCCTGCACATACAATTATATTTAGGAGAGTATCTTTATAGATGATAGAACAAAGTTATCCCTTTCTCCTTTGCATTAGAATATTCTACAGTACAGGCACTGACAGGAAACTTGTCTTTTAAAGAGATAGTCACAGTAGGGTATGTACTGAACACAATGAAGGTAAGAAATATGTTTTTTTAATATAAAAATATATGAATAACATTTGATTAAAATGTTGATAGGAGCAATATTCTTAGATGCTTGAAGAAAAAGTGGTTTTCCTGGGTTGGGTTACAGAAATATATTGTGGTTCTTATTTACTTTCCAGGTTATAATAAAAATAAACTTCACAATAGGATTGCAATTTACCTCTGAATGTTTACCATAATCCTTTCGTCATAGATCATGATGATAAAAAAGAGGAAAAGAAATTTCAGGGCAACTGAAGAATCTATTTTAAATCTAGAAAAGGTTACATGGTCTAACAAAATTCAACAAGTTGTTGACCTTATTCATACTGTTGGAGAGTCCAAATGTAAAACAAAACAAAACACACACACACACCAAAACACATAAAGATCACAACACCCACACCCACCCACATCCAACTCTGTATCTATCTTTGAACAAATTTGCAGTCTTTTACCCTGGTATGATAAAGTAAAAGTATAAAGGCAAAAGCAAGTAGAGATTAAAGCTACTCTACAATTTTTCTCTAAAGATCAGAAGTTATTTCCTGCCTTTGCATAGTAAATCTGAGCTTGACTATGTGATCAAGTAAAAAGGAGGCACAACCATTAAACCACTGACTAGCAATATGGAGGGAGGTGATAGGTGTGGGGCCCTTAGCGTATTACTAATGGCAGTAAGATCAGTGAAAACCATTGCTCTCAGCAACAAACTTACATTGAAACTTTCTTCAGGCTCTTGTCTATGACTAAATAGAGTGCAAGACACTGATCTTTAGCATGGGCGAAAATCAATTCTGACTTCACTGAAAGTTATCTTTCCTGTTTCTGCCTGTCATTAACAGTGAGGCTTAAATACAATCCCTCATTAACTATTCCTTTTCATTTTCATCCAGTCAGTAATGGAGGCACTTTCTATTACAGAAGCTAATTAATAACCATGGGTATCATTACTTTGTTTGACAACTCTTAAAACCTATCATATTCTTTACCTTACAACCTCCTTGTGCACAAAAATTTCCATGATTTAATTATGCCATTCATATGTTTGTATAAAGTAGGTATCTCTCAAAAGAGGGAGGCACTACGCAGACAATAGATTTCTCATTTAAAATATTATTCCTTTCAATAAGTTCTCACAAATCTTGCAATTATTATTCCCTTCTCTATCAATGACAACTTACTCACAGCAGGCATCTGACTGAAAAAGGATAAGATAGCATCTATTCTTCTTTTGCTGTAGTCTGTTCTGAATCTGCAGAAGACTCATAAAAGTCAGGAGACAAAACACCCACCCAGAACTGCTAATAAAGGCTAGTCCCATGGTTTGTCACAAAGAGATTCCACATACATTTTTTAAAACCTGAAAAGAATGAGACAAGAACAAAGAAAATACAATGTTGACATGCAGTTTGCAAACAACTATACAGATGCAGAAACTCCTACTCAGAAGTGACCATGTAGTAAGACCATGATCCTCTGAGTCTCCAGATTATCTTGTATTGGTTTTAGCCATATACCAGCACCGTTTTAGGGCTTATAGTATGCATATGCACACATGGGTGACAGTGGTATACAGGGCTCACAGTAGTTTCCTGTGAGGGACAACTAAAATTTATATTTACTCCCACAGATTCAAACATATTTCTCTGAGATATACTTTATATGCCACCTGAGAAAGACACCATTACTCTCTGTGAAACTCAGTATGTTACAAACATCAGTTTTGACTAAGTGACATCCTACTATATCTGAGCATCCTACATCCAAAACCAGTGATTTCAATTCCTTGCCAAGAAAAAAAAAAAAAAAGCACAAAATCTTCCCTTAAACACTTCAGTATTTCCAATACCTTTTCCTTATTCCTGATTTTTTACTGAATTATATAATCCTTTCCAAAATACATGCACTACACAAACTCACCCATTCTATATTTTCCTAACCAGGAAAATATAACACCTACTAAGAGCCTGGAACATATTACTCTTTGGATACAGAATTACATTCAGAAATCACAATTTAAATTAAATTAAGGCTATTTTATACCGTTTCCTTTTTATTTCTTGTAATAAGGTTTAATCAAAACCTTAATCATCAAATCATAGAATTGTCTAGGTTGGAAGGGACCTTTAAGATCATCTAGTCCAACCATCAACCTAACTCTGATAAAGACAGTCACTAAACCATGTCACTAAACCATGTCACTAAGTACTATGTCAACCTGCCTTTTCAGTACTTCCAGTCCCGCAACCGCTTCCCTGGGCAGCCCATTCCAATGCTTAATAATCTTCACAGTGTAAAATTTTTTCCCAATATCCAGTCTGAACCTCCCTTGGCACAACTTGTGGTCATTTCTTCTTGTCCTATTGCCTGTGACTTAGGAGAAGAGATATAGCAGTTTGTTTGTTTATTAGAGGTGGTAACCAAATGAACCAGATCATTACCTCTTTTCCTGCTTTTCAAGATGAAATTCAGTGTGTAGTTTCTGTATCAATAAGCTTTCACACTCCTTTAATTTCTGACAATAATTGGTTACCATTTTAATGTGCTATAATTATTAAAAAAGAAATGTCACTTATGTTTACTTTAAATTACCAAAACTATTACAATTATTGTTTGAGACTATAATCATACAAAAGGTGAGCCTGATCCTTAAGTCTTCTACCATAAGATCTTATTTTCATAGCACTGGCAATGCTTGGCGCTTATGAGGGATTTTGTTACTTCTTTCGAAAGCACATGGTTCAATCAATACACATGAATTCAAGACAATAATAAAGACAAATAATCTGCAAAATGAAAGCACTGAACTCCACAGCAGATCGTGTACACAAAAGCATGTAACTTCATGGCTGTCATTATTTCAGCTGGGATGGGGTTGACTGTTGTTAGCAGCTGGTGTAGTGCTATGTTTTGGATTTGGGATGAGAATAGTGTTGGTAGCACACTAATGTTTTCAGTTGTTGCTAAGCAGTCAAGGCCTTTTCTGCTTCTCACACTGCCCCACCAGTGAGGAGGCCAGGAGCGCACAAAAAGCTTCGAGGAGACAAAGCCAGGACAGCTGACTACAACTAACCAAAGAATATCCCATATGATAGGACATCATGCTCACTATACAAAGCTGGTGGAAGAAGTAAGAGGAGGATTTTTGTGGGAGCATTTGTCTTCCCAAGTAACTGTCATGGAGCCCCGCTTTCCTGGAGATTACTGAACACCTTCCTGCCTATGGGAAGCAGTGAATGAATTCCTTGTTTTGCTTTGCTTGACGAAGCGGGGAGAAAGGACTTCACTGCGAGGTTCAAATTAATTTATTTGGATTTCACTCACAGGTCCAATACGTCACTATTGCAGGTCCTATGTGTACAATGGCGATTACACTATTGCAATTTAAAAGCAATCCACAGAATACACTGTTGCAGCCTACAAGTGATCCCAACAAGTAACACCACCAACCACAAGCACGTTAGATACGAATACCTTAAAAGAGTGCACCAATCACAATCTTAGTAGCATGCCATATACCATACGTATGTTACTTAATCACTTATGCTCTCTCTCAGGTAAGGTCACTCAATTGCTGGGAAGTTACCTTGTACATTAACCTGGACAAGGAGGGGACAAATCTCCTCCAGGCCAGGTGTATCAGTGGAGGATTCACCATTTTTGTCCCCAAACCTTGCGGTTTATATTTCCTGATTCGGTGGGGGTGCAGGATTATGACTACCACATCTGAGATCTTTATCTCTGGTGGAGTGATAGCCAAGTCTCCATTGCAAATTTTATGATGTCTAACACTCAAAGGCCTGGGTGGATTACCCTATCTGGGACAGTTACTCCTGGTGGTGTGACAGCTGAGTCTCTGTTGCAAATGTGATGTCCAACAACAGTGGCGGGATGGGACTCAGGGCATTTTGTTTGTTAAGGGAGATAAGGCATTCGGTTTCGGTTCTTATTGAGATGCATTCTTGAGACAACCCTGGGCTGAGCTGTTTTGCAGCTCCCCCTAAGTCATCTCTGCATAGAGGAGGCAAGGCAGAGATGAAGCTGAGTCGGATGACAAGTCCCTGCATCTCACCTATTGTGCTCTGAAACCGGTTCAGCTGGGTGCTCCCATACAGTGGCTTTTGCTTTACCTATTAAACTGTCTTTCTCTCGACCCACATGTTTTTTCTCATTTTCGCTCTTCTGATTGTCTCCCCCATCCCAGCTTGGGAGAGTGAGAGAGCAGTTGCGTGGTCCTAGCTGGGGTTAAACCACAACTCCTCTAAAAGAAAAACCAAGTAACTTTAAAAAACTGGATTTGCAAACAACAAGGTTTAAAAAAAAAAGGTAAGATTTTTTGATAGGCTCCTAGAGTTTGTTTTTGGATTCATCCTCTTTTCTTATGTATCTTACATAATTTTAACCTTCTGTTCAATACCTACACAATCTTATTCTCTCTTTCTATCCTCCACTGTCTTCTCTCCACACTGGAGAAAAGTTTGGGCTCCATCTTCTCCATGCTCTCCCATTTGGTAGTTGTAGACAGCAATAAGCCCCCTGTAGCCTTCTCTTCTCCAAGCTGAACAAACCCAATTGTTTTAGCTTCTTGTCATATTCTGTAGGCCCCTGTGGTAATTGGCATGGGTTGGGAGTGGTTGACAGTAAAAAAGTTTATAAAAATTTATAAGAGATTAGACAGTAATAATCTAGTAATTTAAGGGCACGAGACCCATCAGTCTCTGTGACCGATATAGAGAGTCAGTCTGTATTAGTCTGAGATACCTTTAAGAGGGGCAAGAGAACCTTTGAGAGAAAGGCAGACTGTGAGCACCTGCAATAGTGACAGCCTGTTTAGGTGCTTCAGAAACCTGAATGTGCTGATCAGAACTAGGTATTTTCTACCCAATCCATTAATTTACAGGGTCTTTTGTACCTTAGGAAGAGACCTGGAAGTGACCACAGGAGACCTTGGAGACAGAATAAGAGTGATCCCAGAGCCCAGCCTCATGATGACACAACAACACAGCCAGGACCCCAGACCCTTCTCCAGGACTACACTGTCTTCCCCACAGACAGGGAGGTCATATCACTTGTTAACATTAACCATATCTATAACCTAATGTGCATTGTTATCCACATTTATTTAGTTTCTAAACTGTCATTTCAGTATTAAACCACAAGAATGAATGTTCATGTCAGAAGTGGGATACCATTAGACTAATCAGATATCTAAGATGGGATTGGATGGGCAACAGGATCTGAAAGCTGAGGCCGTGACGGAAACTGTCTCTGGGGAAGGGGCTGTCATGATAGAGATGTGCATGCAGCTGCCTAATTCCCAAGTTTTGGCAGTGAACTAGAGAGTTTTTCATGGCCTGTTTCTCATGGGTGTGTGAGATGGCAGGCCAAATAGATGGAGGTGCTACTCATGGGTAAGGCAGAGAATGAAGAGTAGATCTTTTACCAGAGACTTACTCAAGACGTTTAGGATTGTGAACTATGTGTGACGATAAAGAAAATTCTGCAAATAAAACTATTTACCACCTATTTCCAGTACAGTTTTCATCCACTTTTTGAGCTCATTTAGAAATCTTAGTCTACTGTTTGGTAGTTCAAAACTATAAATGTTAATAATTGAATGAAAAATCATCTCAGAACACTTAGAAGATATTAGAAGATACTCTAATGCAAAAAATTACCACCTTGTGATTGGATTCAAACCATTTCCCAAAAGAATTACAAGAAAATTAAAGATTAATAGGATAAGAAGTCTACATTTTCTGTACATTTACTCTGTTGAAAATACAGATAATGCTTTGGTGGTTTTTTGTCTTGTACAACTGGTTAGTCATATGAGGATAAAACATGTTGTGCATCTCCTTTCTGTAACCCTTATGCACTTCAACATATCCCTTGCACTTGAACATGATCCTGTAGAATCATTCCTAATTCTAAAAAACATAAGAAAATATTTGTAAGTCTACCATACATGCTAAACTGCATGTGGCTTTCTTATCTCTTTCTTACATGGACTTTGATTTTAATACGATATATGGATTTGTTAAAAACAACACACTTAATTTTACCTGAAAGTAGATTTTCACTCTTCTCCAAAAGATTGACATTTTGTCAAGGCTGACGTAATTTTTAAGCTGACAAATGCTTGATTTGGTTTCTCTTTCCTTATGAAAAATAAAGATATAAAGCCTTCAAATTAAGATCAAAGAACCTTTGTATCTTCACTACTCACTGTAGTACTTAATAATCCTAAACAGTTTGACAGTTTTTATACACAGATAGTGTTTTAGTATTTTAAAAATGCTACATAATTTAAGAGTATTAAAATATTATTCATTTATATCCTCTTAGGGAAACTGTACCCCAGAGAACAATTTGGACATACATATTAAAAAATTACTAGTGAGAAATTTTGTACCAATCTTTTTAATAAAAACAATTAATTTTGATACCTCTTTATATTAATTTAATAATAAATTTAATTTGGGGGGGAAGCCTACTTATGCAAAATGAAATGTTTGCATAGCAGACTAATGTTGTTTGTATTACTGAGTTAGTACAGACCTGTGTCAAAAGTTCATATTGACTTCATGTTAGAGAAGAGATTAAAATAAATATCACCTCTCCTTCCCTTCCAGAGGCAAGAAACCTGGATTCTGAGGGCAGTTAAGAAATCTGATATAGGCCAAGTTTGCTAACACATTTTGGGGGACAGGATGCTACGACATGCATAGGGTTTCATTCTCAGAGGTTAATCAAAACAATCTAAACATATCCTCAAGATGAATTTCAGCCCCTAAGGAAAATTTGCATAATGGCTTCTTCTAAAATCACAAGATCTGTAGTGCAACAATCAGATAACAAGTGTAAAGGTATACTGAAGAGCAGAAATAATAATTGCTTTGCTATTGTGTTTGGAAAAAATGTTAT
The DNA here is from genome assembly GCA_026546715.1 of Gallinago undulata. Taxonomy (NCBI): domain Eukaryota; kingdom Metazoa; phylum Chordata; class Aves; order Charadriiformes; family Scolopacidae; genus Gallinago; species Gallinago undulata. Next base: position 159,114,215 of record JAOTQQ010000001.1, on the reverse strand, counting down.
AGAAAATATATATTTGGGTATTTGGGACACCTGACCATGCTGCCTTATCTTCTGCTGCCATGCCAGAAAGGCAGAAATGTAAAAAAGTCCTGTGCTACCTGGCAGCCACATCTGGATATTCTGGAACAACTCAAATAACACTAGACACCTATATTTAAGCAATTAAATTTGGTCCCAGGGGTTCCAACATCATATTTGTTTCTTTTAGATGCAAATTAGCAATTTAAAAAAATGCCTTCCTTCCCTGAGGTTAAAAGGATAGGCTGGCATCAACCCTGAGAAGATGTATGGGTATGCTGTGAGCATTCACGTGTGATATAGGACACTGCCTTTCAGTGCTGAACAGGCTTATGCACTTTAGGTAACATTAAAGAAGAAAAGCAATGGAAAGAATACTTTTAACACAGTGATAAGAAAAAGCCTGATTTTAATTAGACATATTCCAGAGGAATATAAAAGACTTAAATTACTGTCTGCCAGCTATAAAAGTAGAAAGGTAGAGGAGCTAGAAAAGAGAGTGGGTTGGAAGAGGGAAGACAGTGAAGATGGAAGATAAAAAAATACTGTGCTGCTCATGCACCCTTTTAACTCTAGCCTCTGGGATTTTACTTAAAAGGATTTATGAAACATTATTAAAAGCCTATCAGCTATCACAATGGCTGGGTAAGGCTAAAGATCCGCCTGTATTTGTTCTCAATTTCCTGATAGTCTCAACTAGACACTTAAAAAACACCCTAGGAGATTAACAAAAATTTTCAGTACCTCTTCCCCTAACTTAAACTTTCACTGTATAATCATCAGGTATTCAATGAACTGAATGCTATAATACTTATATATTTATGTATTATTATTGAAATATCTATGTCCTGGTTTCAGCTGGGATAAATTTAGTTTTCTTTCTAGTACCTGCTTTGTTTTTGGATTTAATATGAGAATAATATCGAGAACACATATCATTTTAGTTGTTGCTAAGTAATGTTTACATTAGTTAAGGACTTTTTCAGCTTCCCATAGAAGCTGAGAGAGAGCATAGGCAGGATAAGCTGGCCAAAGGAATATTCCACACCATAGATAGCATGCTCGATATATAAATAGGAATTGTCCAGGGGGACAGGAGTCCATGATTGCTGCTCGGCACAGGTTAGGCAACTGACCACTGGGTGGTGAGAGTGACTTCTGTTGTACTACTTTATTTTATATATTCTTTTTACCATTATTATTATTATTAATATTATTATTACTCCTCCTCCTCTCTTCTTCCATTACTGTTCTATTAAACTATCTTTATCTCAATCCATGAGAGTTCTGTGGTCCCCCCATTGTCCCCATCCCCCCCTCTCCTTTTCTCCTTCTTCTACCTACCCTACTGGGGAGCTGGGGGTAGGGAGTGAGTAAGTAGCTGCAAGGTCCTAGTTGCTGGGCTTAAACCATGACAATATATTACTACATATTTTAATTATTGCAATTTGTAGCAATTGGAAATAATAGGTTCTAATATGAACACTGTAGGATCTGATGATTTTTATTATTCTATATATACAATATATGTAATAAAAATATAGTGATTTATAGCAATTAGAAAAAATAGTTGCCAACAGGAACACTCTCTGTGCATCTGATGATTACATCTAAAATTATTTTCATTTGATAAAACCACAAGCTATTATGCAATTATCTCAAAATAATTGTACTTTAACCATTTCATATGGTTTTGGTGAATGGACTTCATGTGGGAGATATGGGTTTTATGGATGGGCTATTTGATGGATAAGGAATTGGAAGGATGGTCACATCCAAAGAGTTACAGTCGACAGCTCCATGTCCTGTTTAATATCTTTATTAATAACACACTGGGACTCAGTGCACCTTCTCTTGGTTTGGAGTGAGTGAGGGTCTTGCCTATAATTGTTGCTGTGACGACCAGGGTCAGCGGACTTGGTTGTTTACCCTGTGGTGGGTTTGCACTTCTGGGGAGGAGTGGACAGGTCAGATGACTCAAAATGCCAAATAGTGTATTCCATGTCATCTGCCATGCTCAGTATAAAAGATGAGGGATCAAAGGGTTGGGTTGGCTCTTCTTCAAGATTTTTTTTCAATGTTTCTCTTTTGCTAATGACTGATGTCTGAGGAGGACCCTATCCATTTTTCTGCCCTTGATTCCAATCAGTGAGTTAAGGAATCCAGTTCCCATTTGTCACCCAGTTCAGTTTAGAACATTCCCAGTGCCTGCCGGTAATATCTTCCTGAGATTTTGATACAGTGTTGTATATATTTATATATATTGTTTTGACTTGATTATTTCCTTTTAAATTTTATTTTTCATATATCATTGAAGTAGTTTAGCTTTTTTTTCCCTAAATTTACAATTCTTTATCTCTCTTTTTCCTCTACTTAGAGAGGTGGGGGAGAAGCATCTGTTGTCTTGTCATTGGCCAACATGGCCCAAACCATGACAACCTTCAGCAACCTTGCAGATAACACCAAACTGAGGTGTGATTGACATGCTTAAGGGATGGGATACCATCCACGGGGATGTGAACAAGGCTTGAGAAGTGAGTCTGTGTGAACCTCATGAGGTTCAACAAGGCCAGTGTGCCCTGCACCTGTGTCAGGGCATCTGGTATCGATACAGGCTGAGGAATGAAGGGATTGAGAACAGCCCTGCTGAGAAGGACTTCAGGGTACCAGTGGATGAAAAGCTGGACTAGAGCCAGCATTATGTTCTTGCAGCCCAGAAAACTGGTCATATGTTGGGCTGTAAAAAAAAAAGAGGTATGGCCAACAGGTCAAGGAAGACGGTTCTCCCCATCCACTCTTGGGAGACCCCTCCTAGAATACTGTATCCAGCTCTGGAGCCCTCTATACAGGAGGGACATGGACCTGTTGGATTGGTTCCAGTGGAAGGCCACAAAAATGATCAGTGAGATGGAACACCTCTCCTGTGAGGAAAGGCTGAGAGAATTGGGGTTCTTCAGCCTGGAGAAAGGAAGGCTCCAGGGAGATCTGATTGTGGCCTTCCAACACTTAAAGTGCACTTATAATAAAGATGCAGAGAGACATTTTACCAAGGCCTGTAGTGACAGGACAAGGGGCAACAGTTTTAATCTGAAAGAAATTAGATTTAGACTGTGGATAACAGAGAAACTATTTACTGTGTGGGTGGTGTCACACTGGAACAGGTTGCCCAGAGAAGTGGATGCACCATCTCCAGAAGTATTCAAGGCCAGGTTGGATGGGGCTTTGAGCAACCTGCTCTAGTGGAAGATTGCCTTCCCATGGCAGGGGAGTGGGACTACACAATCCTTTAATTTCCCTTCCAACCCAAGCCATTCTATGGTTTGATGATTCTATGATATTTAAATCTGTAATTTATGTAGCCCTAATTGTGAGGTGCTTTAAATAGTTATGCCCATGGCACAACCCAGGACATATACATGATACTGTGAATTCTGATGGCTTCACTAACTTAAGCAGTTATTACCTATAAGATGTATATCAGGTAACATCTTGTCAGTTTATGCTCATCTTGAAGAATAACTTCATAGCCCATGAGACAAAAGATGGAGTAGTTACTGCATAGTGAATGTTGAGCAGATTCTTCTGCATGATTGGACTGATTGTGGCTTGAATAGAGTTAATTTTCTTTCTAGTAGCTTGTATGGTGCTATGTTTTGGATTTGTGATGAAACAGTGTTGATAATACAATTTTTGCTTTACCTAGTAAACTAATTATATCTCAACCCATGAGTTTTCTCACTTTTAAACTTCGGATTCTCCCACTGGAATGGGGGGCAGTGAGTGAGAGCTGCATGGGCCTTAACTGCCTAACAGAGTTAAACCATAACAATCTATTTTAGGTTGGTTTTAAGTACTTTTTGTGGACTAGTTCTGGGAATACATTGTAAAATAATTCATTAATTTTTAAAAATAAAATATTTGTTATTTTTTGTTTAACTGTTTACATTGTATATTTAAATACTTGTTAAGGCATTTCTTCTGAGAGCATTGGTGGACCAATACAGTGAAAGTGTGTGGTTTGAGCATATTTCTTAAGAAAAATTTCATATCTTTATTTTAGCATTGATACAATACCATTTAATAATAATTTAATTATTAATCTCAAATTCCTTAAATTTCTTTTGTTTCTGGTAGCAAAATGTCCATGCTGCAGGGTGGAATAACTGTTGTCACTCTAGAGGATCAAAGAATGGCTTGTATCTCTCTAACATTATAAGACTTCTTATTTTAATGTTGTTTAAATCTTATTTTACTTGCACAGTCAAAAGACGAGTACATATACAGCTTTGTAGATTTCAGTTTCTACAAGGATCCCTCCAAATCACCCATGGAAGTAGGGTTAATCTGTGGTAGGTAAAATGTTGGTGTCAGTCAATAAATGTGTTGAAGTATGGGGTAATTCAGTTACAGTTCAGTTTCTGTTTCAATATTTTTATAACCTTCTCCAAGGCTCGTAACTCCACATTTTAAGATTAAACTGGTACGTTTGTTCAGGACCATATATTTATAGTGAGATTTCACGAATATAAACCCTAATAATTCCCTATCTTCATAATTCAACAACAGTTAAACATACACATGCTTTAGATATATATAAATGAAATATCAGTGCATTTAATAAAAGACTTATTTCTACTAATGTCATCCTTCCGTTTGATCCTCTTCTGCCATTGTCTCTGATTTTGCAAGATTCATCTGAGGGTAATGATTCTATGAGAATGTATTTTCAAATATTGTTTCTTTTAAAATAGTCTGTTAATCCAGTAGTGGATTATACGTGTGAAAGTATACAAATTATATATTAATTGATAATGACTTTTCAATTATTTCCTCTTTTTGTTGTCATGTATTTCAAAGACCTTTATCTCTGAAAAATTGCATGAACATTATTTCTAAAGAATATAATTAAAAAAACCCCACACTATTTCTTATCTTAGACCTATATCGGAATCACTCTTTCAGTTCCACTTGATCAAAAATGAGTTCATAATATTTGTTATATGAAAGATACAACAAATATTTATTTCATTAGTAACTATGAAGACACCGGAAATTACAATAAAAGTTCTTCTGAAGTTCTGCTTAATTCATCAGTAGATAGGTTTTTCTAGAACAGATTTAACAGCTTTCTAATGTTGTTACGGAGATGCAGGGTTTTTTGTAATGCTGCCATGACATACCTGCTAAGTATGCAAAATATAGTTTTCAGGAATAGCAGTGGCTGAAGTGCCCATTAAAGCCTGATATGTTAAGACCCTGACCAGTAATAAAGAACAGCACAAGAGCACACCAGGAAACAACACAGCCTTCAGCTTCCAGACATCATGGATCAGAAAATTCCTAAACAAGAAGATAATACTTTATGGTTGTGACACCTGATTTTTTTTTTATTATTTCCTTTACTCTCTCCCACATGCTCTCTCAAAAGTTACCGCTATTTCAGTTCAGTAATATTAAGATCAGTAATATTAAAAAATTGTATAAACAATTAAAAACTGTGAGCTAAAATAAATCTGATTAAAACATCCTGCCCTCTTTTTTAACATTTATAAATGCATTTTCTTACCAGATTTAGGTTTAACATTCTTCCAAAAAGCTTTACTAATAATGTAATAATGTCTCCAAATTACCAACTGTCCTGGCCCTCAGATAATATTTTTGTATATTTTTTCAGGGTCTAAATGCAATCAATCGTTTCAGCCTCAGGGAACAGAACTTAGCAGATATTTTGGTGATAAGATTTTGTGGGGAAATAACAATGGATCTTGTTAAAAAGGTACTTCACCTAAACCAGTGAAGTAACAGCACTGATTTTCTGTAATTTGGAGTTCTAGGTTGAAAACAACACTGAGAAAGGTTTTTTTCTTGCCTAAATATAGGCTTACTCTGTCACTTCAGATATTCTAAGGTATCTGAGAAATCTACAAGGAATTACCTTTTTTTTTTTTTTATGGAGATCAGAGAATTTAAAGGGTTATTTTATGGAGCCCAGTTGCATCCTAACATGAATTCAGGACTATCACAGGGGAAAAAATCACTCCTTTCACATAGTTTAAGCCAAAATGAGAATTGATACAGTTTATTAATTCATTAACAATACATAATTATCCACCCATCAGCGTTAACTCAGGATCAGTATAAATAATAAGAGATAGCGCATGACACTAAGCACTTACAAAATAGACTCCCTTCTCTAATTCTACCTTATTACATGAGTAAGTTGAGCTGCAGGGAATGTCTGTTACTCTTGCTGGAGGACAGCAAAGACAACGCCTGTGTGCACTGTGAGCAGAGCAATGACCTGCTCAGTCTCCTGGCTAAGCTTAAAGAGGAAGTGGAAAGACTGAGGGGCATTAGGGAATGCAAAGAGGAAATGCCATCATTAGAGAAAAAGAAACAGGGGGAGGCTCCACGAGAGGAAGAGGATCCTGTATCCTGCCCAGTCAGGCTAAAGATGAAAGCCTAGGTAATAACAATGAATGCAGAAAAGTTCATGGTTGGGGCAGCAGAAGAACGCCCCCCTTGCCCACTGCATCCTGTCCAGTTCCTCTCAAGAACAGATATGATGCTCTGGTTGAGGAAGGCCAGTTGAGTGAAAATGTAGATGATGAGCAACCTACAACACAAATGCATCAACGCATCAGTACACCTCAGTTCCCTTTCACACCCTCGATGAAAAAAAGGAGAGTTATAGCTGTGGGTGACTCCTTCCTAAGGGGGACAGAAGGCCCAGTATGCTGGGTGGACCCTCCAGAGAGGGAGGTCTGTTGTCTCCCTGAGTTTTTTTTATAACATACACACTGACAGCTTCTTCAGTTTTCTTAATATAGGAGTTTCTCTGTGCCTTTGATTGTTCCATTACCTCCTAAACTTCTGCACTATTCTTTTCCAGATAGGTGACTAATAATACTCAGCTGATACATCATCATTATTATTATATGTCTGAATAGTAAATAGCATTAAATTATATGGATATTTATATTTATAGATATATGTAGTCCAAATAATATGTGTTGTGGACATTGGCTACCCGGTTTTCTCCAAGGCTTTCGACACGGTTCCCCACAACCTCCTCCTAGAGAAACTGATGTGTTATGGTCTAGCCAAGTGGTGGTTGGGGAACTGGCTGACAGGCCACATCCAGAGGGTGCTGATTTGAAAAGAGCTCCTTTTCAAACAGGTAATCTGTCACAAATGGGGTCCCACAGGGATTGATATTAGGCCCACAGTTGTTTAACAGCTTCATAAGTGATCTGGGTGCTGGGGTCAAGTGTACCCTGATGAAGTTTGCTGATGATATGAAACTGAAAGGGGAAATGGACACTTTGGAAGGGAGAGCCACCCTGCAGGAAGATCTGGATAGGCTGGAAGAGTGGGCTAACAAGAACATTATAAATTTCCACAAGGACAAGTGTAAGGTCTTGCGCCTGGGAAAATGTAACCCAGGCATGCAGCATAGGCTGGCTGTGGAGCAGCTCTGTGGAAAGGGACCTGGGGATCCTGGTGGATAGCAAGCATGTTAGAAGTGAACAGTGTGCTGCTGCAGCAAAGAAAGGCAACAGCATGCTTGGTTGCATCATCAGCAGAGAGAAAGAAGTCATTATTCCACTCTACTCAGCACTTGTCAGGCCATACCTAGAATGCTGTGTTCAGTTCTGCAGAAAAGGTATGGACAGGCTGGAGAAGGTCCAGAGAAAGGCCACAAAGACAATCAAAAGTCTGGGAAGCCTGTCATATAAGGAAAGGCTGAGAGAATAGGGTTTGTTCAGCCTTCAGAAAAGAAGGCTTAGGGGAGACCTTATCACCATGCTCCAGTATTTAAAAGGTATTTATAAAGAAGACGGAGACCCCCTTTTTACAAGGAGTCATGTGGAAAAGACAAGGGGTAATGGCTATAAGTTAATTCTGGGGAGATTCCAATTGGACACAAGAGGAAAGTTTTTAATAAGAACAATCAGCCACTGAATGAATCTTGCTAGGGAAGTGGTAGGTTCCCCATAATTGGAGACTTTTAAGATTCAGTTGGACCGGGTGCTGGGCCATCTTGTCTAGACCATGTTTTTGGCAAGAAAAGTTGGACCAGATGATCCTTGAGGTTCCTTCCAGCCTGGTATTCTATGATTCTATGATGATTCTATTTATAGAACAGTATCATACACAGTATAAATATGCATTAAGTATAATTTAAGACAAAAAATTGCAATAAGCACAATGCACACTTCAAAATTTATTGCGTGCATTATTTATCATATCTTTTTCGTGATAACATCTTAGTTTAACAGGTGACAGATTTTTCTTTATATTTGGTTTTCTTTTTCTGTTTCTATTTTTGTTTGAAGCTTTCCATTTGCAGTAAGATTTTGGTGCTTATTTAGAAGAAACAGAAAGGGATGAAGCAGAAGTATAAGAATAAGGAACATATGGAGGACTTTGCAACTGGAGGACAGACTGAGTAAACAGTAGAAAACCAGATGATTCAAAGACATTGTAGAAAATTGGCACTGCTACAGGTAGGAGACTGAGACAAGAACCTGGTACTGTGTAAAGAATTGAGTAATCCCAAGGGACTGAAGGAGTTGAAGTAAAGTCAGAGAAGAACAAGAATCAAATGATCAAAATATAGTTCCTTCACTTCAGCTGAGAAAATTTCCTGTTTTTCAGATGCTGGGGTAGAATCTAACACAATGATTTTTACATAATGAATATATGTAAACCTATCAAGAAAATTAATCTAATTGTGCTTGAATGTTAGTTGCATGTATAAAATAATGAACTTTCAGGTGTATCAAATGTTGTGGCTGTTAACAATTTTAGAAGCTTCAAAGAAAGATGGGAAAATGTCATAGAAAATGACAGCCCCATGGTCTATTAGATACAAAGATAGCACTGTGGCTCTGCACCAGAAATTTTTATATGTGTGACAGCTTACTGGGGGAAGTATTGACATGTTTTTGCCATGTCTTCACTCTTAGACATCTGCAGCAAGCAGCTATCACAGAGAGTGTATGAACTACAAAGGCCTTTGATCTGATTTATGTAATCATTTTTGTATTTTTATATGTATTCCCTTTGCTATCTGAAGCAGAGAAGTCTGTGCCCTGGACATAAAATTTCTAGTCCTCTCTACTGGGTGTCACTGGGACAGAGTTAATTTTTTTAATGCTTATATGGTACTGTGTTTGGATTTGAAATTAAAACGCTGTCAAAAACAAACCAATGTTTTATCTATTGCTGAACAATGTCAAGGCTTTTCCTGGCAGTGAGAAGGCTAGATGTGGGCAAGAGGTTTAGAGGGTACACAGCCAAAGACATAATTTATGACACGTGATGGTCAGCCCTTTCAACGGAGGGTTTGGTCTACCCAAGGTAGTTGTTGTTTGGATACTGGCTGGGCATCAGTCTGCTTGTGGAAGGTGATGAGCGATTGCTTTTTCACTGCTTTTTTTTTTTTTTCTCTCTTCTTCCTTAACTTATTACATTGTCTTTATCTTGACCCATAAGTTAAAGAACATGCTTTTGTTCTTCCGTTTCTCTCCACTGTGCTGCTGGAGAAAAGGAAGAAGGGGAGGAGGTAAGCAGATGGGTGGGTGCATAGTTGCTGGCTAGGGTCAACCCACCACATCATCACCACATCATCACCATTTGTGGCTGATGGCATTATGATATCATATCATTTTTTTTTTTTTTTGCTTGAGAAGTAAAACAAAACAAAACAAAACAAAACCCCCAAACATTAATTCTTCCAAAATAACTTTATTGTATTTGAAAATTCAACCTTCCAAAACGAATAATAATTGAAATTAAGGTTTTCTGTAGAATTGCATCTAAAATACTTGCTCCTAACTGCATAAGCACATGAGTTCCAGGGCACCTGTTCTTTATTCTCTGCACAGTTTACAGTAATCCTTTCATTTGTTACTGTTTTCTTATGTTTATTGTTCATTGAGAAGAAATTGGTTTTATTATCCAGGTACCTTTCAAAAGCTTACTTTGAAAACAGAATTATTAGTTACTTCACAAACACTTGTGCATTGAGTCCTCTGGTATCCAAGTGCCATATTGATTTTTTTTTTTATTAAGACTCTGCAACTGTAATGTCACTAATGGAAAACCAAAATGAGATCCATATTTAATTTTAAGACTCTCAGAGATTTATTTGGCTACCAAAGCATGGACATTTGATGCCCCTTAGAACAGCCTAGAGTATCCAACAGAGATGAGGTCCACAGAACTGATACAGGATTTATAAAAGACTTGCATCTTTCTGAAGCAGTAGGTGAATGCTATGAGGAATTTAGCATCCGAATAGTCCTGCATGCCTACATGTGGGCAAACAAATCAAGACAAAGTGTCTTAGGTTAGTTATACCAGCCAAAAATTAGGAAGAATTAGACTGCTCTAGATACCTGAGGATATATTTACAAGGAAGATTGCAGATAGACCAAAGTTTGGCTGAACTTCAGTCGGAGAGTGAGCTTCAGCCATGTCAATAGTATACTTTCAATATTTCCAACCACCAAGAATAACTTATTGACTTAGGCAGCATGAAAGAGTGTCTTTTTTAACTCCACCGGCTTGTGTCTGGTTAGCTGAAATAGAGAATGGATATTCTCTCTGCTTCTTTAAATAAGCCCAGCTTTTGCCAGATGAGGAGTGGCACAAAAATCCTGTTTTACAACTCAAGTTACCTAATTCATATACTCGGATATGGATGTCTCTCCTTCTCTCTTATTTTAAACACTCCCAGAATTTGTCATGTTAGGCAAGTATAACCGTAGTCCAGGAAATAAGATAATGAGGTTTACTTCTCAGCTTTGAAATCATACCTATTAGAAGAAGTAGGGTGAAGCCAGGTTGGAACACAGACATACAATAATATTTTGATTATATATGATCATAACTCACAGAAAACCATCAGGAATAAACAGGTGGAATGTAAATTCTAAAACCTAGCAAGACTCATTTTAGATGTGAATAGCAGCATGCTTCATTTCCTGTTTCCAGGAACTTTTATGCACTACTGTAGAAGTCACCTGGAGAAAGAAATTACCCTACCTGCTTTATAAACCCTTAAAGTGCAAAGCTATGATATAAGTGTCAATATGTTTAATTCACTGTAAGGATGTCTCCTGCACTACAGTAGTCACTAAATTGCTTACTTATGGAGATCTGCATGCAAACTTCTAGCAGCGTAAGGACAACTGTATTGCTTCAGATAAGCAAAGGAGATTCTATAAATCCTTCTTCATCTATAGATTCCCAGGGTGTGCTACTCTTGCATTTTGAGTGGTTTGCAGTGGTGCATTAAGTAACAAAAGAAAAACTGCTTTGCAGAAACAGCTCAACAGAAGCAGAAAGTGCTCAAAAAGATACCAAAGATACAGGACATAAAATAGATCTGAAAAGAATTATGCTTGCTTCTCCTGAAGTTTACTTTCATGAGTATAGCCTCACAATGTTGAATATAATTTTTTAATAGTGTGTTTAAAAAGTAATATTTTGCTTTTGTTACAAATATTTCACCTATTTCATCCACATGATTTTTTTTTAGAATAGAATTGAATATATTTGTCTACATTGTTAAGCATCCTTTATTTAAATTCTAAATAAAAATGCTATTTCATCATTCATTCAAACACACCTAATCAGTTTTGCTACTATGGTTACTGTCAAATATAGTTTTTTGGAAGCTGGAAGAGAGCACATGTGAAACAAGTATCAAATCCTCTTTATCTATTTATTTTTCAACTAATACATGCAAAAGATGCTAGCGCAGGATTTCTAAGCTAATAGTTGCTGAATTCCTGTGTAATCTACTTAACTGTATGCTAGACACAGGCGAGATATTTCACTGTCCCAAGAACTGTTATTAACCTCCCTCACAGACAGAACATGACCACTCATATTCCCATTATCTGATTTCCAACTACAGACTGATTTTCCAACTTGAATTTGCCTCATCATCTTAATATTACTTCATGGTCTGGGCTATTGCTTAGACTCAACTGCAGTCTCTGTCCTACTTGCCTTGTTTAGGTACTTGTGGGACTGCTCTGCTTGGTGAGGCCCCTGCTGGCTGTGTGATCCTCCTCAGCTCCCTAGCCTGCAGGAAGCAGCCCTGTTCTTGCTGCTCCCTGACCCATAGTATATAAGAATCCTACATTTTTTTTCTGTTATTTCATTCACAAACTGTTCTAATGAGAGATGAATTGTCTTCCCTCCTATTCCACCCTGCCTGTCCCCTCCACCTAAACAAAAAAAAAAAAAAAAAAAAAGGAGGGAAAATAAGAAATATCAAACTATGAGCAGGTTGTTTAGTTTGATAATAAAGCTTTAAAAAACAAAGCGTGGACTTGTAAACTGAAGGGAAGAACTTCTGTAGGTTAGTTCGTTATCTAGTTAGTCTACCATATTGAGTTTACTTATTTTGTTCTATAAAAATACTAAGAATGTTCTGGCTATATATTTACTAAACTCTTGAATGCAAGAAAACAGGTAGGTAGTCTTAAAACATTATTTTTAATGTTATAGATCATTTCTGCTGCATTTATTTCACAATGCAGAACTTAGCAAACTTACCAACAAAAGCTCAGTAAAGTGGGAGAAATAGTACTCAACTGAGACGTATATCTAAAGTGATTTATTTCCACGAGTCCCAAAGTCTAAAGCAGAGCAAAAAATGGGAAGCTTCAGGTGCATTAAAGGAAAAAGTAATGTTGCAGCTGAGCTCTTCTAAAAATGGCATCAAGTAAGAAATAACAAACCACGAGTTTACGGCTTTTTTGTAATGACATACCCTCTGTACTCCACAATTGTGATTCATAGAATCTGTAATTACAGTAAACTTTCTGTGAGAAAAGGAGTTTCAGAAATAGGAGATCTGGGTATAAACAAATAGTGAAGCAGCAAGGGAAAAGTACTGGAACAACAACTTCTAAGCTGTTTATGCTAGAGACCTATGAATTTTCAAAAATGTCAAAGGGTACTCCAAGACACAGACCTTTAAGATACTTGTCAGAAGGATAATCTCAGTTAAGAGGTGACTGTACCCTTAAACACTAAATGCCTAGTACAGCCAGAAGTTGACTCATTCGAGGCATAAGCTTATGCCTCTTTTCATATTCTCCTCATTTCTAAACTAACTTTAAGGTAAAAGTATGTTTTCCAGACTTGTCTCCCTTTTATTTTATTTTCTTTTTTCACATAGACTGAAATTACAGCATACCTTAGAGAGCAATTTATATACTTAAACCAACTGGAATTATAAACTCAAAAACCTGAGGGTATCAAATTCACTCTGCAATGTCAGTGTCAAGCACAATGATCATCCTCTTACATCCTAGAATGCTCAGACGGATATGCCTTTTAACATATCTAAAATAATTACAAAAGCTTTGTGCCTATGTTAACCAGCAGGAAATGTGGAGGAGGGCAGTAGAAAATCATCTAATTGGGCTGCAGGGAAATTATTTCTTTCCACTTATGATGTATTTTAAACCCTATCCCAGAATCAGGGACACTGGGAACCCCTGTCTGATCAGACATACTTAATGAAGCACACGTTATTTGTTACTTATTCATTAAAGCTTTTCACAATAAAGTTAATGGTCAAAAAAAGATCCCTGACAAGTGTTGTTTTCCTCTTCATTTTATTATTACAATGTTGGAATTATTAGACCATTAGCAGAAGCAGCCAAGAGCACATTTTTAATAACTTGGTATTTTTTATTCATTTCAGTTATAAGCAATTAGTGTTAGATGAAGAAAAATCCCAGGTCTGTATTAGAAGAATTTAACATTCCTTCTGATTTGGACTGCTGCCTCTTTGTAAATATACTAGATGCTTGAGTGTGATTGATTTATTGCACTCTATATTAAGGTTATTTGAAGGATCACTACTGTTGTAGATAAGTTGTGGCTATCGTTTAATGGATCTCAAGCCAGACTCCATTGCATGGCCGAAATGGCACTTATTGCAATAGTATCATCCTTCTTCAAACAACTTAAGAAAGCTTGGAACCAGGTTTTATACTTTTCAGTGCTCTTTTTCATGACTGTCAGTATTTTCAAACTATCTAAAATATGACCATGACTTCCAAAAACAATATCTAGCCGTTCTCTCAAAGGACCTTTACTTGCATAGAGTGCCCCTATTTTCCAGTGACTTTCACCAGCTGGGGAGAGCCTTGTAATAAGCACATAACAAATCCCAAAGTTTCTTTGATGTCGGGATGAAGGAGGCTACACAATGTTGGTGTTCATCACCTAAAAAAAATGAGGGGTAAGTAGTATGTTGCAGTTAGTGGACTGAGAAATTTCTGCTACAGACCATGACTGTCTTTGTTCTTTCCTTATGTACAAGCCTACAAGAAAGTTCACAAATATGGATTTTTTTTTTAGTGTTACACCAATAGGTACCAGGTGCTATAGAATTTTATCAGAAAGACCGTACATCCTTTCCTACTATGTGACTAATCACAGCAACTCTTTGGGTGAGGAGGATAAAGAATGATACTGCTGACTTTGGCTCACCACCTCAAAGACAAAATCAAGTCTACTTTTATAGCAGCAGCAATTTTACAGTGAAATAAATAATATATAAAGATGGCTGATCTTGCTGTAAATACAGATTCTGTTTGGGCAGTGAAATTATCTAGGCTAAGTCACTTATAGTATCATGTTGCTTTTGTTCATGGAGAAACAGTAATTTATTTAATAAAGCCCAATTTCAACTCTAATAGTTAACACAGCAGTATAAACAAAATGAAATTTCGGTATATTTTCAGCAATAACCTGTCTAAAAGACAGGTTGATGAGAGACAAACTTACTTTAGCTTAAACAGTTCTGTAAGCAATTCAGTGTCAACAGTTTTTATTATATAACTCTCCAGTTCATTTAGAGAGATCCCTTTTTAAATACGGAAGTACCTCAGAGGATAATCTCTAGTGAATGTCTTTGTGATCATGTTTCACTGCACACACCATAATTTCTATTTTGTATTTTTGCAAGATATCATAACCTTTACTAAATTGTCTGATAATTTAGTAAATATAAGAAATTCTAAAACTGTTTACTAATTATTTCCTTACTCTTGGCTTGCTGGAGAAAGAAGAAAAAGGTTGTATCTAGAGTGGGAAGTATAATCCGGTTTAAACCTTTGAATACACATAATTTCTCTCTCTAACTTTTCACATAAATTATTACTCAGTTATTAGTCTCAGGTGGAAAACAGTTACTAGATTATCCAAATGTTTGAACAGCTGTTTGTCCTAACTAAATTTGAATGATTTCTTTTAAGTATTCAGAGCCAGAATTTTCTCAATGCCTAGTGAAAGGACAAGGAACAATGGGCACAAACTGAAATATAAGAAATTCTATTTAAACATAAGAAAACTTTTTTTACCGCGATAGTGATCAAACTCTGGCACAGGTACTCCAGAGGTACCTTCCGATCTCAAGTCTTCTGTGATTTTGTGAAATCCTGTATTAATGATATCACATAAAAAGAGATAGTAAACCACTAGTAATCAGGAGGCAGAGATAGTATAATGGCTATAAGCAGGCATGTACTGTGAAATCTCATTTTCCTACTGCCTGTGTTTTTGCGAACTGTATGCATATGAATTTTTTGGTATATGAGGAATAATTGATTAGATCTTTCTAATAATCTATTCACTCTCCCTGCTTTTGTATCTTGAATTCTGTTTCTCTTCATGTACATATTCTAGAAATAAAAATATAACAAGGTAATCTTTGCTGCTGATTCCCTTGATTCAGGGAAAAAGAATAATTTATTTCTTCCAAAATGAGAGCAGCAGGAGGACTGAGTAATATGGTCTGCAGCACTGACCATAAGCAAAGGGAAGATTTCCAGACAAAGATAAATGGGAAAGGCTGTGGTTAAAGAGAATTTTCCATAGCAGTTTCAAAGACCCACCAAAGACATTCATCACTCCAGAAACTCCAGGACAACAGGCACTATATTTTATGAAGTGTTCAGAATAATTGACTGTAACGTTCAAGCTGAGCTAGTTTTGTATTTATCAGGTAGAGAGAAAATTAAGCCTAATTAACTACAAGTGAAAATGATCAATAACAAAGCCACAGGAATTTTTTATCTTTTGGTAGGCCTTACTACATATAGGTATGTGTGATAGTGTCCTCACAATTTATGTGAAATTTTGTTAGAACTATTTGAACTCTTGAATCTAGTCTAGGTTTTACTCTCACAGTAGAGGATTTGTGTGAAATTGAAGACATTAGCTTGGGGATGATCTCTCACAAAACATCTGTGGTGGACATCATGAGGTCTGTCATTAGAAAGAAGTCATTAGTTCTGCACAGCCCCTAGCAGATTACAAAGAGCTTGCAAAGAGTGACTGCTGTGATAGAAGAGTGCAGATGAGAAATCAACAGGCTAGGCGGTCCTGACCTAACTGCATCTGGGAACAGTATCAGAACCCAAGAGGAACCATTAGATCTCAGACATCCTGTGGGTACATGGAAGATGTGATCAACAGTTTTTTAGCTGTAACATAGATTATTTGTAACAGACACAGAGTTAAACTGAGGTGACAGGATCTGTCCCTCTGTGCTTCCTGCTGAATCAGGGCTAGTTCAGTAAGGTATATTAGAAAAGCTGTATCCTTACTGCAGTGATTCCTTTGCCAGCCTCCCAAAGGAACCACTGATGAGTGAAATGAGAACATTTTCTCAGTCTGATGGTGCAGTTGTGTGTGGCAGAAATCCTCAGATGGTATATAACAACAATGATTCAAGTACACAGACAAATTGCATAATTTTATAGTTAGTCATGTCATTTAATATGGCACAGTGCGAAAGTAGGAAATGTCCCCTGAAATCTCCTGCTAATCTATCCCTGATGTAATCCAGCATGAAACAGGTTGTTCTTTTCTGGTTAATGCAACTGAAAATATATGTATAATATTATTAAATGGGAAGGTTAAGGTAGTGAATAAATTAAGTGCAAATATACAAAAACTATTTCTACAAAGACACATAGGAATGAAGGGAAAAGTTTTTAAAAATTATTTCTATTCACTATATGAGAAAGAGGTGCACTCAGTGGGATTACATCACAAAAAGAAATGATACACTCAGAATCTTGTTACTGGCAAAATTAATACACTATATATATGGAGCTAAGGCTTCATATTAATGAGTCCAATATTAATGGTCTAATTAGTGTGCTGCCAGTCCAAATTATGTAATGAATACAGAAAAGATTTTGTAGTAATACAGATAAAGCTTACACAGCCTCCCCCACTCACACTTCTGAGTATCTACCACTTCACTACAGTGCTGAAATCACCTTTCTACTCTCACTCTGGACCCAAAGGTTGACAATGTCACTCGTGCTCAGGGTTGCTGTGTTTGGAGATGTGATCACACCTTACCAGTGCCCTGAACCCTGTGCTGGGAGGACTGGGGTGCCTGTGTCTTGGGATGTACTGTGGCAGCATTTCTGCACTCCATCAGCTGTCAATGAGTGTTGTTAGGTGTACATCTAGACTTCTGAGTATTTAACAAATATTAGTATAGTTATTGTTTTTCTTTAAATATGCCCATGATATAAATCCATCTAATGGAGTTAGGAGAAAATTTTCCTGTTGCAAATTAATGTAAAAAATCATACTGCATCTATTACTACTAAAGTCAGTGACTGGATACTAGACTAGATGGATCACTTTATTAACATTGTATGACAGTTTTTATATTCTAGAGTTTTTACTTCAGGGATAAATTGATAAGTCAAACTCTAATGTTGGTGTTTTGGAGAGTATTTTATTTTAATTATACTTCCTATAAATCTGTTCAGGTTCCCAGTATATTTAAAATATTAAGGACTTAAAAATAAAGTAAAAGTGGTATTCATGTTATGGACACAAGAAATAAAATAGTGCCTGTATATGAAAACAAATTTTGCCACAATGACATGAATAAGTTCTTATCATGTATGAATCAATGCATTTTCTTTACATACTGACATTTCAGCAAGCACTTTAAATCTCTATAGGTATTTTATAATTTTAGCAAGCAAGATTAGAGGTAATTGTAAGCAAACACTTTGTTGCTTAAATTGACCATCTTTGATCTATTATCAAAATTTATTTCAGTCAGTACTCGGCATTCAGATTTTTTTTCCCTTGTCATGTTCTGTTTTTTCTTTGCTGTTTTTTCTTGGTTTTGTCCTGTCCCAAAATGAATTAATTATCATTCTCCTAGGGAAAAAAAAAAAAAATATCTCACAAACCAATTCTTTCCCCTTAATTTGTATGCATATTAACAGCAAGAGCTGCAAAAAATTCTGCATACTCTAAAAATGTGATGTATTAGTTTACTGGTCAGGACTGAACCAGTTCACAAAAAAAATAAAAACGTAAAAACTTATTTATAGAAACTGGGCAACACTTTTTCCCACCATCACAACAGACTGGTAGGGACGAGTTACTATGGAAAACAATTATTATTTCTTCACTTACCTGCAGGTATACTCAAAGGTATACTCAGTCAGCAACCTGATGGCATGTTGGAGGGCTTACAATTATCCAGATAAGGCCGTTTAATGTCACTTATGAGTTAGTCAGGTTGTGTACAACTTTTTCATTCTGTGGAAGTCAGGTTATAGAAGTGGAGTCATGTAAGCCCTCCAACATGTCATCAGACTGCTGAGTATAGAGAAATAATATAGGAAATGGACTTTTAAATGCTGCTATTTTACGACATGAAGTAGACAGGTATGGAGAGTTGCTGCAGCTGTGGTTTGAGATTCACCTATCCAACTGCAGGGTCCTGCACCTGGATTGGGGCAACCCCCAGTACCAATACAACCTGAGGGATGAAGGGATTAATAGCAGCCCTGCAGGGAAGGACCTGGGAGTACTGGTGAGTGAGAAGCTGGACATGAGCAGGCAATGTGTGCTCACAGCCCAGAAGGCCAACCACATCCTGGGGTACATCAAAAGAAGTATAGCCATCAGGTCAAGGGAGGTGATTCTCCCTATCTACTCCACTCTGGTGACTCCCCACCTGGAGTGCTGCATCCAGCTCCGGAGCCCTCAGCACAGGAAAGACATGGACTTGTTGGAGTGGGTTCAGAGGAGGGCTGCAAAGATGAACAAAGATATGGAACACCTCTCCTACGCTGAAAGGTTGAGAAAGTTGTGGTTACTCAGCCTGGAGAAGAGAAGAATCCGGGGAGACATCATTAAGGCCTTTCAGTACTAAATTAGGCTTATTAGAAAGATAGGGTTAGGCCTTTTTGCAGGACAAAGGGTAATGTTTTTAAACTAAAAGGTTGAAGATTCAGACTAGATAGACGGAAGGAAGAAAATGTTTACAATGAGAGCAGGGAAACACTGGAACAGGTTGCCCAGAGAGATGGTAGATGCCTGGGATACATTCAAGTTCAGGTTGGACGGGGCTCTGAGCAACCTGATCTGGTTGAAGATGTCTCTGCTTATTGCAGGGGTTGTTGGACTAGATAACCTTTAAAGATTCCTTCCAACCCAAGCTGTTCTGTGATTATATCCCAACTAATTTCAGTTTTGCCTCTGGAGCAATATAACAATTTTCTATTAGCAACTTTGGACATAAAACATAACAGTGTTGCCACTTGCTAAGTGGCATAGAGTGAGAGTATTTCAGTGACTTAATCTCTCTTGTTCATGTTGTATATAATTTTAATCAATAAATAAATCTGTTGTTCAAAAGGCACTGTAGTACTTATCAAGAAAAGCCACAATCAACAAGAGCAAGACAGCAAGAACTGGAGCTTTAATTTAAGCACAAATTACTGAACTGCAGCTAATGTCAAACTGAATGCTGGCCTTCCTTAGCAGAAGCATTAATTAGATGAACAAAGGGAGCAAACAAAGTGCATGATTTGACATTCCATGTGGAATACAGTGTGGTACAGTGATCTGGCAAAAGAAATAAAAAAAAATTAGTCAGAATGATAAACTAAGATAATTTTCCTTGGAAATGAAAATTGGTGCAGTAAAATTTCATCAGATGAAAGGAGATAGGTTGAACTTTCCTACAGAGAGTTACATTATGTATTTAAATATGGATCAAATATATTAATTTTAATTGTATATATATTTATAAATATATTTATAAATGGCAGAGTATTTAATTGCATGACTTCATACTAGAAATGTCTGTACTTCTTCATACTTGGTCTACATTTTATCCCCAGGGTTTTTTTATATATAAAAATGATATAATAAATATGTATTAAGGAAGAGTTTTAGTTGCTCCTGAGCTTTTCTGTGGCATTTCTTATCATAGATAAGTCCTTCATAAATATCAAGGAGTTTGTCTTTACAATATATCTACGAGGCAGAAATATACCCATTTTACTTTATTGGGCAAAGTTTTGGTAGCACAGGGGCTGCAGGGGTGGCTGCTGTTAGAAGACAGCAGAAGCTTCCCCAATGTCCAACAGAGTCAGTTCCAGTTGGTTCCAAGATGGACTCGCTGCTGGCCAAAGTTGAGACAATCAATGACTGGTAGCACTTCTGTAACACCATTTTTAAGAAAGGGGAAAAAACTGCAGTGCAACAGCAGTCAGGAGAAAGAAGAGAGAAGATGTGAGAGAAACAACACTGCAGACACCAAGGTCAGTGAAGAAAGAGGAGGAGGAAGTGCTCCAGGCACTAGAGCAGAGATTCTCCAGTGAGAAGACCATGTTGAAGCAGGTTATTCCCCTGCAGCTCATGGAGGCCCACAGTGGAGCAGATATCCACCCTCCAGTTCTTGGAGAACCTCACATCAGAGCAGGTGGATATGCCCTGAAGGAGCTGTGACCCCATGGAGATGTTATGCTGTAGCAGATTCATGGCAGGAAACATGGCCCTTGGAGAGCAGCCGACACTGGAATAGGTTTTCTAGTATGATCTGTGGGCCCACAGTAGACCCACACTGGAGCAGCCTGTTCATGAATGACAGAAAAGGACCCATGCAGTTAATGAAGAACTGTACCCTGTGGGAAGAACCCATGTTGGAGAAGTTCATGAAGGACTGTCTCCCATAGGTGAGACCCCTTACTGGAGCAGGGGAAGACCACAAGGAGGAAGAAGCGGCAGAGAAAATGTATGACGAACTCACTGCAGTCCCCATTCTCCATGCCCCTGCAATGCTCAGGGACAGGAGGTAAAGAATTTGGAAGTGAAGTTGAACCTAGGAAGAAGGGAGGGGTGGGGAAAGGTGGGTTTTTTTATTTGTTCTTATTTCTCATTATTCTACTTCAATTTGATTGGTGATAATTAAATTAATCTCCCCAATCTGAGTCTGTTTTGCTCACGATGGTAATTGGTAAGTGATCTCTCTGTCCTTCTCTTGACCCTTCATCATAGCCTGTCATCAATATTTTCTTCTCCCTGTCCAGCTGAGGAAGAGAAGTGATAAAGCATCTTGGTCGGCACCTGGTGGCTAGCCAAGTTCAACCCACCACATTTATACATGGAGAAAGAGGATGATCTTTTTGTTAAAGAGAAAATATTGAAGTAGAGTGATGAAGACAAAATTCTATTTGATATATGACATCTTAGCCCCTGATTTACCATGGGGTTTTTGGTTGGTTTGTTTCTGAGCATGAGCATTCTAATACCATGCAATGTTTTCCTATCACACTTCTCATTCAAAGTCGAAAATGCTTCATGGTTTTGCTGGTGGGAACCCTGACTTTCAGTATAAGCACCAGGGAATGAGAAATGCACAGTTAATGATAACCTGTGAACAGTTTTATTGAAGTAATTTGTTCAGCATCACATTAAAATCTGCAGAGGAATCAAGGAAATAATTCAAGATTCAGTGGTGACATACAGATGCTTCAGCCATTTGTTTCACAGATTTTGTATTAATTCACTATATGCTTTCCAATCTCAACAAGAAAGGAGTCTGGCGACTGATAGCATTTACAGCTATGCTCCTTCAACAGTCCAAAATGATTTTTAGTTGTATTGTCACAGTTTCTAATGTTTCTTTAGCAAGATTAAGGTTATAATTTATTTTTTTCCCCCAAGAGGTTGTAAAAATATGCCTACTAGAGAATAAAAATACCATTATTTGAAATCACTTAGGTTTTCTACTGGTTACTTGCTGGATTGAAACTTTAAAATTGCTACAAATACTAGCTGTACTAAGGCAATTGGAGGCAGAAGGCTGTAATTGAAGAGTGATAAAACACTTTGTTAGGGGGACAAAAAAGGAGAGGGGGGAGGGAATCTGTTCCACCTGTAGCAGTATTTTTGGTTTGGTTTGATTTGGTTTTACAGATAACTACTCAACCACTCCAGTTTGATACATTAAGAAATAAAGATGATAAAATACTTGGTCCTATGACAGAATTACAGAATTTGAGAGAGCCCTCTAGAAAACCTGTACTTAAAGCACAATCAACATTAGTCTCATACTATTTTGATGAGGAATTTGTTTGGAAATTATTAAAAGAAAAACTCTCCATCACCTTTCTGGATGACCTGTTCCAGTGCTTGTTTATTATGATAATGAATCTTTTTTCTTCCCATTAGAACCTCCCTTTTTGATATATGTCCATTGTGCCACATTCTCCTATTGTACACCTTGGTAACAAGGCTGGTTACATCTTAGTAACTGGAAGGCAGCTATTTCTCCTCCACACACCTTCTCAATTATAAAGGAGTCTGCTTCACTCATCCTCTCTTTGTCAAAGGCTCTGGCCTCTGACCATCTTCTGGTTGTCCAGTAAATTTGCTGTGTTCATCAACAGCTTTCTTTTATTATTTTTTTACTTGTTGTTTCATAACTTTCATGCTGTGATTAAAGATTAAAAATCAGCAGTTTAAAAAGGGACATGATATTTTAAACTTGTTTTATTTTATATGATGCTTTCCCCAGTCCTGAAGTGTAGATTACCAAATTACTCCACTTTCAACTTCAAAAGAAATGCCTCTACAACTTCTATTTTCTTTCTTTTTTGATTTTTTTGTTAGAATACAAGTAGCATCTGTAGAATGTATTTTTTCTGAACAGTGCACTTAGTTGTTGGAGGTCTCTTTGTTTCCTTAGCAATGATTTGTGTGTATAAAATGCATTCCCTCAGCTACACATAATTTAGGGAAGAATACATATATATCTTTAAAATTGGCCTTGTTAAGTCACTTGTGTTCAGAATTGCTGGTGTTTCGAAGGTTGGTACAGCAAGCATTTCTTGTGAAAATGATGGTGCTTGTTTTATAAGGAAGCCATGTTAAACATCACATTTTATAAATGTTGAAACGGATCAAAGTAGTCAACATCTGACCTTTCAAGAGATTGTTTAAACTTAAAATACTGCATAGGAAATTACATGCTGGAAGAAATAAAAAGAAGTTTCAGGACAGCCATCTGAAGAAAAACAGTAATTTTACATGTTATTAGGGAATGAATAGTGGCACATAAGCTGTTCTGAATTGGATTCATCTAGTCGAATGTAGACAACTATGATTTACATTTAAACAGCTGAGTTAATCCTGTAGACTTCCTGCATAATGAAGGGAGAACATTAGGTGACATCTATACTGCTGACTTAATGTAATATAGGAAGTGAGTCTTGACTCCATGGTCAATTGCACCAAACTGATTCATTTCAACTATTTTTCAGGCTAGACCCTCTAAACGTGACTGCTGGCATCCACAATTTCTGGACTGTCATTTAGTTCCAGATTCAAGACATCTAAATTCAGGTGTCTAAACAATCAGGGCCGGTGCAACTGTCACCAACTAGATGGCTTATGCCATTTGAGATGCCTTAAGGCATTTCTCCTGGCATCCAACCTGGGCACAGGTCTTCTATTGCTCCTCAATTAGATCTACTGCCCTTGTACATACCTCAAACACCAATGGGAGACCTATGTCTTTTTCTGAGCAGCAAGTGAAGGCCAGGTAAGATCCCCAAGGGAATATCAAATGACACCGGCTACCCATACATGGGCAACCAAATTAGGCCTTATGTCCAGAAGTGTATGTGACTATTCTACATCCTGTGCCATATTTTCCAACCCTAAGTAGACTTCCTGAATTCCATAACATGTCTTGAATGGCATTAGGTACATATGTTTAGACAACTGAATTCCAGACTGAATCTCCACTGACTCTAAAGAGATTACCTTGCTCATATGTAGAAACCTAAATTAGACAGCTATATTTTTTGTATTTATATCTGTATCTTATTTCCATGCGTATGTTGTAATTATAGAAATTCAAGTACGATTAATATTCTCTGTATTATTATTGCATT
The DNA here is from genome assembly GCA_026546715.1 of Gallinago undulata. Classification (NCBI taxonomy): domain Eukaryota; kingdom Metazoa; phylum Chordata; class Aves; order Charadriiformes; family Scolopacidae; genus Gallinago; species Gallinago undulata. The sequence goes on along the minus strand of JAOTQQ010000001.1, from coordinate 159,089,913 downwards.
TGCAGCTTTCACATTTATTAACACCCTTACCTGGTGACAGCATTGTATTATTGGCCCTAAACATTTGCAAAGGGTTTAAAGAAAGAGTGGAATAGTATTTTCAGGATTCATCTGTACATTGTGCAACAGATTTAAGGTGATACATTCATGAATCCCAATTCTAATAAGAAAAAATAATACTGAAAAAAAAGTGGTCTCAGAATAATAGAAAAGCTCAATGAGTATTTCTGTACCTACATTGGAAGTCCTTCATAAGTAACAACTGAAATCAATACACTAAAGGTTTAACTGCTTAATGTTTAAAAAGTAGTTGGAAGAGAATAGTTGGCAATTGCTGTTCGGTAAGCAGCAATTCAGACAACACTGTTTTTTAAAACTTGTTACACTGAGTTGTACAGCTGTGTATTGGATCCTATTTATTTGCAGTTCTAATCTTGTCACTGATAAACTACATGGCATTAAACACAAACTTTTATTGAAACTTAGCACATACTTTACAAAGCACTACCAGCTATGCTTTATAATTGCTATCACTTTAATCCCTCTATGGAATTCTTTGTTTCCTTCAGTATTAAGCTCTCCAGAACAAGCCCAAAGCATGTATGACATGTACAAAAGCATGCATGCAGGCTGTAAAACAACAATTTATTATTGCTACTGTGCTATTACATAGCCCAAAGCAAGCACAACTATATTACTGATTATGTTATCATTAACTGAACCGCAAACTGACTCTATTGCAAAAACTCACCTATTTAAAAAGACTGAGAAAAGACTCATTAGAAAGGGTTATTATTTCTGAGAGATGACTGACAGGTACCTGTCTACATCCTTACAATATTGCAGGTAGGTGTATTGCAGGTAGGCACAAGTTCTAGGTGCTTGCACATGGGGTACTGAAAGCAATGACAATATACAATGATAGATAAGTGAACTTCAAAGAGGAATAAAGGTTTAATATCAAAAGACCATGAAATAAGTATGCGTTTTGCCAGTTCTTTGTAAAAAGCATTCTCTAAAAGTCGGAGAAGAAGCAGGGGATAGTGACAAAAGCTGTGCTCCATTGAATGAAAACTGTGAAAGAACTCAGTGGTATATGAAAGGAAGAATGATATTCCAGGTATATTTCAGTAAAAAGATTTTGAAGTTTTGAAAGTAGTTTCTGCTGTTTACTTGGAAAGAGGCAAAGTATGCTGTTTGCTCATTACAGAGAGAACATAAACTTGCAGTTACAACAGAAGACCCAGTGTTCCTGCTGAACAGTTTGGGAACGCATATCACTGAAATGCGTTTGCTTGGGTTTTTAACCTGTATTTAACAATCTCTCTAAAATACACTTCATATGTTGTATAAAGTTAGTGTATAGTGACCGCATTAAGGAAAATGTCAGTGTTTGCACTTACAAAGAATAAACAGAAACAGAAAGTGTATAGATGTTAGGAAGATATTTGTTAGATACGGGATCTAAAGCTTTAAAGTTTTTGGTAGCAGATAGCACTGATATGTTTTTATGAGTTCCAAACATCTGTCTCTTTGAAAATGGGGAAAAGAAAAGGATGAAGAATGAGGATGACACTGAAGTTCCAACTGGACCTGCACACAGACTTAAGTTCATATGCTTGAGAAGAAAAATCTATGAACACAGCAAAGGAACTTGATTGACTGACTCTATTCTGATCACTCAAATATGTAGCAATCCCCTTTTTCTTCACATTTGGCATTAGAAAATAGTATAATTGTAAGTACGTATATTCATTTTAATTCATGTGAAGGGTAAATATTATCTGGCAAGCTATCAGGACTTAAAATTATTTTTCTTAGTTTTATATACGTACAATTCTTTGTTTTCAGATTGAAGATCCTGAGCAATAATAAAAATTTTATCAAGATATTATGGCTGTGTCTACACTAATAATTCTAAGTCTGACTAAAAATGCTCAGAAATCTTCCTGGGCACTAAAGACATTTGCCATGATACAGCCTGTTTATATGCTGGTAAAGTGCCTTAGGCTCCCAAGCACTGCATACTGGGCAAGAATAATTTAACTGATAAACCATGTCCAGGAATTACTAGGGCAAAATAGATCAAATTTGTGCCAGGAAATATTCTAATAGTTTATTAGCAAACACAGTCTAGTGTATGCTGAATTTAATGCTACATACTCACATTTTCTGTTAATGATACCCTGGTCTTGGTACATTCATTTTGTGTCTGAATTACTAAGGTGATGCCTTGCAAGTGACAAAAAAATTGTGAAATAGGTGAAAAAATTGTACCTTCCTAATTCCCAATAAAGCTCTAAGAAATCATAATACCAAATTTAAATATTTAAACCTCTTTTTTTTTTAAAAAAAAAAAATATGACCAATATAAAAAAAAAAACTAGAGAACATGATCCCAAAGCTAGATTCTAGGATTTATGATTTTAATGCCAATAGTGTGTTTACCTTCTGGCAAACCAACTCCTTGGGATTCCATTTCTCTCTCCAATAGACAGAAGGGTAGTCAAAGGATTGGCATACAGGGAGAGTAAAATTATTTCTCTCAAATTACAAAAAGAAACAGTGTAGATGAGAATCTGAACTAAGTACTCTGCCCTAGGTATTCCTTAATCAGTATCAAATCTGTCAGACTTTCCAAACTCCTATTGAAAGGGAGTATGAATGAAGATAAAATATGCCTGGATTAGATTGTAAATTCATATTTCAACAGCACTTATGGAGTACCATAAACTGGGTAACATGAATTATAATAAACAGTCAATGTTTGATACTGTTTGTTTCATGGTTTAAATATTAGTATTCTACATATCTATTTCCATCAACACAGTTTAGTTGTTTATGAGTTTTTTAACTTTGTCACTCAGTCCCAATTGTCAATCATAAACTTCCAACAAAAGCTATGAAGTCTTGCAGACTTAAATTATCTGCTGTAGAAAACAACGGTTACAGATAGTGTATGACAGATTTTTGAGTAATTGTGTTCATCTACAGAAAAATGAGAAAGCAAGAGTGAAACTATAGTTCAATTTCATAATTAAGTAAATATTGTAAAACGTGTCTTATTCTGTAGAAAAGAAAATATTTCTGGGTTGAGTCTAGAAAATATGTTGTTCTCATTCATTATTGTTAATGTGTTAAACTGTCAAAACTAATTTTTTAACAACTTCCCTAAAAAGCCAGACAGACTTTGTAAGATCAGATGAATTAATTGCTTCCATTTTCAAGATAACTCATCTGCAGTCATCCCAATATGTGAAGACAGCTCCAAACAGTCTTGCCTATAGAAGGCCTTACTTGGTTTAGTTTGGAATTCCTCTGACATGAGGACATGATCAAAATATATCATAAAAAGGGGAGTGCCTGGTGTCCATGGAGCAAACGGATTCATGGATTCACGGATTTGACAGAGTTGGAAGGGACCTCTAGAGATCATCTAGTCCAACTCCTCTGCTGAAGCAGGAATGCCTAAAGCACATCAGTCAGGACTGCAGCCAGGCGGGTCTTGAAAATCTCCAGAGAAGGGGACTCCACGACCTCTCTGGGCAGCCTGTTCCAGTGCTCTGTCACCCTCACCGTAAAGAAATCCGTCCTCATATTTGAATGGAACTTCCTATGTTCCAGCTTGAGCCAGTTGCCCCTCATCTTATCACTGGAAACCACTGAAAAGAGTCCGGCTCCATCCACCTTCAACCCACCCTTTAGGAACTTGTAAATATAGATAAGGTCTCCCTTCAGTCTTCTCTTCTTGAAGCTAAAGAGCCCCAGCTCTTTGAGCCTTTCCTCGTAAGGGAGGTGCTCTAATCGCTTAATCATTTTAGGTTTTCTATGTTGGAATCTCTCCCTCTTGAACTGGGGAGCCCAGAACTGGATGCAGTATCCAGTTGTGTCCTCACCACTGCAGAGCAGAGAGGGAGAATGGCTTCCCTCGACCTGGTAGCCACACTTCTCCCTATTGCAGCCGAGGATTTGCATTGGCCCTCTTGGCAACAAGGGCACATTGATGGCTCATGGAAAGCCTGCCATCCACCAGGACTCCCAGATCCTTTTCCTCAGTAGTGCTTCCCAGAAGATCCACCCCTAATCTATATGGGTGCCTGGGGTTCTTCCTCCCCAAGTGCAGGACCTTACATTTGCCCTTGTTGAACCTCATTAGGTTCTTCTCTGCCCAGCTCTCCAGTCTGTTGAAGTCCAACTAGATGGTGGCACAGCCCTCTGGAGTGTCAGCCAACTCTCCCAGTTTGGTATCATCAGTGAACTTGCTGAGGATACAATCTGTTCCCTCGCCCAGGTCATTTATGAATATGTTAAACAGGACTGGGCTGAGTATTGACCCCTGAAGGACACCACTGGTCACAGGCCTCCAATTTGACCCTGCTCCATTAATAACAACCCTCTGAGTCCTGTCACACAGCCAGGACTCAGTCCACTTCACTGCCCCCTCATCTAGCCCACACTTCCTTAGTTTTCTAATGAGGATGTTATGGGACACAGTGTCAAAAGTCCCGCTGAAGTCAAAGTACATGACATCTGCTGCTCTCCCCTCATCCAGCCATCCGGTTATAACATCATAGAAGGCTATCAGATTGGTCAAGCATGATTTACCTTTGGTAAGTCCATGTTGACCACTTTTAATAACTTCTTTATCTTCAATGTGTTTGGAGATGACATCCAGAACGAGTCGCTCCATTATTTTCCCCGAGACAGAGGTGAGACTAATTGGCCTGTAGTTCCCAGGGTCCTCCTTCTTGCCCTTTTTCTAGACTGGTGTGATATTTGCCTTCTTCCGGTCCTCAGGCACCTCTCCTGTTCTCCAAGATCTCTCATAAATGATGGAGAGTGTCTCAGCGATAACATCTGCCAGTTCTCTCAGCACTGGTGGGTGCATCCCATGAGGGCCCAGGGACTTGTGGATGTCGAGTTTGGCCAAGTGGTCTCTAACCCAATCCTCCCCAACAGAGGGAAAGTCTTCCCCTCTCCAGACCATCCCACTTGTCTCCAGGGTCTGGGACTCATGAGGGGCAGCTTTGGCAGTGAAGACCGAAGCAAAGAAGGCATTCAGCAGCTCTGCCTTCTCTGTGTTTTCTAACACACACCAAGGCACACCAAGGCATCAACCTCATTCATCAGTGGACCTACATTTTCCCTAGCCTGCCTTTTTTTACTGATATGCTTAAAAAAAACCTCAAGATAACGTCAAGTTATCTTGAACTGTAGTAGCCAAGTTAAGTTCTCCTTGGGCTTTTGCCCTTCTAATTTTTCCCCTACACATTTTCACTACACCTTGATATTTCTTATAAGTAACCAACACCTTTTTCTAGAGATCGTAGACTTTCCTTTTCTCCCTGAGGTCCAGCCAAAGCCCACTATTTAGCCAGACCAGTCTTCTTCCCTGTCGACTAGTTTTATGGGAGCTTTTGCACTTTTGAGAGTTCCTCCTTGAAGTATGACCAACCTTCCTGGGCACCTTTGCCCTTCAGGACTGTCTCCCAGGGGACACTCTCAACCAAAGTCTGCCTTTCAGAAGTCCAAGGTGGCCATTCTGCTGGCTCACTGTCTGCCTTTTGCAAGAATTGAAAATTCTATGATTTCGTGGTTACTCTGCCCAAGATGACCTTGAACCTTTACATCTCCCCACAAGACCTTCTCTGTTAACGAGCAGCAGGTCCAGTAGGGCACTTTTCCTGGTTGGCTTGCTCACCAGCTGTGTTAGGAAGTTGTCTTCCACACAGTCTAGGAACCTCCGGGATTGTTCCCTCTCTGCTGTGTTATATTTCCAGATATTTCCAGGAAGTTGAAGTCCCCCACAAGAACAAGGGTAAGTGATTGCGAGAGCTCTTCCAGTTGCTGATAGAATGCTTCATTGACTTCTATGTCCTAGTTTGGGGGTTAGTAATAAACTCCCACTGTGATGTCTGCCTTGTTGGCCTTCCCCTTGAGTCTGACCCATAAACACTCCACACTGTCATTCCCATTATTAGTTTCTAGGCATTCAATTGTGTCTCCAACATAGAGGGCCACCCCACCACCTCTCCTTCCTTGTCGGTCCCTTCTGAAGAGTTGTTTGCCATTGATTGCAGTGCTCCAGTTGTGCAAGTCATCCCACCACATTTCTGTGATGGCAACTATATCATAGCTTTCCTGCTGTACAATGGCCTCCAGTTCCTACTGTTTATTGCCTATACTGCGTGCATTTGTGTAGATACACTTTAGCTGGGCTAATTTTCCTGCCACTTTTATGGGGGGCCGCGTCCTAGTACCTCCCAGACCATGCTCAGACCCTTCTGTGGTTGTCAACCAATCACTCCTTATCTCCCCTTCCTTCTAGGTTAAAGCCCTGCCAATGAGTTCTGCTAACTTCTGCCCCCAAAATCTTTTCCCCTTCTTGGACAGGTGCATCCCACCAGCTACCAGCAGGCCAGGTGTCTCATATAGCTGCCTGTGCTCAAACGACCCAAAGCCCTGCCGATAACACCAGTCCTGGATCCACAAGTTGATCTGTTGCCTCTTCATATTATATTTCATATTATTATTCATGCTTGTTACTGAAGGGATAGAGGAGAACACAACTTGTGTTCATGTTCACCTTTCACATTGTGTTTAAACAGAAGTAATGATCACAATTCAAAAAGGCATGTTCAGGACTAATAAAGAAAGAGGTAAAACACAATACTTCACAGTTTTCTATTTGTTGGGGGTTAGCCTTGGTAGGCAGCTAAGACCCACACAGCTGCTTGCTCACTCCCCCACAGCAGAACTGGAGAGAGAACTGGAAGGTAAAAGTGTGAAAAGTCGTGGGTTGCGATAAAGACAGTTTAATAGCAAAATTAAAAGTAGCATGCGCAAGCAAAGCAAAATAAGGAATTGGTTCACTACTGCCCATCAGTACGCAGATGCTTAGCCATTTCTAGAAAAGTAGGGCTCCATCATGCATAACAGTTACTTGGGAAGACAAATGCCATACACCCCACCCCCCCTTCCTCCTTTCCCCAGCTTTTATTACTGATCAAGATCTCATATGGTTGGGGATATCCCTTTCGTCAGCTGTCCTTGCTGTGTTCCCTGCCAACTTCCTAGAATCATGGAATCATAGAGTCACAAAACGGTTTGGGTTGGAAGGGACCTTTAAATATCACCTAGCCCAATACCCCTGCCATGAGCATGGACAACTTTCTCTAACTCGGGTTGCTCAAAGCTCCATCCAGCCTGACTGTGAACACTTCCAATGATGCTACATGCACAACTTCTCTGGGTGATCTTTCCAGTGTCTCACCAGCCTCACCATAATAAATTTTTTCCTTATTTCCAATCTAACCCTACCCTCTTTCAGGTTCACTATTGCCCCTTGTCTTGTCACATCAGGCTTTAGCTATAAGTCTCTCTCTGCATGCACGCCCAGCCTACTCACTTCCAGGGAAGCATGAGAAACAGAAAAGGCTTGATGTTGTGGAAGCACTGTTCAGCAAGAACTAGAACATGAGTTAAGATGTTATCAATACTGTTTTGGTCACCAATTCAAAACATAATCCCATGCAATCTACTATGAAGAAAACTAACTCTATCTCAGCCAAAACCAGTACACTACTACAACCATTTACATTGCAGTTTTTCATCCTAAGTAATAAAAGCCTCAAGGAATAGCTGACATAAAGAAGGCAGGAAATAGCTACAAACCACACAAAGGTTCACATTATTCATGATGGTGATACAGAACCATATTAAGGTAGTTCTAGGATAATAAGAATGATAACACTAGTGAATAAACAGTTTTTTTAAAATTATGGAATATAGGCGTATGTCAAGTATTAAACAAGTATTTGATATAATATAACACTGGAGTAGAACCTATTATATGCTTTTTATTTTAAATCCTCCTTTACGTTGTAGATACTACAATTAAATTGTTTAAAATCTTGTTACTGGCTAAAATTATTATGCAACAACTATTTTAATAACTTAAATAAAATTATTCTTGTATTACTATGTAATATTCTAAGTGTATATGACTACCTAGTAACTATTCACTATTCACAGTGAAGTGTACCTGGAAAACTTGAAAATAGTACCTGTAGAATAAAATTCTATTTAAAAAAATTCTATATAGATAAGTAGATTAAATGTTAATTGACTGGCCTTTTGATTATGCAGCTATTAGAAAGCAGTAAGCCACAGGTGAGTAGGAATTATTCCTACTGCCACATTTATACTACAATTGCTCACAAAGCTTAACCTACAACCATTTTTCTTTCCAATTACTTGGTCACGTATTGTATACAGTGATAGGCATGCTGATGCATGAGAAGACCATTTTATTTAATCAGCAATAACACAAATTATTTAGTGCAGTGTGAGTAGTGATAATTTTGAGGAAGAAGATAAAATAAAGATTGGGGAAATGACTTCAGAAAACAAATGTAATTATTGCTTACTGCTAAATAATACAGTCTGTTAAATGAAACTTCACAGAGAGGGCTAGCAATATACTACTTCTGTCTTATCAGACACTTGATAAGCAAATGGCCCTGACAGAAAGGGAGAGACTTCATCTGTGTTTTCCTGTTAGTTCAAGATGACTGCATGTTGGCATGTGTTTGGGCTCGAGTTAGGTATAAACATCATACAAGAACTTGCTTTAAAAGAGACACAATTTCGAAAAGGATGTCTGTCACCAAACCTTTGCTAATGCTTTCTGGCAATGTTTCAACTACTCCAGGAAGTGCAGCAGTGTTACGCTCAGAATCATGTTACAGACAAAAGGGAACACCCCATATATAGAGAGCTAAGAATTTAATATTAGACCAGTTAATGTTTCACAAATCCAAATTGCCTAAGGAACACAAAGATTTAGCAGTAATACAGATAAAACCATAATACTCAATTACCACATGCACACATCTTATTATCTACCACTTTAGTGCTGAGATAACACTTCCACTACCTATAGGGAGAATGGGGAGGAAAGGTGCTGTTTTCATAGTTGACTTTGTTTCTCACTAGTCAAATCTATTTTAATTAGCAAGGAAATAAATTCATTTTCCTCAAGCCAACTCTGTTTTGCCCATGACAGTAATTGGTAAGCAATCTCCCTGCCTTTAACTCAACCAACAAGCTTTCGTTTTTCTCCTGCTGTCCTGCTGAGAAACAGGGGGTGACTGAGCAGCTGGGTGGGAGTCTGGTCCTTAGCCAACATTAGCCCACCAAAACCCACCTCCCACATGCACTCTTCTGAGTACCTACTCCTTTGCTCTGGTGCTGAAATCACTCTTCCTCTCTCTCTCTCTGGGCCCAAAGGTTGTCATTATTAGTTGTTCTCAGCGTTGCTGGACTCAGAGGGTCTGACAACAGCTCACCAGCACTTCAGGACCCAAGCCAGAAAGAGCAGGGTGCTGATGGCAGGTACAGCCCTCTTGGCATAGGGCCCTGCTTAGAGCTCTGGGAATGTGTTTCTCCTCTCTCCCCCTCTCCATGCCATCTGCCTTCTTGGGGCCTTGCAGGGGAGAATGACAAGTGCCCCTGCCTCACCCCCTGATACAGAGGGCTATTTTTGCCTCCCCCACCCAGCGTCTGCCAAGCTCTTTCCCCTGGCTAGCCAACTGTAGTTCCCAAGCAAACAACTGCTCCCACCTGGTGGGCAAAAGTTACGGTAGGGTGGGAACTGGGGCAAGAGATAGGTGTGTTCCTCTTATGGCTCTTGAAAGCTCCAAACAAAAGCAATTGAGAGTGATTCTTCCTTCCAAAGGTTGTACAAGAAACCCAACTTCAGTCTTTTCTGCAGAAAGAAGCTTTTCTGAAGACATCTGTTGCTATTGACTATCTACACATGTAAATATCAGGAATTTAGACATAGATATGATGAGATTGTTTAGAAGACTGCTAAAGAAGGTCAGTGTCATAACACTTCACTGATATTAACATCACACTGCTGATTGTTATTCTCGTATGCTATCGGTCATTATAACTGCATTTTCAAAGCAGTCAGTCCCTAAGAATCATATCCTAGGGGATACTGACTCAGGGAAACATTCACACCACCAGTTAATCCACTCAACTCTTGATAGCTGTTTATCTATAACAAAGATCACTCTCTGGGGCAACCCTTTGTGTTGAGATAGAGTCAGCTGCTTTGCATTGCTCTCTGAGCTTCACAGGCATATCACCCTTGCCCATCTCCACTGAGCCTTCTTCCTTTATTTGTTCTTATTTAGGAAGTCACATTCCATCCCTAGGGTTTCTAATGTTTTCTGGCAACTAGAATTATCTTAATGACTTCAGATGCTTCATTAGTAATTTCTATGTCCAAAGCAGTCTAATCCTTTCATGAATGTTACTTCACTTTCAGGCTATGAAGAGGAACTTGCAATAGGCCCTTTCAGCATCTGCAGGAGATGACTTGTCTTCCTTTTTGAGCCTCTTTTCAAGGTATGTAGGTAAGCTCCTTTTCTGGAGTTATTCAGATTTATTTTGCTTGTTTCTCCAGCAGCTTCAAACCAAATAAATAATGCAGGAATGTTAGTAACCCTATAGAACTAAACATAGCAAACAAGTAAGAAAGCCTTGGGTATTGCTACAAACCACAGTTAGCTTATTCCAGGAGCTTTGAGGACATGTTATCTAAAAAGTGAAATCTTTATGGGAGATAATGGGTGATACCTCATTTTATTCTGATGAATTTTTAAACAACTATGTGCTGAGGTAAAGAAGAAAGTACAGATACTAAAAAATGCAATTTTGTAAATATAATGGTGAGGGAAAAGAAAAGGACTTCTACAGTTTTGGGTTGTGTGTGTTTTTTTTTTTAATCAGGTACAGTACTACAAGAATTTTTGCTAAACAACATCTGCTTTTTCAGGAATAGTATTCCAGGAGATGGATTATCTAGTCTGAATTAATACAGACTGGAAAACCTGAAAGTCTTTCTTGATATCTGATCTTGATATATGCACAAGCTACATCCCAGTCTTGTATCATGCCAACCCACTGATGTATAGCTTCCATTCCCCATTTTATTTGTGCTGTTTTTTCTGTATTTCAATATGTCTCTAAGTGATAGCAGAGCTGTTGCACAAAGAAAGTTGGAATAATCTTAAATGAAGAAAACTTCCTTTTTAAGTTTTGGAATTTATGGCATGCATCAGTTCAAAGCTTCCAGGCAGAAACTGGAGAAGGAAAGAAAAAGAGAAACGGAAACATCTCTCCAGTGGCCAGGTCAGAAGAGCAGCAATAAGGTCACCAGACAAGCATCCTTTGGGCATCCTCTCCAACATACCAGGTGGTGATGACAATGACAGTGATGATGAATGATGATTTTAATTTTTTCTCGCTAGTACAATTACACTTTTCATTGAGATGCCCTCAAGCTCCCCAGTGGTAGTTTCTGTTTATGACTGTATTAGTGCTGGTTGGAGAAGCTTAATTAGATGTGGGTGTTGCATGCTAATTGATTGTTAAGCTTTGTGCATGTATATTAACAAGGTAATATGAAAAGGACTATTACCTTGTTATCTACTAGGATCTATTTATCGTAATACAAATTTATAGACTAAAAGCTGTAAGGTGAATGGTGAAGGCATCTTACCATGGAATTATAGGCTGGAACTACAAGCAAAAGATGTGAGAAGACAGTGAAAGAGGAGGGGTGGTGGTGATCTATTCAAGCACTAAGTGGAATATAGGAGTTTAATTCCACTGTATACAGGTGGGAATTCAGTGCTTTTGAAATGTTTAGGGTATTCTAGCTATTTCAGAAGAGCATAGTTCTCCTATAGGTCCTACATGTTTTCTATTAGCCCTGTGAGGGTATTTCATGTAGTCTAGGGAATGTGAAATGTCACTCGATGTCTTTGTGTGGGTAGCCGAATTGAGTTGTAGATAGTTGTCTTCTGGATAATTAATGTTAGCTAAAATGAGCTCTACTGTCAGTTTTCATTATTCAAAGAGAAAATGACTGTGTCTTCCAGAACACAACACAGTAGATCTATGTGCTTATGAGCCAGGCCCCTTTTCTGACTGTTTATGTTGCATGTGACTGCCACATTCCACTGACTAGAGGTGGAAAATAAAAGAGTAATTCAGTTTTAAATATCAGTGCTTAGTGCCACTTTTGATACTATAGGGTATCCTGTCTGGTCTCCAGGCTGGAAATGAAGAATGTCATGGTTTCCTACAGAACCTGTGTAATATCTGTTATCTGTTACTTACTCATTCTGGCCATCATCTCAAAGCATATGGAGAAAAAGAAAGCTATCAGAAGCAGTCAACACGAATTCACCAAGGGGAAGTCATGTCTGACTAACATAATGTTAATCATGTTGCCTTCTAGTCAGTGATGCTTTCTATGATGGCATCACTGGTGGATAGATGAGGGGAGGGCAGTGGATGTTGTCTACCTTGACTTCAGCAAGGCTTTTGACACCGTCTCCCACAGCATACTCATAGGTAAGTTTAGGAAGTGTGGATTAGAGGAATGGACAGTGAGGTGCATTGAAAACTG
>JAOTQQ010000001.1:159053885-159073535 GCA_026546715.1 Gallinago undulata | reverse complement strand
CCCAGGTGCAGGACCCTGCACTTGGCTTGGTTAAACTTCATGCAATTTGCACAAGCCCACCCCTCCAGCCTGTCCAGCTCCCTCTGGATGGCATCCCTTCTCTCCAGCATGTCAACTGCGCCACCGAGCTTGGTGTCATTAGCAAACTTGCTGAGGGTGCACTCTATCCCACTGTCCATGTCACTGACAAAGATGTTAAATAGTATTGGTCCCAGTACAGACTCCTGAGGAACATCGCTCGTTACTGGCTGCCATTTGGACACTGAGCCGTTGACTGCAACCCTTTGAGTGCGTCAGATGTGAAGATGTAAAGTTCATTCTGGAGCCCTGTTTTGGTATGGATAATTAGATATGCCTTAAAATCATTATGATAGGTATCTACAAGTAGAAATATGTATAAGATAATCCAGAAAATGGTTATGAGAGCTTGATTTTTTGGTGTATGCTGAAAAATATGTAACTGGTGTGATATGTCCAGTTTGTGTTTTTCTGCAAAACTTAAAGACTGTCCTATTTTCAAGTGAAGAAGACACCATGACTCATAGAAGTGGAGTGGTAAGAGACAGTTAGCACCCTTTTTTTCCCTTTCTATCAAGCTAAGTAATTATTTAACCTGCCAACTACCATTTTCTTTTTACATTCAGGATATATACAGTAGTAATAGCAATTGCATTAGTAATGCATTAGTAGCAGCAAGTTTGTTTGCTCACAGGAACTCATGGTAATGAGTGAACACTCAGCAAGTTTGCAGATGACACCAAGCTGAGTGGTGCAGTTGACATGCTTGAGGGACAGGATACCATCCAGAGGGACATGGAAAAGCTCAAGAATTGAACCTCATCAGGTTTAACAAGGCCAAGTGCAGGGTCCTGCAAATGGGTTAAAGCAGCTCTTTTTTTTTTATTTTTTTATTTTTTTTTTATTTCTCATCACGTCAATGGCTCAATGTCCAAGTGGAAGCTAGTGACATGTGGTGTTCCTCAGGGGTCCAGTGCTATTCTACATAATTGTCAGAGACATAGACAGTGGAATTGAGTGCACCCTCAGCAACTTTGCTGACAACACCAAGCTCGGTGGCATGGTTGACATGCTGGACGGAAGGGATACCATGGGGATTTGGACAGGCTTGAGTGGTGGGCCCATGGAAACCTCATGAAGTTCCACCAAATGCAAGGTCCCACACCTGGGACATGGCAATCCCATGCACAAATAGAGGTTGGGCAGAGAATGGATTGAGAGCAGCCCTGAGGAGAAGGACTTGGGGGTGTTGGTGGATGAGAAGCTCAACGTGAGCTAGCAATGCATGCTGGCAGCCCAGAAAGCCAACAGCATCCTGGGCTTCATCAAAAGAAGCATGGCAAGCAGGTCAAGGGAGGTGATTCTACACATCTCCTCTGCTCTCATGAGACCCCACCTGGAGTACTGTGTCCAGCACAGTAGTACTGAGTACTGGAGTAGTACTGGAGTACTGAGTCCTTAACACAGGAAGGACATGGACCTGTTGGAACAGGTCCAGTGGAGGGCCATGGAGATGATCGGAGGAATGGAGTACCTTTCATATGAGGACAGGCTGAGAGAGATGGGCTTGTTCAGCCTGGAGAAGAGAAGGCTTCCGGGAGACCTTATAGCAGGGTTCCAGTACCTAAAGGGGGCCTACAGGAGATATGGGAAGGGACTCTTTATCAGGGACTGGAGCAATAGGATGAGGGGTAATGGTTTTAAACTAAAAGAGGAGAGATTTAGATTAGATACTAGAAAGGAATTCTTTACAGTGAGAGTGGTGAGGCACTGGAACAGGTTGCCCAGAGAAGTTGTGGATGCCCCATCCTTGGACGTATACAAGACCAGGCTGGATGGAGCTTTGAGCAGCCTGCTCTACTGGGAGGTGTCCCTGCTCATGGCAGGGGGGTTGGAACTCCATGATATTTAAGGTTCTTTCTAACTCTAACCATTCTATGAGTCTACCAGAGGAAATTATTTGCAATGGTCTGTCATGAATACTTTTAAAATGTGAAATTTGTAGTTTTTCAATATCATATCAGCTTATTAGCCCCATATATGTGGGTTAATTTAACATATTTAAGTGATAATTTGATAAGTACATGAAAAAAAATTATTTTTTTAAAAAATGCATCTTTATATTTGGATTTAACATTGAATTTTTAAACTCCAATTTTAGAAAAAAAGTCTTTCAAGTTTCATTTTTTTTTAATGGTTATCACAAAAGACAACAGAAGGTACAAGGCTATGATCTTTATCCTTCATTAGAGACAAACAGCAATCTGAGAACTGACCTTGCAACAGCACTATTCAAGGACAAACTTAGACATAGGCTTTGTCTTGCCTATGGTCCAAGAGTATTTGTTGAGCACCACAATCTTCATTTGCTAGTTCTACATGACAAAATAGAGACCTAAAATCAAAGTAAATCTTTGAAACAGGATCTGTAAATAGCAAGTCTTTGAACTGGAGGATATACAGCTTAATTGCTGTGCTGCTTCTGCCTTCCTGACCTGACTGTAGGAATTGGCAGTCATTGTATAATACCTTCCCTTTGTAACTGTTTCAAATGACTGTTTACTTGATTATTCACAACATAGCTTTTAAGCTGCTCCTCTTATATCAGTCTTAAAACATAAATGCAGCAAAGAATTAAAACAAAATTTTGACACTATAATAATGCAAATTCCACTGATCCTGTAATTTCCTTGTGTCCACTCTGGCATATGACGGACTTGCTGGTCCACTGTTGTCCAGTTGATTTATTAAGCTGATGCAAGTATTTTATAGGAAATGCAATTTTCTTAATATTCTGAAGTTATAAGTTCAAAGGCATCTGGTGGAATACAAGATATATTTAGTGAACAATCTGTAAAACACATACTGAATGCACATCCTCTACATTTTACTCAAAATATTCAAGAAAAAACAGAATATGTATTTTTGAAGAACAAATAATTTGGAAAAAATATTTTTAACTAGTTTGTCAAATCCTCATTCAAATAATACCATCAAACCCCTTATAAATTTAACTAAGAATGAAAGAATTATTAGAATGACAATAAATTTCCTAATTTAATAAACAACCACCTCACTAATGAAGTGTGAAGACAATTGCAAGGAGACACTTAATTAGATCATTTATAACTCATTAAGTAGCAAACTGCTATACCCCCTGTTGGTTACTATTAGTGATGAAAAGAGATAAAACAGCAGAACTGTTCTTCCGGGTGTTAATTTAAGTTTACATATTCCAAGCAGCTAGTGTATATGTCTCCATTTATTTCAGTAGCATCACTTTTTCTGCTGAAGTCTATATTACAGGTCCTTGGAATGTGGGAGCTCAATACCTAGAGAATATACTTTTATATTGTCTCACTTTGCAATGTAATTGCACTTCAAAATATATAGAGAAACCTTTGCTATGTGGATGTATGAGCAAAAGGTACCTGCTTGTCTACAAAGGAACTTTTGTGATGTGGAAAGGTGGTTTTAATCAGGCAATAGTCAAGGTGACAGTGCCTTTTCTGAATTTATGAGTACCAACAAACAAGTTAAGAAAAGGTAGCTTCTATGTACTAAATTTTACCCTGTAGAGCTTGTCAATATGTAGGTCTTTCAAGTGAAGATGTGAACAAGAGGATACAGTCAGGTTTTTTTTTTTTCCAACTTTCTGTAAGTTGTAAGTCTCACGTAAAAATCACAGTGAGTTAACTACACCTTAGTGGAAGGACATAAGCATTTATATTTTCAGTTTTTAACCTTTTAGAGCTCAGATGTTATCCATTAGGACTAATTTGGATGACTAGCTTAGGTGTTACCTCACCAAAATATTATACACTTGGCTTAGATATGTGTATCATTGTAATTTATATGATTGCCTTACAATATCAATGAAAAAAAAATAATATCTCTAAAAGTGCAGAGAGAGTTGAGCACTTTTAAAACAGATGTCTATGGTTTTTACAAAGTGCATGGTTGATCCAGTCTGGTAAGTTAAATAACTATCTCTTTTAATGAGTCTGTGAAGAACTAAATGGAATTCAGCATGTGGAAAGTCCTTGGTTCTATGCTTCATTCAGTCTAAGTGAGAAACAATATGCTTTGCATCCCAGGAGCGTGTTATCACTATAAAGGTATCCAATCCTTGGTTAAAAAAACCCTTCTTATTTGCAACTAGGCATACAGAAGTCATTGATGGGTAGAAGACGACACAGAATCTCATGTTTAAGGGATTTAGCTGAGTTGGAAAACACAATGATTCCTGCTCTGAGTTGTTTTCCTCTCTCTCCAAACAAGTGGACCTGAATATTTCAGGTGTCTGAAATATTCTTTACTTTAATGGTTGTCATATTCCTGAGAACTGCATATGTTTAGACTTTGAGACTAAGAACGTGCTATTTTCTGGTTGAATGTTAGAGCTAGGCACCTCCAACACAAATGCTGAAATTAGTTGTGCTACATGGAAACTTGTTAAGTCTTTGAGGGGACTTGAAATCTCTTTTCCTGAACATATATCAATACTAATCTCCCAGGATAGAAGCTCTTGTGAATTCCTGTGCAATTAGACACACAGGGAACCTCAGGCTAAAACAGAAGTAATTTATTATTTTGGGCTGCAAGTGAGGTTAACCAGTCATGGCAAACATACAGACAAGATTGCTGTCTTGATCTTAGTTTGATTTTAAATACCTAATTTGTAACACGGACCATGTGTTAGTGAAATAAATGTTAACCCTTCTCATCAGAAAAAAGGATCTCAAGCAGAAACTCCTAGCTTTTGGATCTCCCTAAGTTGGTTGTTGGAGACTGTTCAATTCACTGATAAGGTCAAGTGTAGCTATCTTTTCCTGGAAGAAATTATTTCATTTATCTCTACTGTAAATTCATAAAGTATAAATATTTTGAGTTTAAAATATATTTTTGTACAATATGAATGTATGACATGCCATTATTCAGAATACAATCAAGTAACAAGCTGCATGCATAGCATGGTACAAAAATCATATACCTAAGCAACGGTTCTCAAAAAGATTCTTCATGATATTTAGTTTCATCTTACTGTTCTACAATACTCATTCTGTTTTGTTGTGTATACTCTGGCTGCTGGAGAAGAAAATACTATTTAAGTTCTGAGTTATGTTTTGTGTTTAAGGTATTTATGTTCTGGCTAGGTTATGCTTTTTAGATTCTAAAAAAAAAAAAGAAAAAATTATTTATGAATTTTCCACTTTGAAAAATGTAAATAGAAAACAATTAGATTCCTAAGAAGACAGGGAGGTTTTGTTTGTTTAAGTGTTTAAGATTTTAGCTGAGATCAAGTTAGTTTTCTTCAGAGTAGCTTGCATGGTGCTATGCTTTGGATTTGTCACCAAAAGAGTGTTGATAACTCGGAGATGTTCTAGAGATTGCTCAGCAGCGCTTACACAGCCTTAAGGACCTTTTTTGCTTCTCACCCTGCCCTGCCAGTGAGTAGTCTGGGAGTGCACAAGAAATGGGGAGCGAACACTTCTATTCCTCTCCCTCTTCCTTTTTCCTTTTTTCTTTTTTCTTTCTGTCTCATATTCTGCTTTCAAAATCTGCTTAAAACTAACAAGTAAATTGAGGCCACATTGTGTAGATGACACAAATCTGGCTTTGGTTAATCAAACCAAAGAAGAATGTAAATCACTTCTGAGGAACCAAAGAAAAACTGCTTACTGACCAGCATGATGACAAATGACATTTGTTATTGACTAATAGAGAATAGCATCCACTGAAAGAGTATATCTGACTTTTAGACTAGATAAACTAAAAAAAAAGCATAGGCATTTTCATAAACACTTTTCAAAGTATTATAGTGTATTGAAAATCTTTTTTTCTTCTTTAAAGAAACTCAAGAATAAGAATGTGCAATTATATTTGCTTAAAATATGTTTTGTAAGCATCATCAGTCTTTTAAAATACTTTAAAAATATTTAAAAATATTTTTAAAACCATTGTTTAAGATTTAATTTGATATGAGTTGACCTAGTGTATTTCTTTATGAGGTGACCTGGATAAATGGAATAAAACCATGAAACTAATATTTCCATGAAAAAGAATTATTTAGTGTTAAAGCTACTTTATTGTATTCCTTAAAAGGAACTAAGAGAAGAACCATATGCTAATAAATTCTATGGTTATAATGTGTTACTTTCTATTTTCCCCGTCATGGACGTTTATAACCTGATCTGCTGTAAAAACTCAAGATCTTAAAAAAATTAAAAGACAAAGATTTAGAAAGATAAAATGAGCAGAGAAAGGAAGTTTGGCTAAGTGGAACAGAGAATAAAAATGTAAAGAAATAAAGGAAAGATACATAAAGATTAGCATGCTTAGCAAAATTGGAAGAACAAACACAATGCACCACATGTCTTTGGAAGAGACAACAGTGAAACTCCTGAAGTTTTATGTACCCTAAAGTAAGCATATAAAAATCAGGGTGATTTTTCATGTCCTAGATAACATATAAGTCATGACATTGTGAGGGAGAGAAGAAATGAGAACTTTGGTTTCTACTTAAATTGTATAAAAGAAATCAGATTATGTAGCTGAGTATTTTATTTTGAAGAGAAAGGTCTTAAAGCAGGACAAAAATTAATCCCAAACACTCATAAAGCTTCAAATAATACTATGTTATAATAAGTCCACACATTTTATTATAGACTTACACGGAAATTTCAAGACTAGTGTATGCCTATGAGACCTCCAGTACTTAGGGTTGGCAACTGACAAGAAGATTTCTGAATTTGATGCAATGTTTAAATGGGTCTAAAAGGAAGAGCCCCTTTTTTCCCCTTTTATTAGGTGATCTTTTAAGATGGTTTAAAAAAAAAAAAAAGTATTTTCTCTTGCACTGAACAGTATATTATTACAAACTTTGAATGCTCAAAGTTATATTTTTCTATATAATTTTCTTATAGCTGGAGGGTGAATGGACTGTGATGAAGGTGAGAATACCCAGTGTTAGTTGGATGCAAAAAAAAACGGGGCAGTGCCAAAAGAAAGACCTAATTTATCAACTAAAAATCCTAGCTTCACCAGGAATATTCATAGCAATATTTCTCCAATTAACAGTGATAATCAGTGTAAAAGACATTAAATATCTGAATATTAGAGGAGAAATCCTTTGCTTTCATGAGAAATATAGTTTTCTTATACATCTACATTTGTAGTGGCATTGTACTGTGAAGTATATATCTTCCAATAATATTTTAAAGGGAAACTTCTTCAGATTTCTCTTTGAGAAGAATTTAATACACTGTCTTAACCTTTTCTCCTAAGGCTATACTCTGTATCTGTTTATATCTTTAGATGTTATCTGTTTGAAGAAAGAACTTTGAAATGATATGAACTTTCTGGTCATTCTAATACATATTTCTGGTTGAAGCGGAAGTTTGGTAAGAAAAGATTTTGAAATATCTGAAGTTTGATGTGTCATTTAAAGTGTTATAAGGACAAGTACCAATGTTATTATTTATTTTAAGACATTGTTTAAAATATTGCTTATTTTCAAGATTACTGTGATCTTAAGGATTTTGGAAGTTGTTAGGTTAAATATTACAAAATGAATTTTTACTTTATCAGTGAAAAGAAACTAATGGCTGGTATCTACTATTGTAGGATTAGAAGTTATATTGATAGATAGATTCTTTAAGCAGATAGACTTCTGAATAATAATAACACATAAATTCACTGGAATATTTTTGTCTTGAAGTAAAAGTAAAAACCACAGAGGGCAATTATGAAGTTAATCTTCTAAGATTTAGGGCTTAGTACGTTGCAGTATATACTTGGAACAGTTGATACAGTCTTTTAAAATTGATCAGTCATAACTCATCACTCAGGGATGTTTGATCAAGAATGTTTCTCTGCTTAGAGTTATTAGAGGATGATACATCATGCCAGAGTCAGCAGCCCAAGAGGGGTGAGGCTGTTGTCCCCAGGTCTAGCCAGCACCGAACCTGAAGATGTATTTCCAGCATCTACATGCAGAGTACACACATACACAACATATACATATATATATATATACACACACAATGGCCAGCCACACAGATCACAGGCATGCATGCAAAGCAGTCTCACAAACCCAGGCAGAACCAACAGACTCATCCTGTTGCCTTCTCTTGCTGAGCAAGACAGAGATCCACAGGTGATAAATATGTGACGTACACCCCTCCAGCAACTGGGCTCAGATTCTCAGTCTGAGCAGTAACTGACCCTTGGATCCCTGTCTCCCTGCTTGGTGGCACCTGGACACATGAGCCCCTGAGTCCACAGCCCCACTCCAGTTGATGGTACAGACTGTCACATACACATGTAGCTGCAAGGACTTCCCGAGACCAAGCAGCCAACCCCGTGGTGCTCTCATTCATTTCACCCAGCTCCGAGGCTACTTCACCTGTTCACTGGCTTTATGTTCACTGACAATCACATACACACTTGCACATCCACACTTTCTCCAGTCTCTGATATCATGGAAACACAACCTTTCAACGCACAGTTTTTTTTTCAGTTGCTGGCAGCCAGACACTCATGAAGACACATGAACACATAGCCCTCACCTAGGAAAGAGTAAGAGGGGAGGCTGTATCTGGAGTTCCAGTTCCAGATTTGGACTCCCTTCTACAAATGGTATGTAAACATGCTAGAGCAAGTTCAGTGAAGGACCATGGAGATGTTTAAGGAATTGGAGCATTTGTCATACAACAAAAGGCTGAGAGCTGAGCCTGTTTACCTGCAGTAGAAAAGGCATGATCAGAACTTGTCAATGTGAATAAATAGCTGGTGGGTGTGAGTAAGGAAGACACAGCATGACCATGTTCTAGATGGTCCTTGTCTCTGCAGGGAAGTTGAACTAGATGATCTCCAGACGACCCTTTCCATCTCAATTATTCTGTGTTGATATGATTCTATTAATTATCCATTTCACAATGGACAATGTATTTTGTTTC
Source organism: Gallinago undulata (assembly GCA_026546715.1). Lineage (NCBI taxonomy): Eukaryota > Metazoa > Chordata > Aves > Charadriiformes > Scolopacidae > Gallinago > Gallinago undulata. The sequence continues at coordinate 159,064,557 of JAOTQQ010000001.1, read as the reverse complement.
ACCATTTTCCTTTCCATCTAATTTCAGTATCTAGTTAATTACTTTTTTTTTTTTCCCCAAGAAAAACTCAGTATTTGACAGGGAATTTGGCTTTTAAGATTTCTTAGTATATGTGAGATATCCAATGTGCATTTTTACAGATATATCTTTTAATGTACACACAAACATATTCTTAATCATATCAAACAAAAAAAAAATCTTCAGGAGGTGTTCTACGAAGACAGAAACAGAGATGTTACAATAACACTTACTGCAAATGAGCAGTCAATGGCTTTTGCTCAAAATAATTCATGGCTGCATGAGTAAGGGTATGAAACTGTTTTCAATTACCTGACTATAAAGATGAGATTCAATCTGAAATGAAGACAGCTACATTCAGATGTCTAGATCTGCTTGGAATCAATCATTTCAACTTCTTTCACAATTAATTGAGGCCATGTTGTGATCCATTGTCCGATATATATGTTTCTGGTGATTTTTCCATTGCTTTAGTGTGTCTCTTCTGGTCTCCAGCAGTCAGTTCAGGAAGGCACTTTTTTCCCACAGCTTCTGGTTTTAAACTATTATATATATATATATATATTGAACTATAATTGAATAATCACTAAACTATAATTATTTAACAAAGTAAATAAAAAATAAATAGCAAAAAATATGTATTAAAATAAATTATTACAACAGTGTTTCTTCTTGGAAGTGTAATAGAAATTACTATAGTAAGGAGTTTGAATACATTAGGAGTCAAATAAATCCTATGAATTACATAAGAACAATGTCAAATTAGAAAGCTAAATTTCTTAGTTACAAAGAAGAGAGAAAAAATAATAGATACTTCTATTATTAGAAGGAAGATGCATTATACAAGGGGGTGATTAAGTATTTTCCCCTCCATCAGTAGCTAAAAATTTTAATAGTTAGTAGCCCAAATAATTTTTTTCAGAATTTCTTAAACACTTGGATCATAAAAACTGTAGTTTACAAAGCTTTAAATTGAGTAAAAATGAATAAATAGTGATATACTACAGAAACTCTCTTAAAAAAAAAAAAAGTATAATGTTAATGGTATACTAATATTACAAAAGGGAAAGAAGACAAATAGACAAATGAGAGGCATGTTCTTAATTCATAACTGCTCCTGGAAAGTGACCAAAAGAGAAAGTGATTTAATAGAGTACAAAGCAGTAAATGAATATTTAAACCTTTGTAGAACTAGTGTAATGATACCTTGGGGGTGATAGCACTTATATGCATCTGGGGAAAAGGAAATAGTCCAATTTTTGCTTAATACATTTACTTGGATGTTCTTATAATAAATTTTCATGACCATGATATTTTAAGATTGCCCAGTTAAATTTTCAAATGGCTATTTCAAAGGTAGGAAAACAAACAACCGTTTCTCTTATTTAGTTTATTTATGTTATTATTAAAAGGGAGATTTATTTTTTTTAATGGCACAGAACTAGCTATTTTATTGCCTTTTTAGTGCTTACATTAATATGATTAAGTTCCTCTGTATCTGCTTTTTGTGTTGCAGTTTACTTCATTGTCTCATTGGCATTGCTAGCATTTTAATGGTTTCCTGTGGACCTGGAAGACATCCCGTGGTTGTTCACACAATATTAACTTAATTACACATCTACCTCTATTTGCTGTAGTTGCTATATTTTTAATTGCTCATGACTTTGTTGTTGAGCTCAAATTATTCTAATCACACCTTGAATGACTCTTTAAAGTCTTTTGTTTGGTTTTGATGATTCAGATTGGAGGAATAATTAGCGCTTTTAACTGTTCTCAAGAACCAAGCTATTAAAGCAAATGTAGGGCAACTGAATGTTTTCTTAAACTTTGCACATATGTCTTGTGATATCTTGATATCACCCATCAAAGGATTTTAAATTACTCTGTTATTTCCACATAATGTAGCTGCTTTGTCACTAGAAAGAACTTTTTGGTTGCAAACATGTTGTAAGACATTGGCTGAGATACCTTTTGATAACAACCAAAAGCAATAAATCACAGAATCACAGAGTTGTTGAAATTGGAAGGGACATTTTGGGATCACCTGGTCTGACCCTGCTGCTTAAGCAGGGTCAGGGAAATCAGATTGCTTATAGCTGTGTTCAGTCAAATTTTGAATATCTCCAAGAATGGAGACACAATAACTCTTCTGGGCAACCTGTCTTTGACCACCCTCAAGATAAATTTTTTTTTTTTCTTCTGTTAAGATGGAATACCAATTATTTCTGTTTCTGCCCATTTCCTCTTGTCCTGTCACTGAGAGCCACTGAAAAGCACCTGGGTGCCATCAAGTATTTTTCAGTAGTCACTTTCAGTAGTCACTTTCAGAGTGCAAATTCTCTCATTTAGTACATATCTAACATACATTGGTTAAATTGCTTCTTAAATACCTGAGTAGAGAAAAACACTAGAGTATACAGGTCAAAGGCAGGTTTCTATATTCCAGATATCTAAAGTTAAGTGAGGCAACCCCATCCTCTATAGCCTATCAATACTTCAACTAAAGGTACACTTATTCCAATGACAAACTTGTAATTTCATGTCCCTTGAAAATTTCAAGAAGCACAAACACTTTTACTTCTAATACTATGGCTGCAACATAAATGCGAGTGGGAGAGGCGGCTAGACTTCACATTAGACAAAGAGCAAATGCATAAACTGTACAGACAGAATTCACTGTCTAGGTAAGTATCAGTATGGAGGAAATCACCTTTAGTGGCAGAAACGGCAGGATATGGAAGGGAAAAAATCTATAAGTCATTCAGTGCAGGACAGAAGTTTACATAGTTAAACCGGAAGACTCAGGAACCATTAGATCCACTAGAAAGGACAAGTCATTAAAGAGAGGCTGAACCTTATTTCTGTGCAGACTGACTTGCAGGTCATTATACTTTTATGTATATGCATCATAACCAAAGGAACACTTGTTGCATGAGCATCTTCTTTGTCTCAGATGAAACAGCTTTCCAAAAGAAATGGTATCACCTATCATTGAAATCTCTAGTCAAGGCATCTACAAGCATAGGCTTGTTAATACTACATTTATTAGTGTTGGCCTGAAAGTCAAATTCTGATCATCTCATTGATGTATAGTTCATGATATATAGTTAGATCCTGAAGCATCTAGGCACACAAGGAAGTCAGTAAATCAGACTGAGATACCAAACCCAAGGGGTGAAATACAAACTTTTCAGAATAAGGCAGCAGAGACACTCTAAACAAGGCTAAGTTGTGCAACTCCATGCAAAGATGACTCGTGTATGATTTGTAAGAAAGCATCTAGGTCAGATCTTGCACATCTGTCTGGAAGCAGACATTTAAAACTTAACTTTGAGGAACTGAATAGGATGCAGTCAAGTTTTTGAATAAAATGTGTCAGAGAAAAAGAGTGAAAAGACTAAATTTTAAATGTTTCTTCCCAGATAACTTCTAAAACAAAACTGGATTATGAAATGTGACCTGTCTTCTGCTCTTGGGTAGGTATTCTGTCTTACACTGTTAAATTCATATACTTCAACAAATGAATCCATCGAGTGATAATGAATGTCTCACTAGCTTTTTATGAGCAAATAGGCCACATCCATGATCCATGCTCTGTTATTTGGCCTTGTTATTTTAATGAACTGCATTCAGTGGCCTTTTATGTCAAAACAATTAATTACAGATTGTGTGTGCATGTATTCTTTCAATTTAAAATATATGAAATAATAATTACGTGAAATACATTAAATAAGGTAAATGTTGTGGTTAAACACTATCCTGAGAACAACTAAGCACTGCAGTGGGTTTCTCAGAGAGGCTTGTGAATCTCTGTCCTAGAAGAATTTCAAAACATGACTGCAGAAAGCCCTGAGCAACCATATCTAATTTTGAACTTGGTCTTGCTTTGAGCAAAGAATTGGACTAGATGATTGTAAATTATGAGTTATGAAATGCATATTATTAATACAGACTGATAGTATTCCACAACATTTTGCATACTATTTAATTTACAATAAATTTTTAAAAAATATATTACTCATATTTAAACTACTTAGTTGAAGTATTTTGCTGAGACTATTCTAATCTTGAAATACTTCAGTCCCAGATTATTCTAATGAATTCACTCTTCTCACCTTTTTTTCTAACCGTTTAAACTATGCCAAGAGGTTCCCTGGATTCATGTATTCCTTGGCAACTCTATACTGCTTAACAGTTTCTTTCAAATTAATGATGATTAACAATTTTGTGAAGGAAGAACAATATATTAGATTATATCGTATTGATGTTTGAATTTCTATTGTTGCAACTTTATCATACGTTTGCTCTGTTTTGGGGATGTGGTTGGTGAAGGAAAGAAAGACTGCAATCTGATTTCTGTTGAGCTTAAATTAGATTAAATCATAAAAGAAGTACAGTTCAAATACTTTGAAGTAAGTCATATGAGAGGATCAAAAATTGGAAAAAAATAAAATAATCCTAAGATTAAAAAAGAAAAGTATACATCCTGAAATTCATTTTGACTCAGAAGAGTAAAGAAGAAGGAGCTATCATGAAAAAAGAATTTTGACAATGCAATGTATATGCCTGTCTATGACACAGAGTATTTTTCAGTTGGAGGACACCTACAACGACCATCTAGCCCAACTGCCTGACCAATTCAGGGCTGATCAAAAGTTAAAGAAAATTATTAAGGGTATTGTCCAAATACCTTTTAAGCACTGTGAGGCTTGGGGTGACCACCTCTCTAGGAGGCCTGTTGCAGGGATTGACCACCCTCTCGGTAAAGAAATGCTTCTTAATGTCCAGTCTGAGCCCCACCCAGTGCAGCTTTGAACTAGTCCCACACATCCTGTCACTGGATCCCAGGGAGGAGAGATCAGCACCTTCTTCTCAGCTTCCCCTTCTCAGAAAGATGCAGAGAGGAATGAGGTTGTCCCTTAGCCTCTTCTTCTCCAGAAAGAAAACACAGAGTCCTGAGCTGCTCCTCTGTTCCTCTCTGGCATTGTCAGAGAGGAAAAGGTTCAGAACTGATCTAAAATATTACTGGAAGAAAAGGCTATAATCTGCTATATTTCTTCTCAAATTCTGGTGGAGAAACAAATTTTTCATTTTGATATATTGAAAAAGAAATAAATTGATAGGGGATTATGAAGTATTTTATACTGAAAATGTTGAAATAATATCTAGAAAACTTTGTATTTCCCATGTAGTTCTATGGAACAGAATGGAGAGACAGGGTGAAACTATTCATCACATTCATGAATGGTTGGAGTTGCTCGAATTTTAAGCTTCTTGCAAAATTACTCTTTACTTTAAAGTACTTGTGATCTGATTCTATACTAGCAAAGAATAAAGAAATTGCCAGCTTATAAACCTTGCTATTGTTCCCTCCCCCCCCCCAAGGTTACTGAATAGCTTTTCCTCTAGAACACATTTTTTGTCCTTTCAAGGCCACTCATTAAGTTAAGCTGGTGTTTACTTTTTAAGATGCTTCCCACTTAATGTAGAAGCAAACTGTTTGTGTGAAATAATAACATAATAATGACTCCTGCCAGTCAGAAGAATTTTGATTTAATTGGCTTTTATCTTCAATCATACTGTTAAACATGAAGAAGATTCTTAATTATTTATTTACAAGACACACATCTGCTTCATCCAGTTCACAGTCTTAAACATTTGGACTTTAGAGTATAGCATGTTAACAGCTCAGTTTTTTGCAAGGGGGAGAAACGGATTGACCAAAAGTACATACAACCTTTTAACAAATATTTTCTTTTCTGTAAAGTTAGTGTCAATGAGAACTGATGGTGTAGCATAACTGTCTTCACCTCAACTTCATTTTAAAAGTTTAGATTTAACAAAGCAGAAGTAACTATAATAAAATCCCCCTGAAAGAGCACAGCATGTCTCCTCCACAGTGTTCTTCATCAGTTCTGATTCAGAAAATGGTGACTGCCTCGAAGGGCGGTCTCTTTAGAAATTTAACAGTGCAGTTCAGAGAAAACTAAGCCACAAGGGTTACAAAGATTCAAACACCACAGGGCCTAGTAGGGAAGCTATTATAATTGGCTTTCCACTGCTATCCTTAGGTATAAGAAATGTGTCACTATCAGAGATTCTTGGACCCCTTGTGGGCTGCAAGAACATTTTGGAGATACAAAATGACAGACTAGAGGCCTGTAGTGCGTGCAGTAAGAATAGTAGAAGAGCTCTGTTGCATCTGGATGTAGCCAAATTACAATGTTCTGCTCTTTTTTTTTACAGCAGCAAGGATGTATTTGCAAGAGTTATAAAAATTTAAGTTTCATCTGTACCTGCTTTCTCCTAAAGCAATTTTCCAAGTCAAATAATCTCAATGATCATCTATCATCATCCCTGGAAAAAAAACTACTGTAAAAAGGCCAATCTGTCAAATGAAGATAAAAGCCCTATGTCATATCTATGCATGGTAAGTACTTTGCCTGACCAATAACAGTAATGGTATCAAGTACATCCTCTCTGCAAGAAAAGACCAGCAGATAAATCTTCTGATAAAGGGGAGGTGAAGGTCTACCACTACTACTACTGCTGCTGCTACTACTACTACCACCACCACTACTACTGCAATTTTTTGTATGATTTTATCTGGGCTTGATTAAATTTCTCTTAAGACAATACCAAGCTGAACAAAACCTAACAACAGAACCCCTTTTCTGGAGGACTGTATCAATGTAACTACAACATGCTTCTCTTCACCCCACTCATGTAATGGATGAAGGAAAGAGCTTAGGAAGAAATGGTTTGGGCTCAAACTGAAATGTTCAGCATTTAAACACTTTGAAGTAAAGCTGTAAGCAGAGGTGACTCAACTGCTACTCAAAAAGATTTGATTTTTTTCAGCCATAAACATATTTCTGCATAAATGTTTTGGTCTGGGAAATAGGACATTTTCTTTTAGTAAGAATCTGGCTCTACTGTAAAAATAATTAGCGTATAATTAAGCAGTCAGTGAAGAATATAGAAGAATTGCTTTTGTAGAACTGTTTCTATTGAACGACAATAAATTCCAGTAATAATAAATGGATTAAGGTTTCTGTATACACTTATGATTTCCTGAAATGTCTGTGCTGGGGACACTGATTTTCTGCAATTTTTCTTCATCTGTAAGATGATATCACTAACAGCTATGTCGTTCAGCAAATTTTAATGGTAAATATAGTGTTGTAAGAAGACAATGATAGATAAAGATTTCAGTATAAAACCAACCTATTTAAGGGCTAGACTGTAAGAAAAAAAAAAAAAAAAAAAAGCACCAAACTGCTGAGCATTATTTTACCTACATTTTGGCTTCTGTCAGGGGAATCCTCAGTCTTCAAATAGACACTATGCTCCCTGTCAATATCAGAGTATTTTATTTGTTCTTTGGTTCTATATTTTTTTTTTAAATATCTTGTAGGCAGGTCAGATATTCAAGAAGATGGGAAGGCTATTCCTTCCTTGAGAAGCAACAAAGTATACTTAGAAGAAAGAAGACTCCAGAGTACAGGGTGTGCTTCTAGCTGCAAATGCAAGAATCACAAGAAGGAACTAGGAAACGGCAGCTCAAGCAGAGACTGAAAGAAACTTGGTAGGCACCTAAAATGAGCACAGCCTGACAGTTGAGACCCACCCTACAAAGACACAAAAAGCTGCCTATAAACCTTCTTTTTAACTTGCATTCCTACCTTGCCTCTTTACTTAATGCCTTCTCTATTTATTAGGTAGTCTAAACCATTTTCTCATAAGGAAGCTCTCTGCAAGCAAAATAAATAAATCTAATTCAAAGCTCTTGCTGATGAAAGATGGATTTACAGTGACTTAAGGTGTATCTATGTGAAGTTGTACAAACAACTGAACCTCTGCTCCCTTTCAGTCTGAAAGCTAGTTGAATGACTTGGATATGACTTTACTCTGTGTTATTAAGCATAATGAGAAGTTTTACACTTTTTTCCCCCACAAAATTTGGGTTGGTTTAATTGAACTTCCTTATCTGCAAATCCAGAACCAATTAACTACACTGACCATATAGACCTACCTGTTAGGCAAGCAGAATGGCAACTTACCGAGTGGAAAGCTGCCAAAACTGCTTGTCATGGAGGATTTGCCAGTTTTACTAAGTACTATTAAAGAAATATCTTTATGCTCAAGATTTAAATACCAGCATTTTATTTTTGAAGAGGAATAAACTTTCCTAAATCCTATTTCAACCACGTAAAAATGAGGGAACAGTATTATAGTCTTACCTTTTATTTGACAATTACATCTCTACAACTCTCACCCAAGTCATGGAAAACTTACATCAGATTTTTAATTCTTCTAATAAGGTTCAAAGTACATCATTAAACTTCCAAAAGAATTAGCTAACTGAGTGTTCTAGATCATATGGACAGTGACTGAGGCTCTTTTAAGGAAGTTTATCCTTTGCATTAAAACAAAACAAACAACCAAACAAAAATGTGTGTTAGATAGACATGGAAAAAATAAAGTCTGACAGCTACAGCATTTCAAATGTATAAAAACTTGTAGAAAAAATTAATAGTCCACTATTATTATATAGAAAAAATTAATATAGTTCTAAAAACATAAATCTCAGTATAAATATATAAATAAACATTCTCAGTATAAATATATATGCTTTACCAATTTAATGCAAAAATAATTGAATGTTCATATCTATGTATATGTATTGTTACTATATCAGGATAACAACTTTAAATAAGTATAAACATGATATATCAGACCCCAGTTCCTTAAGAATATTCCACTTATAGGTCTGGAGGGTAATGTTTCACCCACCACAAGAACTCTGGATATGAAATTCATGGACTTTATTTCAAGTAGAAGACCGGTTAATGTAAATTACAACCTTGTCAATGAAAAAATATTGAGTTTTCCTTTGGAGAAGCATAAAAGGTTTTGTGCCTGATCAGCCACTCTAACATGTAATAAAAGAGTGCTTTTCACTACAGTGATCAATATGCTTAGTCCATTATTGGACTCTTGTCATGTGCATAACTAGAACTTATGCAGGTATAATCTGATTTTTGAGAAAACCAAGAGGTGATATTGTCCAGCTTTCTCTTTAAGCAAAATGCAAAGCCCTACCACTCCCATAGCTCGGAGTCTGTGTTTATGCATTGTCAGATTTACAACTTCATTTTTTTTAATGTAGTTTTTAAGCTACTCTATGAAACGTGCTATTGCACAACAGTTTTTTTCTGAGCAGCAGAACAGTCCTGAATTTCTAAGTTTATAAAGGACAGTTTTACAGACAGTTATAAAAGCCAGGCATGAGAATGTGAATAGACTGATAGTATGTTAAAAGCAGGACATGACTTTCGGATGAAACAGGGTGCATCTTAATCACTTGGTGGCAAAAGGCTAATTAAAGTCCAACAGTAAATTAACGTAGTGCAGACTGGGAGAGTACATGCGAGTTATCATTATTCTGTGCAAGATGACAAAGCTTACAGTCAAAATTGTAGCTTTCAAGGACAGACTATCAAATGTACAGGACCTCATAGTTAGAAATAATGTGGGACTAAACTCAGTTTTAATTGCTTGATAACAAAAATGCTGCTTCAGACATTTTATTTTTTCTTTTTTTATTCTTTTTCCTTTTTTTTTTTTTCTTTCAAGGAGGCAGCTGAAGCCACCAGGTTTTATAATCAAACACATTTTATTCTTTCAGGTCTTGAGCCTTTGTTTAGACTTGGATGACAATAATGTGTGGTACTGTTCATGATTAATGCCTGTTAGCACCTTAACACCTTGGTTGTAATTTTCTGCAGCCTTTATTTGTAGTAGAGATAACAGATTAGATTCAACAAAGGGATTACTGATGATCACCAAATATATACTGCACAACCACAGATAGTGGCACTGTTTGTTTGCTATGAGAACTGACTTTTCCATAGTAATAGTTCTAGATTTTTCTCAGTGACACCCTTGTAAAGCTGGAGTAACTGCCTGCAGGAAAACACTTATTTTGTTTTTCTGATGTGCCACAAAGAACAGAATTTGGTCCTTAAGCCAACAGCTTTAATAACAATTCCAGCCCTTCTGGTAACCCATAATGAGGACTAGGAGTAATGAGCAGAGGGGTATTTTGGAGGAAATAAAAATATTTGCCTAAAATCACTTTGATCGGTAATTTGAGGGACTAGATTAGGGAAACTTACTGTGGTGTAAAATGCGAGTATTTTGGTAGCTAATGATTGTCCCAGTTACTCTACTTAGGATCCTGAGGGCATCACTCAGCTTCACTGTCCCTCACAGGTGGGACATCTGCCCAGGACCCAGGTCCCCATTTTGGCTCATCCAGGCCCCAGGGTGCCTGTGCCTGTTCTGACCTCTTGCCCGGCCTCTGTGAGGAGCTGGTCTCCTGAATAGTGGACTGTGCTGCTGGCTGCCAACTCTGCCCACTGTGCTCAGGGCACTGAGGGATGCTGCCCATCAGGGATGGCCCAGGGTCTCCCTGCACACTGCCCTGACAGTTCCCCTCTCCTGCTGCACACATTGCATGTTGTGACTCGCTGTGATGCTCTGCAGGTCTACCTCCATGCTTAGATGGACATACTCATGGACAGGGCTTTAAACTAGAATCGAAGGGGGAAGGGGAGAATACCAGGCCCATTGGTAATGAGCCTGGGGG
>JAOTQQ010000001.1:159036233-159050360 GCA_026546715.1 Gallinago undulata | reverse complement strand
CCTTCTTTGGAGATTTTCAAGACCTGCCTGGATGCAGTCCTGAGTAACATGCTCTAGCTCTAGGCAATCCTGCTTCAACAGGGGAGTTGAACTAGATGGTCTCTACGGTCCCTTCCAACTCTAATAATTCCGTGAAATTCAGTGAAACCGGATATAAACATATTTGGCATACTGTCTCAAGTGTACATTCAAAGGTACATTCTGATATACATGAAGGCCATTTTTGTCATTCTCAAAGGGGCAGAAGCAGAACCTGAGATAGCATCAGCCTGTAGGGAGAGTGTATGATAAGGCTCTTAGACCTGGGTTTAAAGATAGGAGTAAATTTGCACAATAGTATGGATAAAAATTGTGCAGAGAAGAATGTGTACAGTGATACAACAGAATAAAAAAAAAAAAAAGAAAAAAAATGTATAAGTTTCCTTAAAAAGTCTTGAATTACAATTTCTAGTTCCTGCTTAGGGACTAGATGTTGCTTTTCCTTCTTTATTCTCTCTAACTTCAGATTTTCAATATTTGGCAGAATATAAAATTAGGGACAGAGAGTAGTCCGATAGAAACTTATAGATGTTTTTATCTGGAACAAGATCAGCAAGTTGACATTCCTGTTATTGTGGAAAATCTTTATTGGCTTATGAGACATCCATATCAACTCATATTCAAAGTGTTGATTGGAACTTCTTTTGTGATGTCATATAAAAGTGACTGTTAAAACAGTCTACGAATACATGGTAGGTACTCTCAGGATAACTGGGATTTAGAGATTTTTTATTTAGTTCTAAGACGCCTTGTTCAAGATCCCCTAAAAAAGGAAAAGGCACAGGTATTTTGACAGGTAAATAGCCTTTGATATGAAACAATAATAAGAGGAAACATTTGTTATTCTTTCTAAATTAATTAATTCATTATAAATTTTAGCCATTTTGTAACAAATCCTAAATGCTGAGTCTCAGTTTGATGCCTATTTGCTGTTGAAATATGACTACTAAGTCAAGAAATCTCTTTACAGCAATATATATTTGTTATTCACATTGAAACATAGTTCATGTAAAATACTTAGTCATTATCTGAAGGACAGGACATTGTTTCACAATATTCTGCTAGCAATATATTGGCAGAAGCACCACTCAAGAAAATTAAAATTACATTCCCCATTACTGAGCATAGGGATAATGAACATGTTTTGGTTGCTTCTCAGTGTCTTTTCCCCTAAAGTGCTGCACTGCTAATTTCAAATAGACTACAAAATCTTCAAGCCACTGTCTTGTACTATTGAATAAGTTTCCTTCTAGTTCCTCAAAATTTTCTGTGCTAAGGAAATCTAAATAGCAGATTTTTAGTATCAAGATCCTCTAAAGTGAAAACAATTTCTTTTTTAATATAATCCTGAAAATCTCTCTTTATTGGTAGACCACTGTTTTTTTTAAACGATGGGAAATGGAAATATCCAGGCCTCTATTTTGTTGTTAGAGTTGAATTCGCAAACTTCATGCTTTCAGAATGACTCACACCCACTCCAAGGAATTGTTCTGCCTATGAACATTACCAGAAGTACTAAGAAATTAGTAATACAGCTCTGCAAATTTTGGCGTGATCCAAAAGATCTCAAAGGTCTACCAGCATTCTTCACTGAATTGAGATATCTTTAGGAAAGTGGGATTAAATTATTAAAGGATGATTGAAGTATCACTTCCTTCAGGAAAGACAGTTGTGTGACTTATTCAATGAACAATTAGGTTTTTATTTTAAACATTAGGCTCTCAGTTGCTAAAATAAATAATACAAGTGTTTTCCTCTTCAGTCTGAAGTCCTAAGCATAAAAAAAAAGGAAAAAAAAGAAAATTAAAAAGGAAAAAAAAGAAAATTAAAAAGGAAAAGTTGTCTTTTTTCTGTCTTTTTTTTTTTTTTTTTAGAATTGTAACATTAATATGCTCTGTATTTATGCAGAATCATACCAGAAATGATTTATATAGCATTATGAGTATTTCAAACAGCTGCATGGAAGAAATTCCCTCAAGTAATCACAGTACCATCCCACTACCATGTTAAGAATAATGGAATACCTACAAGTGCTACTTTCCAGAAATATGACGTTTTTAACATGACAGCAAATGCATTGTGACAGATGTGTTTGATGGAAACAGACAAAAAATGTCTCTTTTAGTAGTCCTTGTAGTAATGAATTGTGAAGTAGCACAGATATTAACAGATATTTTAATTTTTCTGAGTCAATATAGACACATCTTCAAAGATGACCAGAATAGGAAAGTGTAATCCTTCCATCTCCCAATTTTTTCAGTCTTATTAAATCTACTTCATAATTTGGCAATAGAAATACTTGTTCTTTCTGTCCCATTTCTTCCTTTTTCATCCAATCTGGACTGATTGATCAGAGACAGCTTATGTCTAATTTAAAATCCATATAAAATGCAGAAAAGACTACGTAAGCAAACCAAAGATGATGTTAATATCACAGCATGATAATAATATAGAAATTTAGTTTTAGGTTCTTCTTGTAGGTTTTCTTTTTATTATTTGATTTGCTGTCAAGTAAGAAAACTGCAATACTTCCCTAATTTCAAAATTCAGGTCTGCCCCTGTGACTGATGTACAGTAGGGTCAGATTCTGGTGTTGTTTTACTCAGATTTATTTCCAGTTTGCCTTTGTAATGCACTTTGGATTTATACCTGTATAAATGAAATTAGGATATAACCCCATGGAGTCCAGGGTTCTAATTATAAATAAAAAAAATTTTCAGGCAGTGAGGATGGGTAAGACAAAGTTTTTATACCTGATCATCATTAAAAGCTCACAAAAATGTAGATCAAAGAAATCATGCTGTCAAAAGAAGCTCTAAGTGAAATCATGCGGGGCTTCAAGGAATGAATAAAGCACGGCGAGAGAACAGAAGAAAAGGAATGAATTGACATAGGGTCATTGTAACAATCTACTGAGAATATATATCTAAGAGTCCTCCAGAATATAACTCTCATTTCAATGATTTTTGGGGAATATACAAAATCTGAAACAATACTATTATTTAATATATATCATTATGCTGCAAGCATGGCATAAGGAAGAAAAGTAACACCAGAAATTATTACTCTCTGTAAGAGTGCATTATATGCATGAGAAGAATGAGAGGATAATTCAACTCATCCATGGATTTATTTGCTTGCTCTAGAATCTGTTTTGTTTGTCTGCTTGTTTGTTTGTTTTTAATTTCAGCTTGGAATCTTAGCAGAAATTAATTTTTTTGGGTACATTTTTCCTTGCTGATTTGCCCTTTGCCTACTGCAACCTTAACTTGGCATTCTATTCAATGAGCAATGAGTTAAAAATGTGTGAAAGTTGCAGCTTGTCCTTTTAGGTTCTAGAAGCAGTTTTTATGCTTCACAGTATGCATTGGGTCAGAACTGCAATCCATGTGTATTTGAATGTGTACTGGGAGTGCTCCTTCACAGTGACTAAAATGAGTAGTAGAAGTTTAATCTATTGCTCCAGTTTTGCTATAGCCTAGTTTTACTTTTGTGGTCTGAGGATGTGGAACTGACAAGTTGCACATAGAATCAAGATTTTTCCTTTCTCCCAGAATGTCATTGCTGTGCCTTGCTCTGTGCACAGCTTCAGGGGCATTCTAAAAATGAATAATTCAGTTCAGATGATACTATGTATCATTTCTAGTCCAATCAGTTTTCATAGACAATTTTCATGTGAAGTAGTACAAAACCATTTCATTCTTGTTTTGCTACAAACAATTTTGAATTTAAGTCATAAATTATTAATTCTACTTTATTTTGTAATTTTTCTTCCTCCAGGGTAGCCTTTCAAGGTGCTCAGCAGGACTTTTTTTCCTGTGTTTTATCTTCCTTTCCCAGCTAAAGAAAATGAAACCAAAAGAAACTTGTAATTCATTACCAGTCCTAGCGTGAGACACTAGAGAAGAGACTCCAGGGTTTAGCTGTTAACAGAAGTTTATGTAAATCAGTGATGAAACTTTGTCTTGGAGGGAAGGCACTCAGAAGGAAATGTAAACTAATGAAAAGAGGCAGCATGAATCACTCATTCAGAGGGGGTCTACAATTACTCAAATACAAATGGAAGAACAAAGGTGAGTACATTAGAGTGATCTTTCAGCAAAATTGTGGCTAGGCAGCTATGTTTCTTAAGAGGCAAAATCAGAGTTGCATTCTTGGAAGGAGTACAGATGCAAGATAATGGAGAAAGGATGAAGAGACTGATTGGACCCAGTATGAGTGGAAAACTGGAGATGCTGTTTGAGGCCAGAAGAACCTTTTTTAGTAACACCTGCAGTCAGTAAAATTCTGATGCATTGGTTAGCAGGTGAAATTTTGTCTATTGTCTAAGTGATAATATCTTTCTCTTCCAGACATTGAAACTGCTTACTTGTTTCTGTACAACAATAAAGGTACCTTCCTATAACATTCACTATGGTAACATTCCTTACCTCATAATGATTTTTGGTAAGCCACCTTAAAAAGTCTCTATTTACTATGGATTTTACTGACTTGAGGAAAATAATTTTAAATTTAGCAGACTAACTCAAGTGTACAAACCTCCCCTTTCACTCCTACCAATCATATAACTATAAATCATTCCCTTTGAGCAAATTCTGCATGTTCTGTGTTGGTTGTTGTGATGCATTGTTTGTGTTTTTATGATTTGGCTTATTTAGATCTAGTTTCCTATCTTTCCAGAAGCTTAAATGAAAGTTTTGCATTAATGAGATAAGTAAGTTTAAAAGAAAAGCTTAGTGGTTTTTTGTTTTTGTTTTGTTTTGTTTTGTTTTGTTTTTGTGTATGCATGTACAATGGTACAACTATGAACAGTTAAGACCAATTTCCTGATAACTCACAAAATGATAAGTCATTTAATGATATATTCTGAATGTATATTTTTGTGCATTCAAGCATTGTCAGACATTGGATAATTAAAAAGTTATATAAATTGTCAGAATTAAACTGGTTTCAGTTGATAAATTTGTATAATATGTAACAAAGGATTGTATCTTTCAATAATGTCCACTTTTGTAGTACATTCTTTTAGCCCTTGTTGTAGACTGTGTGTGTTAATTGCTTCTAAATCATGTGTGATTCCTCTGGGAAATCTATTTGCTGCCTACTCACCAGTAGTAAATGATTTATTCCTTTTCTATAGAGAAAAAGAATCTCAATGCCTTTATTTTCCCCTACAATGTCATTATAGTATAATCACAAATAATTTATCATATTGAAAAGCCAGTGTAAGGAAGAGATATGTACTGGAAAGAGTTGTCCTAACAGAATGGCAGATGCACATATGTCCACAGCTGAAGAAGTGTTCGGTGGTGTTATGGGAAAACTGGCAACTTTGAAATTTGTTCTAATAACTAACTATATATTTATTAGACCAGGGTTCTTTCTTGTAATAGGAAATCTATATGTAAACTGTTGTTCAATGACCTAATAGGCTGAAATAAATGCTTTACACATTACTGAAAGACTGGGATTTCTCAATACAATCAACCTAATAGACACTCCCTGTCATCCAGAATCACCCAACCATCTGAAGTTAAAGCCCAGTCATCCAGCCACGCTGCTAACTGTACAGAAAGTCCTGTGAGTTCTTATCATCTAGAGTTAATTATGCTAAATTTTCTTAGTACAGAAAACTTTCTATTTAGGAGAGAACATTAACAAACTAAACAAACGAATATTTTATTGCTGATGATAGACAAAGTACTACTCTATGATATTTTTTTTTTCTAGTGGTAGCCCTGATAGGCTACTTTGTGACTGATCGATAAACTACTGCAATGGAAGAAGGCTCAGTGGAGATGGGCCAAGGTGATGTGCCCAAGAAGCTCAGAGAGTAAAGCAAAGAAAGTGACTTAATCTCAAAACATAGGGGAACAGAGGGTCACCTTTGTTTTAGATAAAGTTGACCAACTGGTGATATAAATGTTTCTCCCTGAGTTCTTTAAAAGTGTGAATATCTCCCTGCGTCAGCCAGACCAATATAGGTCATGCGAATATGGGGTTCAGCCCAACATAGAGTATAAAAACTAGATAACTAGCAAAAGAATTTCAAAGACAGTAAGGAAGCTTGAGCTGGTTTCAACTCATGTGTTCCCTCTTACTGACTGAGGATGTGTAGTGTCATGATGGTGACCATATTATAGAGATTGGTAATGGGATCACAGTGGTATTGTGATTGAACTGTGCATTGCACTTGCTGTATTTTGCTAATTGTACCTTATATTTGATTGTGTTATGCAGTATATTTTGAATCACTCTGCTAAATTAGAAATCCTGGGTAGCATCAACTATCTTTAAAATAAATAAAACTGATATTAAACTTTATAACCTCCACGTATGGAATATCTCAAAGAACCTGATTAGAGCGTACTGGACTGTGATGCACTTAAAATAGGTAAATATGTCAAGTAGCTTATCTCAACATTTGTCACAACTTGAAAGATTACCTGGCCTGTGAGTATATAGAAAACACAACTGTAGATTTGTAGGATTCCGTAATACACAAGGACATGGAGGCTTTTATCCTCTAAATGTGTTTATTACAGATTACCACAAATATCCCCCAAACCACTAGCAGTTATCCTATCACAAAATGAGGAGTAGCAAGGAAATGTATGGTTAATAAAGTGAATAGGTAAATATGTAAATATCAACCTATTAAAAGCTGCTATCAGCAATCAATAATATAGTATCAAGCAATAGTATGGTGACAATCAACCATAGCAGAAATCAATAGTATACCAACAATCAATTGTATAGCAACAACCAAATAGCTGTATACTATTACTGATTACCAGAAACTTATAATCATTGAAATAAACTTAACAACAATATAACAGCAGCAGGTATACTTATAATAGATTACTTATATGGAAATGTAATAACTGTATCAAGTGAATTAGATTCTAGAAGGGACCAAACAACCCCAAAAGGGGAGGACAAACTCTTTCCAGAAGGGGACCCAACCATACCAGAGGTGGAGGGTAAAACAAACCGACATGAGAAATGACACCAAAGGGGAA
This sequence comes from Gallinago undulata, assembly GCA_026546715.1. Lineage (NCBI taxonomy): Eukaryota > Metazoa > Chordata > Aves > Charadriiformes > Scolopacidae > Gallinago > Gallinago undulata. The sequence goes on along the minus strand of JAOTQQ010000001.1, from coordinate 159,043,299 downwards.
CCAATAAAGTAGCAGAGTTTGGCTTCAAAGATGATCCATGTCATAGAGTCTGGAATCAACTAGGCATCCCCAGCAAGAGGCCAAGATCTTGTAGAAAGTTTGAGCAGAGAATTCAGCCTGTTTAGGAAAGAAAAGCTACATGCAGCATGGGAAGTAATTAGAGAGAGAAGCTACACTTGGGATAAAAATTAAATCCTTTTTATATCATAGAGACATGAGGATGTAGGGCATCAGCATTTTGAACCGCAAATAGATGCTGCTAATTCCTATTTCTCACCTGTAACAGCTAAGGTATGATGATATTTTCTACTCTTTTGGACCAATTTTATTTTACCAGACTGTTTTTACTTTTTCAGATGATAAGTTGCCATTACAGTTTCTTGGGTTTTGCACTTATCGGTGGTATGTCAGGATACCTCTGGTTTCTAGGTACCCAGCTGTACTTCAAAGATGCCAGCTGCACTTTTCAAGGATGTTTCTGCTTCCAATGTCTAATTTCCAGGCTCACAGTTCCCAGTCTGGCAGGCAATTTCTCTGTCAGTATATTTCAGCAGAAGTTTTTTTCTGCTTAGTAACTTTCCTCTTCTAACCAGGACCTCTTTATGGCTGCTCACATTACCATTTCATTTCTGTCTCTGCACATCTACACTGTTTCAATATTAATTTTTGTACAAGTTCGTTGTCGAAGTGAGTCAACATGTTCTCCAAAATAATACTTGCATGGTTTTAGAAGTTCATTCTAGTGCCACTCTCCAAATCAAGCAAAGGAGAAATGGCACAAGACTGAGTTCTTTCTACATTAATGTATAGACTCAAACCCTAGACGATCCTAATTCATGCTCATATTGTTTAATACAACATCCTAAATCAAGGAAAAGATAAAAATAACTTTCCTGTAAGGTAATCTGCACAGTATATTGAGACTTTGAATAGGAAAGAAAAAGATTTTGATTCTTAGGAGCTACATGGGACCCCAATTGCCTGGGCTTACATGACCTATAGAGCAGATGCCACCAATCTGTTCTGAGAGTAGCTATTCCTGAGCCAAATAGATATGAACCAATCTGTACCACATCATAGGGTGACACCTTTCCTAAGACGAATGTATACACCAGTGTAGATACAGACTATGAGTAATGATTTATTTTAAAAACAGTTCCAGAGAAGTCTAAAATAGGGGAATGGATCTGCTTGGGCAATAAAGGCCAGATCCCAGAAAGCAGTTGACTGCCTTATGTAGGAGAGTGGTAGAATTTACATGTGTGTTTTCATGCTCAGCTGCCATCTGAACCCAGAAAATGCATAGAGTCCATAATCCATAAGCACATAACTTTTTTTTTTTTTTGATGGTTATACTTCTGTAGGAATCTAAAGTTATGTTTCTTTCCATGCTGTGAAGGGTTGAGTTGTGGCAGGACTGGAACATTTCCTTTGCACTTTTTTCATATCTAAATTTGACCAAGATGAAGGAATGGTGTGTTTCCCAACTAATATATTAGGAGACTTGGAGCAAAAAGGGATTCTTCCAGAACACTACACATACATCTATAGGATGGTGCTCCACAGAGAAGTTACAGAAGTGAGTATTTTCTGAGTCACCGTAATTTTGATCCACATCCCAATACAGAATAGAACACTGTGGGATGGACTGCTCAGGTTCATTTTCTACATTATAGGCTTTAACTTTTATGATTCTGGAGAGTGATCAAACCACAAAATAGAAAGCTAGCCCATGGTCCCTTATTTTCCCTACCTTTGTTTTACAGGAAGAGACCTCTGCTATCATCGAGTCCAACCACACAAAAACAAAACAAAACAAAACAAAACAAACTAAACCACACCCAACGCCCTACCACATCACACTCACCCATAAACCAATAATCTTGGGCACTAAAGTATGCCCTGAAGAGCCATGTCTAAACGTTTCTTAAATACCTCCAGGGTATACCTCTGGAAGCTCTATCAGTATCCAGAAGAGAACTCAGGAATCTTTGGGCTAAAGAATTCCCCTGAATGTCCTTTATTAGTTACCTTGTAAAGCCACTATTGTAATATGCTAGTATTTATGCTGCTCATTCTGAGCTGCTTTATTAAGGTAAACCATTCTGTTAAGGCATTTCACTCTTCTCATTCACCTCAGTGAACATAGGGCAACTGTATTATTGGTGACATAATCCTGAAATTATGAGTTAATATGTTTAGGATTTAACTTTTTTATCTTTTTTTTAAATCAGCTGGTTTGAGAAACGGGCTGATAGAAACATCATGAAGTTCAACAAAGGGAAATGCAAAGTGCCATGCCTAGGAAGGAACTACTCCAAGCAGTAATATATGCTGAGAGTCACAAGATGGAGAGCAGCTTGACAGAAAAGAACCCAGGGGTCCTGGTGAACAGCAGGTTGAACATGAGCCAACTGGACATAGTCGTTGCTCTAGGTCACCCTTCTTGAGCAGGGAGGTTTGGACCAAGTGACCTCCAGAGGTCCATTCCAAATTCTGTGATGTACGGCAAACAAATAGTTTTGGAATCTGGATCCAACAGACCAACTAACGTATTCATAACAGTTAGGAAACCATATACTTTTCATGTCCTCATTTTTTTCATCATCAAAAGTTCTATTGAGTGACTTCGGTGAAGCAGAACATTTGATTCTTGTTTTATGTTTTCTTCTAATCATTTATCATTTAATATTCAGTATTCAACAACCTGATATAAGAAATTCTGGATATGAAAGGAAATGCTGGCATCACGTGGGGTTGTGCTGTTTAATAGAACTGAGGTCACTGTTCATACGAATGGTTATTGACAACTCATACACAGTACAGCATCGTGGTATGGTGTACTACGGATGTACCTAGCGAAAAAAATGTTAGATCTGTAGTAACAGTAGAATTCAATACATAAATACTGACATATGGATACATTTGTGGACACATTAAGAAAAAAAAAAAAGCGGTGAGAAAAGTTTTATAGAAAGATAGCAACCTGTTTTTACTCTTAGTACACTATATTAAAATTGCTCTGTTTATTGTGTCCTTGTACCAAAATATTTCTAGCTTCATAATAAAGTGCTGTTTAGTCTGATAGGAACTTGAAAGCCACAGTTGGGTTAACAAGAATGACCATCCTCCTCCAGACAGACATACTAAGCTTCACTGCAAAAACAGATTCATGGTTCCAAGGAGTTGAAGTTAAAAATTCTCTTGCAGCTCTCTGTACATCTTAACTGTACTGAAAAGAAACTCATCAAAATTAGAGAAAGTTGGATGGCTAGGCAGCAGACACAGGAAAATGAAATATCATCTTGGTACTTTCTTTCTAAACCAGTTTACTTCCTGTTACACAAAACTTCATCATCTTTTTCAATTGAAAAGTTCAATTGGAAAGTTTTTTTTTAGTAGAATGGAAAAAAGCTAATGTACACTTACCCATCCATTATCCCAATACCATTCAGTACTCATTCAGTACTATACTCATTAATTTTTTTTAGATCATATAAGAGTCTGACATTAGACAGTAAGGTGACCAAAAATTCCTGAAGAGTCAGCCCCTTTCAAGTGTGGTGTACCCCATTTTTATTTCTTCTGGTTGGAAATATGTTTTTTCACCATCCTGAAAACATAAAATAATCTGAAAACACTACCAAGTACCAAAACCTGTACTTTTTAAATGTTTAAGAAATATGTAATGGGTTTATATAGCAAGGTTTTGGTAGCAGGGTGGCCTAGTGTTTGTGAGAAGACACCAGAAGCTGCTCCCATGTTGGACAAAAGTCAGCCAGTCAGAAAAGCTGGTAGTACCTCTGTGACAAGATATTTAAGGGAGAGCAAAAAACACTGAGTAGTGGCTGTAGCAGCAGAGAGAGAAGAGTAATAAAATGTGAGAGAAAAAATGATACAGGAACAAAGGTCAGTGAAAGAGGAGGGAGAGGAGGCACTTTAGTGCTGGCGCAGAAAGTCCCCTGCAGCCTGAGGTGAAGACTACGGTGGTACATGCTATCCCCTGCAGTCCCTGGAGATTAATGGTGGAGCAGATATTCATTTGCAGCCCACAGAGGACCTTGTGCTGGAGCACACTGAAAGAAGCTGCAGCCCATGGAGACCCCAAAGAGCAGCTTTTCTGGCAGGATCTGTGGCCCATGGGGAACCCATGCTGGAGCATTGTTTTCATGAAGAACTGTACACTGTGGAAAGAACACACACTTGAAGCACTGCAGTCCATGGGAATAACCCCCACTTAAGTTTGCGAAGGAACTCTATTGCATGGGAGGGACTCCACACGAGAGTAGTGTTAAGAAATAATACAAATAAGTGGCAACAGTATATAACAAATGTATAAACAAGTATATACTGAATAAGCTTTTGCCTCACGTTTTTGACAACACGAATTAAAAGGAGTAAGTTTACCATTTTCAGCTGATTCTTACTGAGCATGGTCAATAATCACATTACTTCATTGATTAACTAACTTTACCAATAATTCCACAAAGAAGTTCATTATACCAGATGTAAATTCATAGAACTGTAAGGTCAATGTAAAATCAAGCCCTAGGACAATAGTGAGAACATTTTTGATAAAGTCACCCCGTAGCAAATTCACTTTGTCACTTTCCTATTATGCTCATCTTTTTACCCAACATGAGTGGTCTGAGTAGAAGCAGTTGTTACTGCTTTCTTCAGCAGCACCTTTTCATCAGGTTTCCATTGGGGAATACGTTTCGTACAGCAGCTTCTTTTTCATGTCCTAGATCTCAGCACCCGTCTTTCATCATACTCAGAAAAAAAACACAATTCCATCTTCTACAGAATTTTGGTGATTTTTTTATTTCCCTTTACAGTAACTTTCACAATGCTTCAAGAGAGTGAGGTGAGTTGAATTGTTCCCAGTAAGTCTGTTCTGGAATGATTTTGTTATTTTGTCCAGTTCACAAGGTGTTTCTAGAGCTGTTTATTTTTGGTGGTATATTTTCAGCAAAAATCTCTGAAGAGTGATCTGTTTCCTTGAGTTGGCTTAATAAAGCTTTATTTTAAAAGAGCAGGGTGCCAAGTCTTTATTTAATCAATTTCTGGTTTCATCCATGAAGAGTTCATCCTCCTCTATAAAATCTGATTCAGCATTTCTGTGTTGGCTAGCTTCTGCAATTAGAGAAATAGATCTAATTTTAAAATATTTCCTTTAATTGTTGTCTTGCAATATAGGGACACATTATATTTGCAACTCTTTACATTGAAATACCATAGTTCGTTTTACTGATTTTGAAAGATTTTACTATATTAACAACTATCTTATCTGATGGAGAGTTTTACCACATATATTGACTTGACTTGACTAATGAGATAATGAAGAATATGTCAAAACATGTTTTAACATGTCTAGAATTTAAATGAAATATTTTTTCTAGCCATTAAACTGCAGCAAAAACAAACTACGTGAACTGTAAAAACTAATATGAAACAGAACAAGTTTTCTAATATATGAATTCCATCTTTTGATCTTTATCCTTTTATTAATAGTTCTAACTTGGTAACTGCTGAAATGTGCAAGTTTATTCTAAAATAATTTAAGTTCAAGTGCTACGAATATTTTGAAAAACCTAATAATTGGGTACTGTAGTACTACTGAGAATAAATGCATTTAATTGGTTGAATCATGCGATATATGAGACATTAAGCGTAAGTGAAAAAGCAAGGTATGAAACCTTAATGTTACTGAACTTGAGTGAAATTTTTGCCATTTATTTCTGAACAAAAAAATCACCCAATATTCTCATAATATAATAAACAGAAGCATATTGAAAAAAGCTAAAAATTAGTACACAGTGAAACACTGTTGTTTTGTATTTGCTAGTAGCTAATTATTAGCGATGGTTTTTGAGGGCATTGGGAACTTATTTAAAGTAGTAAATTGCCTACAGACCTTATTAGAAGGTTCAAAAAATGGAAAAAAAAAATCTCCAAAATAGTAGCCCAGCAGAGTAAGATTAAAAAAAAAGTGCCTGAGCATTCAAGTAAGCAGTCCTGATGGTGTTCAGTGAAGCTGAAACACAAAATCTGTTTATGGCTTCAGGCCATCAAGTCAAAGAAATGTATCCACAGTGATGATAGGAAGAAGGCAGCGACTTTGTGTTATGCCTGCTGTATGACTGGGAACGTTAGCATTATGTTAGCCTCTGTCTGCAAGAATAACTGGATTCCTCTTTGCCCCACAAGTGGCTCCATTTCTATTCATGTGCAGACCAATGTTTCAGCCAGAAGCGCTGTCGTCTTTCATCTATTGCAAGAATAGTGTAACCATCAAGCTACAGATAGCAATGAAGGTGAAGCTGGAAGGCAGTTTAGAAAGAGGAATTTAAGTTTTCATGTTAAAACTGAAACAATGCACAAAGGAAGAAAAGTCATTGCTACGAGGAAATGAAGAAAGCATATGGATGACTATCTAGACCAGCTGTTACAGTACAAAATAGAAACGTGGATTTACAAAGGTTTTATAATTACAAACATTTTATAATAATCACTTGATAGATAAAATCATTCTTTTTTTTTGCCTATTGAACATTACTTACTTTAAACGCTGCAATTACTGTTGGACTTGAAGACACTGTTAGTCTAGTAGTGCCTGTTTGGCTCTTCTCTGGTTGTAACCAGTGTTGGAAAGACTACAATTGATGGGCTATGAATTGCATTACAAAGGGAGAACTGATATGTGGGAGGAGTGTAGAACACTATGATCCATGTTGTCATGCAGAATCATAACAGCATTTATTCTGATGTCCTGTGAGGTACTACTGCCCTTGCTTTTGTAAGAAAGATGAACAACAAGAAAGAAGTTCAGACCAGCTTGCAGTCATGGTCGAGTCCATTTGTTTCACATGCCACTTCTACTCCATGACTCTTCTTAAGTTTAATCTTTTTTATTTGCATTATTTCTCTAGGTCTAGGAAGTCACAGGAAAATTCCTGCAAAGCCAGCATTGAGGAATCATCAGCCTGTCATTTCACAGAATCACAGAATCACAGAATTGTGGTGGTTGGAAGGGACCTCAGAGATCATCGAGTCCAACCACAAA
>JAOTQQ010000001.1:159023809-159036133 GCA_026546715.1 Gallinago undulata | reverse complement strand
ATAAAGATGTTGAAGAGAACCGGCCCCAGTACTGAGCCCTGGGGGACACCACTCGTGACCGGTCGCCAACTGGACTTTGCTCCATTTACCACCACTCTCTGGGCCCGGCCCTCCAGCCAGTTTTTAACCCAGCGGAAAGGCCCTATTTTTTTTCCTGAGAAACTAAGAACTGTCTGCCAAAAATCACGGGCAACTAAAGGATTTCTGGGTTTATTACAAATTTTGTCAGACTGATAGAATGTGTTTTAAAAGCATGGATACCTCAGGTTAAGCACTGCCACCTTTTTTTTTTTTTTTTTCCTTAGGAACAGCACATTAAGCAATTCAGTTCAAATACTGTGTCATTTTAATTGGTGCAGGAGAGCAATTAGCTTTCAATGGCAAAATGTCAAGTGCTTCCTTTACCTCATCAAAGCAAATTTGTCAGGAAAAGACTATCCTCTCATAAAAATAACAATTAGTGCAATTAATTTCTATGTTTCAATTAGCTCATGATCTAATTATCCCATGGTCTAAGGATAACAGCTAAGGATTTCAAAGAGAAAAAATGTATCTCTTATCTGCATTGGTGTTCTCTCTATTGTTGACTTACATGCATATTCTTGAATAAATCCTCTGTGATAGCTTGTTGAACTCTACAGCTTCATTTCACACCAACTTTCAACTTAGTTATGCTGTGAACCTCAAACCTCAGTGCTGCCAGAGGAATTAAATCTAGCTCAAATGATAGAAGAAAGACAGATGTTCCACAAAGTGATGATTACATTTAAATTATTAATGTATTGAGACTAAATCCCAAAGACCTCCTAGTACATTAAGGGAAGTAAATAAAAACTGAAATGAACCAGCGTAAGAGAGCAACCAGGAGACTTATGCATCTGCAATATAGTTGTTGCTGTTTTGAGATTTAAGTCCCACCTTCAGTATAAGAACATGCTATTTGGAACAGGAAGAGAGCTCCAGATTTGTTCTCAGTTTGACGCAATTCCAGGCTCTGCCTGGAAGAGCTGGTTTGGTACTTTACCTACTTTAACTGTTTCTGAGGCGAGATCTGGATCCCTAGTTCCTTTACTTTTCAATATTTTCAATATTTTCAATAACTTCAAATAATTGCTATGAAAATCCTACAAAGCTCTGCTTTGAACACTTTTTGCACAATAAAGCTGAAATACGTTTCTTTTGCTAATAACAGCCAATAACCTAATGGTGTTTTCAAAATGTCTTGTTTTTTACCTATCACCATATCTCAAAATAAATCTTCAACAAAAACGAATGACTAATGCAGAATAGTATCTATTAATGTTGAGTAGAAAAGCAAAATGTGATCCTACAGGCACAAAGATGTTTATTGCTAAAGATAATATATACAGAAGTTTTCCTACTAAACATGTCTTTTGTGAACTACCGCTCCTGCTCTCTCCCAGAAGTGGGATAGACATTTATATGGTGTGTACATAGAGTTCATACTTGTCTCCATTTATCCCTAGGTCAACTCACAGAGAAAGGACTGAGAAAAAGAATAGAAGTACTTACATTTCATATTTATATCATTCTTCCTGAGTCTCTGAAAGTAGTGATGCTCAAATGATCATTTTTGATACTAAGACTGTAGGCAGACTGATATTAATAAAATATAAAAGTAGGTGTGTTTTGTCCAACGACAGTAGCTTATGATATGATTCTGATCATGACAGTCATTGGATAAAATACAGAAATTCCACTTGAACATATATCAAACATAGCTCTCAACTGTCCCAAATTATCACTATTATTTTTACAATACTTCCTGTATCTCCTCTAATATCCATCTAATTATTTTAATTCAGTGTAATTCTTCTGTTAATGTAGAAAACATCGATGGGAAAAGAGATGTTATTGTTCATTGTAAAATAGCATTTAGCTTCAGTTGTAACACTTTCTTGAAAATACATGATTAAAACTGAGTTACGAAAACACTGGAACAGGAATCTCTTATATATTGCATGAGTGTGCTATTTGTCAAAGCTTTTACCAAAAGAGGACTTTCTTTTGTCTTATGAAAGAAAGCAGTAAACCTCCTTTGATGCAGTTTTGCAATCTCCCTAAATGAAGAAAAATCCTTAGGCTGTGAATTCTGTGCAGAAATATTTTTTCCCTGCAACCTAAATCTTGGGCATCTGTGGAGGATTGATCTGGAGACACAGCTGTCTTTACAAAGTCTCCTAGCTGCTTCAGGCAATTGTAGGTGATTTGCCATAAATTTTGCTATTCTGAGTAATTTAATTCTTACACTAGGAACATTACACTACGAACTCAGGCACTCCACAGTAGATTAATTTTTCTTTGGGACTCACATATGTAAAAGCTGTGTTGTGTGATGCTTAGGATCACAATGCCTTAATTGTCTGTTGTATCTAGACCCAAATAATCAGTATTCTGCTGCTTTTTTTCTGATTACATGAATGACTTTGCCACTTCTCTTCATTTCACACTAATCCAAAATATTTCCCATGTTATGAATGGCTTACCTTATTTCAGCAGTTGTTACTTGTGTGAGGTTTCTGGTTTCTTTCAGGATGATTATGTTTTTACACTTTGCTGATTCTTCTGTTTAAATTATTCTATAGCCTCAGCAAGGTTTTCCGTATACCCATCATTTTGAATCACCTTTTTCTTGAAGGAATTTTCTCCCCTGGTGATTTTCCTCAAGGTTTTGTTGCTCTAGTTATGCAACATCAGTTACAATACAAGTTGAGTATTTCAGCTGGTTTTAAGAGTTGTACAGTGTAGACTAAAAGAAAATACTTTAGTGGTCCACAACATTAAAAAGAAAGCAGCAGAATTATTTTATTAGCACACAGATATTCTTACTCCACAAATTAAATTATTTTGCAACTCAGCTCAGAAGCTTTTAAATCCCACCTGGCAGCATTTGTTAAAATCATAACAGATCTTTCTAATCCCTGCCGTAAATATCTGACTGTTCTTTAACTTCACTCTGGCATTCCTTGACTTTCAAATTCAGTCTGAAATTAATAGTTCATAGACATCTATATTTTTCCTTATCGTTTTCTTTTTTCCAAGGAAATCAATTAGTTGGACTTCAGCTGCTTGATTGCCTTATTAGGAGAGGAATAATTAGATAAAAAAGTCCTGTTAGCTTTCTGTATTTGTACTGTATGTTTATTTCCAGCATGCTGGTGTTCCATTTTCTAAAAAGTGAGCAGGTCTTACAATCTTCTGGCTTTTATGCTGATATTTAATAAAAATAAGAGTTCTGTAAGAAATTCTGGCTCTGTTTGAAGGTATAGAGCAACTGAAAATACTATTAAGGTTTTACTATTACCATTATTATTTACCATATTAATATTAAGGTTTTCATCAAAGGATAAAAAATTTTTTAAAATGTTATTATGTTATTAATACATTATTAATATGTTAATAATTTATTTTAAAAGTTCCAGCAAAACCATTTATTTTTGTGTCCTGCAGTTCCAAGCAAACACTTTCTCCAATCAAGCAAACATCCCTGTCTTAAACCTCTGCTACTACTACACACACACACCACCACACAAAACTCTTCTTCTCTAATTCTTCACTAAAGATAAAAAGACTATATCTATCTCATAAAATCCCAGTGCACTTTACAAGTTGCAGTATATGTTCTGACTGTTTCCTGAATTCATGTGCTCTCCCTTTCTTGCTATACTCTGCTTTCTCTGGGCACTGAGTGAAATGCTTATCAGATCCTGGGTCCAAACTTTTGAAGGATCAGGAGCTCCAGGAACATGAAGAAATGAACTTCCCTACAGCTGAGACACAGCTTAAAACTTCTTTGAAGATCACTCTCTCACCTGTCCATAACCTCTGTTAGAAAAATGTAGTGATAGGGTCCAGAACTTTGATCATTGTCTACAGCCATTTTGTAACAAAGGATTAAAAAAGTGTATCTTCTGTTGTGGAATCCAGTCCTATCTAATTTCATACACTCTTCTTTAAATTATTTAGATTTTTGCTTCCTCTATTCTGATGTAGAATCTGGGTTCTAAAATATCAGCTTTCTGAGGGCTGAAGACTTGATTTATTAATGTCCAGTTTGTGTCAATTTACTTTATTGCTAACATCACCCATTAGCTTACATACCTTTTCTCAGAAGTGAACAGAATTATCCCTCCCCAGTCCTCCTTCTATTAGATTACATTTTATTGTCTCATCCTAAAAGACTGGAGTCACTTTTCTTTATATATTATGTTTTTAGGTGACCTGAATTGTCCATAATAATTCAAGTGCCATCCCACTGGTGAGATATATTGAAGCAAAGGTAGACATTTATATTACTATCTGTGAAAGAAATGCCTTATATATTCTAAAATTAAGTTTTCTTTTTTTCATGGCTGCATCACATTGGCTCATGGTCATTCTTCTCCTAAGCACATTAGAATTGCTGTAGCTCTTTATTGCATATTGAAAGGGAATGCCCCTTTAATTTGGCTCATTTTACCATATTGAATTTTCATGTAATTAGTCTGTTGTTCTGTTTAAATCATACTATTCTATTACCTAGTGAACAAATGGAGTCATCTCAATATCAAGACAGGGTTGCAAGTATGTCTTGGTTTCAGCTAGAAAAGAGTTGATTTTCTTTCTATGATTGCTGTGAAAGGAATGTCAATAATGTATTTTGTTGCTAAGCAATGTTTATACTTTTCAAGGTCTCTTTTCAGCTCCCCGTAGAAGCTGAGAAGGAGCATACACAGAATGATAGAATGGTCAGTGGATTATTCCATACCATAGATGTCATGCTCAGCATATAAATGGGGGTTGTCTGGGGGAGGGGAATCCACAATCACTTCTCAGTAAGGTGCCGATTCATTGGGTGGTGAGAGTGACTTGTACTGTTACTGTTATTGTTATTATTGTTATTGTTATTTCTATTGTTATTTCCCTTTTCTGTTATTGTTCTATTAAACTGTCTTTATCTCGCCCCATGAGCTTTTGTGTGGTCCCAGTTTTCGTCTGGGGTTAAACCCCAACAAAATGTACGTGAAATCAGAATGATATGTAGAATGTAAGGGTACATGGTCACCTGTATGGTAAGAACCTATAGCTTGTGAGAATAGTTAAGGTCAACATTTAAAAAGAAAGGAAGAAAAGAAGGAAGGAAGGAAGGAAGGAAGGAAGGAAGGAAGGAAGGAAGGAAGGAAGGAAGGAAGGAAGGAAGGAAGGAAAATAGGTTAAACATACAGGTACACAAACCCTAGGAAGCAAAGGATAATAACCACAATACCAAGACTGGAACCGTTTGGTCATTGACTGGTGGGCCTTCGAATAAACTCCTCAGGTGTACACACTGCAAAGCACTAAATAAGGATTTCCAAACATTCTCACTAACCAGTGTTTTATTATCATTAAATCATGAAACTAAAGGAAAATACTCCTAGAAATAACAAATAAGAGAACATCCACTATTCTTTGTGTTACTAAGTACCAATGTGCCCAAAGTGCACACGGGGAAAACTGAAGTAATAATAAATTATTTTGTGTGCTTAAGAGGAAGTAAAAGTTGCAGTTATGTGGCAAACTGTATAATGAAAAGAGACAACAATACAACATCAATTGGACCTCAAACACAGTCACTTTGCTTTCTAATGTCCTGAGAGACCATTTAAAATCTGAATATCAAAGACCAATACCTGGATACTTACAGAAAAAACAGAAGACCTTTTGAGTTAAATTATAAATAGATTTGAGAATATAAAGAATACTGTGTTGAAAGAAAATGTAAGAAATATAGGTATTTCTGAAAATCTGTGCTAATAAACATTTGTGCTTGAATAAAATATACCTTTGGATTGACAGGTACGTGCAAGAAGTTAGACTGAATATATAAGATATGCTAGAGCTTTCTTGGTAATGGGAAATACATATCCAAGGCTAGATAATGGTAGTAGATAATATCTAAATTATGAAATATCTGATTGATATTTTGTACTTATTTCAGACATAGTATGCTTATCAGACAAAATGAGAACTTCTCCCAGAATTAAATTTCATCACATCAATGCACATTATGCCCAATAGAAACTAGTATAAAGTAAATATTTTAAAACTCTCAGAAATTTAGATAATTTATATCAAATTTTGGGTTTTTTAAATTATATTTGCAAATACAATTATATTTTCAATGGCTTAGTATTTTCTTCATAAGCAAAATCTAGCTCTAAAAATGGGAAAGCTGTAAGCCTTCAGTGATGTTTGAAATATGTTACATTTCAACAACCCAGTCAACTATGTAACTTGGTATATATATCTCTATGCCATTTAATAGTCTTTACTTTTATGTCACTAAGACATAATACCAAACATCTCAGTGCCATTCGCTATGCCAGAAACATGGTGCATGACACTTTTAAAAGTACTTTTTTTTTTTCACCACTTAGTTCCATTGTGTCAGCTATCATAAGGTTTTCCATTAACATATAGACTTTAAATCAGTGGACCACTTCAGTAAATACAGACTATTCTGTGGTAAAACAGATTTACTCTGTCTGGATGTTGCCAAAATATTTAGCAGAAGACAAGTGTCTATATAAGTGAGCTCATAAGATGGTGTCTTCATTTTATTCAATGTAGGAAGCTCATAATTCACTGCAATTAAAATGCTTACTGTTACACTGCTGATGCACAAAACCTGAGGAGTTTGCAATGTAAAATTACACAGGGAAGATATCTCAGAAACAACTGTATGAGACCAAATTACAACACAAATCTGATCATGTTTTTCTCCTATTAAAACAGAATAAATAAAATAGGAGTTTGTTTGCAGTCTGCAGTGCAAAATTATAATAAAAAATGATTGTATAAAAATGGCTACTTCTTAGTTAACAAAGCCAGTTTTTTTTACTCTGTGGCATAGCCCTTTTTTTCAGGTCTGGTAAGTATCCCTATTGCTCTATCTTTTTAGCTCATCTCTGCTTATTACCATATCTCCACTGACCACAGTGACAATGAAGGATTGTAATTTTTTTTGCCCTTGTCCCTCTTTGATTACAAATCATAGTTACTCAGTTTCTGCTAATCCAGAACATGATCTACTACTCTGCCCTTTTTTTTGGCCAGTGAAGTTCAAGACACTCTCAAGTTCTTTCCTCATTTTTAGGAAATATTCACCCTCTGGCTATGCATATATGCATATATAACACAATTTCTGTGCTTGTCACATCTCTGTCCTATGAAAACAAAGCACAAATGTGGGACATAAAAATGATCTAATTTGTAATTTGTAGCTCTACAGTAGAATGGAAACAACAAACACACTAATCAGAACATTTCTAAAAAATTCTCTTCTTTGCAAAATGTCTTAGGAAAGTAGCAATTTGGTTTTAATGAAACCTAAACAAGGAAAGAAGTTGCAAATTGCTAGTTTGCACCTTTCCAAAGAGTTTCTCTCCTACAGTGAAAACACAGTACATTCAATACTTTATTATCTAGGCTTACCACAATGACTGTTGTATATACACCATGAAAAACATCTTGTTTTCACTAGTATAGCTGTGTTAGTACAGTGTAAGAATAGTTATGATGAAATTTCAAATGCATATAAGTTATAACATATTTTCAATTTGTTAACTAGACATAACACTTTAAGTACCACTACCTGCTCACCCATATCTTCCTCAACTTTTATTAGTGTCTCCCTTCTAGAAGATCCTACCTTTGTGGCAGAGAGGGAGGCAAGGAGATGAACCACTTTGGTGAAAATTTAAGGAATTTATTTTTAAAAATAGTTGTCAATGATGAGGTGTAGTATAAACTGGCGGACTTTGCACTGAATCAACTGTGATGAAGACATATCCATCAGGAGAGAGTAAGTGATAGACAACACCAGCAGCTAGCTAGAAAAATAGAAGTATAACTTACTGTTACTTTGTAATGGCTGGATTTATAAGAGTGTATCTGTCAAAGCTTTAATGAAAAGGAAAATAATAACCAACAAGTTCAAAGTTAGAAGGCTGCCTTGTTAAATGAAGGGTCAGAGTTATCTCATCCAGCTAAATATATTTAAGACAATTAATTATGAATTAGTAACCTTAGATACCCTTTATAGATAATTGAAATAAGTAAGAGTCCTGATTTTATGCTGAGAAGATTTTCCTTTTGGGATTTTCCTGTTTATTAATTTGTTGCATGGAATGCCTTAAGCTTAACAATTTAGATTGAAACAGTTAACTTTTAGGTCCTGAATAAGAGCAAAATATCAGCCAAAATGGAAGAAAAAATTCTGTCTAGACTCAAAAGAAAGAAAAATTTCTCTTCAAACGACTTAGCTTCAGAAGTTGACTGTCCATAGAGCCTGGAATACTGAGTAAAAAGGTTTCCCTTTCTCTTGAGGTTTTTTGTACTAAAGTAGGGATCTTATAGTCACTCTAATACATGGAAATAAAATAACCAGGTCATTTAGTATTGCATGAATCTGTAATTTATAGTGAGATTTTTCTCCTGCTGAAGTTTGTTGGAAGAAAAATATGACACTTATGTGTCCATGGAAACTACTGCAATGTTATGTGATTTGCAGTGGTGATCCTGAAGGGTTCAGTGAGTAACTCTTTGGGTTTATTTGAATAGTTAGAAGAAAAAAAAAAAAAGCAAGCAAACAAACATAAAACCAAGAGAACCCACTAAGTTTCCCAAAACCTCTTTATTCCCTTTTTATGAAGTGTAGTGTTACCAAAAAAGAACTCCAGTCCTGACCTGAGTGAAAAATGTAAATTTCACAAAATTGTGTCCACTGTTTCTCTCCTAACAATTAGATGGAGGCAGTGTGTGTGTGGAAGGCTTAGTCACATTGTTATTTTAAAGAATCATAGAATCACTGAGGTTGAAAAAGACCTTTATGATCATCAAGTTGCCAAACTGTATTTGTTTTCTCCTTTTACCACCTGTAATTTTCAAGCATATGAAGCCAGACCCTCTTTCAGAAAAGCAATCTGAAAAATTTTCATTAGCATGCAACAGCTTTTACAACTAGGTAAGAAATCAGGGCACTCTTGGAAAATCAGATCAAAACCTGAGAAAATTAAACGGGTTTTGCTAATTCTGTGTTGTGAAATAACAGATTCCTTGGTAACGAGGAGTTTTCTCATGGTTTAACTTTTGCATCTGCAATTGTTTTTCCTTGAGATGAGTGTAGATGATATAAGTATCTGAAGTGTATCTGAATAATTTGACCATTCCACTTTTAATGAAAATGTCATAAATATAAATGTCATCCCTAAGGAAACTGATGAAGGCATAAGTCACTTAGACTTGGGAAAAAGCTGCTTCACCAAGTATCTTACTAACAATTCTTCTGAGAATTTTACAAAAGACTGGGATCTACATGTAAGATAGGGTTGCACAGTCTTTATAACAGGATACTCTTGCCTATAAACCCTAAAAGGTCACAGAAACACAGCAGTGCATACCTATTAGCCTATTTCCCATTGAAGATGGTATGATAGCAGCAAAATTAAGCTGACAGACCCAGTACTGTCAATAGTTTATAGTATTAGTTTGATATTTTGTGACAGAATTATTCTCATTAACAAATAAAGCCCGACAAGACACTGAGTCACAAAAAGATTTTTAAAAAATCCTGGAGTTTTCAATCAGTATTGCTATCTCTTAGCAGTGCCTTTTGGCTTTATAGTGTATTCATTGTCTACGTGCACCTTGCATGCATTATGCTCTCTGCAGACAAAATTTGCCAAGAAAGCTATCTGGTTCAATAGAACTGTAAGACTGAACATCAAAGAAGGAGATAATTCTTCTGTTTGGTGGAGTTTGTATTAAGGGTCAACAATAAGAACTACAGTAAGAACTTCATCCCAGGTTAAATATTGTCATTTTGGCTGAGTTTGACCTCTAAGA
The DNA here is from genome assembly GCA_026546715.1 of Gallinago undulata. Classification (NCBI taxonomy): domain Eukaryota; kingdom Metazoa; phylum Chordata; class Aves; order Charadriiformes; family Scolopacidae; genus Gallinago; species Gallinago undulata. Next base: position 159,026,245 of record JAOTQQ010000001.1, on the reverse strand, counting down.
CTAATCTGTTCAACTCGATATCTGGATAAATCCAGAAAAAAAATCCAGTACCTGGAAATCCAGTACCTTCTCAGCCCTTGGAAAGCAAGACTAACAGCTTTCATAGTTTCTAATTACTAATAATTCTGAAATCTACTTTTAACAACTTAGTCGAAAGTTTACATCTAAAGGTACATCATCTTGATATTAGCAAAAAAATAAAAATAAAAAAATTGCAGGAAAATAAATTAGTGGCCACACACAGGGAAGGTCTCCTGCTGTGTCATAATAATAAAATAAGTAAATAAACCAAAATTGTTCAAATGTTCTTTTCCACATTCAGTTTAGAAAGTGCTTCACACGCTTGTGCCACAAACATAGTCAAGGTAGACTACAACATGCCTGTATTTTGTATTAATTCAGGGCTCCTATTTTCCTTCCTACAAGGACCCAAACTTCTAGGTTGTCCTCTCAAGCCTGGCTTGACAGCCTAGGAATGGCCTCTCCAGTATTTTGTGTATAACTGTAAGAAAGTTGAGAATATTCCGGCTGACCCCACTTAAGCTGTATAAGGACCAACAAGGCATGTCAATGGAAGTACAAATGGGTGAGTCTACTGTTGTACATACTCACAAAAGTAAGTGGCCCAGTCAGGAACTAGGAGTTCCTATCCATGAGAGACACTGAATGTGCATAAGTCAAACTGATAGTCTGTTGTATAACCTTGAGCTACAGGAAAGTGAGATTTTGTTTCTGCTGGCACTGTATTCTTTGGGAGTAGCATAGAGCGGCTCTGGCTTTCAGAAGGAGATAGATCTTTTCTTTCCACTGCAGCTTCCTCTATTTTTGCTTAAAAATAATTTACACTTAAATCCAGAAGCAAGAAAAGGTTCAGTATTTTTTTTAAATTATGTAGTGGTTCACTTAAACAAATGATACAAAAAATTCTTATGATTTTGCATCTGTCCTTTTTCTTATAGTAAATAATGAAATTATGTTTAAGTGGCTTAAAATGTTACAGGACCTTTAAATGCACATCTTACTATCATTAAGATTGGAATCAGATTATTTTATTTTGCAGTTTTAGTTACTTAGAATTGCTCTAATTTTCCACTTCAATCCAATTAAACTTTCATTAAAACAGATGGAAGATTTTCTTTTGTTCTTGTTTTTAGTAGAAGTAAAACTGGGTCATTCTCATTTAACAATTTTCCTTCTCTTAACCCTTTTTTTCCCCAGTGTCTTATGCTCAAAATGTTCATACTCCCTTTTGCTTGCTACACACTGTTGTGTGCAGCTTACTGAATTTGGACATGCAATGGTAAATCATATTTAGATCATAGTTAGATTAGAAGTTGGTTGACTTTTAAAGAGGTGGTTTCTTTAAAAACAGTGACTTCATCATTTCCCTTGACAAAATTGCTAACCATTTAAGAGCTTAACTACTGATTTTAACTACTTTTTATAACTCCCTGCTGCTTAATTTTTACGTTTTTCTTTTTAAAATATATAGGTTTCAAAGCATTATTAAAAATTACAAACAACTTATTCAAGGTTTTCGTAAAAAACAGTTTTATTATTTTAAAGCGTATTAGCTTTAATCGTTATAAAAGCATTTTCATAGAAAAAGTATTTAAATTAGAGCAAACATTTCTAAAATTAAATAACCATTAAACAATTCATTCTTCCAAATTTCATTCTACTGTTACACAGCTGAATTCATTTTCATACAGAATGAGTAGTGAATAGAGAGAGTCAAAATTTTGTACTTTATGACCTGAACTATGTTAACATTATGCTCATTTAATGTTACGCAAAACACACAATGAAGTAGTAATACTGGCAAAATGCAGCTGGGTCCATTAAAGACATCTTTCTCTAGAGACAAGAAGAAAATATGTATCAGAACGTAATGAAAAGGGAGGACAAATGTAAGTCACTAGCTGAACAACTTGCAAAATACAATATTTCTATAGTGCTATAAAGTTTAGGTATGCAAAGAGTCTCGAGAAAAAAAACAAGAACTAGCCATTTTTTTCAGGTCATTTCTTATTTCTGGGCTAAAAGAAGTAATGTTTGTTCAATTGTTTTTTGCTAATTGTCCAAACATAAAATATCATTTTGCTTTGTTAATTACATGAAAGATAATTACTGAAAAAAGCATTTAGATCATAGCTTACAATAATATGTAACTTCCCAAGAGCTACACTGAACTGCAATATTTTGTACTTGTACTGCAATATTTACACCTGCTCATATGCAAATATGCTTCTATGCTTTCCATTCTTTGTAAATGAATGTTTACTTTAGAAGCTGACGTAACAAGACAGAGCAATAGAAGTCTAGCTGTAGCCTTGTAGACATGTAGAACTCTATGTTTTATTAGAATCATAGAATCATAGAATCATAGAATCATCTGGGCCGGAAGGGACCTCCAAAGGCCATCTAGTCCGACCC
>JAOTQQ010000001.1:159012209-159023709 GCA_026546715.1 Gallinago undulata | reverse complement strand
GTCACCCAGCAGGATGAGAGCCTGTGATCGTGATGCCTCTTCTAGCTGGAGTAAGAAAGCATCGTCAACAGGCTCCATGCTCTATGTTTTATTAATAAGATTTTTTTCAACATTTTGATGCTAAGGTAGATAGATAGATCACTTCAGTTCAAGCAGGATCAGTAGGAAATTTCTGGCACAGATAAAATTTTTCATTGATACCTTGTAATGTTCTATGGAAAATAAAAATAAAAATAAAAAGCTTTATCTGATTCCTACTCTTAACAAACTAATCAAATGAACTATCACATTACCTACAAGCATTTTTGTGTATTTTCCTGTGTTCATTTTTAGTTTGTTTTGATAAATTATTTGCATTATTGGCATGAACCACTGTGAAGGCCATGCATCATTTAGAAAGTATGTAATTGAGGCATAAGATTTTTGGCCTTAGATACAGTTATAGTAAACATTTGCTTGCTGTCGTCAGCATTAAAATAAGACTTCCATTTTTGTGATAGTTCACATTACCCTCTGGAAACAAAGAAGAAATTTGACTCGGAAAGAGAATTTTGTGTGTTATTACAATGGGAATCTAACATTTAGACAGTCTTAAAGCTAGAATGTTGTCAGTATAAAGACATAGTGACAATGGATGAGAGAGTAATCTGATGTGTACAAACATCTGATGCTGAGGGCAGCCTACTGAATCTAATGGCATGATCAACTACTCCTAGTGACTGTTTCAAACTCTACATTTAAGCCTAAAAGAAAAAAAAAAAGTCTGTAGTTTAGGTCAACAGGCTGTGTAACTCACAGATGTGAAAATGACTCAATGAGAGTTTTTATATATGTAGTTTTGTATATCTCTTTTTCACAGTGGCTGCAAGTACTTGAGAATTCTCTTGGACACAGTATGTGTTGGTCAGCTAATACATAGTCAGTGAAGAGAAAAATGGACTGGGATATGGTTCAACAAAATATCTGCTGCTGTCCACAGAGAAATCTTCTAAGATCCTCCTTATTTTATACATGCCAGATAACATGGAAATCAAAAAATGTTTAAATCACCTCCTCTAAACATTCTCTGGTTATATCAAATCTTATCTTTGTCACACTGAGGACATAACATATTTGAAAGATCTGATACCTTTCACAAATATAATGCCCCAGAATATATTTTGTGGTCTATTCTGCCCTCTTTGTGGTACACTTTGCTAGGGTTAGAAAAACAAGCACCAGGTGCTTTCTATCAGGAGTGTGAATTAGCTGATGGAACAGAAAAACATTGACTCCCTTCTCCAACAGCAGTAAGACTGTTACGGGACTTCTGTGGTGAAATAAGAAAGTAGTAGGAACAATTTCAATATCACTTCAGCCATGGCATATTTACTCCTTGAGTGCCTGAGTGAGGCTAGATACAGATCACAAATAAAGCCACATCTTGTTTCCAGAGAGGAGGAAAGGCAGAAATGATGCACTAAGACATGAGAAGTTGGCACCGTGGAAGAAAACTGTGAAGAGGAGGATGAGTAAATGTTCCTTGCATGCAATGTATGAGATTTGGCATGTCTGCCTTAAATGGAGTCCCTTTCATTTTGTGGAAAAAGACCTCTGCCAGGAGAAACTGCTCTGAACAAAATTTGCACAGTTGGTCTGAACCCCTATTCTCTTTCTCTGGGGCTTCTAGAAGGGGTATGGTACAGAGGATTTCTGTTCCTCTCCTGAAATGCAGTAGACTGTCAGAAAACTACAGCTGAACCTCTGGAGCAATAAAAGCAACATCAGCTCCTTAGGGTATCACAGCATAACTTTCAGCCAAACATACCATCTCTTTTACCTTCTCCAAAATATGGTGGTATTGTCCATGTTGTTTATTGGGAAGAAGTCTTGGTCTGTGTTATTCTTTGACTATGACTGTGAATTTTTTGTGAGGTTGTCAGATATTATTTGTCAAAACCAAACCCAATGGAACGTTTACAATTTAACAGTACTGTGGCACAGTTCTTAAGCCCATGTTTATCAGACTAACACATAGGTAACAGGAGGAACTGCAATCACTTGGACTACTAATTGACATAAGAACTAATTGGATCCAGAGTAGTCACCATATATGTTTTTAGAATTTAGGTTGCATAAGGCCACTGGTTCAGACCATTAATAGTTTTTCTATGTCCCTAATTCCAAGTATTATAACATGAGAGGATATTCTGTGCTTATCCTCTGCTCGTGTCATGATTTTATAAACCTCTTTTTGGGTGACAGAACACGTACTGTGTATTCTGTTTGAGATGTAGCTCTTTCATGTGTTTCTACAGTAAAAATTAGTCAAAAATGAGATAGCAGAGAAAATAATCCTACTTAGATTTTCATTAAAAATGCTTATAGATTTTTTTAGAAATAATTGTTAATTTTATTTTATTATTTCAAGTTATATGTATTAATTTTTCAGCATGTTTTTATCAACAGTAAACAACAGTCAGTGTTTTTAGGGCATTCTGCAACCACTCACAACCAGCTCTTGCAACTGTGTGCGTATCAGGAAACTAGAGAGCGATGTGATTGGGGTGCTTAGAAGACTGAAAAATCAGGTCAGTCTCAAACTGATAAAACAACAGTTTACTAGATTGACATTAATTAACATCACACATTGACAATAATTAATTATTAAACATTGTTAATCATTATCACTGCATACTGAAAGCAATCCTCCCTTAACAATTGTATCTTACACCAGCTGTGAATCTTACACCAGTAACATCACAGAGGTGATGCTTTGTAGTCAGCACTAATGGCTGCAATCTGTAATGTTTTTATTCACTGAGCTCAATGTGAGGTCCTCTTCCTGCTTCCATCTCCCCATCCCCTAATTAAGTGTTTGGTCCTTTTATAAGAAGGGTGAGTCTCTAGGCAGCCTGCAGCTCTCAGCCTCCACCTGAGGACTACATGATGCAGTGATGCCTGGAGTAGTGTCACTTTCTCAGGCTGTAGCAGGTGCCTTATCCTGTTGTGTGTCTCTCCCCATCTCTTTCCCTCATTCACTCTCCCACCTGCCTTGCTTGGCTGCTTCTAATTTTCTTAAAGCAAAAACAGTCTTTATCCAGCTCTTGAGTATGCATGCAAAACCTTGGGAGGTTCCAATCACCTTCTCAAAGAAAGGTCAGCTCTAAGTTCACAACAGGTAGCTCAGAGCTGTGTCCAGGCACATCTTGAAAACCTCTAAGGACTGATATAGCACAACCTCCTTGGACTACCTGCATCACTGCTTAACCAAGGGGAAAACGCTTAACTGGCACAGAGTTGTTTAGGTTCCCAGGGCTGCTCTGCTTTCAGCCTCTGCTCATACTTTCAAGACCATGCATAAACTGCACATCAGAACAAGAACTACTTGCTGCCAAGCTCACACAGCCAGTTCCCATAACAAATTGGTAACAAAAGGCTACAGCTGGGGCCTTGCTCAGTCAGCATAAGGCAGTTAGTACAAGGCCTGTAGCTTGTCACTAACAATAGAAGTAGTATTTTCTGGGCCACTGGATGTAGAAAAGCTTCTCCAGTTACGCAGTGTCATTGTGCTAATGTTCAGGTTTAACAGAAGCTGAACGTGGTTAAAATCTGCATAGTCTGCTTCATATTTCATGGCAAAATGGGCCTCTCTATTTGGCTACATAAATGTATTTATTGTTATCCTGAACCATTTTGTATCATTGCTAAGTTTTGTCATCTATGCACATCATTTTCAAAGTAATTTGAAAATACATGGCACAGTACAAGCACGAGTACAGAAACCTATGGAATGAAGTTATTGGTGGCATCCTATTGCAAATAATGTTACAATCCTTACTTACCTATAGCTTCATATTAAATTAGTTTCTTCAGAATGTGAAGTGTATTGTAGGCACTTGATGGCAGTTATCTGTATGCTTACCTATTACTTCAAGGAACTTGTTTGTTATGCTTCAAACAGCTTTCTTTGAAAGTGCCATTAATGTTATTTCCTATTACATGTTTCTCCATATATCTAATAATTTTACTCCTTTAATAATTATTGTTTCTACTGGTTTTGCACATGGAAGGACTATTTTTGCCTAAGAATTTCTTTATTATTTTGCTTGTCAATGTTGGCTCTTATTATTCTTAAAGATTTTTTAGATAGTATATATTAGCTCTGTGACTCCAGTATGGTTTTCTTAAACAAAATCATTACATCCAGATGCTACCATTTGTCTTGGTCCTCAATGCTTTTCAATAAACTCTCTCATTTTTAAGTACTTCCCATATTTGGAAATTAAATGTTACCATGTATGCACAACTACACTTGCTTCTTTTTTTTTCCCTTTGATGGTCACATTTCTCACACATTTAGGATAAATGATAATACACTGTGCCTAGGTATGCTCACAGCATTTTGAAATATTTATATATCTACATACTGTTGATTCAACAAGGTAAACTCTGATTAGATACTAGGAAAACCTTATTCAGCCTGGGGTTACTTAAGCACTGGCACAAGCTGCCTAAAGCAATTGTGTAGTCTGCATCATAGGAAACACTCAAAACTGACTGGGTGCAGCCTTGAGCAGTCTGCACTAACCAGACTTGTTTTTTGCATGGACTTGGAAATACCTGACCTATATGGGTGCCTTCCAATCTAAATAATTCAACAATTCTGTGGTTGCCATCTGTCTCAAAAATTTTTATTTACCTCACTACTTTCCTGTACCCTTGCCAAAAATTGCTTTGACTATCTCTCACCATAAGGTTTCTCTCCTCTGCAACAATAAACATTGTTGCACTATTAGAAATAGAAAGGCATCTGTAGTGTATCATCAGCTACCTGGCAAAGACTCATAGAAAGTCAGTAATTTGTTTCTATGGCTGGAGTTTACTCTATTTTCCAGATTTCAGTTTTCCAGAAACACCCTCTTTTTCTGTACTGTAAAAGGAGCAATTTCTCATTGCATAGCACAGTTAGTCATGATTTTAAAACATAGTAATGTCTGGGAAAAGAAGCCTTGCTCTACTATTATGTGCTATTATAAACTTCAGTGGGAGTTTGGGTTGCATGTGAAAAGTAGGATCAGACCTTTTGTGTCGTATTTGATGATAATGTTAATATCCACCTTTGTAGTTTAATGGTGTTCACTCACATTGTAACAGCAAACAAAAAGCAACTTAATCTTATTTTAAGAGAAAATTGCTTTCTTTAAAGCATGGAACTATTAGACAGCGGAGCTTGTATTGCAGATGCAAATTGTAGTTTGCTGAAGTAAAGTACTTTTTCTTTCCTGCCATTGTACTTATCTTTGTTTATCAAGCAATATTGTAAGTCTATTTAACTGACTAAAAAAGGTCTAAAACAAAAGCCAAATACAACAAAGGCAGTATTGTTAAAACACTTTCTACGGTGCAGATTTGTGTGTGTGTGCAGTAAAGCTGTTCTCAGTGTAAATCCTTGATTCAAGATGTAACTAAGTATGCTGTTCTAAGATTACCAAACAATATGGTCTAGTTTAACAGAATAAAAATCAAAACAAGATTGTCAATATCACAGCAAAGTTTTTTAAGCTTTACACTCTGTGTTAATAATACACAAACTAAGGAATTTGATGGTGAAGAAACAACAGTAGTCATCTCTCAACAGGTAATTATGAGAAACAAATTTTTTGTTTGTTAGATATATAATTTCAGCTATGTTTACCTGGCTTTTTTTCCAGATATTTACTTGAACTTTTCTCCATTAGAATTCAGGAAGAAATTAAATAATATGGTAAAGGCTGAATCACATTCATTGGGCTAAAAGAGATTTTCCAGTTATATTTATCCAGTTCCAATATTTGATTTATGTTTTTCTCTGCATTTCTTTAAAAAACACCACAGGATTTTTTTCCCATTAAAATGCTTGCTACTAGCTTGAGGTTTGAGAGCTTGATTATTTTTTTTTTCCTGACAGCTGATCAATTTTTATCTAAGGATACCTATGCTTTCTAATTTAGTTCCACTTAAAATCTTAGAATACTTACTGAAGTCTCTATTGCAAGTCTAGACCTGAAAACTTGACCCAAGCAAGGACTGACACCCCTGCTTATTTCTGATTACTCACAAACAGATCACAGTGAGGAAAAAGAAGGGGAGAAAAGCTGTGCAATCAAGTACTGGAATTTGGGAGCAGAGACACTGCTTTGTGTTCCACCAGTGACGTAGAATTTTTTGACCAATGACCTAATATTGTAAGACAATATTGAATCATCAGCAGTCTATGGAAGTAAATTAAAACAGTTAAAACCCAAATTTTCTTAAAAAATAAACACCTACTTCCAGACAAACTGAACTGAGCCTAGAAGTGAACATAAAGGAAACCTAAGCTGATTAGCTCAAGTATAGATGACCATTAAAGTCATCTACTTTCAGATGCATTTTGTCATGATAACAAGTGTTTTCCTTAGTATTAATGGTGGATTGGCCGCTGCCAGCTGCCAGCTGCCCACCCAGCTGCTTTCTCATTATCCCTCATTATTATTAACAGGACAGAAGGGAGAAAATAAGATGAAATAGACCTTTTAATATGTGTCCTTGTTTGACCACAGCAAGATGACAACAGACCCTTACATGTCAGGTATAGGTTGGATTTGTAGCTACTATTTTCAGTGCTATGATTATCCCGGGTCTTTACCCGTGCCACTCCCCTAATTATCACACTCTACAGCTGCATAGTTCCTTTTCTGATTTATTAATTTATTTTTTTTTCTCTCAGATTTTTTATATACTCAACTTTGGAAGAAGATAAAAAGTAAAGCAGCTAACTGTATACCAGCTGTATATGCTTGTATCTGTCTATTAATAAAAGAAACTGAGAACCTGAGTTTCTTTCATCTCTTAGCATGACATTGGTTACTAATTGTAATGCAATATAACACAAGAATTCAAATGTGGGTTTGTTGGGTTTTTTTCACAAAAAAGGAGAGGCAGTCATTTTTTTTTTTTAATCTCTGATACTTAATCTTTCATCATCTTTGATCTGTGAGTCTATATTGCTACACATCTGAATATTGTGATCCAGGAAATACAGAGGTTAATGTCAGTAATGAAGTTCCAGGTGATGTAAGGAATCTCTCCCTTTCTACCAACTGCCTTTTTTTTTTCTGGTTTTTTGACGCTCCCACCACCACCAAGAAAAGTTTTGTTCTGAACATTCAGATTCTTTTAGGCTCTTTAATTTTATTTTCTTAGGCAACAACAGCAGATGTGACAAAACATGAATATCAATTTAATGTTTCTGGTTACAGAATAGCACATGCAGTACAGCATTTCAGTGGAATATCAGGTAAAATTCACACTGTTTAGGAAATGTTTACTTTTTAATGAAAAAACAAATCAACTTTTCCACCACATCCAATTATCCTTTTCTTTCCTGAAGTAGACAATGTTATGTGGATCAAGGCGTATAAAAGGAACTCAAAGACAAAGGTATTACATAAACTGTCATCAGAGAGAGTTATTGTGTATCATTCCATATCAGTATATCATAGTTTATATCACTTCTAGGCTAACTCTGATGAGATTTCTGAACTTTTTGTAAAAGTCAGGTTACGTTAAAAAGTACAAGTTTTCTTACCATGGTGTTCCAGTTTGAAAATCTATTTGAGTATGGTTTTTTAGTATTAGCATAACATTTTAGTGTAATGGTAATTATCAACTGTTAATCTGATGTGCTACATTTTTCCTAACTATTCACTTAGTAAAGAGAAAAAAAGATACTTTTTTCTCCCTAAATAACATTTTTCTTAACAACAAATCTATTTGCCCATTCTTTCTTTAAACATAATTGGCTTAAAATAACAATTTAAATAATTTTCAGTGAGAGAAAGAAATTTAATGAAACAAACTTTTAGCTCAGAACATTGTTTTAGATTTGTCTGGGAATTTTATCAGTGCCTCTAATCCTTTATGTGCCTAACAGGCTTTAGGCTGTGCATTTATGCCATTGGGATACCCTAATTTACTAAAGCTATTATCTTAGCTAAGCTGGGCATCTCAGGGAATACTTTATGACCAAATCATTGAAGACTTACATGGTATAGCAAGTGCCAACTTTATCCAAACTTACTGAAAGATGTGATCAAATTAGCTGATATTTTACCTAATATACAGAAAACACTGAGTTCAATGCTAAGGTGCTATTCACACAGGAAGAGGAAGACCTGGTCTCTAAATGTGTCCCTGAGGACATGAAAAACTTAATCTTTTCTCTCCAAGCAGCACAGAGACAGGAGGAAAACTGTCATTTGATTTTGTCATCTATCTAGGAACTACATGAGACCAGAGATCAAGTTAACACTCACAAAACTTCTTTTTGTACTTCATCATATGAGTCTTAGATGCAAAGTTCAAAATCAAGCCTTATAATAGGGACCAAAAAGTCATTCTTTGCTCTTTCACTTTCACCAGCTAACTGTGTTCTTTACCTGTATTAATGTAGCTTCACCAGAAGGGATGAGTGCACAACTGAATTTGATTGAGGTAATCATTGTAGTGGTATGCTGAGAGGAGGGATCTGTGATATAAAGCCGAGGGAAAACACAGGTTATCTTAGCAGGATGAATTTGCACTATTTGGATTTCAAGGTGAGGTGATCCTCCATAACCAAAGGAAAACCTCTAGCATCCACCTTCAAATGTTTCAATCCGTGAATTAATATTACATTAGTACCTCTTCAGAGCAGAATAGTAGAGCTGTATATGAACTTCCACTATTTGGCATTTTTCATAAGACACTGAGTTCTTTAGCAATGGTTATCATAATTAATGCTTAAAAAAGCTAGTTCTCACCACTCAGTATCAAGAGAACTTAGACTTATAAACTGAGTTTAGAAATTACATTTCCCAACTACGTTTTAAAAGTTAGGCATGTCAGAGTGATGCTTGACACATTTAAGTTTTTATTTCTCTAGATTGCTTTCTTCTACATCAAAAATGCAATTCCTGAAGTATATTTCCTTATTATTTCTTTTATAACTTGTGCTCTCAGCTCTGACTTTGATAACAAATAGCAGGTCTTGCAGATTTTACTGCGTGGTGATACTGTTAGACCAGAAAAAATTTTGCATAAAGCAGTACATTTACCTTTGTTTAGTAGTGGTTGTGCACTACTTTTTATTGTCCACTTCATTTTTTTGTATTTATGTGGAACTATAATGGGAAATTCTGGTGTGAACTGCATGCAGCAGTTCAGAAAGTAAGATTTGTGTCTTAATATGAATTAGCCATGGAGAAATTGCTGAAAGACATGCTGGAACAGGTGATCTGAAAATATTTAGTGGGAAACAACATCATAAATGAAAATCCCAAAGAAAAACCTCAACTGAAACAAAGAAATAAACAGGGCTTCTTTGTACCGTATATATAGACAGTTGAAGAATATACAGTTCTTTAGTTTTTTATAAGAACACAGTATCATGAATTTAAAATTTAGGAGCTTTAAGCATTGTATTGGGTTTCAGTGACAAGGTTTTTAGCATAAATGAAAAAAAATAAAATCAAAACTAATAATGTTATTGTCTTACATGTGGGAACCAGGAACCATAGCAGTATTTTATTTATAATTCCTATATTTATCTCCCTTCAGCATTTGTTCTGATTTGGTTCTGTTCAAGAACATCTGTCTCAGTCCATTTCAGCCTACTGAAACAAAAGACACGTTATAGCAAATGAATAAAAAGATACAGTGAAGCAATAAGGATGTTCATCATGAAAAATAACTCCTAAATATATTGTCTGACAGTGCTTAAAATCAGATAGCACAGCAGATGGGAAAGAAGCCTTGCAATAGGCTTAGTGACCTTAGCTATACCCATTAAAAACAGATGACCAGGATCAATCCTTGATCTTGAAACCAAGCATTACAGGCTGGTATGCATCCAGGCTGCTTAGCACTAGTTTCATCAGGATGAAAACAGTACTTCTATATTTTGTAGCATTTGGGTCCCCTGCGATACCTCTGCAAGCCTGTTACATATCTTTTTATTCCAAATAATTGTGTTACGATGACATCGCTGTGCTACACACCACCAAAGTGTGTGTTTTTACCTAATATTGTGAGGCAGAGATTCAGTCTGGGGTTGTAGCAAGAGGGACAGAGGGAGCAAAGCTTCGAGACCTCTCATGGTTTTGCTGTCCTTTATCAGTGGTGCTTTGAGATAACTGTCTCTAGAACGAAAATAGAATATTGTTTTGGGAGGACCTAAACTCTCTGGGAGAGCTAGGTAGTGAACTGAGAGTTAAAACCCTTAGCTTGTTTCCTGGCTCTCTTTGTTTTTCAGAAGCGTAGATGTACTTATGGTCTTTATTCACTTACAACCTTGTGAAATGTGGTGGGGTGACCTGAGCCAGCTGCCAGACCCCCACCCAGATACTCCCTCACTCCCCACTCATCAACAGGGCAAGGGAAAAACTACGATGAAAAAGCTTGTGGATTGAGATAAAGACACAGATATCACTTACCAGTTACAGCTATGAACAAAACAGTCTCAACTTGGGGAAAATCTATTTAATTTACGGCCAGTTGAAATAAAGGCAGATGGTCAGAAACAAAGTCAAAAACTAAAACTCCTTCCCTCTATTGCTCTTCTTCGCAGGCTCAACTTCATTTCTTCATTCCCAGCCCCTCTACCTTCTTCTCCTGTCCCTGAGCAGTGCAGGAGGGATAAGAAGTGGGGGTTGTAGTCAGTCCGTAAGAGTTCCACTCTGCTGCTCTTTCCTCCTCACAGTTTTCCCTTACTCCAGTGTGGGTCCTTTGCATGGGCTGCAGTTTTTCAGAATAAACCTACTCCAGAGTGGGCTTCTCATCATGAGTCATTGTTTCTGCCAGGAGTATCTGTTTCAGCACAGGCTCTCCACGGGTTGCAGTTTTCTTCAGAGAACATCCACCTGTTCTGGTGTGGTCTTATCCACAGATTGCAAGGAAATGCTTCTTCTACCATGATCTCTCCCACAGGTTGCCGGGGAATCTATGCTCTGGTGCTTGGAGCACCTCCTCCCACTCCCTTTTCTCTGACTTTGGTTTCTGTGAGGCTGTTATGCATAATAAAGTCTAACCCCAAAGAAATTATGAAAGATGGCAACTTCTAAATTAATAAGAGAGTTCAATTATTATAATATAATTAGGTGGTGTGACGGGGTGTTGATGGGGTGAAAAAATATTGTTTCTATTGCATACTTTCTAACTGAGAAGGTGCTAAATTGGAGTCTTGAAAGAAAATCGCTAATATTTGCAGCTCTGTATTAAATTGTTCTTTTTGGGTGAAGGGTAATTCAAAGTTTTCAATTTGATGAATAATTTAAAAATGTGGGGTTTTCCACTCTAGAAATGAATCAGTTTAGGCTGACAAAAAAGAAGGGATCCCTTTGCAGAGGGATCTCCACAGGCTGGATGGATGGGCTGAGACCAATGGGATGAGGTTCAATAAGGCCAAGTGCAGGGTCCTGCACTTTGGTCACAACAATCCCAGGCAGCGCTACAGGCTGGG
>JAOTQQ010000001.1:158992237-159012109 GCA_026546715.1 Gallinago undulata | reverse complement strand
TTTTTTTGTGGTTGGACTCGATGATCTCTGAGGTCCCTTCCAACCACCACAATTCTGTGATTCTGTGATTCTGTAATTATTTCATTAAGCTCAAACAGATGTCCATGTGACTTAAACTGCATACTTGGCTCTTCCTATAGTATATCACTACAACATTGCAATGTTTCACCTTCATCAGTTTTAAGGTCCTATAAAGGCATTTTTTTTCCGGGAAATTTGCCAAAAAATCAATATGAGAAAACAAACACTTTTTTTCAGCATAATGAATTATAAATAGAAAACCACAAACAGTAATCAAGACACAGTTTCCTGTATTTATGATTTAATTTAAGTAAATTAGCTGTCCAGAATATATTATATACCTACTAGCTTGGGGGAAGAGGGATGTTGATAAAAGCTTTAGTTTACTTTGTTTTATATTTGTGTGGGGGCTTTTTGTTGTTTTGGTTTTGTTTGTTGTTTTTTTTTTCCCTGGCTTGCTTTCTTTGTGTGATTCAAATAGTATTTTCATTTGTACTTCAAGGATTATTTAAAAGAGACTTTCATTCTCAAAAGAATGAAGTGACATAAGTGTTAGCTAATAATTTTTCATAGCTTTACAAAATTACTTTATTCTTTCTCTAGAATAGCTTTTTGGTTGTTTTAACACTTTTATATACTTTTTAATACTGTCACGTAATATTTACAGTTAACTTAGGACATGAACCATTCTCCAAAATGACTTTCTAGAATTTCTTTTCAGTAGTAATCCAAGTATAAGCATATTAAAACATGCTAAACATGGCCATCTGACTATACTCTGATTCAGAGCTGTGTTGAGATATTAGGACAGACTACTTTCCCACTCCCCTTCCGGATAGGGAGGAAAAAATACAGTGAAAGGCTCAGGCATCATGGTAAGAACCGGGAGATCACTCGCCGATTATCGTCATGGGGAAAACAGATTCAATTTAGGGAAACTAGTTTAATTTATTACCAAACAAATCATAATAGGATAATGTGAAATAAAACCAAATCTCAAAACACCTTCCCCTCACCCCTCCCTTCTTCAGGAGCTCAACTTCACTCCTGATTTCTCTGTCTCCTCCTCACAAGCAGCACAAGGGGACAGGGAACTGGGGTTGCAGGCAGTTCATTACACGTTGTCTCAGCCACTCCTCCCCTGCTCCAGTATGGAGTACCTCCCAGGGAGACAGTCATATATGAGTCCTTTCCCATAGGCTGTAGTTCTTCATGAACTGCTCCAGCATGGGTCCTTTCCATAGGGTGCAGTCCTCCAGGACACTGCTCCAGTGTGGGTCCCCCAAAGGTTCACAGGTCCTGCCAGAAGTGGGCTGCAGCAAGGACTGTCCATGAAGTCACAGCCTTCTTCAGGCACATCCACGTGCTTCAGCATGGGCTGCAGGTGGATATCTCCTTCACTGTGGACCTCCATGGGCTGCAGGGGGACAGCATGTCTCACCACGGTCTTCATCACAGCCCGCAGGGGAATCTCTGCTCTGGTGCCTGTAGCATCCTCTCCCCCTCCTTCTCTGACTTTGGTGTCAGCATAGTTGTTTCTTTCACAAATTCCAACTCCTCTTTTCTGGCTGATGTTGTACAGCAGGTTTTTTCCCACTTCTTAAATATGTTGTCCCAAGGTGCTACCATCGTCACTGCTCAGCTTTGGCAGCAACATGTCCATCTTGGAGCCAGTTGGCATTGGCTCTCTTGGATGTAGGGGAAGTTTCTAGCAGCTTCTCACAGAAGCCACTGCTGTAGCCCTCCTGCTACCAAAACCTTATTATACAAATCCAGAACAATGGGGACATCTTCTGAACACTCAAGAAGGGTGATTGATGACAAAACAAAACATGCAGTATCAGGAGCAGAGGAGACCCCCAGTTTTGAGGAAGAGCATAATGAGATAAAAACATCTTGCATAAGAGAGGAAAACCTGAAAAAATAAACAAGATAAATCCACTTCAGTTCTAACTTCTGTTGCTGAAGAGCTCTCAAGACAGGTCTACTTGATGTTAATAGAGAAAAAACAATGGCAGCAACCACCAGCAACAACTGCATGGTATCAGCTCCATGGTAATGCCTACCCACAGCTGATGCTGAGATTTAGACAGGCAGTTTTGTACATGTAGTGATTATAATGAATCCTGTATAACAACTGATGATTATGAATAAGTGTGCTGCCAATGACCAAATTCACTCAAGTTAAGTTTTGCAGTTCAAAATTTGCCTGATTTATCAGTTTTCTAAACTCTCCCATCACACTGCTTTCTAATTTCTTACTCAATAAAGAGAAAGAGATAGACAGATGCACGGATAGATATATGGATAGATAGATTCTGTTGCAACATGCACTATACCTTAATTTGGATGAACTAGCCAATAACTTCATCTGTAGCTGATGTAGATGAATGACAAGACAACAGGTAGTACTGGAGGAAAAAGTGAATATCCACCTTTCAGAAAAGTTTCATTTTATTCTTAACCAAGGTTATGTAACTTCATACAGTATTCTATTGAGGGTGATCTAATTTTAAGAGCTCCTGAAAGAAATGAAAGAATTAATTAGAGATAAAAAGTTACATTAAGATGTAACAATAGTTATTGTAGATGTAACAATCAAGATCTAAAAATAAAATTAGTAATTTAATAAATTAAGTAACAAGAAAAAACAACTGTCTATTACTTTATTAGTAACATTAAAAATTTCCTGAAGACTGAGAAACATAAAGTTTTGCCAGTGAAAAACTTTTGCATGTGAAAAATTCCTTTAGATTTTTGCTTAGATTTTATAATCTAATGTGCTTTAGACTTGCATTTTTTTATGCAGGGTAAAAACTTTTTTTTCCAATGTTTCTTAATTACTTGTGTTTCTTTCTTAATTTTTCAGTTCTCTCTCTTTTTTTTTTCTTTCTTTTTTTTTTTTTCTATTTTATTTTTTCTAAATTCTAACTGAAGTGCCTGGAAGTTAACTTGCATAAGAGTTAATAATTCAATATCTGAGCTGTTTGAAAAATAATACTATATTGAAATGTCATTAAAAGATAATTGATGATTCTTACATTTGCTTGGAACTACATTGTATGGGAGTCATACACTATTCTCACCGCTTGACTATGAAAGCACATTCTATATTCTGTAAAGCAGGAAAGCCCACATGTCTTAGACAGGATTCATTCCTTCATGTAGTTATGCTGGAAAATAATTTATACATTGATAGGGGGAGCTGTTTGTCTGCTTTTTTTAAGGATTAGAATTGAGATAATGACTGATACTATTGATCATTTCTACCCTAGAAAGTCAAAGATAAAAAAGAAATTATATCAGGCCTATGCACTTTTAGGATATTTTTCTGAATTTTTCTTCCCTTCATTCCTGCTAAATATCATTGAAACTTAAGTATTTTTAGTGGTTAAAAGGCCAAATACCTCTTTTGTATAGGCACTACACATATCATGGATATGTTACTGTTCCTGCTATTCCAGTGAAATCAGATTGCTATATGCAACTTTCCCCAGCCCCATTTTCTTAACAGTTTATGTTCAATCAGTTTATGTGATTATTTATTCATAGGGTCCCTAGGTAAAACGTCATCATCTAATAAATTCTTCAGCTCTTCTTTTTGCATAGCAATTAAAGCAGATGAGGCTTTCATTTAAAATGTATGGAATATGTACTGTTCAGTGACACAAATCAACTACAACTCTCACTGAGATTTTTTTGAAAACTTTGCTTTTTGAATTTATCTTAGTGGTTATGTTTCATATATTCTTTTCACATATATTTCAGTTGATGTAAAACCAAGTTTTATCTAGATAGAATAAAATATTTTTTCATTTGAAAATGTCAGTATTTTGTATATCTCAGCTCCTGTATTCTCCTTATTTAGAAGTTTATTTGACATGTCCTACTTTATATTATGTCTTCAGCATCATGTACAGTTGGGAAGAATATGTACAAAACGGTATTCAGAATGGAAGTAACTTCTCAAATAATTTTTCATGCTTAGTATTTCCTGTTGGTTTACATATGAAAAGTAAGCATTAATTAGTCTTGTGCAGTAAATGAAGACATTTTGATCTAAAACCAAAAGTTACTTGGTTTTTTTAATTGGTTTCTAAAAATGAATGGCTTTTTTCAACTCTTGAAGCACCAGGTGAAATGGGGACAATTTCAACTATACTGTGGAAAAAACAAATTTATAAAAGTAGCAACATTACCCTGTTGTGTAACCACAAGGTTTGTGCTGTAAAGGGAAAACTGACCTGAAGGCTTTTCTTAGCCCCATGCTCGTTCTGTTTGACAGATTAAGCTGTTCTAGGACTTCCCAAGATTTGGGAAGGGAATGGAAGGAGAAAGGGGAGGGAAAGAGAAAAGCAAAGGGAAGGAAAGGAATTATTGGTAAAAGTGCAGTTATTAACTTTTAAATTATTTTCTTGCTCATATATAACCTTAATAACTCACACTGTGGAAAACAATTTCTTTCTTAATTCCACATCAAGTTCCGTAATGCTTTGGATTAAAACTTTACTGTACAAAAGCTCTTTCTGTTCTTTCCCTTTTTCATTCTTGCCTTTCTTCTTCTCTTATACTAAGACAACTGCTTGTGGAATGTGCAGTGAACCAAGTTTTGGCTTGAGTATAAAATAATAATTTATTTTGTTTTGCATGTTTATTTTTCAGCTAGACTTGCTCTGGTTCAGCATGTAGCTTTGCACATACCTTCACTGGTCTATTGGTGTAGGCAGCAGATGGATAAAAAAGAGAAATAGGAATGAGGAGAGGGCTGGGAACTGTTTTGTTGTTTGTGTTTTACATGTATGGTAAACTCCAGTTTAAAGTACTGAAAGCAATATAATTGTATTGCCACAGCATTTCAGTAGTCTTTTTCAGATGCAAAATATATTAATGGTGATTCCTTCTGTTACTTGGTGCCATGTAGAAATACCCTTTTTAGAGTTGTGTTGAGCATAGTAATGTAGAATATAGATCTAGAATACTTGGTAACCAACTTGTGCAACCCATTATGTTACACTCTAATTTGACACCTGTGAGATTTCTTCTACTTTCTTCTTCTATAAATTCTTCTTTGAGTTTTCGTAACTTTATTTCAATATCCTATCAAAATGTATTCATGGTGAAATTGTATTCACATGTTCTTGTGTCAGTATTTAGTAGGTTAAAGTGCTCTTCTTTTTCTGTGACATTCCCTTTCTTTGCATTTGCAGAGCAATTCAGTCTTAACCTTAGCTTTTTTCTTTTTTTTCTTCTTTTAAGTAGAATAAGTTAACAAGTTTTAAAGTATCTTGAAGCAAAGCAGGTTATCCGTGCTACTCAGGATTGTCTGCATCAGTCTGAGTTCATCTTCCTAGAATAGGGATCACCAAAGCAGTACAGAGAACTTCAGCTTGAACAGGGTCTCACAGAATGGCAGTCTGACCTATTCCTACTGGACATATCCTTTGCAATGCTTTTTGACATTGTATCTCCTGTTTTTGTGCCATGTATAAAATTCATTAGCTGATTCTTGCTTTTCATGCCAGTGTTAAAAAAGATTCATATCAAAATCAATCCTTTAATCATTTTACTAGAAAATTCCTCAAGATTCTACAAGATGCTCCTGTTTTCAGAGATTGTTGCCTCTTTTCTAGCCTGGTCTTGGACATCACAACTTTCAACACTTTACAACTGTTACCTGTTAATCTGTAACTGCTTAAAGAAAAAAGCCAAACATACCAATCATCAAACTAATACTGAGCTGTCATTTCAGACTAGTAAATGTATCTCTAGATATGGAAGACAGAAATGCTGAAATCAATACATTCATGTTTCTTGAAATGAAAATTTAGCTTACAAGATGGAAGTTTACTCATGTTAATGCAATGCCAAGTGTAATCAGATTTAACAAAAGTACAGCTGTCTGTGTTATTTTTTTTTTGTGTATGTGTGTAAAACAGCCTATTGCCAACATTGTGACTGCATATGGAGGACATGAACTTGTTTAGTCTTCAGCAGGCAGAATATAATAACTGGTGATGTTATGCATGCCGAGTGCCTTGTTCTTCCTAAATTGAATGACATGTATATCACACAAAATTGGAGTCAAGGGGGAGTTGCAGCTGGGAAAGGCTCTGACACAAACAAGGACGATTACAGTTATTTTACACCAACAGCAGAAACTGCTCAGTGGATAGAATGTCTTTCTTCAATTTGCAAACAAAATAAGTGAGCCTAATAAGACGTTGACTATTTCAACTGTGAAACTGATCCAGTAAGCAGTATCTTTTTTTAATTGATGGACCCCAGGTAATTCTCAATGGCACAGAATATTACTTCAGAGACAATTCTGAATAACAAATTTTATGTATGCTTTATCAACGAGACATTGTAACTGAGCCATAATTATATTCTAGTTCCTGAAGGGACACAAAAATGCAGCAGTATCTTACAAAAAAAACTTTTGCCAACATACTGCTTATTTTCTCCCATATTGCCATTTTGTTATTCTGATAACTGATTAACTTCTTCTTTCCAAAATTGTCTCTCCTAAAGTTTCCCAGTTTCTCCAGCTCTGCCCATTTTTCTTCCTCACCTACTTAAGTGGCTACATGCTGCCATAAACTCAGAAAGTGAATTGCATGACCTGCTCATATTCAGGAAAATGAGAAGAGCATATGATATGAGAGAAAATTACATCTTGAACTGACATTCTGCATAAGTCTCCAAGTGAGATAAAAATTATTATTTCTGACACCACTATGAGGGATCCAGTAGATGGTCTATTATATCTTTATAGCTGCCCTTGTTAGTGGCTTCCTTCAAGTGTCTGTCAAGCCCCTGAGTGCCTTAATGGCCCTGATTAGCCTCCCCCCAAGCCTATCTGGCCTCCAGAGCTTCACAGAGATGGCTTGGTCTCTTCCTTTCCTCAAGCCCATGCAGCTCCTACAGCTCCTGGTGCTCACTACATAGGGAGATGTCAGCTGTTATGGTGCCCTGGCAGTTGGGTATCCATTTATTAATGCAGTGCTGCTCAGTCCATCTCATCCAGCATAGGACAAATAAGCTGTCTGTAATGCTGTGCAACTGGCTGTTATATCTATACTTTAGAAAAAGTTTTGAAGTAAGAGACAAGGAGTGTATGAGTTAAAGAAAACAATGAGAATAATCAGGCATATAAAAATCATGATTAGGGAGAAAAAGTTAGAGAAACTAGATTGCCATATTCTAAGAAAAACAAGGGAAAACGTGATTAAAGTTTTCAATTCATTTTTAAGCATAAGTGAAGAGGAATGAAGAGATATTGAACGAAGATATAACATGACCTCAATGTACCTTTCCTGTGTTTTGAAATAAAACAGAGTTCTGTCATTTTTAGCATAAAATACTCACCAGTCTATAATCAGGAAAATATTGTAGTATGTCAGTCTTAGAGTAACACAAACCTGAAGCAATGTTTCAAGTGTCTGGATGATGACCATCTCAGTATGCCCAGTCCTGTTACTAGGTATCTCTTAAATTTTCTAAGTCACCCTACATAATGAAAAAATTGTTAGGACCTTTAATGCTCCATGATTTGGTGCCTAGAAAATTATGTTGCCGAGTTCTAAGTCTGTGTTCTGAAATAAAACGCAGCCACAGAGTATGTGTGGAAATGGTGGTATACTTCATTAAATGTCTCTTCAGCACCCAAGGGAAAGTGGGACCAAGGTGATCCCTAAAGATCCTTGTTGCTGCATACCCCATCTTGCTCTGTGTTAATTTATTCTATGTTTCTTGCCCTGGGACACAGGGCAAGAAAGAGGGGTGGTGAAGGTTGTACATATATTATCTTCATTGTCATGTATTCTGAAGCAGTCTGAGTGAGCTTTTCACTCCCACAATTCATAGTCAAATTCATCTTCTAGGTGGAGCCTAAGCTTTTAATGTCTTTCCATATACATAGGGTAAATACAGCATTCTCAGTGGAAGTGAGTGTTCCTCCTCCACTGCAACTTGTGTCCCAAGAGTCCTAATTCTCTTCCATTAGACTTTTGGCTCCAGGAGAAAAGCAAGTTTAGTCTTTATGAAGAGAACAATTCTTTATCATTCTTCTAAAGAGGAATGCAAGCAAGATAAGGTGTAGAAACATAAAAAACAACAAAACAAAACAAAACATCATAAAATGAAATCAATATTTGATTATTTTATTCTGGGGAAGTTACAGACTCAAACAACTGAAAATCTCAGAATACCGAGTGTAACCAATAATTTTTTTCAATTTTACTATGGGGCACTGGGTCAATAATGGTCCTAACAGCTTTCATGTGACTTACTATGAATCATAGGAAGTTGCTTTTGTTTGTTTTTTTGTTTCCTATGCCTTCTCACATCTGTTCTTGTGCTCTGCTCTTCTCCATGCTTGTTTTGGCTTATCCAAAATTACTTTCCTGATCTTAGTATAGGTCTTACAGATGGATATCTGCTCCGCTGTGAACCTTCATGGGCTGCAAGGGGACAGCCTGCCTCACCATGGTCTTAACCATGGGCTGCAGTGGAATCTCTGCTCTAGCACCTGGGTCATCACCTCTCCCTCCTGTTTCACTGACTCTGGTGTCTGCATAATTGATTCTCTCACATATTCTCACTCCCCTCTTCCAGCTGCTGTTGCACAGCAAGTTTTTTCCCCCCTTTTTACATGTGTTATCCCAGAGGTGCTGCCACCATTGCTGGCTGGCTCAGCCTTTGCCAGTGGTGGGTCTGTCTTGGCGTCAGCTGGCATTGGCTCTATCAGATATGGGGGAAGCTTCTAGCAGCTTCTCACAGAAGCCACCCCCATTGCCCCCCTGCTACCAAAACCTTGGTCTGAAAACCCAGTACGCTGCCTCACTGACACTAGTGTGAGTGCTCATGTGAGTATTTTGACTGGGCCAAGCTTTTCACATAAAGAAAAGCTACTGACATTCTTGTTAAATGACTGCCTGAAGTGTTTACATATTTAACACATAACTAAGACACCATCGTACTATTTAACAGCTCTATTTGTCTTCCATATTCTTTAACTAAAATAAGTGCTTAGCTTATATCGTTAGCCTAATAAATTTTCCTTTCTATAATGTACAATATATCCATTTCTAGCATCTAAAACATAAAAATAACAATAAAATAGCTTTGAAAAAGTATTGGGGGAAGTAAACACCCACAATGCTTATGAAACTTAATTCAAGTGCAATTTTTAGTACCAAGTTAATTTCCAGATTCAAGAAGACATACTCTCTGCAACTGATGAAACAGTGCCTAGCTCTGAATGTCAGCTAAAATGCTGCACACAAAAAATTGCAAGACTTTTCAAAATTAGCTCTGAAAAATGTTCTAGGGAACTGGAATATGACCATAACATTATAGTGACTGGGAGAAAAAGAGAGATGTGTGACATATATTTTATCTGATTCACAAAGCTATTAGCTACAAATTAATAACCTCAGTAAAATAAAAAGTGCAGTATGACCCTGTAATGACTATGATGCTAAAAGGAATCCAAGTGCAGGCAGAAGTAATTGTACAGTCATTTAGAGACAGATTTAAAAATCTGGTCAATTTACCCTTTGACTTATCATAAATCTAAGCTTTTAGTACATTTATATTTTAGCTTCAAAATACTTTTGCAATGAATGGTACTTTGACATCCTTTTTTATTTAGGTAGGCCTATGTCTGTTGTGCACTTAGAACTATTTAAATATGAAGCCATACACTCTTTATTCGTTTTTCCTTCCAGTAAATCTATTTGTGAAACCATTTGAGTCAGATGTCATTTTCTTACACATACAGGAGCAGATATAAAGCTTTTTAAAGTCTGTTGAATTTCTTTATCTGACCTCATTCAGCATTGGATCAGATCTATCATAATAAACCGACTCACAAAAGTATTTAACAGTGAAACTTAAAATAATTGTTTCTCTCCTTATCCCAAAATCCAAATGGTAACTTCACTTGTTATCCCATCTGCAATGTGTCCAGCTGATACCTGATTATCTGATCAGGTACAACAAAGCTAAAAAAAAAACCCCTACAATTAATTTTTCCTCTCTATCTGACACTCGCTATGCCAATGGAAGCAAAAATTAACATTCTTATCTGTTGTACATTATAGATACAAGATTGGAATTTCCCATAGAGAGATTTTTCAAGTTTTTATAAATTCTGCTGTATATTGCAGTGCTTCACAATATTACCCACCAGCTCTTATTAGCCTTGTCATACATCCTAAAATTACCTGGATACAGAGAGCAAACCTAATAATTCTTTATACAAGTGTTGGGTTTTTTGTTGTTGTGGTTTTTTTTTGTTTATTTTTTTTGTTTTTTTTTGCATTTGTATTGTCAGGAAATGCATCTCACTAAGTTTGGTAATATCACTTGTAGAAAAAAAAGACAAAGACTCTTTATTTTGACTAAAGAGTTAAAGCCAATGTTATGCATTTGGCATTAAGGTTGAATCTGGAGAAACAAAACAAAACAAAGCAAAACATAACCAACAGAAAGGCAAAATAACGAATAGTTTCAATTATCCTACAAAACCCCAAAAAATGATAGAGGGGAGTTTGTCAGGCAGAATCCAGGATCAGGCTAGACAGCACTGCAAAAACTCAAAAAACCTGCTAGTATTATCATGTTTTAAAATAGAAATATTGTTATTGTTATGAGATCCAATGAAAGAATTGTAACATTTTAAACACTAACACTAATCACTAAAATATTTCAGATAAACATTTTGATGAAAGACTCCAGGTACTCTTGTGGGATTCTTCCTTCAAACATCTTTCTCATTTGAAATTTCATTTTCTGTTTTTCATAGTTAGTTCGGTCATTCCCCTGCTATCCTGTATACTCCATTTGAAACATTTCAAATTCAGTGCAGTATAGTGTGTAGCCTGTCAACATTATATGAATAGCTTAAATGAAGTGATAAGAATCTGAATAAGGGGGCTAATAGTGAAACCTAATAAAAAATACAATATTAACTGTGTGGTTATTAGAAGGATTTTGGAGATAGCATTCAGTTCCAAACTGAAGACACCTAAACTTAGCTAGTAGCTTGATTCAGTTGCCAAAGCATAGGTGTCCACTGCTGCTAATGAGGTACCAGGATATTCTGTCTTTTGTCCAGCTTCTACTCAGAAAAATAGACTTTTCGTCTCTTTGTGCCCTATACAGTTATCTCAAAATTCTTCTTTTCATATGTGCCATATGTATGTGAGAAATATTTTGAGTGGAAGCAAAGAGGCAGAATAAGGAGGAGTCAGACCTTATTGCTCTCTGACATTTTTTCAACTGATTAATCTGAAATAAACTCCAAGATCTAAGGGAAGAATTTCATGTTCAAATCACAATGAAAATATCTCTATCATATCAGCATGTTGTGGTTATAGGTGTAATCACAAGAAAAAGTTGTGAAGACTGTGTAGGCTGTTACACCATGCTGACTTTAAGACATCAGTCTACAACAGTAACTACTTCTGAAACAATGGTATTGCATTTTGCCATCTTTGCTTTTCTTCCTCACTCAGTTCTTGCTGAATCTGCTAAAGAAAAAAGTTGAGCATTAATTCTAAAGATCCAAGCAAGAGAGAAATGCTCAAGCACTTTTCAGGTGTCCTTGAAACAAGGAACAGTTTCAAAAGAATGCTTTTTCAGAGCAAAATGCTTTCTTTGTGTGCTGCCAGTGTACAACACGTCTAGCCTGTTTTCTGATTCTTTTCTTTGTCTTTATACTGTACAGCTAAACTGTACTGTGCTGATGCTAAAGCTGAAAGGCCCACTCCTGCAAATTCTTAGCGATAGAAGCATTGATGCAGAAACCATGGAGGCATATAATTTGATAAAATTTCTTACTGGACATAGAAATACAGTCAAATTAAAACTCTCAAGGAAAGCATGTGCACAATCAAGTAGCAGCTAAACTTAAGGACTCTTCGTTTACATCTTTAATAAAAAAAAAAAAGATACAGAATTTGTAAATTGTAATTACAGCTATACTGCATTTTCTCTTACTCTGTTGCTATTTCCTCATCACACATTTTCTCCTTCCTCTATGATTTATTGTTCCTGCATATTAAAATTTGGTTGCTCTCTCTGGAAGAAAATTATATCTTAGTATATGTTCTTTGTAGTGTGCAGATGAATCCAAGAGAATTTCTGGATTTCACAGTAACACAAATATGATTGATCTACTTGTGGATATGACCATCAGCTCTATTTATAATCAGTGTAAAGAAGTTTCAAAGCTGCAGTTCTTATGATCCCAATTTAAATGTATCAAATAGATTATGAGATGTGGATAGAATGAAGCCCGCAGTTGCATTCATTCATCCAGATTCTCATAGGTGCCTTTTAAGTCTTTTCCTTTCTTTCATTACAAAAGTTGAAACAACAATTAAAAAAGGATATTTCTTTCCTGATCTTAAGACAGCCAAAGCCAAATTAACCAATATATTTGTGGAGCATATAGAAGACTTCTAAGGAGATAGGCACTTATATCACTTCAGTAGCTGGCTGACAACAGCAAGATAAATGTCTCCTTACTGTGTCCTTATGACAATGAAATAAAATACCTTACTCAGTATTCAAGTCTGCTTTCTAGTCAAGAACAGTAGGTTAGTATTCAGTCTATGTAAGAAAGAAATATGTTGTGGAAGTAACGAAAATGAAAGAAGCAACAGATTTTGTATCATCTCCAAGAATGAAGTTTGCACTTGTAACTTCATCAGAAATCCCAGGGGATTCCTTTAGAATCACTTCTAACACCAGATCATCAGATATGAAGTTGTGGCCAAAGACAGCTATATTTTTAAAGAAGCAAGTATTTGAACATGGTCTTGTTCACCTATTGTTTTCCAAAATAAAGCTGCTTTTGGCTACATATGTCTTTCTCATTTTAAAATTAGGTACTAATATGCACTGTATGTCTGCCCTTTTGTTTGGCTATTGGTACACCTGCAGAGATCATCATACTGTAGAATAAGTTGACAACATTTTCACTTTGTAACCTCCCAGACAAGTCTTTTCTCTGATTCTCAAGTGATAAAACTGTGTTTTTCAGGCACAGTTAGTAACAGCGGAGAGGAGGTGGCTTTATTTTTTGTTTGTTTGTTTTCTGTTCAAAGAGCCTCAATAATGTAATTGTACTGACATCAACCAGAGAGACCCTAAAAACACTAGTTGCATAACATGGCATGGCATAACAGCAAGTGGGGAGGTTTGAATGACCAAGACCCTCTGGATTACTGTTTGTTTACTATGCTGGGAAGGCAGAGCTAAACTTGACAGAGTACTTTTTTGTTCTTTCAGCGGAGAAGTTCCAATCAGGTATGCCTGGGTTTCCTCTTTGAAGGACCAAGGGCATTGCTCCAGAAGAGAGTCCTGGTATGAATTAATATTCATGCAATCCATATAGTCATGGATAAGGATTTGGAGCAAACCAGAATGTGAGCCAAAGCACTAGTCTAAGTAACACAGTCAAAGAGGCACCTCTCAAACCTAATCTGAAGTTACAGTAAACATTTGATTCACTGCCTACCTTTTTGAGTATTTTGTCACAATGAGAACACAGAACATCAGAGCATACACTACACAATTTTCTATGATTACTTTTGCCTGGATAGCTCTTAAGATAATACTTTTGACTGAGAACTCATATATAGTTAGAATCTCTCTCTGAGAGCTTATAATTTTCTTGATACTCCAAATGCACTTAAAGCTGATGAGTCTTACAGAATGTTTTGAGCAGTCTGAGAAGTTAAATAGTTTTGAAGTACCTTGTGACTCCTTGTGTCCTTTAGTTTGGTCTTGTTCCCATTTGTACAATGGTGCATATATTGGATCAATGTGCTATTTAATTACTCTTTCAAGAACATACTGGCCTTTCTAGGTTATGTCTACAGATGGGTACAGAAGTACATTAGTTCTCTTTGTACTTTAGGTTGATCATATTCAAGCTTACTGTTAAACTTGTTCTATTACTCAGGTAATAAAGCTGTGCAACCAGTACAACTAGAATTTCACGGAAGCCACACTTCAGAAAACATTCAAAACTTTTGACTTTGAATATCCTTTTTTCATCCCTTTTATTCCAGAAGAAAGGAATTTGATTAAATTTACTACTGAATGCAGCCTACTTCACATTTGCAACAGATTGACACCGAAGTTTGCTGGGCTGGTAAGATTTAAATCCCTATATCTGGCCTCTGGCTCCTTTCGGAACATTAAGATTTAGGAATTTTCATATAAAAGTACTGTGTAGAAGATCCTAACATGGGTATGTGAAGAGTAAGAGCTTCTTTCCTCTTTTTGTAGAATTATATCATATTCCATTTATTAGATTAACTTTCTCCTTTATATAATATAGTGGATGTTGTAAATAGGCATCTATTGACAAAAAGCACTTAAGCACTTCCCAAACTGTTTAGTCCAAAAGTTGCCGAACCATTTATTTTCAAAAGGCTCACTCCTCTAAATCTCTGCCCTAGATCCTTTTGAGACACTGAATTATCCTATTGTGCATATTCCTTACTAATGAGCCTTTTTTTAACATGCAAAGCTTCCTTAATAAGTGTTTGATTCGCTATAGTTTGTGTTCAAGACTGCAGTAACAAAAGGGTGTCAGCAATGGATAGTCAATCAAAAGTTTAGCAGCTTCTATATTCTCTCATTCTGTTGAGCTTGCAGCTACAGTTATATTGTAATACCTTGAAAGTCATAGTTTGATTAAAAATCCAAGTATGAAAAGGTAAGACTCTCAAATCAATCAAGTATGAGCACTCAGTCCTCTCGAGGATAATGATTCATTTACAGTAAGGGTCAGTTTTCCTATCCAAAATGGAAGCAATGCTGTATTTTTCCCACTATAATCTGTCCTTTACCAATCTACCTCTACCATAAAAAAGTGCTTCATTGCAATGATATTATATATCTAGAAAAAACAGAAACTTTATTTTATTTTTGTAGCAAGACTGTCTAAGAAATGCAGATATAGATCAGATAAGCCTTTATCTTTAAAATTTATGCTTTATCTTTAAAATCCTGGGCTACAGACAAACTAAAAATGTTGGAGACACGGATTTTTTCCCACTATATAAGGAAAAGATCGAATTTGAGACTTTTTTTTTTTCTCTGTCATTACCTTTTATTGGCAGAAAGCAGAGCTATGTTGTGGCCAGGTTATAGAAAGCTTCCTCTTTAGATTACTGCAAAGCTGGTGAGCGAGTAAATCTCTGCTGGGTGATTTCACAGCTCAGCATGAGCATCATGTGTGAAGGAAAAGCAAATGCTTGGTTTTTTTTAATACTATAGGCAGAGATCCAAGAAAGAAAATGGATCCCAAATGGCAAAGTATAGGAGATGATTGACAGCTGATAATTAAAATATTGAATGGCAGTTTGAGAAAATGGTGTACAACAACAGTAACTTTTAATTTTCAACATCTGAAATAGAACTAAAACCAAGTTTCTGACTATTTGTTGAAGAGATGGTGAGCTACTACATAAAAGTAGTGACATT
Source organism: Gallinago undulata (assembly GCA_026546715.1). Lineage (NCBI taxonomy): Eukaryota > Metazoa > Chordata > Aves > Charadriiformes > Scolopacidae > Gallinago > Gallinago undulata. The sequence continues at coordinate 158,996,578 of JAOTQQ010000001.1, read as the reverse complement.
AGTATGGTGATTTAGAGATAATGTAGTTTTCCTAACCTAATCCCTGTGTACCTGTGCAGATCTGACAGGATGGGCAGGTTTTTGTTTGTTTGTTTGTTTTTTTGTTGGTTTCTTTCTTTTTTTTTTTTTTTTGTTATCCTTGATATTGCCTTGGGGATTTACATATTTGAAATCTTATTTCAGTGGGATTTTTACTTTAGCTCAAACTTTAACTTATAAAATCACAACTTCAGGATAGGAGTCAGTGCTTTTATTGAGCTGGCCTGAAGTCAAGGCAGAAAAGCCAATGTTAGAAGGTTTATGAACTGTTGATCCAACTTAATCTGGATCAAATCTATTCAGCAAAGACAACTGATATTTTCTTTACCAGAAATACTAGTAGACAGCTTCCCAATGATCTCACTGCACATGCACAGGTCAGGTGTATATGTTTAGTAGGTCTGATACGGGATATATTGGACTAATTCTACAGTAGCCAGACAGATGATCTGCACGTGTTCGGAAAATCCCAAGCATTAGACTTTCATTCCACACTGCACAAAGAGTGAAATGTCTAGTGTAGATCACACTTAAATTTGTACTTCATTTGCCTTATGAATATTTATTATATAGGATTTATGTAGTAGTTTTCTATAAGTACTTACTGGAATGTTAATGGAAAGAAGCTTTATTAATAATAATAATACTATAACTTCAGTCATAGCAATCTTTTAATATTTGCTGCTATTCAAGAGATTTTATATGTACTTTAAGAGACAAACCTTTAACATCTACATACACTTATCTTCTGACTAGTATTTTATTCTTTCTCACTGTGTTACAGATCATGGCAGAATAGTGAAAGTAAAACAAAAAACACCTTTGCATAAAATTTCCATGAAGAGCTATGCCTCTAAAATAATGGATAATTCAAGTCTAATAGAAAGTTGCTTTTATTGCCCAGCATTAGTTCTCTTTTTCCCTGAAAGAAGAGTAAGCTAGGAATAGTGTAACAATAAACTAGGTCATTCATTACTGGATATCTGAACTCTTGCAATATTACTTGCTGACACATCCAGGGTAGTGTCAATTTTGTCTGATTTTACTTGTCTACCATACAGACATCTAGAGCTGAGCTAGTCAGCCTGTATTTTTTTTTTTTTTTATAGTCAACAAAGAAAAAGAGGCAGTTTTTAGGGACAAATTCACTTGACCTATTTTTGACATCTACTTTAGGATAAAATAAATCATGCCCTAGAAGTGCTTATTTCTCTTCACTGAGTAAAGAAGGAGCATGGAGTTACTCACTCACCTGTAGAGACTTACATTGTAAAGGTATAAGTTAGAACAGCTGTACCATTTGATTCTGGTCCTTGCTTTAATTAGTAAATTATTAGTTGTACAAAAGGAAAGGGCTTTAAAATATAATTGAAAGCCATGCACTTCAGAATATTCTGCCATATGGTGCCATATACACTGCTCATTGAGTAAAAGCAATGGTTTCAGTTAGCTGGAATGGAAAATGAACCTGAAACCCAATATTTGCCTACAACCTAGATGCTGACCCTGATCACGTGGTTTTAACTAAACAGAAGTGACATCAAATTTTTGACCATTCTTCCTTAGCCCTTACTTTCCTTGACATACCACAACCTTATTTTTCTATTTTATTATGAACCAACTTATCAAAATTTTTGAAAGCACTTTAAGAAAGATAAGATAATATAAACATAAAGTATATCTTAGTAATTTTGATTATTTTCATTTTGTCTGAAGTAAATCAACAGATTCAACATACATTTCTAAATTGTTTTGAATGTTTCGAACTACAGACTTAAAAAGAAACAAGTTTTGTCATTTATTCTCTAGCTCAAATTTTATCCTTTTTTAAAAAAAAAAGTTTTGTTTCTCTTCTTCTGAAAAAAAAAACAAATAAGTTTCTACGTATATCATAATAGTTGACAGCAATAATTCTCCATTTTTCTGTTCTTTTCCCTGTAGAAGATATTATCTTCATATTGAGATTTTTTATTTTTTTTTTTATTGATATACCTTCAAAACAGAAAGGGTAAATGGGAAAATGTTGCCTTTTACAAACTTTTTGAACTTCTTTTTCATTTTTTCCTACTATCCTTTAATATTTACTTGTAGATGACTTCTTGCTTGACCTATTCTAATATTCAAAAGCCAATCCCTCATTTCTTTAGATATTGCATTGGAGCTGTTACACTGGTAAGCAAGTTTCAAGCTTTATCATAGAAATTGGTAGAGATTCCATGTGCAAAATAGCAGCTAAATGATCACTACTGTTTTGTAAATTAATTCTCTGAATAGTGGGTGGTCATTATAATCTTAGTAAACTTTTCATGCTCTGTGCATGCACATAAGCAACTGCCCTAGAAATGACACAGGATCTTTTGCTACTGTTAAAAGATAAAAGCTGATCTTTGTGTTTCTAATTACTTTAAGTATTATTAAAATAAAAGAATGACTGTTGCAATTCACTGTTTGGAAAACTCAAAGACTTTAAGTGTGCATAAGTCTCCTACAAAAATTTAAAAGAAATGAAAAAGACAGTCAGTTTCAACTTAAATGTACTTGCTCCCTTTAGTATTTGTTTTTCCACATGCATATTCATTCTGAGCAATTAGTGTTCAGTCAAATGGTTGTAGCAGGGTGGGGAGCAGGTAATTGTTTGAATATGCTTGTTTGCCAGACAACATATATATTCATAACCACAGTTAGTAGTACAGTTATGTTTAATATAAGAGAATGGAAGGATAACAGAAAGCGTAATGCAAAAAAAAAAAAGTCAATTATTTTTAATGTATCACACATTTACTATAGAACTTTCAGTTTTGATAGAACAGTGTAAATGGTAATTTTTTATTGATTTTAGAGATAGAAAATAGCAGTTACTTAACAAAAGCAAGCAAACAAACAAACACCTAATTATTTATAAAAGGAATAAAATCAGAGTCACTAGTGATATGAGATGGCATGCCAATGTTTGAGGGATGGTGTGCTAGTGAGGTCCTTCAGTGTGCTCCATGATGTGCTGAGTACACTGGGGAATATTTGAAATGTCTCTGTACTAATGACAGTACCTTAGCCATCTCAGTGGTGGTAGAGGATGGAGATCCACATGGCAGCAAAAAGGCAGGGGTTGCTGATGTGTTAGAAACCATTGAAACACCTGAAAATGGTTGCATAGGAATTAGGGCTTCTCCCTCAATAAATGTGGTGGGATCAATAGCCCAACTAAAGTACATTTCCTTGCCCTTTGGATCAACCCACTGTTTTCTAGATCTCTTCACCATCTTCCAAACCTAATCTTTTTGTCATCTTTTTCAGGCTTATGCTGCTTAATTTTCAGTAATATTTTCGCTATTCAACATTTCCTGCCTAGTCAGTTCTTGGTAGTCTATTTTATTGTCCCCTTTTGACTTTATTTTACCTGCTTTTTACAATTCTACTACCTACTTCTCTTCTTACCTCCCCTTTAGAGCATGATTTTTGTGTTGTTTTTTTTTGTTTGGGTTTTTTGTTTGTTTTTGTTTTGTTTTGATAGCATATTCACTTTCCCTGAGTTCTGATCTTCATTGCAGTCTGTTGCATATGAAGGCATACTCAATTCTTACTCTCTTCTAAGTTTATTCTTGCTGTGCTTAAACAGAACAATGCACACTACTGAGGTGAGGGAGCAAAAGCAAGAGAGGTCAGACAAAATATGCTGGTGCTGTCATGACCTTTCAACACCATGAGGACTTAGATACTAGTAAATGGAGTGAAACTAAAGTTTGAAGAAAGAGAAAAAAACACATGATTTCTTTAGTACTTTCAAGCTATGTGGTGGACATTTTAAAATGTGTCATTTTATTTTCAGAATGCAAAGATATTTGTACTTGCTGAATTGCACATTGCACAGTCATTCAGCAGCACTTCCTTAGATGACATTTTGCCTGAGTATGCTCATTGTCACCATAGTAACTGAACCCCTTCCTTCACCCAATCCTACATGCATCTTCCTTTTCTCTCATCCTTCATCCTTCTTCTCAGGAAGAATTTATATGGAGAAACTGTTATATTACAGAAACTGTTATATGTTGTGCATTCAAAGTAATTAGCATATTTCTATTTACTTAAATTTAAGAGCAGCTGATTTTAATTGTATATATTATATATATATTGTATATAAATTGTATATATGTATATATCATCAAGAATAAATTATCTAATTAATTACCAGTATTTTATGATTGATTTTAAACTGAAAGATAATATTATCACAGAATCACAGAATCACAGAATCACAGAATCTTAGTGGTTGGAAGGGACCTTTGAGATCATCGAGTCCAACCA
>JAOTQQ010000001.1:158967338-158989188 GCA_026546715.1 Gallinago undulata | reverse complement strand
TGTTTGTTTTGGGTTGTAGGTGTGTTTTTGTGTTTGTTTTGGTGGGGTTTTTATGTTTGTTTGGGGTTTTTTTTTTGGTTTTTTTTTTTAGTGTGGTTGGACTTGATGATCTCAAAGGTCCCTTCCAACCACTAAGATTCTGTGATTCTGTGATTCTGTGATATGAAGTACTAGATTCTTTGGTATTGGACTACTTACTTTTAAAAGGATGGGCTAATATAAACAGAAGCAATCAGATTGGGTTTGGCAAATTTAGTACATACACTGTAGTGCATTGGGTGAAGGAGATCAGACGTACTGTTTTGCTTCATCCTGGCAATAATTTAACTGAAATTCTCACAGATAACTGACAGTTGACTGTGCCTGACTTTTGAGATGATGCCAGCTTTTAGTGTGCTTGACAGTGCTATAATTAAGTTTTTTCCTGGACAGTAAAACATTAATTCACTGAAAGTACTTGTATGTTTGCAGGTGTATTTCATGCATGTGAGTGTATTAATTTTTCCCTTTGCATTCTTGCACCCATTCTGGATAAAGGATTGCTGTTCTTCATTCTTCTACACTTCTGAATAGGAATTTTGACAAGCCAGTTCTTAGAACGCATAGTTAACAAAAAATTCTAACAGCTTTGGGTGGTACCCTTCTTCCTTCGTAAGACTATGATTGTAGTGGTTTTAGACATACTGGATAGAGTTTCAGTAGATTGGGCAGACATCAGAAATCCACGGTAAATTATAAGTGTGGGCATACACTATGTCTAATGAGGGTTGGATTTAACTGTCCATGTTAGAAGATTTTATGTACTTCATTTAATGTTTTTTGACCAGTGAACAAAACCAAGTATGAATACATTAAAGTGAAATTTTAAGTTTTCATTATATGGATTTTTTTTTGGCTTCAACACTTACTTTTTTTCTCCAAAAGGGATCAAATTTGAAACTTATATTTGTCTTATAATATTAAATGTTTCCTTTTTTCTCCTGCAATGGCTAAGTGTTTTTAAAGATGCACATACTCTGAATATAAATGCATATTATAGTCTGAATGACAACAATGATTTATGATTTTTTGTTTCAGTACATACTGTATCCCACAGTTCAGATTCCCTGGATTCTCTTGAGTTTCTCAAAATTATGGACTTGTAAAGAGAGATTAAATCTTTAGCCTTTTAGAACCTTTTTCCTTTTTTTTTTTTTGTGAAGAAATTAATTAGCATTTTAAATGTTATTTTAAATCTCTAAACATTTTTTTTTGGTTAAGAAATTATGAGAAGTCCTATGAAATACAATACTTATGGAACCTAAAAACTTTTTGCAATAATATTATCTTTCAATATTTTAAATTTTCTCTCTTCCCCTTGCCTCCTTTCCTTGGGTGAAAATATTCTATTTAATTGGATAAAGAACATAATATGAAGAACAAAACATAAAGTATTGACTATTCAGTTATGTATGACATTCTTCATCTTTAGTCTTGATGCAAATATTCCTGTTAAAATTGATTTATTTTAGAAAAGAGAGACATACTTCCTAATCAAGAGTGATTACTCTAAAGAAAAAGCAACATTTTAAAAGCCTAGAAGATAATCAGTCTGTCTGATTGATGACATATTACTCTTGTGATAGTCTGCACAAAGCTTATAATCAGCATGAAACTATATATAGTCTTAAAAGATCATGCATTTTCGTAAAGGAAATCACTAGATCTGAATTGGTTTCCATATATATATTCTGAATATATAATACTTTAACTGAATAAAGATTTTTGCACATCATGAGTCTATTCTATTCTGATATTAACAAAACTTTGGTTCTTCCAGATTGTACAAGACAGCCTGTATGTACTTTTTTTCTTTCTAGTAACTTTTCGCTGATGAATATAGGTGAATGAATGCTCTACAAAAAAAAAAAAAAAAGGGATAACACTAATTTCTTTGGTATCAGAAGTACCAGTCCTGATGCCCAGAAGTTTATACTGTTTGAAAAGAATTGTTCTGTTTATCTGGGACTCTCATTCCCAAAGGGCTGTTGACTTTCCTCCCATAGCCCAGAGGATATATTAGGTCCTAGTGGGTAAAAAGAAAAAAAGCAAACCCCAAACCCAATAACCAAGCAAATAAAAAAACCTCATTTTGACCTTTATTACACTATATATATATATATATATATGCATTCATATATGCATTTTCATTTGTACCGTGTCAGTTGTCATGACTATCTATTATGTTGCTACTTTCTTGTGGCAAGAGCAGAATTTTATAATTGGGACGAGCATTACCAGTAGGTCAACTGAGATCATCCTCCCCTCTACTCAGCACTGCTAAGATCACAGCAGGAGTGTTGTTTACAGTTCAGGGCTCACCAAAACAAGTCATACATACTGCAGATAGCTCAACACAGGGCCACTAATATGATGAAGGTATTGGAGAATCTCTACTATGAGGAAAGACTGAGAGAGTTGGGACTCTTCAGCCTGGAGAAGGAAAGGCACAGAGGGATCTTATCAATGCATATGAATACCTGAAGCGAGGATGTAAAGAGAATGGAGCCAGGCTTCTCTCAGTGGTGTCCAGTGACAGGACAAGAGGCAATGGGCAAAAACTGAAACACAGGATGGTACTTCTGAACACTTTTTTCCTGTGGAGGTGACCAAGCACTGGCACAGGTTTCCCAGAGAGCTTGCAGTCTCCCTCCTTAGAGATCTTCAAAATCCATCTGGACATGACCCTGAGCAGCTGGCTCTAGATGACCCTGCCTGAGCAGGGTATTTGGACCAAATGACCTCTAGAAGTCCCTTCCAACCTCAGTCATGTCTTGAGTTTGTACAGATATAACATCTGCAGGCAGTAGTTCCTAGTTCTTCATCCGTCCTGGAAAAATCCTGTAATTTTCTCATTGCCAGATTATATGTCTCTAGAGCAGCAGTCTGTATCAAGATCTGATGGCTCAGTAGGTCCAGCTAATTAAGCAGATCTGCAAGCATTCCTTCTGGGAAATTTTTCAAAGTTGAAGATTTAGAGCCATAAGTGTTTCTGGTTTTTGTTTTTTTTCTCTTTTTTTTCAAAAAAGCATCAAACACTCTACATAATCAGGACTTTTTACTTAAACTCTTAAGTAGACTCCAGCAATTTCCAGACATATCTCACCTACAACCCTGGCTTCTGCATCCCTGTTTTTTGGAGTTCATGGTCTTAAACATTGCTCTGAAATCTAATATTTCAACCCTCAGCTGAAATAGTTGTACTTATTTCCTCTGCCTCTACCTGGCCACCTACAACACTGATCCTTAACCATTACTGACCACCTGGCTTCACTGTAGACCTGTCTCATCACTGTGGACCTATGTGCTGTGTGGGATGCCAACCATTGTCCCCATCACATCCCTCCTCTCTTGGTTGGCTACTCTGGGACTGCATTTATTGTTGAGACACTGCCCAGCCAGCCTCTTCTCCTTCAACTCCTGGCTCCCTGCCCTTGCGGGCAGCCCGACTTCAGTGGTTCCTATGAAGATGTCAAAACCCCTTCTGGGTTGCTACTTTATTCTATAAAAAGGACATGGACCTGATGGAGAGGGTCTAGGGGAGGGCCACAAAAATGATCAGGGGGTTGGAGCACCTCTGCTACAAGGACAGGCTGAGGGAGCTGGGGTTGTTCAGTCTGGAGAAGAGGAGGCTCCAGGGACATTTAATAGCGGCCTTCCAGTACTTGAGGGGGGCCTACAGGAAGGCTGGGGAGAGCCTATTTACAAAGGCCTGCAGTGACAGGACAAGGGGCAGTGGGTTTAAATTGAAGAAAAGCAGATTTAGATTGGATATTAGGAATAAGTTTTTTACAATGAGGGTGGTGGAGCACTGGAACAGGTTGCCCAGGGAGGTTGTTGAGGCCCCTTCCCTGGAGACATTCAAGGTGAGGCTCAACAAGGCCCTGGGCAACCTGGTCTACTTGGGGGTGTCCTTGCTGACTGTGGGGAGTCAGGACTAGATGATCTTTGAAGGTCCCTTCCAGCCCAGATGATTCTATGATACTATGATTCTATGATCTTATCAACAAACATGTAATTATTTTTAGCTGTGATATCATAGAATCAAAGAATAGTTTGGGTTGGAAGGGACCTTAAAGATCATCTAATTCCAATCCCCCTTGCATGGGCAGGGACATCTCCCACTACACCAGGTTGCTCAAAGCCCTGTCCAGCCTGGTCTTGAACACTTCCAGGGAAGGGGCATCCACAACTTCCCTGGGCAACCTGTTCCAGTGCCTCACCACCCTCACTGTAAAGGATTCCTTCCTGACATCTAGTCTAAATCTCCCCTCTTCCAATTTAAAACCATTACCCCTTGTCCTGTCACTACAGTTGCTGATAAAAAGTCCCTCTCCCGCTGTCCTATAGGCTCCCTTCAGATATTGAAAGGCCATTATAAGGTCTCCCCGCAGCCTTCTCTTCTCAAGGCTGAACAAACCCAGCTCTTTCAGCCTGTCTTCACCCCTCTGATCATCTTCATGGCCTTCTGCTGGACCCATTCCAACAGATCCATGTCCTTCCTGTGCTGAGGACTCCAAAGCTGGACACGGTGCTCCAGGTGGGGTCTCACGAGCGCAGAGTAGAGGGGCAGAATCACCTCCCGAGGCCTTCTGGCCACACTTCTCTTGATGCTGCCCATGATGCAGTTGGCTTTCTGGGCTGCCAGTGCACATTGCCAGCTCATGTTAAGCTTCTCATCCACCAACACCCCCAAGTCGTTCTTCTCAGGGCTGCTTTCTAGCCATTCTCTGCCCAACCTGTATTTGTGCCTGGGATTGCTACGTCCCAGGTGCAGGACCCTGCACTTGGCTTGGTTAAACTTCATGCCATTTGCACGAGCCCACCTCTCAAGCTTGTCCAGGTCCCTCTGGATGGTGTCCCTTCCCTCCAGTGTGTCGAATGCACCACCAAATTTGGTGTCATCGGCAAACTTGCTGAGGGTGCACTCTATCCCACTGTCCATGTCTCTGACAAAGATGTTGAACAGTACTGGTCCCAGTGGTCCCAGCGCTGGTCCCCACAGACCCCTGAGGAACACCACTCATCACCAGCCACCAATTGGACATGGAGCCAATGACCATAACCCTTTGAGTGCGGCCATCCAGCCAGCTCCTTATCCACTGAGTTGTCAATCTATTGAATACGTGACTTTCCAATTTTGAGACCAGGTTGTCATGCGGGACAGTGTCGAACACTTTGCACAAATCCAGGTAGATGTTGCTCTGCCCTTGTCCACCAAGTGTGTGGCAGTATCATAAAAGGCCACCAAATTTGTCAGGCATGATTTGCCCTTGGTGAAGCCATGTTTCCTGTCTCAAATCATCTCCTTATTTTCCGCGTGCCTTAGCAGAGATTCCAGAAGGATCTGCTCCATAATCTTGCCAGGCATAGAAGTGAGACTGACTAGCCTATAGTCCCCTGGGTCTTCTTTTTTTCCTTTTTTGAATATCGGGGTTATGTTACCCTTTTTCCAGTCTGTGGGAACTTCACCAGTCTGCCACGATTTCTCAAATATGATGGAAAGCAGCTTAGCAACTACATCCGCCAGCTCCCTCAGGACCCGTGGATGCATGTCATCAGTCCCATGGACTTATGCAACTTCAGAGGTCTTGAAACCGATCTTCTCGTACTGCGGGCAGTTCTTCATTTGCAGAGCCCTTGTTTTTGCCTTCCATGACTTGGGCAGTGTGGTTTGAGCTCTTGCCGGTGAAGACTGAGGCAAAGAAATTGTTCAGTAGCTCAGCCTTATCCATATCCTGAGTGGCCAGGTCTCCCATTTCCTTCTGGAGAGAGTCCATGACTTCCCTAGTCTTGCCTTTGTCCCTGACATGTATGTAGAAGTTTTTCTTATGGTCTTTGATGTTCTTGGCTAGATTTAGTTCTGCCTGGACTTTTGCTTGCCTGATCTTGTTCCTGACCATTCTATGATATAATAATACTAAGCAAGGTACCAAGATCTAGAAACTTTGAACACTTCCAGTAATGAGGCATCCACAACTTTTCTGGGCAGCCTGTTCTGGTGTCTCACCACCCCCATTGTAAAAGAGTTCTTTTTTATGCCCAGTTTAAATATAGCCCTTTCAGTTTAAAACCATTACCCCTTGCCCTGTCACTAGTGGCCCTGGGAAAAAGTCTTTCTCCGTCTGTCTTATAAGCCCTCTTTAAGAATTAAAAGGCCAGAAGAATGTCTTCATGGAGTCTTGTCTTCTGCAGGCTGAACAACCCCAATTCTCTCAGCCTTTCCTAACAGGAGAGGTGTTCCAGCCTCTTTATTACTTTCATGAACTCCCTTTGTACTGTCTCCAACAGCTCCATATCTTTTTGGTGCTAGGGACCTCAAAGCTGGATGCAGTACTCCAGGTGGGGCCTCACAAGAGTGGAGCAGAGTGGGAGAATAGCCTCCCCTGACCTACTGACCATGCTTCTTTTTATATAGCCTAGGATGATTGACTTTCTGAGCTGCAGGCACACATTGCCAGCTCATGTCCCATTTTTCATTCACCAGTATCCCCAAGTCATTAGGAGTGGGGCAGACTTGGTTACCAAAATGGTTTTAGGGAAAATGAGAGCAATTGTTTAGGCACTCAATATTTTAAATTACTTTAAGTAGCAGCTCAAGTCCTTCAAAGTATGAGTTGGACGTGTAATTTTGGTCCTCATGGGTCCAATGCTATGTCAGCTTAGTGCCACATAAAGGTTTTCCCAAACAACTAGACATTAAGATTTAATTCCTAATCGAACATTTTAAGTTATTACAGGTCAAAATATCCCACAGGCAAAAAAACAAATATATAATCATTTAACACATCATGCATCTGTACTTTGTTCTCACACCCATTATGCAATCATGTTCTGACGTCTCTTTAAAGAAAAAAACAGAAAAAAAACAAAACCAAAAAACCCCAACCTTAACTACATTACTGAACATGCATCTTCATTTATTTTCAGTTCCAGAAATAGAAATTGCATTCATTTCCCTACAATAACTAATGGTAGGGAAAAAAAATATCATGCATAGAAGCATAATCTCTATACCGGAGCTAAAGGGCTATCTGATTTAATGAATAGAGTTCTGATGATGGGTTTCAGGAATAGCAGAAAAGAGTAGGGAAAAAGAAAGTTTATAATTTTTTATACTAACTGTTATGCTTTGAATGAGAATGAGAATGATTCTGAATGTTGATCTTTTCTTCAGTACACCTAAATTTTAATATTTGCAACTCTATCTAATTCTAGGCTGACCTTGTAGTATATGTTCTATTTATACAATTACTGAATACAGATTGCTAGATAATATCATCACTTTCCTTACTTTTCAGAATAATATTAAAACTAAATGAACACAAAAAGCTAAATTCTCATCCATTTTTTTCTTTATACTATAATTTGATGTTTTTCATTGTATTGAAAGTGGCCTTTCTGAATACAAGGGACACATATCACTCTTACTTCATGTATAAAAGCTAATATAAAGGCAAAAAAAAAAAAGAATAATTTTAGGCATATAACTATGTGACTATATAACTATATGCATATAATATAACTGCTATGGAGTTTGATTTGAACATTTCTTTCAAGATCCATTTAGAAGGAATTAAGAAAACAGGGGATAAAAGGTTAAATTTCAGAAAGTAGTAGACAAAATGCATTTTCAAGTAAATTGCAATGTCTTGATTCTCTCTAGATCAAGTGGCAAAAGGTTTTCTTTTCTTAATAGGTACCTTGTCTTATCTTGGTTAAATACAGGTTTAACAGGAGTAAAACCTAGCATATGAAAACCCCTCAGAGTACTTTGTCAGGTTTACATCATCGAATAATAGAATCATAGAATTGCCTAGGTTGGAAGGGACCTTTCAGATCCTCTACTCCAACCGTCAACCTGACACTGATGAAAAACATCACTAAACCATATGTCTAAGCTCTATGTCTGCCCATCTTTTAAATACTGCCACTGATGGGGACTCAAGCGCTTTCCTGGGAAGCCTGTTGAAATACTTAATAACCCTTTCAGTGTAAAATTTTTTCCTAATATCCAATCTAAACCTCACCTAGCACAACTTGAGGCCATTTCCTCTTGTCCTATCCACTGTTACTGGGGAGAAAAGACCGATCCCCACCTCTTTACAACCTCCTTTCAGGTAGTTACAGAGAGAGATAAGATCTGCACTCAGCGTCTTTTTCTCCAGATTAAACAACCCCAGTTCCTTCAGCCGCTCCTCATAAAATTTGTTCTCCGGACCCCTCATCAGCTTCGTTGCCCTTCTCTGGACACGTTTCAGCACCTCAATGCCTTTCCTGTAGTGAGGGGCCCAAAACTGGACACGGTACTCAAGGTAAGGTTTTACCAGTGCCCTAGACATGCTAGCCACACTATTCCTGGTACAGGCCAGGCTGCTGTTGGCCTTCTTGGCCACTTGGGCACACCACTTACTCATATTCAGCTGGCTGTCAACCAAGATCCCCAGGTCCTTTTCTTTGGGCAGCTCTCTGGCCACTCTTCCTCAAGACTGTAATGCTGCACGGGGTTTTTCACATGATTTCACACCACAGACATTCTCTCTGGGGATATTTTATAGAAGAAGTATTATCAAACAAGAAATGTAACAGATCAACTTATTTAGAACTCAGCCACTCTTATTAGTGAACAATTCTAGGATGTGTTTTCCTTATTTATAGTTCTTGTTTCTTTTTCTCTGAAAAGGGTTTTAATTAGCAGCTCTTTATTTAGACTTTTTATATAGCTTTGCAAATGTTAAAAAGAGTATCCAGACTTTCCAAATGTTTGGTAGGACTGCTTGTCTCACAGCAACAAATTTGCCTGGACTGGAGTTAAAAAATACACAGGGAATGAAACTATCAAGCACAGTAATTCTTTAATGTCAAGATATGTGATAGATGGTTGGTTACTCCACAAAGAAGCATCAGTATTCATTATAATTTTTCAGTTTTGACTTGATAGTCCTAGGTTCTATTATCTCTTTCTTTCCTCACAGAAGATATAACAACCAAGAGCATTTGTAAAGCTGTACCTCAAGCTAATAATCTCTTTTAGCTTCTTCTTTCTGTGTTTCTTGATGCTAGTTAGTATCAAATACCACTCTAATAAATATTAACTTGCATCTTTTAAGAATGCTTACATCAGCAAATATCCTAGAGACAGTCTCCAGTTTCTGTTACCAGAACACCCACTGACAAATGAAGCATCCAGACATCATCTTGAAGGCTCATTTTTACTGAAGAGGAAATTGAGCAGACTAAGTCTGCACTGCAGCCTCAATAACTTCTCTACAAACTTCAGTTTTCTCTGAATAACTTATGCCATAACTAAGCATAGTGTTTCTTTACAGAATGTTTAGTCTAAGCAGTAAAAAGTGAGCTCTTAGATATTAGGGAATGGATGTCCTTGCATGGTATACTCAAAAACTTGCTATAGACAAAATGTGAACACTTTTTGTATAACGTTTTATATAAAAAAAAAAAAACAAGTATTTCTTCTTAGCGTAATTGAAATATTAACATTCTAACCAAAGATTATTATTAGTCCATATCTACTTATGGCAGGAAAATTAAAAAAAAAAAAAATTAACATTGACCCCTTTTACTGGTGTTATGCTGATTATTCTGCTGCCCCTGATTTCTGATTTCAGTCTGAGGAGTGAGTACAGAGAGTTACTACATCCTGAGTTCTTCACAAAGAGGCACATGATGTTGATGGTTTCTTTCTTTTTATTCTAGGATCTGCATAGGTTCATTTTACTTGCTTGTGATCTTACTCTGAACCTTGCTTCACCTGGATTGGTCTGTAAGTCCTTGTTAAATTCAAATTTCCTATATGTAGTACATTCTACGTATATTAGATTCTTGTTCTTCATTCTCTCTGTTACTGTCAAATTTGTTTTGCCTAGCTCCTAAGTCTGCACTTCTCTGACTATTGGTGGCATATTTACAGTCTCAGGGCTTCCATCGTGAGCCTGTTCCTTTCACAGAATAATAGATCTGTTAGAGTTGGAAGGGACCTTAAAGATCTAATTCCAACTCCCCTGCCATGGCCAGGGACACTTTCCACTTGATTGGGTTGCTCAAATCCCCATATGACCTACTCTTGAATGCTTCCAGACATGGTGGATCCATAACTTTTTTGGGCAACCTGTTCCAGTGCCTCACCACCCTCACAGTAAAGAATTTTGTTCTAATATGTAATCTAAATCTACTACCTTTTACTTTAAAACCATTATCCCTTGCCTTATCACTACATTCCCTGATAAAGAGTCTCTCCCCAATTTTCTTATAGTCTTATAGGTTCCCTTACAATACTAGAAGGTCACTATAAGGTCTCCCCAGAGCCATTTCTTCTCCAGGCTGAACAACCCCAACTCTATCAAGCTGTGTTCATAGATCAGACCTCTGATCATCTTTGTGGCCCTCCTGGGGATCCTCTCCAACAGGTCCATGTCCTTATTATGTTGAGGGCTCCAGAGCTGGATGCAGTACTCCACGTGGGGTCTCACCAGAAAAGGAGTACGATCACCTCCCTTGACCTGCTGGCCATGCTTCTTTTGATGTGGCCTAGGATGCAGTTGGCTTTCTGGGCTGTAAGTGCACGTTACTGGCTCACGTTGAGTGTCTCATCCACCAATACCCACAATTCCTTCTCCTCAGGGCTGCTCTCAATCCACTCTCTACCCAACTTGTATTTGTGTTTGGGATTGCCGTGATCACGTGCAGGACTTTGCACTTGGCCTATTTGAACTTCGTGAGGTTCCCACAGGCCCACTGGTCAAACCTTTCCAGGTCTCTCTTGATGGCATCCCTTCCCTCCAACATGATGACCACACCACACAGCTTGGTGTCATTGGCAAATTTACTGAGGGTGCACTCAATCCCACTGTCCATGTCATCAACAAAGCTGTTAAACAGCACTGGTCCCAGTGCTGTTTACCTCTGGGGAAGTGCCACTGTTTCACCTCTGGGGAAGTGCCATTTGTCACTGGTTTCCACCTGGACATTGAGCTGTTTACCATAAGTCTTTGAGAGCGACCATCCAGTCAATCCTCTGAATGATCCATCCACCAAATCCAAGTCTTTCCAATTTAGAGACAATCCACGTCTCTCCAATTTAGGGACAGTCAAATGCTTTACACAAGTGCAGGTAGATGACATCCGTTGCTCTTTTGTTATCCACCAACGCTGTAACACCATCATTACTCTTATTGTGCAATACCTGTATACCTCTCCATTGTGGAAAATCCTCACCATAATGGGAACACTATCTTTCCACTTGTCAAGGCCCCTGCTATCATGCAGGGGCCTTGCTTTTATTTCTCTAGGCTACATCATTAAATTAGAGTCTTATGGAATTTGCTTTATATTAAATAACTAATTGTTACTACAATATCTATAAAAAATAGAGCTATATGATAAAAAGATAAGTAAACCAAACTATGTAGACACTTTTTCTTTAGAAAAATACTTGTTACTGCTAACCAGTGTGAAACAAAACACCAGGCAGCTAAGCCAAGGTCAGGCAAGACAAGATTGACAAACTTCAGTTCTGAGGCCTTGCAAAGTCAGCACAAAAGCAATAGCAATGCTGTATTTACTTGGTTACGAGGCTACAGTCCCCTCTTTGAGTAGTCTGCAAAGCTCATACTAACACTTCTGACAGGGATGTCACAAACCATTCTTTGACTCAGAGCTCCTAATCAGGATTGGGCAGAGTACCTACTTGGAGAAATTTGCTCTTTCCTACCTCATCTTATCTTTTCTTGACCTACATACATCTGTGAGTAGTCTGGAGTCTGTTTTTGTGATGTGTAACTATTGTTTGCTTTGCCAAGTGGTTGACTTTTGCACTCAGTAGAATAAAAGAAAACAATAAGATTATTATAATTATAATGCTGCACCTAAAGTCAACCTCAAAATTCCTGTGTATGAAAGAGATCATCCCACATTCTATGACGGGGAAACATATTTGTCCCTTAATTAACATCTGATTCTAAGAATTTATCCATGGCCACCTAGAGTTCAAGGCTAGCAACCAGTACTGAGTAAGGTTCTCCTGGCAAGCTCTGCGTCTCAACTGCTAGTAGCTGCATACTGAATAAAACAGGAAGTTGTTCTGTTGTGTGGATCTTTACAGTAATTTGTCTCACCAAATGTTACTTTCTATGTTTTAAGTTTTTTCACCCATTGAGGTCAGTTCCTCTTGGGTGCAACTGATGGTTAATTTAATTTTACTAAATGATGCAAAAGCTTTTTCTATTTGTTTCTTATTTTGACATCTACTCCAAGCTGGTTTTCCCAACACTATTTCCCAGCACTATTTCCTATAAACTATTACATTCCCAAACTGGGACTTCAAAAACCATCACTGAAGTAACCCAATTTTAATCTGTTCAGGTAGCTACTTTGCTGTTTTATTTGGCTTCTTGAAGAACAGTGCAGACAACTTGTATCCCAGCTGCCTGTATTGAAGGTGGGGAGATTCTTCCTTACAGGGAATACTGCATACCCTGTGAAAGCCTTCAGCTTCTTTCCTTCTTCTTGTGTGGCTCCTATTGAATCCGGAGTGGTTGCAGATTGGAAGATAAATGGTTGTACTGGACCAGGGAATCCTGGGGCATATGTCTGTATTAACCTGTCTTTTCGATGCTGACTGGGTCAAATCACGTGCTCATCTCCAGCCCTATTCTTTCTCCTTTCATTAAACAGCTTGGTTAAAAGCCCGATAAATTCTATACAAATGGCTATAAAATCTTGGGAAAATTACATAGTCTCTACAGACAGTGCAGAATCTCAACTCATGCACATTTGGAAGGGTAAAGATTTTTTCTGTTTGTTTTACTTGCTGCTTATTAGTTGTGATCAACGTTCATGTCCCAGACTGACTTCTGTGCATTTCACTTTGTATTAGATGAGATATTTTTTTTATATACTTTGGATCTTTTCACAAAACTTTTTATTGTTACCTCCTTTGCCTCTATTTGAGTGCAGACAGAAATTAATAAAACATCTGCATATGAAATTACATGGGCTTGATTAACTTCTGATATTTTTCAAGTGACCAGATAACATGAACACAACATGTATCTAGAGTATTGTGAAATCTTTGGGTAACTCAAGGAAAGCAGAACCACTGTCCTTTAAATGTAGAGACAAGGTTGTACTAACAAGTCCTAGGAATATAGCAAAAAAAATTTGCAAATTATATTTTTTTTCTGTCCACATTATTTAGGCATTATTTCTTTCAGGATCTTTGGCATTTTTGCTACAACAGCATTTACTCATTGCCAGGCAAAATGGTCCATAGGTAACAATAATCACACTTGAGCAAAGTTGTATAACAAGTGGATAATTACCTTGCAAAAATAAAGTCTGACACTGACTTAGCATCAGACTCCAGGGCATGCAGTCTGTGTCAAAATATTTCACTGATCTGGGATTTGAGACATTAAATAACTTGAATATTTTAATAGTTTCCTCAAGGTGGTTTAATTCTGCACTGTACCTTTTCAGCAACCTAGCTCAAAGGTGCCATAAAAACCACAGATGTATCATAGCAATCATCTAACATTGTGAACAATCTCTTAGGCTTACGTGGGACTACACCAGTGTCTGAAATTGTCTGTATAAATGCATACTTGATTTGAGCCTGTGTAAATAATATTACAGTTTTTCAATACTATGACATTAAATAGAGAAGGTTCAGTCATAAGAAATAACAGAAAAAAAACAAAGTAGGATGAATCTGAAACAAAGGCCTGAGAAAACTGAGTGCTTCTACAAGAAGAGAGCAGCAAAGGAGAATGTTATATAATTGGAAATATGTTGAAAATTTGAATAACTGTTGTGGCTACATATTATCACATTCCAGCAATTTGTGACAAAGTGGTAATTGCTGGGTTACGGTGGAAACAGTCCTTTGGGGGATCAGTTCTAAAAAAATCTTTTAAGTAGAAGAGTAGGTATTATTCCTTGTCTTTCTTAGCAGAAATACAGGAAATACTTGATACCAAAAGGTGGTTTTTGGGCAGCTCTGTTATCACAGAAAAAGGGTAGAGTACTCAGACGCTAAAGAGATGATTCAGAGACTGCTAATAGTTTCCCCATTACAGTTTTCTGTTGCAGACAAAATAAAATTTTTCTGCCCCAAGAATGATAATCTGGTGCTAGGGTGCTACTATTCAAGAAGAGAATAAGCTGGGATAGATCACGATGAAAATAAATGAGAAAAAGTCAGGAACAATTGTCTCCAACAAAAGCTACATACTTCATTCCTTCTCTAAAAGCAGAGGTAGTGGTTGGACAGTTTTTCCAGGTCACTGGAACAGGCAAAGATGTCAGCAGCTGCATAGTGCTTCTGTTGCTTCCATCCATCCATCCATTGCCTTAGGCAATAATCTGTTTTGCCTATACTCAGATGCAGCTGTGATGTGAGTTTTCTAACATTTTTTTTGCAAACAAACATTGAAATCAGTGGATTTATAGCATACACTCTAATACTTGAAATGCAGAATGAAAGCTGAAAAAGGCGTTGTGCTATCTCCAGTAATGTATGCGCAAGCGTATGTACTGAAACTCTTTGCTTCCATCCACACATATTAACATCTGTTTCTAATTCTATGTTTGCTCATGTTGTTGTGTTCAGGAACACTGTTAGGAGTCATGAGGTGAAATTTTGGCAAGATCTTTGTCTATTGAAAGCAATCAGGTAATTTTACATGCTTACAGCTATACACAAACATCTTTGTACATTCACTTTGTAAGCACAAATGTTCAGATGACATTGGTCACCCAAACTTGCCTTTAAAGAGCCCCTATATCACTTTGGAAGCATAAATGCAAGCTTAACTACAGCAGAATTCACCTACATAAAAGTAATGGACTTATGCTACTACATACCAAAATTCAGTATTTGCATTAGAGCATATACAGTATACCACTTCATCCTTTAAGAAGAAAGTATGGAAAACACTATAAATATTAAGGGCAGCTTATTCTTTTATCAAAGGCAGAAAAGCAAAGCTAATGGTTTTTTAGAATTAATTTTGCAGGTGCAAGGCACATATTTGTGTTCACTGAAGGTAAATAACATATATATAAAATATAGAAAAAATATTAATTTAGTAATTTTTGTCTAGATTTCTACTATAGTCTCTGTGACTTGCAGAAATAGCTATTTTAATATTCCTCTATATGTATATTTTTGAAACAGCTATAGAACACTATCAAAACTGAGGTGAAATAAGTTATCTAAAGCATAAAGAAAAAATTTATCATGTTTTCTTCTTTTTGAGATAAAAATGTCCAAGAATTGACTGGTTTTATGACCTGAAAATCTCTCTCCCTCTCTCTTTCTAAGAGTCTTAGTGGAAGTTGAAGAAAACTCAAGGGAAAGAACATAAAGGACTTAACCTTTATGATCCTATAAAAGACTGAATCACTAAAACAGTTAAAGTATAATTATTCTCTCACCAAAAGTCAGAAAGAAGATTTTGCAAGGAACAAGTCACCTTAACAACTCCACAAAGCAGCTGAGGTCAGTTTGAGTTACTGTTACAGCTAGATATATTGCTATCTTGGAATGATGTCAACAGCTCTATAGCTCAGGTTCTTCCTTAATTTAATATTATTCCTTAATAGCAGAAGCTGCTATTCTCAGGGGTTATTAATAACTTGACCATTTGAAATTGCATCAAAGACTTGGCATACAAGTTGTCAATCTGGACACTTATTTCGTGTTACATGAAAAAGTTCAAATTTGGTATGACTTTTTTTTTCAGTTTTATGGTAAAAAGAAGAAATAAATTAATTTCTGATACTTTTCAAAAGCACTGTCAAATAAATAACTTTCTTTTTCTTTGTTGGATAGCAGTGGGGTTGGGTGGGTTTTTTTTGCAACTTTTTGAAGGTGTGTACGCATCATGATACTCTGAAGCACTGGTAAATTATATATATATATTCAACTATATTGATTTTTTGGGTGAATGAGAATTTTAAATGCCTCCCAAAGCTATCTGACCCCATAAACACTCATTCATGTGATTTTAATTTCTTTTATTATTAAACATGGCTAAATATATTTTAATATTTATGAAAAACGAGACTATCAAGAAATGGGTGTAGATATTAAAAAAAGTCCACTATATATACATATTTAACCTAGGTGCAACTTAGACTCACAGCAATTAGATATACGAGTTTTTGAAACTTACAGAAGTAGGATTTGATGACAATCTAATAAAAGAAGTCATGAAATGGTTGCATAAACCGAACTGTCTTGCATTATAATTTTATATGGAACTAAACTGTATCTACATTCATATTGTGAATTTAGGTAAAGAATTTAGGTTATTCCTCAAGGTAACTGACTTCTTTTAAATATATTAATTTCAACTGATTTCCCAAATGCTTTTTGAAATCACCCTCATAATCAGCTTCACACTGATTCTCTCAAAGGTCTTTGATTATTTTGGAAAAGATATATCTGCTACCTCAGCATCCATTCTTATATATGCAATATTTTGTTAAAAACAATAATGCAAACCGATAGAAAAAGAAAGCCAAGCAATTATCAGAGAGACATTTAATGAAATAATAATACTACCTATCCTTGTTTCTGAGCAGCGACCAGATTCTCACACACTTTTTATGGCTTTCCTGATCTTACAACTCTGTCTTCACATAGTTGTAAAATCAGAGCTGATTCCCGAAGAACGATTTATATGTCTTAGAAAGAAGTTCAACATCCTAAAATTAATATTTTCTCCTTTGCTTCTTTTCAAATGTTTATGAGCCATGTGGTAGTTTTAAATATTAAATATCTAATATATACATTCAAATATCTGAGAACAGATTAATTTAATTTAGAACTATAGCTTTCCCCAGAGTTTAAATGGCTGCTCTAATGCAAACAGTAATTAAGCTTATGCATATTCTGCTTTTATCTTCACAGGATTTACCTGAACCTTCTGGAAAATTAGTGAAATTCTCATTACTTCTCTGCATACAAGAGAGAATAATATTCAAAAAAATCTTTATACTTTGTTTTTCTTTTTATCCAGTGACTTGGTTAAGTTACTGAATTTATTTTATTCTAATAGAAATGTACTCCCATTGCTATAATTTATAAAAGAGTACATACTGTGAACTTAATTTCATTTGATTTTAGATATCTAATAGTTATTAGATATTTAGGGCTGACCTAATACAGCTAAATTCATGTTTTAAATCATAGATACTCTTAAAATAGAGTTCATCTAGCTGAATTTGTATGTCAAATTTGACATGTCTAGGGTTAGATAAAGTTATTATCACATATAATCACACCTTGAGGAAAATAACCAGGCCTTGTTTAATGATGACAGTCATCTTTATTATTCATTTTAATGTGCCAGTACAGGGTTTGCACGTTCCTACCTTACGGGAAGGATGACTTCAGTATTCTATACTCTCCCTGTAAAACTGTAAATAACAATCTCAGAGCAGAATTTGTGAAAATTAAAAATTAATAATTCAAATTTACCTAGGGTTCAGTCATTACAAACTAATTTGGATAAAAGTACTTAATGAGAATTATCTGAGTTGGAAGTAATTAAATCTAAGATATGTTCCTGTATGAAGTTTATATGTGTATATATAATATACATGTATATATATAATTATAGGTGCATGAATACATGCATACATACAGGACCCCACAGATAAGATGCTCAAAATGGTTACTTTAATGAAAAAAGTGAAGCAGACTGAAAATGGAAAGAATCATAAAATCACAGAAAAAAGGAGCTTGAAAGGGGCCTCCAAAGGTCACTTAGTAACACCCCTTGCTAAAAGCAGGAGCAACTTCAATACTAGTTCAGGTGGTTCATGGCCTTATCTAGGCACGTTTTGAACATCTTCAAAGACAGAAATTCTGTAAGCTCTTGAAGTAAGCTGTTCCAGTGCTTAACCTCTCACTGTGAAGAATGTCTGTATCCAGTAGGAATTTCCCTTCATGCAACCTTGGTGTTTTGCTTCTTGTCCTTTCGCTGTGCACATATGATAAGTGTCTGACTCCATCAGGCATACAACACCCCCTTAAATTTTGGTAGAATAATGAGAGCTCCTTGCCCCAACCTTCTCTTCTTCAGGCTGGACAAGCCAGATATCTCAGACTCTCTTCGTATATCTTATTCTTCAGACCCCTGATCACCTTGGTGTCCCTCGGCTGGATTCTCTCATTCACTGAGATCTTCCTTGTACTGGGGAGTCCAAAACTGGACACAGTATTCCAGACGCAATCTCACAAGCATCAAATAGAGCAGAATAATAATATCCTTGACCTGTTTGCTACATTTTTGCTAAGGCATCCCAGTTAGTCTTCTTGCTGCCAGGGTACGCTGCTGGCTCATGTTCAACTTGTTCTACAAGAGGAATCCCAGGACCTTTTCTGTAAAACCAGTTCTGAGACTATTCTGAGTCATAAGGTTATTTTGACTCAGGAAGGACTCTGCAATTTTGTTGCTCAACTTAATGAGGTGTCTGTTGGCCTATTCCTACAGTTTTCTGAGGTCTCTCTGATGGCAACTCTGCCCCACAACATACAATCATCTTCTGATTTAATATCACTCACAAAATTTCTGCTGGTGAACTCCATCTTATTGTCTAGGTAACTGATGAAGATATTGTCCCTAATACAAGCTGGAAGAATGATATCTGGATCTCAAGAAAATGATGAAGAGAGTAATTTGCATTTTTTTCTTCATTGTCTGCAAAATGGTGAATATCAAGTTTCAGAGCTACGGGAAAAGCCTAATGCTAACTTGTCTCTTTTGAGAAGATACTGAGAAGAAGACAAAAAATTAAATGGTAGTAATCTGAAATTATCTCTGAAGCAGAAGGTTATTGATAGTTTGTCTTAAAAACGTTCTTTCAAAATGACTGAACATTGCTATGCCTTCAGGTTTTAAAAAAGAATAAACCAGTCTTACAAATAAAGAAGGCTGAAAAATAAGCAAATTGTTTTAAACTCAGCTTTCATCATGAAACTTTTATTTACATTTTAATTCATTCTTTTTCTCTACTGCATATATAATAATTTATCTGCACTGAAAGCCCAAATGTTTCATAGAAGTAGGATGTCTAGCAATTTTTATGATAAACATACAGAACAAAAAGAAGCAATCAATGCAATGCTCTGTGTCTGGCAAGACAGTTCCTCTCTGTGTATTTTTATAAATGGATATGAATATAGATTTTTTTCTAAAGTGTTTAGAAAATTTCATTTCTCAAAAGCATAGTTTGCTTTGTTTCATTTTGCATTTAGAGACTTACACTTCCATCAAAAAACTTGCTTACCAGCATTCAGCCTCAGTACTTTTGGATTTATTCAGAAATGCAGCATAAAGAATATGCTCTATATTGCACGAATATACCTCTTGAAGGAATCTCTCACATACTCTGTTTTTTCTGCATGTAATATAAGATCATTCACATATCTTTTCCTTCTCTTAGTCTACTGTATCATCTTTCTTTCTCTTCATTGTCATCTTCCCTCTTTCCTACTGATCTTTCTGTATCTAGTAAGTGTTGCTTACACTTCTTAATAGGTTCTCTATATCCTTTACTTTTACCTTTTCTCCCTCAGATGATAAGTTTCTGCTTTCTTCTGTCTTCTGAGACAAGGAGTTCAGCCATCCTCTAGTCTCTTTGTCTTTGTTCATGTCTGCAACTTGTTGAAGACTGTATTAAGGTGGGATAGAACGGGTGTCCTCAGCTTCATTTAGCATTACAATGCATAATTAATAGATAGAAATCTACCTTTCTCCAGGATTCATTTTTCTTTTCTGCCACTCAAGGTAGGTAATTTCCTAATTCTAAAAGCATATTTTGCCTAGAACCCATAGTATTGGAGGACTGCAATTCGATGTTGAAAGGGAAATTTTTTTCTTTATACTGTAAATAATGCCCTGTCTTTTGACATATGATGTCTATAACATAGTATGGCAGACAAATATAATGAACTATTTTTTACAGATTTGTTACAGTTTTCTTGATGTATTTTTTGATAATAGCTGTATCTATTTTATTGGAAATTCCTTCAGTTACAGTATTCGCCATGTGGTTAGCATATGATACATCCATTTTCATGATTGAATCCTGATTTAAGAGATTTCAGAAGTCTCTCACGATGATTAAAACCAAAAATATGTGATTAAGTAGGTGAGGAAGGAAATTACAGTTTTCACTTCATTCCTGATTTAGTTTCTATGGCGAATTTAATAGAAGGATATCTTCCCTAAATTTAACTATTTTAAAATGAGAGCATGGTCATTTATGTTAATTTACCTGCTCTTCTATCATTGTTCTATAGTTAGTATAGATGCAGGTTCACACAATGCATTTTTTTATTGTGTTCAAAATGGGAACAAAAAAAAGTTGAGTCTTTTTTTTCCTGTGTGATGAATCCAAAAATCCAATTTCTTTACAAACCTGTTTTAAATGCAGTGAGTATGGCTTTTAAGAACCTAAATTGTAAAGAATAAATAAATATTTGTCTTAGATTTAGAAGAGATTAAGTTTACAGTATATGAGTCTGTATAAAAATGCTGGGTTTTTTTCCTAATGTCCTCTCTGTCCTCTCTGTATCTAAAGTATTAAAAACAATGTGTCAAAAAAGGTGGAATTACCCTCTTTTAAAGAAAGGATTGACATAGAAAACACTGGAAGGAACTAAAAGGGCTGGTAAAATATAGTGAGAAATTGCTATTTCCAGGATAAAAGTAAATGGAGTAAAATGGATTTGGGGCATGGCAAAGTCACATGGCTTTGAAAAAAATCCGGAAGGCTCAGGAATGACATCTAAGAGTTCTAGAGTAGAGGAAGTGGATGTCTGTGGTTGAGAACTTTTCAGTTCTGTCATGAATTTGTGAGCAGGAACAGAACTCAAGAACTTTAGTGAAATCAGTGTACACAAAATAAAACCTTTTGGTTTAAGTTATAAATATTTATTTTACAGATTTGTAACAAACATGGAGGCCTTTAATCCATCTGAAAGTGAGTTAATTGGGAAATTTTAGTAAACCTTATATTCAACATTCTAGAAATGTGGATGGAATTTCATTCATTTCTTGCAGGGCAAAATGTATAATCCAATTTACATTTTAGAAGAATGAATGTATAAACTGACAATGAAGTTACCTACAGCTGAGCTGGTTATCTAGAATCTCTTTATGGTAAGTGAAGTACGGTGAGATTCATCTAAATTTAAAATAGATTATGTTATGAGTTAACCCCAGTAGGCAGCTAAGCCCCACACAGCCATTCACTCACTCCTCCACAGCAGGATGGTGGAAAGAATCGGAAGAGTAAAAGTGAGAAAACTCGTGGGTTGAGACAAAGACAGTTTAATAAGGAAAGCAAAATATACACACACAAGCAAAGTAAAATAAGGAATACATTTACTACTTTCGATCAGCAGGTAGGTGTTTATCCATTTCCAGGAAATGTAATGGTTACTCCTGAAGACAAATGCTTAACTGCAAACATCCCCCCTTACTCCTTCTTCCCCCAGCTTTTATTGTTGAGTATGATTTCATAGGATGAGAGGAGATGGGATATCCTTCTGGTCAGTTGGGGTCAACTGTTCCATCTGTCCCCTCTCTCAACTTCTTGTGCACCCCCAGCCCACATGCTGGTGGGCTGGTGTGAGAAACAGCAAAGGTCTTGACTCTGAATTTCACTGATTTTTTTTCACTGAATTTTTTTTTTTTTTAGAGTTGGAAGGGACCGTAGAGATCATCTAGTCCAACTTCCCTGCTGAAGCAGGATTGCCTAGAGCTAGAGCATG
>JAOTQQ010000001.1:158942849-158964863 GCA_026546715.1 Gallinago undulata | reverse complement strand
GCCGTTGGTCTCAGCCCATCCATCCAGCCTGTCCAGATCCCTCTGCAAAGCCTCTCTACCCTCCAGCAGGTCGACACGCCCACCCAACTTGGTGTTGTCTGCAAATTTGCTGAGTGTTCATTCGATCCCCTCATCCAGATCATTGATAAAGATGTTGAAGAGAACCGGCCCCAGTATCGAGCCCTGTGGGACACCACTTGTGACCGGCCGCCAACCGGATTTAACTCCATTCACCACCACTCTCTGGGTCCAGCCTTCCAGCCAGTTTTTAACCCAGTGGAGAATATTCCTATCTAAGCCATGGGCAGCCAGTTTCTCCAGGAACTGAGAATAAGGATAGGAACAGAGAATAAGGATAAGGTAAGCACTTGGTAATACTTTTCACAAACAGTTTCTCTGCCTCCAACAGTCTGCATCTGAGGCACTTGTCAAACAAAACTTTCTAAGTTTCTAGTATCTCTGATGGATTTACTTGCTCAGACCTATCCATCATCTTCTGAATATCCATTAAGATTTTTAAACTCATCAGGATGCTGTGGCAAGAAGTTATGCAATTGAAGTATGTATTTCATGAAGAGCCACCTCCTTATGTTTATTCTGTATCTACCATCTGCTAGTTTCATTCAATGTTTCCTAATTTGTATTTTGAGAGAGACAGTAAACAAATGTCTTCCTCATACCATTCACAGTTTCATATAAGTCTTTTTTTTTTTTTTATTCCATCATTTGTTTCTGTTAGTCAATCTTTGCCACAATCCTAAGTCATACTTGCTCTTCTGTACACCTTTTCCAAATCTTATAGGTATTTTTCAGCTATAGAGAGAAGGGAAAGAGAACAGGTCTGCTTTCAGTAATCAGAACACGGCTAACCACAAATATATGCAGTGACATAACAATGTTCTCCAAGTTCTTAGCATTTCTGTTGTTCCATTTGATACATTTGACTGTTTCTCAGCACAGATCCTTCTTCAGATTTTTCATCCCAGGAACAAATATTTTCAAAGATAAAAGTATATATCGCAACACATAAAGTTTAGGGAATGAGTCCCCAATTCTGATGTTTTAATACCACTTTCTGAATTGAGACAATAGTGATTCTTAAGAGCTTCAGTTTGAGAGCTAATGTAAATGTTTTTTTCGGTTCCCAAACCCCTTCTTACTGACAGTAGAAGTCAATGCAATGGTTTGCATATATATCATCATTTCAGGGAATTTAGAGACTTCTTGCTAATTACAATGTAATTATTGTAGCTTACAGAGTTTGAGAAGTTTTGTTTTCCCAATATATCTTCTTTTAATTTACAATAAGACTTTTTTTTTAATGTGAAGAAAATAAAGATGACAAAAATTTAAATATTTTTAAAATACATTTTTAGTGGAAATTCCTATTTAGGCAATAATTGGATACATATTAAATAAGACACATTATTGATTTATATTTTATTATGAGAATTACATATTTAATGCTGACTGTGTTCAACTTGCAATAAAAGCATTTACAGATCATAGTAAAACAAATTAATCAAGAACATGATAAATGTGGTCTTCCAGTTTCTAATAACACAACTTTTTACTGCAGCAATAGCCAGTGCAAATTTCATTGAAAAATATAAAATATAGATCATTTTTAAGATACAGCAAAAGAATTGATCAAAGCTAGACTTCTTCCTTTATTTGTCTCTAGAATCCATTTTTAGTTGTCCCTTTTCTATCTGTCTGGGTTTTCTAAGGGGTGGGTGCAATCAAATAGGTTGATTGTTTTACATATTTATTTATTTGTAAATCCCCAAATATGTTTATTAACAAACATGCTTTTTATATTTATTTTATAAAATTTACTCATCAGGAAAGAAATCATAGGAGATTGTCTTATGCAAGGCATGAGGGTACTTATTTAAACAAATTTGTCAATGATTTGATTTGAGCTTACTTTGTTCAGAATCTTAAAATTTTGTCATTACATTTCATAAAAAAAAATGTGGTGTAGCTTTTAAAATAAAGTTTTGTGCTCATCAATATCCCAATACCCAAGAGGTTACATTTATGGTTCCAAAACAGAAATGCAGTAACCTATTCAATCCCTTTCTGAATTGTAGTGACACTTGGACTCTTTTGTTCTGCCTGTAGTGGTACTTGGACTCTATTAAACAGAGTTCTAACTGTGCACAAATGAAATTATTTGATTGTATGGAAAATTGCACAATCATCATTAGAGACATCAAAAACACCACAGTTTTGCAAGCATATCTCTTAAAAAAACTTCAGCTTGCTAGAAATGCATGATAGAAATATTTCAGTTCTGCTTATAATTCATGGCCATCAGGCTTCTGCTTCAAAAATCCAGAAAACATTAAAAATTTAATTTATACTTTGTGATATATATGTACAGGCTTTCAACAGTAAAAAAGTCCTTTAAACAGAGAAACCAACTTGGTGAAAGTCCAAGCTTACAGGTTGGAGGCTGAAATTTTGATCCAGTCAAACTTTACAGGTTTTTTACATTTTACTACAAAAGGCTACGGTTAGTTTCATCAAAAGGATCTGAGTTTTGTTCTTAGTATTATCACTGTTTTCACATATTTCACATATCTTCTCTGTGAGTCTTAAAAAAAAAAAAAAAAGAAAAAGGACTCTGGATCATAGTTTCTGAATCTGCAAAATAAGATAACTTCCTAAAAAAGAGTATTAGTCAACAACAGTTAAAATTTTTGAAAGTCTTTATGAAAGCACCAAGCAATAGCAAGAAACAACAATTTCAATTATTATTACTCAGTTCTCACTAAAAACAAACCAGAGGTGCTTTCTGGGCAAAAAAATGTCTCAAGACTTGATGTATTTGTACATCAGGCTTACTTTATACATTAGTGTAAAGTTGAACCCAATCTAAATACTTTCTTAGAAAATGTGTATGACAGCTTCACAATATGATTCCTGTAATTTTCATTATTTGAAAATGATGTGATTATGAGTAGACAGGATATCTTGCATAGTTTACTCTTCTACTACACTTGTTTTGATTGCTTTGATATTACTTGTAATTAAGAGTGCAATGCTGAATTATAAAAATATTAAGCAAGCATAAAAGCTACTGACTGGAACATTTTATGATGGAGAAAACAACTCAGAGCTTTCAAAAAACTGTCTTAAGGCTGCCTAGCATAATGTCAAGTGATGAAGTAATAAGTTAATGAAATGTCAAATGAAGAATACCTATTACATGATGCTCTACGTAATTTTCTGTATATTGAAGGTGGTTTTTGTTTTTTTGTTATTCATTTAAAAATGACTGCTAATTAGCTCAAAAAAATGTAATTATTCTGCTAAATGTTTGAGTTTGCAAGCAAACATCACCAGATTTCCAATTCAGTTATGACATAGGGATATAAATATCACAAAACAGTTGAAGATGGAAGAAACCTCTGAGGTCATATAGTCCAAGCCCCCCTGCTCAGTCAGGGTGACCTAGACCCAGTTGCCCAGGACCATGTCCAGATGGCTTTAGAATATCTTCAAGGATGGAAACTCCACAATATCTCTGGAAAACCTGTGCCAATACTTGGTCACCCTCTGACTGGAAAATAGTGGTTTCTGATGTTCAGATGGACAACCCTTTGTTTCAGTTTGTGCCCATTGCCTTTTGTCCTGTCACTGGGTACAATCAAAAAAAGCCTGGCTCCATCCTCTTTGCACCCTTGCTTCAGGTATGTATGTACATTGATAAGACCCTTCTGAGCATTCTTTTCTCTGGGCTTAACAGTCCCAGCTCTCAGACTTTCCTCACAGAAGAGATGTTCCCATCCTTTAATCATCTTTGTGGCCCTTTGCTGGACTTTCTCCATTATAATCATGCACTGAGGAGCCCAGAACTGGACACAGCAACCCAGATGTGTCCTTACCAGTGCTGAGTAGAGGAGAAGGATCAGTGCCCCTGCCTGTTGGCAGTACTTTGACTAATGCAGTCCGTGATGCCATTAGCTTTCTTTGCTGCAAGGGTCTTTGCTGCTGCAGCTCATATTCAACCTGGTGTCCACCAAGATTCCCATGTAATTTTCTACCAACCTGCTGTCCAGCTGTTTGTCCCCAGCATATATTCATGCGTGGGCTTGTTCTTCCCCAGGTGCAGGACTTTTCACTTCTCCTTGTTGAACTTCATGTGGTTCCTGTTGGCCCATTTCTCCAATCTGAACACAATTCTTTGACATAGCAGATGCTTGCCAGTTTGATGACTTCTGAAAACCTGCTAAGAGTACACTCTGCCTCATCATCCAGATCATTAAGAAGTTAAACAGGACTCGGCCCAGTATAGGCTCCTGGGGTATACTACTAGCTACTGGCCTCCAACTAGACTTTGATCTACAGAACACCACCCTTTGAGTCTGGCGACTCAGCCAGTTTTCAATCCCCCACACTGTCTGCTCATGCAGTCCATACAACAATACTTTCTCTATGAGGGTGTTACGGGACAGTGTCATAGATCTCAGTGAAATCCAGGTAGACAGTATCCACTGCTCTCACCTCATCTATCAGGCCAGTCATTTAATCACAGAAGCTTATCAAGTTTGTCAAGCATGACCATAGAGCCATGCTGACTATTCTTGATGACTTTATTGTTCTTAATGTGCCTGGGAAGCATTTCCAGGATTCACTGCTCTACCACCTTCTCAGGGATCAAGGTGTGGTTGATGGATTGTAGTTCCCTGGGTCCTTCTTTTTTTCCCTTCTTGAAGATAAGTGTAGCATCTGCTTTCCTCTGGTCTTCGAATACTTCTAGCAGTCACCATGTTTTATACAAGATTATGGAGAGTATCCTCACAAGGACATCTACCAACTCCCTCAGCACGTGTGGGTGCATTCCATCAGGGCCCATAGACATATGTATATCCAGTTTGCTTAAGCATTCTTCAAGCTGATCATCTTCCACTAAGGGTATATCTTCCTTGCTCCAGAATTTCCCCCTTGTTTCTGGGACCTGAGAATCCTGAAAGTGGTCTTGCTAATGAAGATTGAGGCAAAGAAGGCATTCAGTACCTCAGCCTTTTCTATGACCTGTGCAACCCTTATGTCTTACCCCAGAAAAACAATAGTAACTTTGACTTGTCTAGCTCCATTACACAGCTTTTTAAAAGGACTTCTACTTGTCTGGATGCAGTCCTGAGTAATGTGCTCTAGGCAATCCTGTTTTAGCAGGGGAGTTGGACTAGATGATCTCTAGAGGGCCCTTCCAACTCTGACAATTCTGTGATTCCGTGATTGTCACTACTATGCAACGCTCACCTTAGTCTCATTTCATTTTTATGCTGTAACAAACTGAACCACTAAGCAGAAACAAAAGGCGGAATTCCAAGGACTTCTAGGATAAAAAGGAAAACTAGTATTAAGGCTACGTCCTATGTCTCCAATGTAATCATGCTAAATAAACTTTAGGGTGACTTTATCATGGCTGAGTCTGTCACTTCCGTAGCCAGTTCTGACATATCAGTGTATCTGTAAGGGTGAATCATTTTCCACGTGTGGTATCAACAACAATAAGCCTCCCTTTAATTACAGTATGTGAAAGGTCACCTTGAGTGCCCTGTGCTCTATTTTCCCCTCCCTTCCTCCTTGAAGCTAGGCCATATTTCTCAGCCCTGTCTCCATATTCCAGATGTGTATAAGGTCTCTCCTCCCCTACAAGAAGTTCTCAGCTCTGAGGAAGTTCAGCATGTCTCCTCACAAGAGATCAAAATAGTGAAGGACATTCCAAAGGGCATAGAGTTGATAAAACATTCAAGCATACGTTGTGAAGTACAAAAATGATTCATTATTGCCATTGAAAATCAACAGAAAAACAACAAATAAATACTGTACTGTTGCCAAAAGTTAGATAAATTCAATAGTTTCACCTCAAGAAGTAAGGGCATGGCTGAAGGCAGTTTAATTGCCTAGTGTAGATAAAACCTGTGAGGTCAATGCAAACAAGGCATTGAAAATGCACAGAGAAGCAGAAAATGTGAGCAACCTTATACAGAATAGATTGAAGGCATCACTGCCAGGAAAGAAAAAAGATGAGAAATAAAAGAAACAGGACCTCCATGCACTTATCTGCATTTGTAGCTGAAATTATTCCCTTGGGGTCTCTTTATCCCGTTAATGTGGTTTTTTTGGAATGTCAGATTCTGAGCAGATAAGGGGGTTTTCATGATCTAAGTAAATAACATAATATGTAATTCAACCTTTGCCTAACATTTTATATATATTCTTTTACCCTATATAATATATCAGGAAGTGGACAAGCCACCCAGTGTGAAAGTAGACAATCAGTTCTGGCCATTTAATAGGTATCAAGGGCATGAAAAATGTTAGCGACATCACTGGATGTGACATACACCCATAGTCAAGCTCAAGGGTTTGTGTGGATATGACGAC
The DNA here is from genome assembly GCA_026546715.1 of Gallinago undulata. Taxonomy (NCBI): domain Eukaryota; kingdom Metazoa; phylum Chordata; class Aves; order Charadriiformes; family Scolopacidae; genus Gallinago; species Gallinago undulata. The sequence goes on along the minus strand of JAOTQQ010000001.1, from coordinate 158,958,458 downwards.
TGTCCCCTAATATTAATGTGCATATGAACCCTTCTAGAATAATCCACAACAGTGTTAAATACTCATAATGGAACAATAAGTGCAATTCCCATCTAGGAAGATGACAGCGTTAGTTGAGCACACCCCGGACATGGAGTACGGGAATGCCAGTAGAGTGGTGGCAGATAATACTCAGATAATTTGTTGAAACCATAGAACAACAGAATTAATCAGCAATTATTAGCAGAATACAATCAGACTTTTCTGAACCAATGGGAGCCATACAGGATCATTTACTTAATGATAAAACTCTCTTTTTTTTCTGGCAATTGACACAGAAGTTGCTGAATTAATTGCAGTAGGAGTGTATGACCACGTATCAGGTCATCCATCATGCTGGAATGACTATCTGCCCAACAACTAACTTAGTACATACATGGACATAGCTCCTTATGTACATCTTCCATTGATATTGGATTTTTGTCAGATGACTGCCATCAGCTTCCGGACTATTATTTTAGCATTACATCCTATCTTAATATTGTTTATATCTGCTACAGTGTTAGTCTTTATATGTTTACAGCTGTATTGTTGTGTATTGGTAAAAGCATAAAGAACAGGAAGCCTGCATTACATTCAAAGTGATCTCTCACCTCTGAAGTAGACTAGAGCAGATCACAGAGTGGGTCGGCTCCCCTGGATGACAGATGAGGTTGTAACCCTGTGTGCTGAGAGAACTGCCTGTGGCCGACATCCTGAACAGTGATTCCCTGGGGAAAATGAAGTGGTGGATTGTTGCACAGTGTCACAGATGCCTTTATCTTTGTAATTTGAAGGACCTTTCTATTTGCAATTCTGTGGTTTGTTTTTCACTTGCATCTGCATAACCTTTCACCTAAGTTGCTGGGGCTGTATTTTTCTGAAGCTACTGTGGCAGTCCTTTCCCTTGTTGCTTTTATGCGTACTTATGAGTAGCTATCTAGTAAAAAATAAGTTGAGTCCATCAAGTCATTTCTCAGCAAGCAGTTTACTGATGATTTTAAAAGTTGAAAATATTTGCTGTCTACTGAAATGAACTGAAAAATAAAAGAAAAAAATATGAAGATTTCTAAGAAATGGAACAGGTCTTCTATTTTGTTGTGTTCCACCTTAATTGTCTTTTTCTTTTTCCTTCTTCTTTTTTTTATTTCCCTGTGTCTGTATTCTTTACAATTTCTCTCAATCACCATTAAAATAATGCTATATCCTGTCTGTATCAAATCAGTTTCTGGATTACAGGCCAAATGTGGATGCATCTTTTCTTAACCCTTTAATCATAAGGTAACACACACTGGAAGATACTAGTCTCTATGTATGTGCGTTTCTGTTCAACACATGAAAACCCCTTGGGACTAGATTTTCTTATCTTATAAGTAAGGTTATGATTACGATTACCAAAGAAATATGACTTTTCTTCCCCTTACACTTGTTTTTTTCACTGTGTGGGTTTTTCTCTTTCTTTTTCTTTCTTTTCCTAATTCTAGATCATTGGTATAATTCTAACAGATTCTTAAAGATATGAAGATCAACGTTCTTATGATGTTCCTGTAAACCAGTCCTACATGGCTGCAAATGAACCCAGGCAAAAGGAAAGACAGGCTCAGGGTTATGTCTTGCATTATTTCCATTAGTAGAACCTTAGCAGCTTGATATGAAGTTATTCCAGCACCTCTGGAGTAACCTCTAGAAAGCAAGAGTGGATTAACATTTCTAATCTTATATTTGCATTTGACATTTGAAATTAGTGGCTGAATAAAACCAGCAATTATGGGTGAATTCACTCAGCTAGCTTCAGACGACTAGTAGCGAGCAGTTTAGCAAACCTTTAGATTCCTCTTAGAAAACAGAGAAAAGCAAACAATTCAAAGACTCATCTGAATAATTTCTAATTTCTGCTTTAGGACACCATGAAACATACCTATAGGAAAAAAAAAAAAACACAAACCAAACCAAACAAAACCAAAAACATACAAAAGCAAAAGGTAAAAACAAAAACAAACAAACAAACAAGACTGGTTTTCTTCATTGACATAAATGGACTACACAAAACTATCTCAGATGTAAGTCCTGAGTAAAAGGGATATCATTCTTGCTATATGCAGATGCAGATTTAAAATTATGTCTCCTGTTTGATAATGTTTGGTAGGACAAGTTATCCAGGGGTGAAACATAAAACACTAAGAAATGAAATACTAAGATGCGAAACTACTTAGAAACCAATACCTCCTTCCCAGAAGCTGTGGCTATTAAATGTGTGATTTCCCTTAAATTCCTGAATATATTTAGAAAAGCAGAAATGAAAAGGTCAAAACACGGTTTCTTAAGTCCTCATTTAACAAAGTACTACACTAGATATACAACTGATGGGCTTGGAATCCATGATTTAAAATCCTTCATTTGAAAGCAAGAAGCCTGAAGTCAAATTGAACCACTCACTTGAAACACTTGCTTGAAAATATGTGATTGTGGCTTTGATGACTGCTCAGGTATAGACAAGAAAATAATGACTTATTCAAGCAACTATTACACAAAACCACAGTAATTTTTCTGCATGCATTTTACCATTCCCATTTTAAGAATTTTGAAGTTTTTGTACATGGAATACAAAATAAGAGTCTGTTCCTTTTTTGACCAGACCAGGATGGAAAACTGAGAATTAAATAGTTGCAAAGCAGCATTTGCAGCCTAAATATTGGAATATATTATACCTAAAACCTACCATGTCATAAAAGGTTATTGTACCATTTTCATTATATGATAGATGTCATTCCTATTTCAAGAATAAAAGTGTAGACTTCCATGTTTACAAAAGATATACTCCCATGGTCTTTATTACATGATAATGTTTAGGAATTTTACTTTATGTATCTGCAATATACATGCATATTGACTTAATTCTAGAAAATCCATACATATTTTCTGGGCTAGTGTTTTCAATATATTATATTTTGACAGTTGAAAAAGTTCTAGTATGATTTTACTCATTCTCAGTTTGTAAGACCTCAACACTATGCTCATTCAAATTAACTGGATTGTGTGTGTTGAAATGTTTATATGAAAGTATTTCTGACCACATAATTTACATATACACATATAATGATATTTTGTCTGATATGAAACATGCAGTGTGCTATCACTTAATATGCTGTGAAAAAGAACTCAAAACCAAATGATGAAGAATTTCAAAATCATATTTTCCTCCATAAGTCTGTATTCAAGTAAATTCAGTGAATGAATATTTGACTAAAGGTATTGTGCCATTAAAAAAAGACAGTAATATTACAGAAAACCTTCCTTACTGTGCACAGTTGTTTTTTAAACACCTCTGAAAAGCTTACAGGCATTTAATATTATAGCTGAATTTCTCAGCTGTCTTTAGATGTTGTGTGGGAGGACTGAAAGAAAAAAAAAAAAAAAAGATTAGCTGCTTTATTCTTCCTGGCTTTAAAACTGGATTTCTTGTTACTTTTTTCTCAATATGTCCTTTATGACTAACACCCAAGGACAGATCTGATCGATTAGGATTTTGTCCTTTAGGTGTCATAGAGCAGTGTTGACTACGAGAATCTTTGAAACCTCTACAGACAAATGATCACAATAAAAAGGGTGCCAATTCCACACTTACTTACACATTTATTAATAATATTAGTGAAAAACAATAGCCTGTTTGAAGATTTTACATAGGTAAAGCTCATTAAAAAAAGAAAAAAAAAAGAAGTATTACGGAGGCATGAAGAATTAAGGTTGAAGGTTAAAAAACTAAGCTAATTTCCACAGAAGAAAAAATACAAACTCATGAAATAACCTCTGCTATGTAGGAGGTCAGAACAGATGATCTAGTGATTCCTTTTGACCTTAAGTCTGTGATATTATGAACTTACTATAATTTTTTTGTTGAAGTGATAGATTCAGCAAGACTTGGGATCAGATGGAGAAGATGATTCTGGGAAGGACAACAGCAATGAAGTTTGGGGAATCAAATCCAATAAATCAAAAGTGACAAGACACATGACAAAAAAGGTGTGACTGTCAAATATGGGAAAGTGAATGGCAGGAATGTAAAAGGAAGCATTAGAAAGTTTAGCTGTACTAAGTGATCTAAATGCAAGACAGAGAGTTCTAGCTTCCTCTTATGTCTTTCATAAGGCACACACTGCCTTTTGCAGCTCACTGTGCTTGACTGCTTACTGCTTCACTGCACATACATTGATGTGATTTTGTGAAAGGTTTCCCTATGTTGTGTATAACCTGGGATGTGCAAGAAAATTGATTACTCTTGCCACCTTATGCAGTCACCATCCAGCTCAGTAAAGAAGATACTGTTTCTTGACTGTTTTTGCTCCACTGGCTGGCAGCTCTCTGAAGTGGCAGAAATCCAAGCCCTGAACAGGTTTCCAAAAGTCAGAAGGAAGCCTGGCTTTTGTAAACCTGACTGGGAGATCATGACAGACATCTGACAATGAAACTCAAGGGTTTCCTGGCAAATATGGCCACATTAGCACTGAGCTATTCAATGTGCCTATTGTGATGAGGCACTATTTCATGTTTAGCATTTACACCATAGCAACTATGGTATCAGTAGTCATCTCTATTTGGTAAATGGTAACTGTCAGCATCCATGTGGTTTGGCAAAGCACTTGACAGACTTCTGTGAGAGACAAGCATTTTCTAGCTTGCTGAGAAGCAAGTTGATAACAGAAAGACCCAAAAGATTCACCAAAGATTTTGGGAACAGAAGTCTGAACTGTAGTTAAATGCCAATATAAGCAGGACATTCTAGGCTGCTGCATAATCACCCTCTTCACAGAACAATGTTTTTTGTACTAAAGCCAGTTCAGAGAAATACATATAAACTTGCAATATATGGAAAATGCAAAAATAAAATTCCTAAATTAATGAAAAACTTTTTTTTTTTTCACTCTGTTGTCTGAGCCTTGCTACTTTTTATTATTTCACAGATTAATTTTCTTGGCTCTAAATATGTTTGTGTGTTTTTTTCTGTGTTTTTTTTTTTATTTGTTCAATTTGATGCTATGCACAATACTATTAAAGCCTACTCAAGATAAACACACAAAGAAGGCAGATCTAGAATCCATTCATATTTTTACCATAAAATGTTTTTCTATTTCATGGCTTTCAGATCCCCAGAAGTTTTTACTTCCGTTGTTTTCCGAAGTAAACCCTCTACCCCATGATGTAAAGCTCTGCCCCAGTCTTAGTTTTCGCCTATGAAAAAGAAAAATGCCAAAAATTCCATGGAGTCTAGTGGTAAGATAGCTTACATTTATGGCTAATGAGGAAATAAGTAAAAATTTCAATGATACAGAGCGGTACAAAAATTTATAACCAAGTGTCTTCATTTGAGGTAAAAGAACTAATTTTCTGTTTAGTAATTTTATTTTTTTTCGCTGGGCCTCCTATACCTAACTAAACTTTGAAATTAACAGCATATTGTTCAGAAACTGTTCACTCTCACAGTGATAAGACCTGATTATACCAAGGGATGGTATGCAGAGAGGCCCTTGCTTATACTTATTGCTATAGAAACCAAGGTCAGGTAAAATTGTTATTTGTCCTGTTGGAGGGTTGGAAGTGGAAAAGCGTAGAGGAGTGTCACACCTGCAAGGAGGAGCGGACAGGACAGGTGACCCAAAACTGACCAACAGGATATCCCATCCCATCTGCATCATGCTCAGTATAAAAGCTGAGGTATGAAAGGGTCAACACTCTTTCTTCAATGAATGACCTTCAAGGAGGACCCTGTCTGTTCATCTGCCTTCGATGCCGATATGAGCCTTCCTGACTCCAGATCTGAAATCCAGCTTCTGGTCTATCACCAAGTCCAGTCTGGGACTTTCCCCTGTGCCTGCTGGTGATGTGATCATCATCCTGGGAGCTTGATACGGTTTTGTATATACTGTATATTTTTAAATTTTTTTTCTTTTCTTCTTATTATTTATTATTTCATTATTTGTTAACATTTTCATTAAAGTAGTTTATGTTTTTTCTAAGGTCATAAGTCTCTTTTATCTCTTCTTCTCCTCTCTTTTCCTTAGAGGGGGGAGGGAGGGGCCATCTGTCATTCTGATTGATCAATCTGGTCAAAACCACGACACCAAGTTAGAAAAGGTGTGAGTAGGAACCAAAAACAGTAAGACTGGATTTAGATCCTCTATAATTATTAAATACTATGATATACTATGATATATGATATATAATTATTAAACACTATGATATGATAATAATATCATCTGTCACTTAAGGAAGCACAATGTAAAAGTTTGTCTACCCTGTTGTACTATAATATACTAAATTTCACAAGTAAAGCAATTAACACTCTAGTACTGTTGTTTCTGCAAAATACTTGGATAAATAGTATGCACATCTAAGTGAAAAATAATCAGAAGAGTACAATATGGTCTGTTTAACTCAGTCAACAATTGCATGGAATTACTAAAAGACTTAGAACCCAAAAAACAATACTATTTAACCAGACAAGAGGGTAGAGGTGAGACAGAGGGTGAGGGGTGCAGGCAGATATAGAGAATTTTAGAGACAATCCTATCTACATATTTTAGGGGATAATCTTCCCCCATTACAGATACAGGACTTATAACTGTGTCTGTGGGCAATGAACTCTGTTCAACTGAAGATACAAGGGAACAGTCAGAAATACTGGATGTTTCCATGCTTTCAGGATGCTCTCTGTACAAAGGTCCTAAGATAACAACTTGTTGGAGGAGATGAAATCTATCACTACCATTTCAAAAACATGGTTTAGTAGTTACAGGTTATACTTCAGAAACAGGAGTCCTGTTCAAGCTAACAATGGATTTGAATAAGATGTTCTGAAAGGAAAGAGAGCATAGACACAGAGACAAGAAGATTCCTGCTTCATAGTTTTCTGATCTAGGTAGTCAGCTTTATACAGAAGGTCACCATCACCCTTCAACAAGGTCCATATACATATCTATACACATTTCATTTTCTGTAAAGCAAAGAGTGGGGCAAGGGAATGTGTCTCCTTAAAACAGACGCTTTTGTGAATGTTGGATCACACACTTAATAAGTTTAGTCACCTCCATGTTTAGACAGTCTTGAACTAGGGTGTTTTCATATTGTTTACTGAGTTTTAGGCAATTATATCCAATATGATTAATGCTATTTATCTTTTTAATAGAAAATAAGAGTAATTTCAAGCAGAGATTCTCTGTAACCTTTAGACCAAAACCACACATCGGTTTTGGCTGTATTAAAAATACTGTTTGATCCTCATCCCATTACAGTAGGACACACAATGTTAGCATCTTCCAGAAAATGAGTATATCAAAAATGCAAATAAATATTTGAGCATTACATCAGGTGCCTTCTGTTCCCCTGAATAACTGGTTCTCTGTCAAAAGTCAGGGTTTATTGCCAAACTCATTGTGCAGTTTGGCTCACTGAATGCTAATAAAAATGCAAATCCTCCATAGAAAGCCAAAGCCATTGGCATATTTCAGTACTTACAATAATCTCATGCTTACTATTCTATATTTCCACCACTTGACCTGTATCCTTGCGTATTCAGCCCAAGCTTTCTGAAACCTTTTAGTGACACAACAGATATAGCAACTGACTCCTCCACCACAGATCAGGGAATGTAAAATTATGTTGCCTAAATTTCTCTTCTGTTGGTGAAAATACTTGTGCAAAACCACAACGCAAGTTGCTTTGAGTGTATATTTTCAGCAGTAAAGATGCTTGTCACAGCTCAGCAAGTCACACTGTGTGCTCACTTCTTCAACGTTGCAGAATAGTACTTCTGTGGCTACCATACTACATGTAGGCATCCTGTAAAGAAAATTATTTATTCAATGCCTATTCTGGGAAGCAAAAAGACATTAACATTATAATAGTTTAGGCTTAAATTCAGGGTAGAAAAGTCTTCCATCAATCCAGTCATATTTTTTGTGTGGGTCTGCCTGGAAACAAATTCTTTGTCTAAAATCAAAGAATGCCACAGTTATGTGAGTACTATAGAATACACCTGAGTATTTTGCTACTCATATAACCCCTAGTACATTTGTTTTCTTGTTCCTTACATCTTCCACTATATCACATTAGATTATAGCTACTCCAGTTTCTATCAGCTGTTTGCTTCACTAAATAGAGCAATACTGTGTACCAAATGGATTATAAGATTTTTAAATTCTTATTACAATAGTTATGATATGACTGGAAGCAGTTGAATTTCAGAAAAAAAAAACAACAAACAAACAAACAAAAAAGGGTATTGTTATAACTCTCAGGAATATAAATAATGAAGTTATAGCGTAGCCCTTGAAAGTGGCAGTTTAATAAGCTTTTCAAAAGATCCTGCTTGTGTATGAAAGGAAAATTATGAAAAATAAAACCTTCACATTTTCTGTGTGTATGTCTTGCAAGTAATAGTGAATAACACGTTTTGAGAGCTGTATGTACAAGTACAGAGGTCACCACTCTGAGGCAGAGGTCTCTCTTCTGCTGGTGAATGACAACCCCTGGTGGAGCAATCTAAGACACAGCAATATTTGTAAACCTGAAAAACAAGGATTTCTTTGAATATTAAAACACTAGCATAAGAAGAAGAAGTAAAAAACTTCAGTTCTTAATGTAAGATGAATCTGTAATGCAAAGCAGATGGAAAGTTTTTCTTCAAGACTAAGTAGTAAAAAAAAACCCATGCCTTTGTATTGTTACAGTGCTGAAAAATGTATTGTGAACATCACATCTGTAAGAAGAGGCTTAGTGAATATGACAGAGTGATTACTTCTACTTGTCACACCACATATCTTGCCATCTGTGAAAATAAATTATAAATAGACTGTGACACAAAGATTTTCCTTCAAAGTCTTCCTAAATTCCTTACTACAATAGCCACCACCTGTCTATTATCAAAACTAGAGAAGTAGTTTTTTTCTTGAAAGGTTTCAGAGTGACCTCTGTTAAGATACAGTGCACCTAAATGATTTTCTGTGGTATTCTTATTTATGATACATCATTTATCTAAATAAGGATTTAGAAAAAATATTTAATAAACATGTCTGTGAAGAAAGTAGAATATATTTTCTGTGTTAGCAAGAGCTTGACAAAATTTATTTTTAAATTAACATCATTATAAATTGTGTTACACTAAGATAACACATGTCTTTATCAATGGTCTGGATGAGCAGATCAAGTGCACCCTCAGTAAGTTTGCAGATGACACCAAGTTAGGTGGGAGTATTGACCTCCTTGAGGGTAGAGAGGCTTTGCAGAAGGATCTGGACAGGCTGGATCAATGGGCCAAGGCCAATCGTATGAGGTTCAACAAGGCCAAATGCCAGGTCCTGCACTTGGGTCACAAAAATCCCATGCAGTGTTACAAGCTTGAGGAAGAATGGCTAGAGAGCTGCCTGGCAGAAAAGGACCTGGGTGTGTTGGTCAACAGCCAGCTGAATATGAGCCAGCAGTATGCCCAGGTGGCCAAGAAAGAGAATGGCATCCTAGCCTCATAAGAGAACAAGTCTTATGAGGAGCACTGAGGCATCTGGGGTTGTTTAGTGTGGATAAAAAGTTAGTTCTCTCCCCAGAACTACCTGAAAGGCGGTTGTGGAGAGGCGGGGGTTGGTTTCTTCTTCCAAGTAACAGGGGACAGGACAAGAAGAAACAGCCTCAAGCTGCATCAGGAGAGGTTTAGATTGGATATTAGGAAAATTTTTTACACTGAAAGGGTTATTATGCTTTGGAATGGGCAGCCAAAGGAAGTGGTTGAGTCCCCATCTCTGGCAGTATTTAAAAGATGAGTACACGTACTGCTTAAAAATATGGTCTAGTGATGGTTTTTGTCAGTGTTAGGTTGATGGTTGGAATAGATGATCTGAAAGGTCCCTTCCAACCTAGGCAATTCTGTGATTCTATGATTCTAAGTCTATGGCTGATTGTTACCTTTCCAACAAAGGATAAATGCATATTTGTGAATTCATTTGTATTTCCATTTTGTATTATTTTCATTTCTACTAATATTATTTTATAAGTAACATGAGAAGTTCTGTTTTTCTTTATGAGTACCTAAATATTTAAAAAAAAATAATTATAGCTCTTGAAGTAATTTTTTTAAATTTACTATTGTTCATTTTTTTATATTCCTTTAGGGTTGTTTACCAAAGATCCTGTAGAGGAACTCATATGACCTGAATTTGTCAATGCCAGTAAACATCATTGTGTATGGTCATCCTTGGCTTCTGTTTTTTAATAATAAAGAGAAATGACCACTCGGGGGGTTAACTACATCTTGTCATATGTTTCTAAAGAACACAGAGGCTCAGTTCTGTTCCCTTGATGTAGGCACCTTATGTTTTCTAATTTCTAATCCACATTACAGTCTCCAGAACATCTGTACAAGATTGGCAGATAGGACTCAGAAACATATCCTTTTGAAGGGATAGAAAAGAAGGTAAGGGGACTAGCTAAGTGTCTAAACGGTGCTAGAAACCTAAGTTTAAGCAGCAAAGGGAGCTCAGGAACATAAGCTCTTATGTAGGTTTCTACAAACGTTTACACTTAGTCAGTGGAATCCTATACTTTTATAGATACAGTTCTACTTAGTAAAGAAGCTTCATTCTCACTATTGAATGGAGAGGGGGTTACGTTTTTACTATTAGTTTATCAATTTCCTTCAGTGTACTTTCTAGATCATAGATATACCATATGGTACATGGTTGAGAAGGATAAGGAAGAAGTGAGCGTTAGAACTGCTTTTATAGTCAACCTGCTCTTGACTATTCCTTGACAAGATGTCTGACATATTCACACCAACATAAATATCTCACTCCCTCGCAAAATGGAAAAGGGTATCCTCAGATGACAATCTTCAACAAGACTTGAATAGTGTTTGGTGGAGTTCTCCATCAGTCTGATTTGGGATTACTTGTTGTTCCTTTATGGAGTGCCTGTACAAAGTAAAAGAGATCATAGGTGTCTGAGAGCATATGTGTGTTACTGTGTTGCCCAATTAATAGAAAAGCACTGTACATTTAACCATAAGTAGTTCCAAGGAGAGAAACATCATTAGAGGAAATGTCTCACTTTTTCTTCCTGCATTATCCTGGTTCATCTCAGTGGCCAGGCCAGCCTAAATCATGACACTGGAAAAGTAGGCAGTACTATATTTTTAGTTTAAGTCTGTATTTTTGGGGTGCAGGTGAGAGACATACTGATAAAATCAATAAATAACTAATAGCCCATATCCATTGAAAGCAGATAATTCTGTTTTTGTTCTCACAAATTAAAATACAGAAGTCCTCTAAAGAAATATAAAAATTACGACTTTTGTTCTATTGATTCCAATTATAGAATTTTTTGAGTTGTTGCAGCATCTAACATCATCAAATCTACCATTATCGCTATTTCTCCAACATTTATTGATCTGTGCTTGTTGTGGTGATTCTTTCATATTTTAACAAAATGTGCAGTAGTCTTCATTGTTTCAGAATGCTGATTTATTAGTTAGGTGCTCTATTACTTTTGAAAATTTCGAAGATAGAAAAAATCTTGCACTCCTGTGTTGTTGTTCTTGAGTACCTTGATTACCTGAGAAATAATGTGAATGCATGTATTCTACTTTAGACTGCCAAAAAGAATATGATGACTAGAAGAAAGAATAAGATTTATTTTTGTTATTCATTATTTAGATGTGTTTATTAGAGATAGGTGTGTATACAGAAGACATCAAAGCCCATCATAGAAAATGCAGTTATTGTCAAGTCTGAAAGTTTGCTTATTCCTCCTGATACTCTGAAAGTGCTGCTTGCAACTTATTTCAAAGGGTGAATGCATTACAACAAAAACATGACAGAAGAAGGCTGGAAATGAAAAGTGTTAAGAGCTGGCATATCTACCTGGAAAAAGAAGAATCAGATAACTAGTTGGATATCTGCACATTTGGAGTGTTAAGGCTAGAGAAAACTATCCTTACATGTAGATCTTCCACTCACGTCTTCTGATGTTGACTAAGCAGTGCAGAGGTGGCTGTCTAATAGCAGTAGGAGTGGAAGAATTTTGAATGCTAAAGCAAATACGGATTGAAATGTCAGATAGGAAACTCTAAGATGTCTCTGTCTTTTGCCTTAAGGTAGACATCCTTATGGAAAAGTTTGCACTTACTATTTATGAAACACATTGTTGAGTTGCAAACCCACTGGTTCATAAGGATCCCTGTGGAGGTCTTTACAACTGTAGGAGAACAATGGGTGCAAGTTTTCTGTAACTTATCTTTTTCTAATAATAGCTAAAGCATAGATAACTGTCTCAGCACAGTATTCTTGTTGAGAGGTAGATAAGCAGCAGTCGTGCATCCTCATGTCCTTGTGTCATCATAGGATAGAGAAGGGATCAATCAAGTGTTCACAGGAGTTTTTATTATGATCAACCATAACACATTCAGGCTAAAGAGGAAGTTCCTTGGCTACCTTTTCTTCCATTTTGTGATAGTATAAGAACTAATTAAATCTTATCTCTGGATTAGAAATTTGGGGTTACACAGTATAAGGAAACCAAACACTTATTTTCTTCTCCCCTATTCCAAAGTTCTTTTCTTTCAGCCAATGCCTGCTATTTGCTATGCTTCAGCCTGAACATGACATTTTGTTTGATGTGTTTCATGTCACAGATAGTAATTACCAAAAATTTTCAGAAAGAAAAATTTATATTGGATAATCTATTGCCAAGAAGCAGTACAAGAATAACATAGCACTTATTTTCTACAGTGCTTTTAACAATGTATTAACAGCAACTATGATTTATTATGATTAAAAGAAAATGATAGAATGAGGTGGTTCATTTAAATGAGAACTGATCACCTCCTCGTTCTTCAGGTCTTTTAAATATTGTTAGCTTACAAGTCAGGCTGCAGGAAGCTTTGAAAGTAAATCTTAGGAGGTATATTCCAGGAAAAAAGATTTGTGCCATAATACATCAGAACAGATTTTTCAGTTCTGTCAGCGGACCTTGCTGATACAAACCCTCAGAGAATCAGACCCAGTTAATAAATTCTTCAGTATATTCAGCCAACTTTTATTTTTACCTGGAGCATTAAAAACTTCCAGTGAATTGCAGCTATAAAAGCCTTCATTTCGTAAATCTAAAGAAAGAGGTACACAGCCACTTAGTCTGCAGGCGAAGTACAAAATCTTTATCTGCTCCAACTATTATAAAAGTCATACTAAGTGGTTAAGACTGAAGTTCATCAATGTCTTGGATCGATTCCTAAATACACACACAGCTGTATTTTAAGATAACACCATATGATTTGTCCCCTTTTTGTATTTCCTTCTTTAAATAAAAGTATTGTGACCTGAAATATATACAAGCTAACCAAAAAAAAAAAAAAAAAGATATATAATGCATTACGAATAACAGCTTCCACATACACTTTCAGTCACCTGCCACTATCCCTGTCCCTTTCCCTTTGTCACACATGAAAAAGAGCTTTTCAACAAGATGAAAACTATGTAGTTAAACCTAGAGTCATCTTTGAGCTGTTTTTTTTTTTTTACAGGATGTGTATAATATCTGCATTTTCTTCTTCCTGAACCAACAACAGAAGCACTGGCTGTGCCAGAGTGGTCCCCATCCAACAAGATGAGAATGTAGGCAAAAGGGATGAGGCTTTTTTCCCAGTATATCGGAGGTCTTGCATGTGATAATGCAGATGAGGTATGCAAGCAAGATTTGCTGTTTCTGGCTGCAGGTAAAAGGTGGATAGCTGGGCAAACCAAGATTCTCCACTGGGCTGCCCAGGGAGAGCCATCCTTTTGGAGGAGCATGACAGCTTGCAGCTGTTAAGGACTTCACTGGCCAGTGACACGTGGCTCACTGCTCTCATGTCTCTTCTCCCAAAGCATCTTTCTCTCAGTTTCACTCCAGGCTTCTTTATTCCTATTCTTGTTTCCTCCCATTGCACTTGGGTTTTCAATATCATCACTTCTTTCACTTTTCTTACCACTGAGCTTCTAACTTTCTTAATATTTCCCCATTTCCCATTAATCTGCATTATTGACGTTTGTGTTTTAAGCTCTTCCCCAGACCGGTGTTTGACCTGTCCATTGAGATGATTAACTCCATCCAATGAACATGCTTAATTGTAACAAAAGCCATTGAAACAGCTGATTTGCATTAAACAAGTTTAGGTTGGATTCAGGTTAAACACACAAAATTAAATGGATCTACTCACCTGCTTGCTCCCTCTTTCAGAAACTTCATTAGTAATGTGTACAGCTTTGGATCAACATATTTCCTTTTATCTGCTGCCTGCTTAACTAAGTGACTGTAGGGACTGTTTTGTCTGTTACCATTGTACCACAGAGATAACATAGACAAAAGATCAATCATCAGAACAATGTGACTGAGATATAGTCTCATAATCATCTTCTGTGGAAATAAAAATATGTTTTCTTTCAAATATTATAATGCAGACAACTTCAATGAGATAGTTTACAAAATAAGTCCGAAGTTACACCATCAACAAATGTCAGCGCCTTTGTAGAAACAGGGAGCTGAGAAAGCAAAGTGAGAGGTGGTGAAAATTTCTTAAATAGATTTTGAAGTGCAGAAAACATTCGATTAGATTTACTGTCGTAGAACATCTTAAGAACTATTCAGACAAGTACAGCTAAAATGACATCTCAGATCGTGTAAGAAAAATAAAATTCAGTAAAACCACAGTAGACTTTTGCAAAAAAGTTTTAGTTCTCCCATTGTCAAATTCAGGGGTTAGACATGAAAGGTTTCTCTACATCAGCTCATTTCACATCACCCCATCCTAATGTCCTCTCTCTCAGACTGTTCTCCTCCTCCCTTTTCCTTTCAGTATTCCTACAAAAAGTCATATTCAGCTCCAAACTGAGGCATCTGAGTCTAAGCACGTAGGTGTTCACACAAAAGCCTAGGTTCTCACAAAGTCAAGGAGATCCACTCAGCACATTCATACAAGTCAGAACAAGTTTTCAGTTCACCCTAGACTAGACATCTTTATTTGAATGGATGACAGTCCCTCTACGCATTGCCTGTTATATTGACCAGAAACTTGATTCAACTGGCAGAATACAAATTTTTAGTCATACTGGAGATGCAGCAGGTTAATCAGCCTGACCTTTAGTTGTTAGTCTGCTATTTTTGGGGAAAGCAAAAAGAGGTCCCATCTGATATTTTCAAGCCCTGTATCGATGCTTTGGATGGCACAGGACATTTCAAATGGTTCTACAGGTTTATGTTTTGGCAACTGAATTTATCTCGTAGTTTATGTATAAACATGACATTGCAGACAGATACACGTGCCGGGTCCTGCATTTTGGTCACAACAACCCCGGGCAGCGCTACAGGTTTGGGGAAGAATGGCTGGAGAGCTGCCCAGCAGAAAAGGACCTGGGAGTGTTAGTGGACAGCCAGCTTAACATGACCCAGCAGTGTGCCCAGGAGGCCAAGAAGGCCAATAGCATCCTGGCTTGTCAGGAATAGTGTGGCCAGCAGGAGTAGGGAAGTCATCGTACCTCTGTACTCGGCACTGGTGAGGCCTCACCTCGAGTACTGTGT
>JAOTQQ010000001.1:158911101-158939543 GCA_026546715.1 Gallinago undulata | reverse complement strand
GGTCTTGAAGATCTCCAGAGAAGGGGACTCCACAACCTCCCTGGGCAGCCTGTTCCAGTGCTCTGTCACCCTCACCGTAAAGAAGTTTTTCCTCATATTTTCCTCATATTCCTATGTTCCAGCTTGTGCCTGTTGCCCCTAATTCAGTCACTGGTAACCGCGGAGAAGGATCTGGTTCCATCTACCTTTAAACCCACCCTTTAGATACTTGTAAGCATTAATAAGGTCTCCCCTCAGCCTTCCCTTCTCCAGACTAAAGAGCTCCAGCTCACTCAGTCTTTCCTCATAAGGGAGGTGCGCCAATCCCTCAATCAACTTTGTTGACCTACGCTGGACTCTCTGCAGTAGTTCCCTGTCTTTAGAAGTAGTTCCCTGTCTCTCAGAACCGGGGAGCCTAGAACTGGATTCAGTATTCCAGTTGTGGCTTCACCAGTGTGGAGCAGAGAATGGCCGCACTTGACCTACTGGCCACACTCTTCCCTATGCAGCTCAGGATTCCATTGACTCTCTTCGCAACAAAGGTACATTGCTGCCTCATGGATGTACTGTAAGTTTTATTTAAAATTGAATTCTTATTGTATTTCAGATCCTTGTTCCATATGAGTCATTCTCAAAGAAAATGTTTCTATATTTTTAACATAAAATTTTAACATTTAAAATAAATTTAATTAAGCTTAATTTTTTTTTTAAGTTATTAACTGTTTTGGCTGAAATTTCCATTTTAAAAAAAACATCAAAATTATATGTAAGTAAAGCAAGAACTTGCAATGGACAATTTCTGGAAATTCTGTTAAGTATCAGCAGTAATAATCTTCTATCATTGCTTTAAAAATCATACATCTAGTACAAGCTTACAGTCTCATGTTGCAATATTAAAGCATCAAATAATAAAGAATGTGAGAATGCCAGGTCCCCACTGCTACAGTTAATTCTACAATGCGTGACCCTCAGTCAATTCACTAAATTTATGCATGTAACATATTTCGAATCACAATCCCTATTAAAGAAAGACAAAACCAGTGCTTGACATAAATATATGGAGGGAATTAAAATTTAGGGAACAGCAATATAGCAATGTACTGAATAGACTGGTGTTACACTGAAAATCTTGCAAATTCTGTAGTGGACATAAATGGAGCACATTACTTAGATAGATTTATAATTGCAGTAATTGCAATTTTAACATTCTTATCAAAATACAACAGACAGCTACAAGTAATACATTCCCATAACAGAAAAAGCTATTGCTGCTTCCCTTCCCAGTGTTTGTCAGGCCTCTGCTCTCTGGCCTGAGCAATTTAGTAATTCACAAGTATTTTTACCCTCCCCTCTTGGTTTCCAAATGAACAACATTAACAACAAAACCCTTATAATCCTGCCTAACATTGATACATTGGAAGGTCCTTGAATGAATGCCAGATGGAGAAATCCTTCAGAAGAATTTTATGGAGTGACTCCTGAAGGCTCCACAGGTAGCCTATTTGGTGGTCTGTGAATAAAGGAATACATTTCAAAGAGCCTTATGATTAGCATCAGTGTCTGGTTAGGCTGATTAGAGGTACCATTTGATAATTTGTGGAGAACAGCATGACTGAGATGGAACAGACTATAAAATATAAACTAACACAGTTAAAAATCCTGGAAACGTGGAAGAAGGAATTCATTAAGATGAACTGAAAGAAAAAGGAAAAGGTGGGTAAAGATCCATGTAGGTGGCCACAGTAATATTTTGAAAATATCAAAGGAGACAGCATTTATACTCCCTAGAATGGAGAAAACACCCTGACAATAAAACAAACCTGGATGCAACTATGAAAATAAAATGCTGGTGCTTGTATGGATTCAGAACTGAAGTATCTTGGTTATAATATACATGAGTGAAAGAAACACCCAAAAGTGCAAATCTCTGTATGTTACTTCTCAAAATGCTGCATCATATGGTACTTAACTTTTTAAAGGCTTTGCTAGAAAGATTTTATATACAAGGTTTTCAAGTCTCCGTATCAGTCACTGAAAAAGTGCAAGTAACATTTGAGTTTGAGCATGCTGAAATCAAACGTGTACATTTCTTTTTTCCTCATGTTTTCATCAGAAATATCAGCATTCTGTTATCTCCACTGGAACAAGAATTAAACTCTCAAAAGCAAGACACTGGATTTTTCTATGCCCTTCTCTGCCTCTATTTACCTTACCATCTTTTTTGATGCTTTTCTCAGTTGGAAAACATCAGCAAGCTATGGCAATGAGAAGACTCCATGTTCCTCTAGCATCACAGTAGTGGTTTGGGATGGTGAGGGATGGAACATAAGCTATTTTCTATAGATTTATGTTGGATTTTGATTATATTTTTATAAGCTACTTTTGATTAAGCCTCAAAATACTGAGCAAAGCAAATATGGAAGAAATAGGTGAAGACAGAGTAAGCCTTTTGGTTTGCAAATATTATAGAAAAAATATTTCAAAGCTATGTTGCTTTTAAGATAGATGTAGAGAAAATATTGGTTTTTCTATGGATAGATATTTCTTACAGTAATTTACGAGTAATGATGAAAGTAATAAGAGGACATGTGTAAATACCGACTGAAAAATGTACATCAGAAAACTGTATACTTGACTGCTTTTCATAGCTACTACTAAACAGTTAGAAGACATTTTCCAGTGTTGATTCCTTTTAAATACTGCATCTACACGCAAGAAACACAATGTAGCTCCTTTGAAAATTTTCTGATTAAGGAAATATCATCTACACATGAACAAGAGAACCATAAAGAATAAAATCATCAATCTTGCAAAATTTAGAATGTGCTTCTTTTCAGCTGACACATGGTCAAGTATTTTGGCCATATCTAGCAACAGACGTGCCAGAAATAGCCAAGTAACTTGAAAGTCTTTTCCTGTCTATATTCACACTGTATTGAAACATCTCTCAAAAGAAAACATTTTTTTTTCTGATAACTACCAAAGATGTGAAGATTTTACAAAGTGTGAGGATTCATCTTAATAATCATATTATTACTGCATCATTTAAAGAAACCTGCAGCACATATAGAAAATCTTGAAAATGTAATTAGAATATATTGGTTTTATCAAAGAACATCAGAAACACTGAAAATTTTACTCTTATCTTATTAAATTCTCTTCCTTTGTCAGCACACAAATAAAATAACAGAGACAGAAAAGAAAGAAATTCAGAAGTCTGGTCCACAGACAATCCAGCAATACAGTTAGCTATTTAGGTCCAGGTAAAGGTGCCATTATACACCCAATCTCTTAATGCATTGCTGTTTGGAGTCATGGTATTTTTACATCTCTAACAAGGATAGAGGGAGTGCCTTTAATACTGCAATTTATTATTGGATAGAAAGAGCTGTATACATTCAATCTCAGAAGTATTCTCAGTGTCCCTCACTACCTGGTCTAGTAAATTTTGAAATTTACATCCCTGTTTCTACAGTTTATTTGGGCATAGCAGCTGCTATATCACAATTTCTGATAATTGGACTCTAAACAGGTGACGTTTCAAGCAGTGTTATCTCCATTCAGAAAATAATGATAGGAGTCATCCAAATTGTGAAAGTCTAATTTAGAAAGACAATTATTATCACAACATGCTGTGTTGAGTGTTGAACAAAAGAGTAAGATGAATATCACATTCTACCATATATAGTTTAAATATATAGGGAACATAGTCAGTCTGGGATGCAATTAAATGTATTCTCCTTTTGTCTCTGTTTCCTTGCTTCTCTATATATGTGCATTCATATATATATATATATATATACACACATATGATTAAACATGAAAGAAAAAAATAGCATGTATTTGCTTCTCTAGCTGATGAATCTTCCTCTGAGCATGGGGTATATAAACAATCTGTCTTACTGACCAAAATTAATAAATTTTCTCTCTCTCCTTTGTGTATTTGTTTTAGTAAATTATTTTATTATTATTTTTATGATCTTTCAGTTTTCCTTTATTTTTGCCAGAGACGTAGATTGAGGCTAAAATAATGAAATACGGCAAAATAGATAAATGATCTCTTCAGTCTTTTTTAAGTGTGAATTTAGTAAGAGATTTTCTTTGTGTGTGCATGTGCTAGCATTCCAAAATCTTCTTGGACCTTTTTTTCAAAACTAATATTTTAACACTGTTGCCAGGAAGAAAAAAAATTTGCAAGCACAAGCTGCTGTTATGAAAACATCACTCTTCTAATTCCAGGCTTGTTTTTAGTGTCCCCTTGGGTGCTATTCTCCCAGCACCATAGGTTTCTCTTCTGTTCTTGCAATTTCTGTTGATTGTGTGTGCATGGCCTCTACCATCTGCCCACAGTAGGTCAAAGAAATAAGCAGCACTGGTAAATACTTTTCTTGACATAAATACCACTGAACTTTGAGTTAGGCAAACAAACAAAAAATCCACGTAAGGTTAAATTTACTGATATAATCATTCTAGCAGTACTCGTCATTTATATTTCTATGATAGGGAAAAATCTTAGGAAAAGAAAATTAAAGAAAGTTTGGATGATATGCCAATACTACAGATAATTTTATGAACAATTTGTTGCATCCAACTTTAAATTATCAAAATGCAAAACAAGTCTGGGGAGGGAAGAAGGAGAAGAGAAATCCCAGTCTCATCCATATTGTTAGTCAAGATTTATTGCTTAACCCACACATAGTTAGTTCCAATGCCTTTTTTACACACACACACATGCGTGCACACAGAGACATGCACAACAGTTGTGGCAGATGTATATTAAGTACCCACAGTTACTGCAACTACCTTTCTCCCTATGTAGGCATAAATCAAAACCAAATATTAATGTTCAGTGCAATACCTATATTCTCTCCTAATATCTATGATGGCTTCCTCAAAGTAACAATGTTAAAACAGGCTTATGCAGTAGCAGCAGCAACTGTATCTCCAGATCCTCATTGGTCACCACTTTGTTGACCCTGTTATCACCAAAAGTGACTCTAGCTCCAAAGTTTGCCTTTGTTTGATGACTACAGTTGACAGCTACTGAGTTATTTATAACCCTAAGGTTATATATATACATATATATATAATATATATATATATATATAACGCATCATGTGCCTGGACTTTCAAGGCCCCT
The DNA here is from genome assembly GCA_026546715.1 of Gallinago undulata. NCBI lineage: Eukaryota > Metazoa > Chordata > Aves > Charadriiformes > Scolopacidae > Gallinago > Gallinago undulata. Next base: position 158,934,424 of record JAOTQQ010000001.1, on the reverse strand, counting down.
GATATCATCCCAAGCCTCTATCCCTCCATGCTCCATTTTTTACTTTAGGGTCATAGACAGTTCATTCTATAAGAATAAGTAGTTATTACTGTTTATTATTCAATGTATGTTTATATTCCAAAATTCTTGTAACCATAGACATTACATTACCCAACTGCATTGCACTGAAATGTGAAGGAATTTATCCTGATAGAGTTTGAAAAAGTTTTCATTCTTAAGCTACTAATAACACTACTAATAACTTCTTCCTCCCTTCCCTTTCACTCCCCTCCCCTTTCTTTTCTCTCTTTCCCCTTCTATTCCTTTGGGTTTTCTTTCAATGCTGTTTAGCTTGATCTTCTTCATTCTGGTTTTACAGGAATACAGGTCTGTGGAAAATAAAGGAATAATGTTCCATTACTTCACTGAAATAGTATTGAACTGTATTTGTAAATAAGAATCATTCTTATGATCTTATAAATCTTATACAGAGTCATTAAGAAATTATTTCTCTCCTTTGTATTTGAGGCCTGAAAAAAGAGAAAGTTATCAAATGTTCAAAAAAATACTGTGGCCCATAAGAAGTAAACAAATTGTCTTAAGATCCTCTGAAGTCATGCTAAATTGTCTTAATATTCAAGAGGTTTTTGCATTAATGTCTATCTAATGCCATAATAATCTGGGTCTGATCTACAGAATGAATGGCTGTGTAGACAGGACTCCACGCAGCAGTAATTTCATGCTAATCACAGTAGCAACTTTGGGTTGAGGAAACAGGAAGAACTGTTAGTTGCTCAGCTTTACAGGGTCCAGGGAAAACCTTATTTTCTAAATCCCATTGAAAAAAATATTTTGCAGGAAACAAAAAGGAGATAATACCTTTAGGCTGCTCATACATTTGTTGAAAAAAATATTAGCTCTGAGCTAGGGTAATGAAAGAGTAGTATATTCCCTTTAGTCCAACGTAAGATTTCAGTTTACAAAATGTTGGTCGGATCACTGCATACAGTGCTAAAATTCAATGCAAATATTAGGTCTTGCTAATACCTACATATTCCAGCATCCATAATACTCCCCTGCCAATTACTGCTGTTTCTAAATGAGATGGATTCCAAAATTCTGTTTTTAAATGATTTGCAAACAACCTGTATTTTTCAGTTGGAAATAATTGAATATGTAGGCAGTATAAAGGCCATGTTAAAGTTGAATAACATGAATAACATGTCTGTTATTCCAGACATTATGTCAATGAAAAAGTAAAATTACATATACTTTGTTAACCTGTGATTGATAAATCCAAGTGATGGTAAATGTGGTGTTTTCATTAGAAACCGTAGAATAATGAACAGTCTATTCCTACTATGCATATGCTGATGCTTGCCATAGACTCAGTCATCAAAGGTTCAGACTGAAAATGAAGGTGAACTGGAAGATCATGTGAATTTTCAGATAGTGAAGGTGGGGAGAAGAAATAAACCTGCAATTTATAATGGAAAGTTTAGATGAAACTGCTGAACAAGGGGTATTGAGAGGCCATCTTCTAGACCAGATGGAAAGATGATCCTGGCAAGATGTTAAAACATGACAATGAGGATAGGGCAGATGCAGAGACAATCTTGAGGGGATATAACAGGAACAGAGTTGCTCCACAAGGGAAGACAAGACAACAAAGGGAAAGGATGGTGACTGGAGTAGTAAGGGACATAGTCACAGGGTATTCAAGCAAAGCTGGTTCCCATCAATGGTCTAGTCATCTTTGGACAAGATGAGGAGACAAGACCTTCCAGGGTTCACCCAGGAAGTCCAGTCAACTAGTCAGGACACCAGAAGATAGGACTATAGACAGAACTGGCAACTGGACAGTTTATCATGTAGGTCAGCCAAGACGTGGGAGCCCCAGCCCCCTCGTTGCAGTTGTGGGTGAAGGTCTCAGGTAATACTGATGAGGGTATGTAAGGCCTGTTGGTGCATACTGGGCTCCGACAAATCTAATGGAAATATTTTAAATCTCAGAATTAGGTCTTCAGTCAAATTCCTTCTGTTACAAACATGTTTTATAACAGTGTCCAGTTTCATAGAATAATTAACAGCTTTCCATAACGGTGTTCATTCTTTTAGCTCCAATCACCTTATAATGATGTCTAATAATTCTTAACATTCATTCATTCATTCATTCAAATCTACACAAATATATTCACAAAGATAATATATGAAGGAGGACATGATAGCAAATTTCACTGAACTTCACTGAATTTTTAGAGTTGGAAGGGACCATAGAGATCACCTAGTGCAACTCCCCTGCTGAAGCAGGATTGCCTAGAGCATATATATAACAGGAGTTTTTATTTTATAAGGATTTCCAACTGCTTTTTCCCACATACCAATAAATCCTGCAAGTTGTTGTGTAGGAAACCAATAGACATTGTACAATACCTCTATCACTAGCTGAATCATATCTTGTACACATTTTACAGTTTTAGTAATAGTGATCTTGTTCTTAATTACAAATTTGTCTATTTAAGACTCTTATAAGGAATTTCAACACTGAACTTAGTTAGAAAAAACTATATTTTTCTTCAATTGTACCATTCTTCATTGCCATGACATTGTAAATAAGACAATAGAGATGTCCAATTTGGATGATAGCTATAGTACAAAGGCATTACACAGGTGACCTGGAAAAGAAGCAATTTATGTAACTTGAATCCCCTAGAAATCAGGCATCTAGATTTACTTAGTCATACAGAATGTTTCTGAAGACAATGGAAGACAACTTCAGGTGGCAATTTATACTTTCTTGCAGCAACTCCAAAAACCAGATGGACTCCCTCTTCTTTTCACTTCCTCTCTTATTCCTTTACTGGAAGGAAACCATTTACCTTAGTCTAGATGTGAATTGTACATGTCTGAAGTTAGATAAGATGGATTTCTTCTTGATGCATTCTCCAGGTACTGGCTATGTTCCTAGCCAGAAGTAAGATTTCAAATAAATATTAGTCATGATCCATTGATTTTGTTTACTTGGTTTTCTTATAAGTAAAAAATGCTTCCCAAAGAACTGCAGGATATTGTTGGTAACCTATCAATGGTTAAAAGACGGAGCTTATTTAGATTTTGTTTTGTTGTTCGTTGGTTTTTGTTTTTGTTTTGTTTTGTTTTGTTTTGTTTTTTAAAGACTATGCTTGATCTAGTCACCCTAAAATCCTTCTATGATTGAGAGAAACAAGCATATTTATTATGCTTTATTTAGCATAATTTTTAATGTACGTAGTAGGATGAGCTGCGTGTATGCATAAATCTTTGGGTAGAGGAATTTAATCTGGTGTACCCTATTCACTAACATATACACAGGGAGGAGTGGATGGAAGAGAGAATTACATAGGTATTAATTGTATACCTATGTGGAAGCACAGGAAGCCTGTAGATCTGGGTCCAAAAATCACAGAGAGTAATAGCCATGTGATCACTGACAGCTGCAAGATTTAGATCAAACTCTTTAAGTACCCATACATTTTGCAGAACTAATATGCTGTCAATATTCTTTATGAAAGAGATATGTAAGAGACTATTTGCCCTGCTTTCATCTGTTATAGGAAGGGGGATGTTTGGGAGGATGAAAGAGGCACATCCTATTCAATAGTCCTTCAGTGATTCCTTCTATTATGCAGATTTACTTCACTGTTCTCGCAGAATGATAAACACTAAATAGTAAGAAAATTAACATGATAAGTACCAAATTTTTGTCTATTGTTGAACTTGTTCCTCTGTTCCAAAAAAGTTTCTGAGTTAATTTTAGCTAGATGACATATATGCCTTATTTTGGAAAGGCAAAGTTATCTAAATTATGCTCTGCAGCATACAGTGATTCCCCTATAAAACTAGGAATTAACATAGTATGTGTCTATGCTAGGATCTGTCTCAATACTTTTTCTAAGAGATCAAAAATGCTTAGAACCATTATGAGTTTAATTTTAATATACATCTTTTCCATTTGTAAAACAAGATCCCCTTATGGGAAGTGATTTACCCCTCTACTCTGCTCTTGTGAGACTCTACCTGGAGTACTGTGTCCAGCTTGGGAGTACACAACAAAGGAAGAATGTGGACCTGTTGGAACAGGTCCAGTGGAGGGCCACGAAAAAGATCAGAGGGCTGGAGCACATACCCTATGAGGACAGGCTGAGAGAGATGGGCTTGTTCAGTCTGGAGAAGAGAAGGCTTCGGGAAGACCATATAATGGCCTTCCAGTACCTGAAGGGGGCCTACAGGAGAGATGGGAAGGGACTCTTTACCAGGGACCGGAGCAATAGGATGAGGGGTAATGGATATAAATTGAAAGAGAGGAGATTTAGATTAGATACTAGAAAGAAATTCTTTGCTGTGAGGGTGGTGAGGCACTGGAACAGGTTGCCCAGAGAAGCTGTGGATGCACCATCCCTGGAAGTGTTCAAGGGCAGCTCAGATGGGGCTTTGAGCAACTTGTCTAGTTGAAGGTGTCCCTTCCCGTGGCAGGGGGGTTGGAACTCAATGATCTTTAAGGCCCTTTCTATCTCTAACCATTCTATGACTCTATGTTTTACATATTAAAAAGAGAGATTAAATTGTGAATCTAATCTATGCAATTTAGTGGAAATGCAACAAAATCCAAGGACAGTGAATAACATTAAAAATATATTTGGCATGAAAGATTTTTTAAAAAAACATATTTCTAGTGGAATCACCCTAACTAACACATGTTACAAAGGTTCTAGATGAAAGAATGAAAAAAATGTAGTCATACAGTAATTAACTTTGATGCACCATAACTTCTTTAAGCAATCATTGTAATTAGTTGGGGTGTTTTTGTCCAAAGAAGATGGCTTCTTAGAATTTTTGAACATTTGAATAGGCTTACAACACATAGACCTCATGGTTTTATTCTAAATATTATTCCGTATCTGTTAAAAAGAGTTTCTAAATTAAAAAAAAAAAATCTAAACAATAAAACAAAACCAAATTTGGGAACAAAGTCTGCCTACTTCAAGATTCCTGATCAAAAGGACACATGTCATGGTAACACCACAGCAGGACCTAATTCACATGAAAAATTACTGTGAGATAAGGATACAGTAGCTACCTGTTAGCGCTCTACTCCATGCTTGATACCTTGGAGACTCACATCTGGTAGATCAATTGTGGTCACAGAAATGGTTCATGGACTAGGCTGTGATGGTGGGAATTAATTGCTAGCATGTTTAAGCAAGTCTTGGGAAATGAACACACATGACAGGAGAGATTTCAGACACACAGACATGATCTGTGCCCTGCCGTTTGCTTTTAGGGCTCTGGCCCTATTTAATTTAGTAACTTCTTTTGTGGTCAAGTCGAGAATTTTGCTGATTCTTTCCCTGCAAATAATTCAACTACTAACTTCCTGGCTCAGTACTGTTATTGTTACTGACAGTGTTACCTTTGCAGAATCAAGAGTCTAAATGAAAAAGAGAGACCAGTCCAAATATAGACTTCAGCTAACTGAATTATATGATGCAAATATATGTACTGGTATATAAAACGGAAACTTCACATCCTTTTAAATGTTGGCTAGTTGGAAGGAAGAAGTGTACTTCAAAGGCATGATTGCTCTGAAGGATCATTTGGATTATTACTGAATTGTTGCTCAAACATTCCCACATTGACTTCTTCAAAGTAGAGAAGAGAATCATTATCAGTTCTCATTGTGACATCTATATGAGACTGCTGTAAAGAAACTCCAAAATATTTTTTTTTAAAAAGCAAATAAAAAAAAACTTAGCACATAATTAGGCAAACTGCTTAGGTTTGCAAATGCCTCTGGTAGATGGGAGGTAATATACAAATTCAGAGAAAAAAACTAGGAAACAAAAGAAATTACTTACTGACAGTTGTAATTATCAGAGTGAAGGAAGGTGAAATTTAGCAATCCACACTGAATTTATTTTCAAATGTGGGGAGTATTAGTGTGAATAGATAATATTTTGAAGCTAAAATAAGTAGGATTTATTAAAACCATTATAACAGAACTTTGAGATTTCATGGTTTTGTCACTCATTGAATTTATTGAAGTTCACTATGAAACGTTCCCTTAATGACAACTGTCAGAGGCAGAATACTAAATTAGATACTATTTTTTTCATCTTGACCCCCTGTGTATCTCTGTTTCAGTCTCTAAAATCCACTGCTGTAACTTCAGGGTCAGATCTCACTCAGACTTATGATCCTTTGCACTATAGCTGACAAATCAATGTATTACTGTTGCTTTCTGTTCTTTAGTTGTTCACTAGAACAAAGCTTTCAAGCAGATCATAGGAAACCCAGGGCATTTCTCTCGAAAATCCAGCTCCAGTGGCTGATTCTACAACCCATTATATAGTCAGGACATGTCTGATGATACACAAATCATGATCACTTCATCAGATACTATTTTCCTTATCAATAATTTTCTATTTCTGCAGATAATTTTCCCATTTGGTCATTTTTTTACCAGTCACTTGCTGTTTCCACTGACTTTTAATTTAAGAACTGAAGGGGCTGCCGTGACCTTGTTGCATGGTCTATGAAATACAGGAGACAAGAATTCTCTGAATTATCTGATCTTTGTACTAAAATATGCCTGTAGTGAACTAATACATAAGCAGTGGTTAAATCAGTAGTTCGCACCTCAGCGGGTTATGGCACTATTTTATTCCTGCAGAACACATGCAGACATCAAAAACTTTTTTTCCTAAAGTCATATACTTGGTTTTTACTTTGGTTTCTTTTTTTTTTTTTAATTGTTTGTATTGTTAATCTAGTCAGTATGTTCTCCTTAGAAGGAAAATATATCACTTAATATTAAAGGTGCATGGACAAATTTGTTGAATAGCAATTTTTAGATTAAAGAAAAATCACAGCCAGAACTTGAAAATACGAAGACATACTTGTGTGTAACAGAGAAAATATGACCTACTTTCCAAATGAAATTGAATTTCTTAATCTTTCAGAAGCTTTCTTAATCTTTCAGAAAAATTTCATTTTTTCTTTTCTCGATTTGTTACAGATGTAAGGTTCCGTTTCACAGTTCCAGCTGTGAGCTTTCATCATGAGTTATTACAGTCAAACTTTCTTACTTTCTGGTCTAAAGAATAATTAATTTTTGTACTGGCAGTATTCCAACAGAAATCATGCCTACTTTTAGAAAGGTTAATAGACATCTTACTACAGCATCCAGTTGACATCAGTCTGAAGTTTAGGTTTCTTATTTAATTCTAGTTTGAAGCAGATACTAGGACAAAGAAAATTTGCTGATTGCTGGCTTTTGTCAAATGTGAGATTGCATCTTATTGACCAGTACATAAATTCATACAAAATTATTTTTATCTTTGCACATGTAGCACCTAAGTTTCAAATCTAAATGGTATAGATTATTCAATGATACCATCTTAGATTTTCTTCTTTAATTTAGCAATACACAAATAAATCTAGAAAAACAGATTAAATCTGTCTCTTATATTCCAGTTCATTCACAGTGGAAGTGGTATGCATTTTTCTGTGACAGTTATAAAATCATAATTTGAACCATATAGATAAAAACACTGCAAAATGTCTCTGTATTTAACTTTTCTATCAGTCCTTAGCAATCACCAGCTATTTTGCTCAATATGAGAAATTATTCATTTAGCATATATGAGATACTTATTGCAATGGGCAACATCTTTTAAGTCTTTTATATATTGGACAATTTTTGGTGTCCTAATACAATCTAGTTTGACAATACTATAAAAGAAATTAGGCAATGAATTAGAAGGATGCAGGGTACTGTGAGTAGGAAGATGTCTTTCTCTTTTTTACTAACAGTCTCTCACTTGCTTTCTCTTTTTCTGCAGAGGTAATTTGATCTTTTATCAAAAATGGGAACTTGGAACTTCCCCTGAGTGTAGTTACTCTCTTCTTGTAGACTATTGCACAGAAACATGAAAATCTCCCCAAAGGGAATCCTTTTGGTACAAGAAACACTATCCCAGTACAGATTAATTCCTCTCCTAATATCTATTGATGGCACACTGATTTCCCAGTGCTCTGTTTTGTTCCAACATTTTTCCAGGGAAAATAAGAAATATTGCAACCAGGGTTAGGTAGAATAGAGGGAACTATTCAGGGTTTGCAGTCCTTCTCTCTATTGCAGTGCAAAAACTAGTAATAGTGCCATGCTTAAAGGTAAGAAACATAAGAGAAGCTAATTATAATATAGCAGGCTTGAGCTGTGCAGGATCCAGTATGACAAGGCCGAGCAAAATGAGGCAAATCCTTGAAGGTATCAGCAGGTGTACCTCATCTGCTTTAGCAGTATGTGCACAGAAGGATTTTGCTGCTTGGATATCACATAATGCAGAGCTGCACAACTACCAATATATTCCATAATTCCAACATGCATTCCTTTTGTAAACTAGATGTTGACATTCTTATGATGTACTTGTTATGGTATGCTGAAAAGATTTTAGATCATAGTCATGGTATCTTCCCATGATGCTTCAGATAATATATAGCCCATTGTATCAACCTTTTTTCTCTTTCAACTTGATTCACCACTTCAAAAATTAGCCTGTGATGTGGAGTCCTTACAAGGGATCTCTAAAAAGTTTTATTAAGCAATGTTTATTGCACCTCTCGATTATTCTGGCAGCTTGATTTACACTGAAATCCAACAAATTAGTAAGCTATGACCTTTACTTTAAAATAAAACAAACCCACTACTAAACTGTTGAGTTCATCGAGCTCTATTTTTCCAAATTTTTGACTCTTAAAATAGTTTCCAAGACTTAGAATTGCTGTGAGAATAACTGGTCTCTGGATTTTTGTAGTACTCTAAGGTTTTTTTCAATTTATGATATTTGCATTTGTTCAGTGCTCCTGGAAACTTTTCCTCTACTAATTTCATAACAAATAGCAATCCAGATTCAGCAGTGTTTTTTCCTAGTTGTTTGCTTTGTTCAGTTGTAAAGACATATATAAATTAGCAAAAAAGTGTCTGGTTTGCATTTGCTTTTTCTCATCACTTATCTAATACCATGCATGTACATAGATATGTAAATATGTTTTTTTACATAAATATGTAAAATAATGTATAGAATGCCATTACCATGTATGCAAGGGGGATTGTAGCCTTTTTTTTTTTTTAAACAGTGACTCTATTTTTCATTTTATTAATTAACATGATACACTGTTATAAATGCATTCTTTCTTGACTTTTCTTCTCTTTGAACTGAAGCCATGACTAGAGTAAAAAAGTGTGAATAATTACTGGGGACGACCATATACCCAGAGTAGTAAGCACAGAGCGTGTTCTCTCTATGTATGGAGAGTAACTAACTACTAACTGCTGCTTTTCCTCCCTGCATACAGAAGAACGTTTTGATGGCAGGTAATACCATTGCCTTTCTGTGTGAATAATATACATGAATCACAGAAAGTTAACTTGCTTTTTCTAAAATGTACTGTCAGAGCAGTGATGATTAAAGTATTACAAGGTACTACAACTTGGATTTTCTTTGGTTGTGTGTCAATGTGAAATCCTACTTCTCTCTTGCAGGAAAGATAGTGACAGTTTCATTTTTCCCTTACAAACACATAGATGTTAGGGTATGATCAGCAGCAGAAGGCCAAGTGGGTTATTCTGGAATGTGTGAAAAGGCATTAAAGACCTATGATTACACAACTGAATTGAGCTGCAAATAGCTGAGTTCCAAGCCAGAAGTTCAAATGTGAAGTTTCTTGAACTGTGTCCCTTTGAGCAGTTACAAGTCTCTCTTCTGTGCTGAAGTATTCACAGCACTGAAGTTCTAGAAACATATTCCGGATGCTGTTTTTTATTTGCCTCTTTTTTGTTTTTGTTTTTGTTTTTGGGTTTTTGGGTTTTTTTTCTGCAAATAAGTTGTTACTATATTTCTGAATTAGAAAGTTAGTCAGACTGAGAAGTGTGATATTTTCATTCAGTTTAATTCCTTTAATAACTCATGGCTCTAGCATACTCTGAAGCCTAGTCTATATACTGTATAACTTCTATTTCCAGCTTTCAGATTGATGGTACTTTCATCATTGAGTGATGCTTTCATACATAGTGGCTGTTTATTTACTGGAAAGTAGTTCAGAACAACCTGTTCCTGTACTTGCTTAAAGAAAATGAAGAGCAAGTGAGGTTATGCAAGTCAGTGCATGATCTCTAGCAAATATCAACATAGACTAACCAGCAAGAAAAATAAATGGCTTGGAAATGACAAGCTGAGGTGGCCATAGGCAGGGGCCAAATATGTATGTCAGCCAGATAACGTGTGTATCTCCCTGAGTGAGACAGATGGAGAAACTGCCTACTGGAGGGATCAGGATGTCCAGATCAAATTCCAAAGGGACTGTAGGATCTAGAGACTGACTGAGAGACTTATTTGCATGTGTGTGTCTGTGTATGAGGCAACTGGACATGAAAGGATCTAGGACCCACTACTGGGTAGGCTTATTGTCCAAGATCAACTATTGTAGGATACACATTTATGTGTATATATATATATATATGCATATATTTCTCTCTAATGGATATTCATCCTGACCAGTCAGAGTTGGGAACAGGATGAATTTGTCAGCATTGCCTGTGTTTCCTTGAGAACTGAGCATTTCTGTGAGAAATGATCATCATAGGCAGCTTTGTATATATTTACATACATGATTTATACATGTGCTTGCATATGTGCCTGTTTGAAAGGTATGCTTAGACTTGATACTGGCTGGATGTGGACAAATGGAGCTGCAACAGCCAGGCCTCCATTGGCCTGAAGGATTTGGCAACCCTTGACAAGGAAAAAAGGAATTTCATAGAAAAAGTGGGTTTTCCCATGAAAAAGAACACAATACAGATCAGATAAGTGTCTCCATGTTTATGTTCATTCTCCTCTCCAAAGCATGAATGCTAAAATAACTAACTCAGGTGTAGATTGCCACACTTAAATGCCAGTAATTAAATGAAGTTCCCATCACCAAAGCTATGATTCCACCTCTGAATTGTACTGTAGATTTCTATCTCCCCCTCACTCCATAGGCGACACATATATAGTGTGTATAGTAAAGTATAGTGCATCTTATCCTAACATAGATGCCCACAACATTTTGTGTGAGCTATCTTCTGGACGTTCCTCTTCTTTCCCTTTGAAGACGAAGACAGCCTACAAAAATAGCTTTACTAGAGTTCCTAATTTTAAAAAACTAAAAAAGATGAACCACTGTTCCTGAAACCCATGCTTAAATACTTGCCACTGAGTGTTCAGGTGACAATGTCTGTTCTTTCATTAAGGTATTAAATGGTAGTGATATTAATTGTATTTTTATTATTATTTAATATATTCTGCAAAGCAGAAAATATACCCTACTAAAATACTATTTTCCCCATATTGAGAATTCTAGATAATGCTTTGTGCTTTCTATTTTAGATTTTGGTGAATTCTGTGTCCCTCTTACATGTATGTTAAGATCAGTTGCTGTCATGTTTTGTTCTCCTGATAGCAGTTGCTGTATTTCTTAACTATATCATTCCTTTGGACCACCACATATTATTTTCTATACTGTTTCTTCATTTTCTGCCTACCACTGCATTTCTAGCTTTGAAAAACTTATTCATATGGACAGTAACCTTGCTACTAATGCCAGACTCTAGTAACCGAAAAAAAAAACAAACCAAAAATTTTGGAAAATATATGCCAGACATGGACAGATTGTTTTATTTGGACTCCTTAACCTGAGAGTGACCTCATTTTTAACTTTTCTGTCAATAAGACAAATAGCATCAACAAAGTGATTATACAAATTTTTTAACATGGGAAAAGTAAAGTAGTTTACCTAAACCTTTTTCTTGGCAAGAGCTGAGCTTGAGAAATAAAGATCTGGAATAAAAAAAATCAGCCTAAGCCCTGAAATTCTGACACACTTGTAAGTATCTGAAGATAGGGTTCTATAATGGAAAGTGTTAGGCAGTCTTAACTATAGATCTTGCTGCCAGTTTCAGTCATCATCCTTGCCTCAGTGAAAAAGAAGAACATGGAGAAAGGTTTCAAAAAATTTGGAGGCGCGTCTGTTCATTTGGATAGAACTAAGAGTAAAGAGAGGAAATACAAATAATTATTGTTTCACTTGGAAAAGAACACACACACAAAAAGATGTTAAATTATTGCTCAGGCTACTAGTTTTCAAATTCGCTAGTTTGTCATGTGACAAATTCTGTGTCATACTCTCTAGTCCTATTTTCTGTAACGTTTTTAACAACTACTTGAGGTACTGCCTTACAAATTTGGGTATTGATACACATGGTTTTTCCAGATTTTTTTTGAAAGAAAAGAATTTGAAAGAAGGAACTCTAATGATCATCACCATCTGATGATCTGAAATTCTGAAGAAACTCAGCAAAAGCATTCACATTTTTCATAGAATAATCTATGAATTTTATGTCTCCTACAATGTGCTAAATGAGAATGAGGTGCTGAGAAATGGTTTTGATTTTTGTTGTTTTTATTTGTTTCTAAATATATTGTTTAGTATTTTAAGATAAAATGGAGATATCCAGATGTGCACATTTTTATTGAGCAGCTGTGTTTGCTCTGTATTCCTTGTCTTTCTTCACTTCATCCGTTCCTTATTGCTTTCTGCTTTCCTTTGGTAGAGTAGATCTAAAATTAGACTGTAAAATAAAGCAAAAAAAAAAAAAAAAAAAAAAAGAGAATAAAACCATAAGTCCATATATCCCATTATTCTATTTCTGAACAATGGCTGGATCGGAAGATGGAAATGGAAAATAGGAAATATAACTACAGTGAGGATATCAAATAATCTTCCCTTTTCTACAGTCTCACATCTTCAAATTGTTAGTACCTTAAGTATTGTCAAAGCTTGAGTTAGCTTTACGTCATACTTGTGTAAGTTGCACTGTAACTGTTATGTAATTCTGACTGCAGTTATGAGAGTTTCTTTCTGTCAGTAGAAGTCACACGGAGTACTAGGAGAGAAACTGGGCTTAAAACCTTTAGGACATCTCCATTATGGAGGATGATAGGAGCCCAGATGATTGTTGTAAGTCAAACAGTTTTCAGATTTGCTGTAGGTTTAGAGCACATCTATGTCTTGGATCCTGGAAACTCCGAATATCCTGCATCTGGGGATGCTCAAAGGCTTCCAGACTTTCTGATGTTAATCAGAAGCTGAGTTCCTGCTGCAGACTGGGTCATCTTTTTGGTTCCTGAAATTCCAAAGAACCTTAGCTCTGCAAACACACAGTTAAAATTACGTGCTATATCTATAACAGAAATGTAAGTGATGCTAGAGGACATCTCCAGGCCTGGAATTTGATCGTTGTGTCTTAAGAGCAGACATGTATTTTGTCTAGCTAACTAGTAATTTCCCAAAGAATCTCTGGGTCAGGGACTATTTGAAATGGGTCGTTTGGATGTAGCCAGCCTGCTCTGGAGACTAAGAGAATTGAATTGCATCAACAATGATCATTCTATGAGGGCTGACCTCAGTTTCTGAGAATAGTGCCACATGCCATCTTTTTTTTTCCATTCCTTAACATAGAGAGCTACAAGATGTTCTGTGTAAATGTCCCCATGATTGAAGATTAAGAGATTACAGAATGGAGCTACGATGGAGTGATCCAGGACTAGGAGCAAAAATCCCTTTGCACGTGTCACTATACTTTGCTGATACTGTGCTTCTTACTCAAGGGGGAAGAAAATCTGGAGAGACCTTTTGCAGTTGTATCCTAGCTCCTTTGCTGAGTGGACTTAATTCTGATGACTGGTACTTCACAGAAACTGATCTCTGTCTGTGAGTTCATTGGGGCGCAACATGCTTTTCCCTGCTGTGTTGAGAAGTAACTATGTAAAGGCCTTATTTGTTCCAAACTTCTGTTTGTACAAAAGACAGCTGTTGCTAAGAATTATTATAACTGCATGGGTGACTTTTCACTGTTCCGCTCTGCCTACACTTTGTGTTATAGAGCACCTTCTACTATAAAATAGGATATTTTTTTTTTCCTTTATTTTTAATACTGCAGATGAGGGAGTTAAAAAGAGAGGATGAAAACAGTGACATAACATATGGGCCCAGGTCAACCAAGAGCAAAAGCTCTTGCACGGAGTTTGTATGTTGGTGCTAACAGGAAATCAGGGCGTTATTTTATTCAAAGCATTTATGCAGCCATCTTTAACGCCTAATAGTTTTCCTTTTTATAATCCAATATTGTTTCTCACACACACTACATTTGCTTGATAAAGTGAGGATGATTTTCTTAATTTGAGTTTAATGATGTAGTGCAAAAAGAGGAACTTGTTCACTGCAAATGTGTTAGCTAAAGTGTGATTGTAAGCATTCAGCTATGACTCTATGGGTTCCACAACTGCAGTTCAATATAAATATATGTTGCTGCTCAAAACTGATCCTTTAGGGGGGTGGGGGGCAAGTTTAATTTTCAACCAAATTATTTACCTGATATAGCTCCCATCAGGGCCTCAAGAGTACAAGTACCAGCACAAGAGAAACAGTGGGAATAAGCATTTGAGAAGGCAAGTAAAACTCAACTTTTATAAGGAATTCTAACTTATGATACATTAAAAAGGATGGATAAAAAAACTATCATCTGGAAAAATGTGGAAAGTGTGGAAAAATACATTTTAAATTTCCCAATTATTTTTATTTTTAATTTTAATTTTCCTAGAATCAAAATCCTAATCTTTCAGAGTTGTAATACTGCATATCACATTCAAGATTTGGTTGTAAAGTGAACTCACTCTCCTTTTTAAACAGTTTATCCTTCCAGTTTCCTCACACCTATTCTCTCTGTCAAGTACAAGAAAGTTGTAGCTAGCATCACAGTGTCCATTCTCATTTTCCTTCCTATCCACTTGCTTCATAGAAAAGAATAGAAAAATATCAGCTTCACTACAAGTTACAGTCTGGTCCAAATAGGTTGTTATGGCAAGGAAAAAATTCTTATAAATGTGCATATTTAAAACAGGCTTACAATGATCCCTCAGGATATATTAAAATATTATTCTAATAACCCAAAACCATTACATTTAATGTTATACATATTTAAGAAAATGCTGTTTATTTTGTACATTTACATTCATATATATATTTATATATGCAGTATAGAAAACACATTAGATTACATTATTATGACATTATTGTAACTGACATTGAATTGTTTCCTGACTTCTAAATGCATAACTCTACAATTTATTTTATAACTTGCTTTATTGCATTTAATATATCATTTTATGTACAGATAAGACATTGTATTACACATTCAGTGAACCAAATAATTTGTTATTTTTAGATTCAATAAACTCACCTTTGACCTGCTTTCCTTCAGGCACTCTGATTAGACCTGGTTTTGGAAGGCATCCAGCTTGGTGACTGGTACTGATATTTTAGCAGTGGGGTAGATTACTCTGTTTAGTGGATAGTGGAGCTTGCAAAATTGGTGATTGTGAAGTTTAGCAACAACAATTCCTAACCATACTTTCTGCATAATCCCAGTGGTAAGGTGGTTACAGGAAAAA
Organism: Gallinago undulata; assembly: GCA_026546715.1. Taxonomy (NCBI): domain Eukaryota; kingdom Metazoa; phylum Chordata; class Aves; order Charadriiformes; family Scolopacidae; genus Gallinago; species Gallinago undulata. The sequence goes on along the minus strand of JAOTQQ010000001.1, from coordinate 158,918,855 downwards.
CTAATTCCTTTTATTGCCTAAAAACGTTACATTTAATATTTTACTTAGCTGAGAAGGCAGCTGGTAGTATCTAATTCCTATTTGGCAAACTTACAAAGCAGTCATTATTTAGCAGTTTAAATCACACTCAAAACACTCCACATTGATTGATTTTATAATGACAGGTCATTTTAACAAGACCACCACTTTCTTTCAATGAAAACTGTAAGAAAATAAAGTTTGATTTGAAATTCGGCAAATCCTTTTATAAAGAGATTATTTGAAAAATGTATTAAAACTGCTGAAAACTAATGCCTTCCATAAATGTAGTCTGTAGTAGGTCTGATCAAAACAATAATAATTATGAGATTCCAAAGGAAATCAGAATGAAATGAGACAGAAACCTCTTGCTTGAGGAGTCTCCTCCATTTTGGTTGGTCAGCTTCTCAGTCTTCTTGGACTACTCTGATTTTGGATGGAATTAGAGTAATGCATGTATGCAATATGTCTAGATAAATACATATGTATATTCTTTGTACATGTGGTCAAGTTTTTGTTTACATATTGCTTTCTTGTGTTTCATTATGATATTTATCTTTTCCTGAAAACACATTATATTCAGTACTGGACCTGATATAGCAGCTCTTTTCAGGATGTTACCAGACTCATTTTCTTATTAGTGACAAAGTTTCTCAGCTGCAGCAATATAGACACCCTGGAGGGAATTATATAGTATTTTCCTTTTACTCACAGCCATAGAGCTGTTCTTTTTGCATGTTTTTTTCACAATTCTCCAGACAAATTTCTTCTTTTTCTTTTTTTTTTTTGTCATTTTAGCAAGAATTTAATTAAGGAGATTTTTAGACATTTCATTCTTATGGCCCAGGAAACAATCAACAATATTCAAAAAATGAAATTCAGATCTGTAAGCCACATCACAGTTTTAGAAATAGATAACAGTAAATCTGAAAATAATCTGGTGAAAGGTAGAAGTCAACACTGACATGTAGAGAGATTCTTTTTTTCCTGTTATCTGTGAGCAATGCATCTCATTCTTAATGGTGCAAAAAGTAAATATGTTGGCCAGAAAATATTGTGAAGTTTGAAGCCTTTGCTTTGTGACAGTATTAAATCTGAGAATTCTTTTGTAAAGTTAGAAACTATGTGTTTGATTGGCATTAGAATAGAATTTTTTTCCAACATATTAGAAGACTGAACAATAACCTTTAGATAAGTAGTTGAATCCAGTGTGGCTTGAAAAATATCAAACCTGTGTTTGGAAAGGCTGACGTTCATGAACATGTAAATTCAACAAATATCATGTTAATAGTACCAGGAGATCAGCATGCCACTTTCCAATATGTTTGTGCCTTTAGAGAGCTTTGTTTGAAGTTAACTGATGCAACTTAATCTACTGAATGTGTTGTGTGGTTTATTTGCTCTTTGTGACGTATGAAGTGGTTTAAACATGCTATTTTGGTGCAGATTGGCATTCAGTTGTATAATATTATTACTTGGATAACAGTTCTACCTCCATATCTTGGGCATCACCTGATGGATTCTGTTACTAATTACACTTTCATTTTTTTCTGGGGAATCAATAAGAGTTTATGGCCTGTTTCTGGAGGTTTTCAGAAATATTTTTGAATGGATAGATATATAAAAAAAAAAAAGAATTAACAGGTTTTTTGGTCAGTAGTAAAAAGCTAGGTGCAAGGGCATCTTGGTTCCTGCGGGGTTAGGGTTAATTTTCACAAGGAGCTGAGATGGGATGCAGCTGAGATGTCTGACTCAAACTAGCTGAAAGGGTATTCAATACCATGTGCATCAGTATACAGCTGGAGGAGCTGGCTGCAGGGGGGGCAGAAATTGCTGCTGGGGAGTAGACTGAGGTTTCCAAGGTTCTGGTTAGTGAGCACTTGTACATTAATTGTGCTTTTTATATTTCTTTATTGGTATTATTGTTGTTGGTTTTCTCTTTCCTTCACTGTTCTGTTAAACTGCCTTTATCTCAACCCAGGAGTTTTGCCTTTTTCTTCTTATTCTCCTCCTGTCTGGCACAGCAGGATGTGGGCTAGTGAGAGACAGAAACCTCAAGTGTGAGGTAAAAAAAGACACACAATTGAGTCTGTGTGATGTTTGTTTCAGAGATGTTCTTTCTCTTCTGGTATTTGCAAGCATTAGTTGGAAGTTCCGAGACATTCCTGCCTGGTGGACTCAGCTAAATTAACAGTTAGATTTTGTCCTTCAGCCATAAATTGAATAAAGAGGTAAGAGGGAAAAAGACCTTTCTTGATCCTGACTCAAGTCTAAAGGGTACCTAAGAAATTCATGTCCTTCAAAATCCTTCCATGCATTGGAACTGAGAGGTGAAAGGACGTAGCAAGGTACAATTATATTTTTTTTAATTGGTGTCAGCAGAACTGAAAAATAAAGAAGCAGAGTAAAATGCTTTCCCAAAACAAGAGAAATTGCTTCCTTCATTCCTAGACAGGTATTAAGGAATACTAAGAATGGGGCCACCTCCTCCAGCTACTCCAGCCTGGGAACCCTCCTGCCTGTATGCTGGAGCCCAGCCTGGTGCCAGAGAACCAGGCGTTTGCCCAGGCTGAGGATCATGGCTGATTTGCAATTTCAATCAATCGGCAACAAAGCTGAGCACATAACCCACAACCACTGATGCACACACAGAGGACACCAACATGGCCAGTTACAACAGACACAAACACAAACAGCCATGTCCCCTCCTCCTCTTGGGCTGGCAGAGGCAGAAGGTCACTAGTGCAGCACACATACGGCACTCTCTAGGTTCACAAGGACACACACATTAATGGATCCCCTGAACACCATCACAGCCCCTTGGGTCTCTGACTCAGTGGCTGGTCCAGCAAGGTGGTTGCTGTAAACACACAGCATTCACACACTCATCCCAAAGGCACCCTACACTCACAGGTCCCCCCGCAGATACCAGCACAGATCCTCTGACTGCTTGACATACCTTCCCAAACCTGAGCCCCCTACTCACTGACTAGTCCAGCTCAGAGTTTGCCCCAAGCACACCCAGGCTGGGGAAGATACAGACACTTGACTCCATCAGCTGACACCAGGCACATGGGCTGTGACCCACAGTCCCACTCCAGCCGCTGGCACTGAACCTCTCACTCGCCTTACTCACTTCAGTCCTCTCAGTAACTGATTTTGGGAACACACACCATTCCTGCCCTAGTAGCTGGAAGTTAAAGAGCTCCACTTGCTCCAGTAGCTGATTCTAGGGACCTTCACTCACATCCAGAGACGACACCACAGGCCAGGGGCGCTCGCACTCCTGTTCTTCCACGGCTGGCACCAGTTTTCACTCAAAAACAAATGGGTGTCTCCAACAGCTGGAACTGAGTCCCTGCAGTGCGCACACACACACAGATACAGAGGAGAGTGTCAGGTTACACAGAGACATTTTTAAGAAAAGATTTAATAAGAAGATGTAAGAACACGGGACAGACTTCTGTGATCAGACAGAAACATACTGACTGGCCCCTTTTTATACCATTTTCTGTCCATTTGTTCTTTGTTCCTCTATACTCCCCATTCCCCTGCACATTGCCTCATCAGCTCGCACAGTCCCACTAACTCCTTCCAACATCCTGAACCTCCAGGTTTGCAGTCTTACCAGTTGCAAAGCCCTGGTTTACCTGCAGTTTCTTGATAGCCCATCAATTAGTGTTACTCATCCAGTTTGTTTCTGTCGATTGGTCAGGTTAGGGAAGGGAAGGTTGTCTCCTTCTCTTTCTTTTCCCAGCTGAAAATATAAACATTTTCACACTCCACAATTCCTTACCAATTAGTGTAGTTTTCCAGTTTTGTTCTTATCATGACCTTCTTTATCATTTCTTGGTCAGTTTTCTCTCTGCATGTTCTGGTCTGTAGCTCCTTTAATTCAGAGAATCATAGAATTGCTTAGGTTGGAAGGGACCTTTCAGATCATCTAGATCACTTTCTATCACTTACCAACAGTCCTGGCAAGCCGGGGAGGTCCCAGCTGACTGGTGTCTAGCAAACATGACGCCCATCCACAAGAATGGCCAGAAGGATGATCCAGGGAACTACAGGCCTCTCAGTCTGACCTTGATGCCTGGAAAGGTGATGGAACAGATCATCCTGAGTACCGTTATGCAGAGCATGAAGGACGCCGAGGTGACCAGGCCCAGCCAGCATGGGTTAATGAGGGGCAGGTCCTGCTTGACAAACCCAATCTCCTTCTATGACAAAGTGACCCTCTTGGTGGATGAAGGAAAGGCTGTGGATGTTGTTTACCTGGACTTTAGCAAGGCCTTTGATACAGTCTCCCACAGTATCTTCCTGGAGAAACTGGATGCTCATGGCTTAGATGGGAATACTCTCCACTGAGTTAAAAACTGGCTGGAGGGCCGGCCCCAGAGAGTGGTGGTGAATAGAGTTGGCGGCCAGTCACGAGTGGTGTTCCACCGGGCTCAGTACTGGGGCTGGTTCTCTTCAACATCTTTATAAATGACCTGGATGAGGGGATCGAGTGCACCCTCAGTAAATTTGCAGACAACACCAAGTTGGGTGGGAATGTCAACCTGCTGGAGGGTAGAAAGGCCTTGCGGAGGCATCTGGAGATGTCCTACACTTGGGTCACAACAACCCCATGCAGTGCTATAGGCTTGGGGAAGAGTGGCTAGAAAGCTGCCCATCAGAAAAAGACCTGTGGGAGACCAAAACATTAACAGGATTGTGGAAGAAGCAGAGGCCAGAAGAAGGAAGAGAAGCAGGAACACTGGCAGGGGAAGGCCCGTGATCAAGTTCTAACAACCCATAAATAATGCCGGGCGCCAACTGATTGAGGGGAATTCCACCCACCTGGCAGTTGGGGGTTGTAGGGGTGTGTTGGTTGGGAAAGAAGATACGATAGTACTATATAAACTGCATGTTTGTTGTAATAAATGGTTCTGGTTGCATCACTGACGGGGTCCCGGCTTTTATATCCTACAAAAACCTTGGGGTGTTGGTCGACTGTCAGCTGAACATGAGCCAGAGTGTGTCCAGGTGGTCGAGAAGGCCAACAGCATCCTGGCCTGTATCAGGGACAGTATGGTGAGTAGGAATAGGGAGGTGATCATCCCTCTGTACTCAGCACTGGTGAGACCTCATGTCAAGTACTGTGTCCAGTTTTGGACCCCCTACCACAAGAAAGACATCGAAGTGCTAGAGCAGGTCCAGAGAAGGGCAATGAAGCTGGTGAGGGGTCTGGAGAATAAGTCTTACAAGGAGAGGCTGAGGGAGCTGGGGTTCTTCAGTCTGGAGAAGTCTGAGAGAAGACCTTATCACTCTCCACAACTACCTGTAAGGAGGTTGTAGAGATGTGGGGGTAGGTCTCTTCTCCCAAGTTACAGGCAATGGGACAAGAGGAAATGGCCTCAGGTTGTGTCAGGAGAGGTTCAGGTTGGATATTAGGAAAACCTTCTTCACCAAAAGGGTTATCAAGCATTGGATTGGACTGCCCAGGGAAGTGGTTGAGGCACCATCCCTGGAGATATTCAAAAGCTGAATTGACATGATGCTTGGGAATAGGGTTTAGTGTTGGTGTGTGTGTTTTGGGTTTTTTGGTGTTTTGGTTTTGTTTTTTAGGGTTGCACTAGATGATCTTAAAACTCCCTTGCAACCTAGGTGATTCTGTGATTCTGTGATCTAGTCCAGCCGTCAACCTAACACTGGAAAAAAAACATCACTAAACCATAAATGCACTATGTCTTTCCGGCTTTTAAGTACTGACAAGAATGGGGACTCTACCACTTCCTTGGACAGCCTGTTCCAATGCTTAATAACTCTTTTGTAAAAAATTTTCCTAATACTCAATCTTAACCTCACCTGGCACAACTTGAGGCTCACATCAAAGTAACATTTCTTTAAGATGTTGTTAAAAAGCTAAAGCACTAAATGAGGTTTGATCTAGTGATGAAAACAGAGGTTAGTCAACAGCTGAGGTGGGGTTTTTTTTTTTGCCTTTTTTGAGGTTTTGCTTTTTTTTTAATTCCCAGACTTTTTTCTTTTTGTAGAGAACAATTCACTAAAAATTATTCTCACCCATATGGCAGAAAAGTGTGTAAAACTAAGATGGCTAATTGGTTTTCCATGAATGTCATTATTTTTTTTTTAAATCTACAAACATTTGAAAGGTTGTGGTGAGGTGGACTGCATTTGCTGAATGTGATTCCATGGAGTACATTCTTTTTTCAGCATGCATGGATTTTCACACCTAGCACCCACTAAAGCTCACTTATGAAAGTGAGCAAATAACACACTATTTTTCATGAGTGACTATTTCTGTGGCATTTATGGGTGTAGAGGAGTCACGGAGGCATTTATATGTTTTTTTTTTTTTCTGAAACTCTAATAACTATGTGTTAACCACTTTGAAAAGCAGAGAGCAGTTGTTTGTGCTGTCAAACCTAAGTTCTTAGCACTGCAACTGCTCTCTGTGTAACAATGCCGTACACTTCTTCTTTGCTCTCAGAGACAGGCATTATTTTTCTTCCCATGTTTTTGTTGCCTAGTTGCTTCAATGCTCCACTCTATTTCTAATGTGTTTATTTCAGTATGTACAGTATAATTTCCATATGGCTCTGCTTTCCATGGCAATATGAGTCACTGATAATGATAGGTGAAGGAATAGTTTTTTGAATGTGCCTGCCTTTTCCTCAAAGTGTGGAGGAGTCAAATCTAAGTAGTATTTTCTTAAAGCCATTTATTAAAATAAGGACTATAAAAATATAAAGAGCTTGTTCTTATAACCATTTTACAACTATATGCAGCTTGTAGAATATATGTGAAAAGACAGAATATTATAGAGATGTTTTGATAGACATCTTTGGCCACCTGGCAGCAGAGGATAAACAAGCAGATCATTTTATTCAGTTATGAAGTCAGTCATTTCAGTAGGCAGGTTTATAGGGAGATGTGATGTCTGTTAGACCAATTCATCCAATACAGAAAACAGACAGTTCTCATGCACAAAAATCCTCCTTCAGGTATATATCCACATCTGTGTCGTATGTTTATGAAAGGTGTAGGAGGGCTTGCTACTGACAAGTGGGTCTGCTTTTTCCATGTATATTATTTAGGATAAGAAACATATTACCTCTCCAACAAGATCTGACTTAGTTATTATCCTCAGACAATCATAGATGCAACAATATGACTTATATGTAATCATATTGTTGTGACTAAACTTCTATTTGGACAGAAGCCCATTTAGGAGCTTCTGTTGGGAGCTGTTAATTTCTTTCTAACCTCTCTCCAAATAGCACTGTAGAGTGAGTCTCTAAATCATACCTTCAGTCATCATTTGTGTACCACCAGACCACACCTGGCCCTTCCTCTTTCCCTTCACAAAATTCCTGCTTGTGAGAAGATCTTACCTAGAACAATGGTTATAGAATTTGAGTAAGATGCAGACCTTGTGACTACTGCTGGAAAGGTGGCCCAGAACACAGCAAGTAGGAGAACTCCAAGCAAACAGTGTAAGAGTCAGCAGTCTGGAGTCCAGTTTTGTGGCATCCAGTTACTGATATGCATGTAAAGAGGTTGTATGATTTCACTGAATTTCACAGAATTTTTTCAGATGGAAGCGACCGTAGAGATCATCTAGTCCAACTTCCCTGCTGAAGCAGGATTGCCTAGAGCTAGAGCATGTTACTCAGGACTGCATCCAGGCGGGTCTTGAAAATCTCCAAAGGGGACTCCACGACCTCCCTGGG
>JAOTQQ010000001.1:158868436-158881515 GCA_026546715.1 Gallinago undulata | reverse complement strand
TGGGCACAAACTTGAGTATAAGAAGTTCCACCTAAACACGAGGAGGAACTTCTTTACTGTGAGAGTGGTAGAGCCCTAGAACAGGCTGTCCAGAGAGATGGTGGAGTCTCCTTCTCTGGAGACATTCAAAACCCACCTGGACAAGCACCTGAGCAATTTGGCCTAAGTAGACCCGCTCTGGTGGGGGGATTGGACTAGATGATCTCCAGAGGTCCCTTCCAACTCTATATGATTCTGTGATTCTATGATTCTATGACACTAGGAAGTGTATGGATAACAATTTCAAATATTTGAATTATAATTGATACTTTCAAAGTAATGTCCATTTTTCATTTTGTTTTTTTTTTTGTGTGTTTTTTTTAAATTCCCTTCCTTTTCTATAATTATTGGACGTGCAATAGTAATAATTCTTTGATTGGACTGTTAAGACATCAGTTAGACTATAATAGGTTTTTGGTTTCACACAAAAGAAATATTTCTGTAGCCCATATATGTTGCATGTGATGATTTGCTCCACTCCCCTGAGAACTGGTTATTAAATCTGATTATAACAGGAAATAAGCCAAGAGAAAACATAATTCAGAAAATCTTTAATTTGCTACAGAATAAGTAATACATTACTTTAATGGAGGCAGTTTAATGGATTATATGTAACAGAAAGGAAGCAATGAAACAAGGCCAGTATACAACATCGTGACATTAAATAGGTGTACTGAATGCTTTTTCCTCCAGCCCCTACTCTGTCATTTTTATTCTTCTAAACCAAGCAATTAGCTCACAGAAGTTGAACTTTTGCCTGTTTTCAATAAATATATTGTGTTTTCAGAGCTTTCTACTATTTTCTATTTCTATATATTGTTACTTTACACCTCTGAAAATGGATATAGAGTCTGAGAAAAGGAAAAATGGATGACTCCAACAGAAAAATGTAAGAGGAATGGATACATGAATGGAGTGATGACACAAAGCAGGAGTCTGTGGGTATTGTTGAATTTTGTGTGTGAGGAAGACTACAAATTTCTGAGCAGAAGTGAAGGGTTAAGGAGCTGAACAGAAGTAAAATATCTTATGGAGAATTTAGTTTATAGGGAAGAAAACCCATTACCAGAAATAACAATGAGCTGAAAAGGGAGAGAATTTGTATCTAATGAGAAAATAAACATAGGTTTGTGATTTAAGTGAAGTTCACTGACATTAAATCTCTCCCTAGAAGACAAAACATGAAGACTAGATTTTACCTCATGCTTTATTATCAGGGAGAGAGATGTCTTTAATTAGAAATCCCTCAGGGGAAAATAAATGAATAAACAAAAAAAAAAAACAACAAACAAACAAACAAACAGGTGGAGGATCCAGTGTCAGGAGTCAGCACTTTGCCATCTCTCTTTTCCTAGTTGGTTTACAGTTACCAATATTTGGTGATTTCTGGTTCCCTGCAGAAGATACTTAGATGACAAAGGTTTGAGAAATGCTTGACTGTGTTTAGCCAATTATAAAAACATAGAATATTTTTTTTGTCTGTGTATTTTTGAATTATGGGTTTTTTCAATGTTTCTAACAGTTTAACTATTATTAATGAACTCTTCTGTTGCAGCTATGTATGTCTCAAGCTTAATGTTATGAGGTGGTTGCTCTATTTATTCTTTATGACAAGATGAGAAAATATTTTTGTCTGGGTAAAACAAATTTGTTTTTTTTCTAATTTTTATCATTTTTTAATTTATTTTTAATACACTATTTTAAGTTAAATTTGTAGAAGAAATCAGTCAGCTTTTTTTTTTTTGCTTTGCCACATGGAATATTTTGGAGAAAAATTTTTCTTTCATTAATCAGGTTTTCAAGGTACTTATTTTTTGAGGAATAATGATTTATATCACAATAGCAGTCAAAGTTGCTTAAAATACAAACATTTTAATTTCATAGAATCATAGAATAGTTTGGTTTGGAAGGGACCTTTAAAGATCATCTAGTCCAAGCCTCTTGTAATAAACAGGTTCATCTTCAACTAGACTAGGTTGCTCAGAGCCTCGACCAACCTGACCTTGAATGTTTCCAGGGATGGGGCATCTACCGCCTCTCTGTTCCAGCGTTTCACCACCCTCATTGTACAAAATTCCTTCCTTATATTTAAATCTACCTTCTTTTAGTTTAAAGCCATTACCTCTTGCCCTATTGCAACAGGCCCTGTTTGTTTAAAAAGTTTGTCCCCATCTTTCCTGTAGGTTCTCTTTAAGTACTGAAAGGCCTCAATAAGATCTCCCTGGAGCCTACTCTTCTACAGGCTGAAACAGCTTAAATGTCATGGTCATTATTTTATGTTTCATGACCAAATTCCTGTGTGACAAAGATTCAGAAGACATGAAAATGTATGTTTGCAAACCTTTTAAGATGACAGTTATCATTCCAGTCAGCTGTTATTCCAGGGTAGGGAGAAAACTGTGGTCCAAAAGCGGAAGGGCCTCAGGTTCTATACCCTTCTAGTTCATGCACATCTACTGTGTGATGTAGCTGTATTTTAAACTGTCCTCAGGGATCTCTTGGTGAGTTACAAGATGTGAATGACTTTCCTTGTTGTTACTAAACTAAATCATTTCTGAGATTTATCATTACTCTGCTTTACCAGTGTGGTTTTTCTCCTGGTTTTTCAACACTCATTCATCTCCATTTTATTCAGGATAAGGAACATCCTAATGTCATATATTATTTTTTTTTAATGTGAAAAAGAATGCATGTGTTAGTGATGAACTAATAATTGAAATCATCTTTTAGGGAGTGCTGGTGGTCACACAGCAATAAGTGGAGGAAAAAAATATACATTATTTCTCATTTATATATAATGCATTAATATAATAATTTTAGTTGATTTTATCATAATTTCAAGATTCTTGCTCAGAATTTTTCATATTAATAGCAATTTTTTTCTTTTAGTGCATGTTATCTCCCACTTATCAAATATCTAGGACATAGGACATGCTGTAAAATATATTCATACTGCACTACTTTATGTGAATCATTTCAGGATTAATTTTCTCATCATTTTTATTAACATAGTACATGTCATGTCCTTTTTCTTGGGGATGATAATAAAGGGATTTCTGCTTTTAGACTATAGGTGTTCCACTGTAGAATCAGTTGAAGTTTGTAATGTTGCATAATGGTATTTACACAACACCAGGAAAATCATTTAAGTTATCTTTCTTTAGTACTTACATTTTGAATTTTCTCCCCTTTGTGTATTTCTCTTTCTCTTACAGAAGGTTTTATCATTTATCTTCAGGAGCAATTTCTGAAAGCACCTTACAAAATGTGCAGTCTGCCTGATAGCACACAAGACCTCTGATGTTGTATACAAAAAACTGGAAGTCAGATATGTAATTTCACCTGCTTTCTGTGTGCCAACACTCTGGTTGCTCTGTGGCAGCTGGAGTCCAATATTCTCCCTATTGAAATAATAGATAAAACTAGATTGAACCATTCAGTTAAATTAACCTTTTTAATGACCCAATCTGAACAGTTACGTATATTTTTAATTATATATACACAAACACATCTATATTTCTGGGGAGATGCTGACGAGCGTCTGTTCTTCCAGAACTCCAGAAGGGATGGGAGAGTTGGTTCTTGTGCAAAGTGTGTCATGTTTTGTCTGACTTTTTACGTATTCATTAATTAGACTAATTTTACAGATATGTTCCTAAATATCTCAAAATGGATAATTTAATTCTCTTACGAGGTTTTAACACTCATTTTCAAAACTGCTTTATCATACTGAATATTTTTCAGTGTTCAATTAAATTTCTCAGAATAATAATTTTAATTATTTTAGGAGAATTACTTTAAAAGAAAAGAAGCATGCTGTTTTTCCCTAACTCTTAGCAACAGAAAAACTGTTATATTGATTGCAGTCACAATATCATTTTCTTTTTCCCCATTCTTTCTTTTTGTTATATCTGTGCCAAGTCTTTGCAGTGCTCTTTCATGCCTTTTTCAAATCTTCCTGTGGAAATTTGATCACTCCTTTTCTACATTTGTTTTTCTTCTTAATTTCTTTTTTTCCTGTTCTTTAATAAGATGATGTTCATATTATGATGCTCACATTAACTTAGAAATCCTTGTGCTTCCGTGGATTTGAATCTCATTAGTGTTTTTTGGAACTGTTCTCCTATTATTGTTTTTCTACCTATAAGCTCTTTCTTTTCTACAGAAACAGAATTGCTGCTGAATTGTCCTTTTTTTTTTTTTTTTTTTCCAGCTATTGAGCTCCTTTAAAAGCCTCCAGTTGCTTAGGGCAATATCAAAGAACAGTGTGTGTATACTCAGAGGCTTCCTTCACATAACAGAAGAGAATCAAAACATTAAGTTACTGACAACATATCAAAGCAATACTGCAACATGGTCTACTGGGAAAAAGTATCCTCTGGAAGATTATTAAAGATGCTTATGAAAACAAGGAGTGAGTTAACCACGTTTGGGTTTTGTTGTGTTTTTTTTTCCCAGTGAATAAATCTTGTTTCTAACTTATCTCACGAATAGCCTCTGTGAATAAATACAGAAGTGGAAGAGAACGAATAGCAAATGATACTGAGGGATAAGAAATTTGTTGTGACTTTCTTAGCTTTTGTAGATCACTGCTATTCAGAGAAAAATAACACAAGAAATCTTGCACTCTTTTGAAAGACTAAATTCTGATCTGGTGGAAAATCTGAGAAAACAAATATAAATGTAAAACATTAACAGAAAAGATGCCAAGGTCATCCTAACCTAAGGCAGGCACAACTAGAATCAAGTTTTAAAAGAAAAAAGAAAAAAAGAAAAAAGAAAAAAAGCCCAGGATCAGCTATGTCTGTAAATCAGTTAATCTGTTCACTAAAATGGATATGAAAAATATAAACACATGCCAACAAAATCTGCTAATGTCTTTTAAATTTTTTTTTCTGGTTCCCGTCACACTAGATGATGTCAAAGATTCTGAAATAATTTGATTGTGCACTTTTTTTTTAGTAAGAAAATTATGCTCATTAATCTTCCAGAGATACTATTAGCAATCAGTGCAGATTTGTATTTTTCTTATGATAACAGAGGAATAGCTTTAATATTTTATTGCTCATGTACTAGATATTTTTAGCAACTTTCTTGCTAGTGCGGTTAATAAAATGAGTGTCATCAAAAAAATGGGGAAAGTGTCTTTGTACATTCCTCTTTTTTATTGCCTATTCAATTTCATTTTCTTAGAGAAGATGTTATCAAAAACTAGGTAAGGAAAGAAAAAAAAAAGAAGAAAACTAACTGTTAGAGAAAACTACCCTGAAATTAGGTATTATTCATTTTGGTGCAGTTCAATTGCCAAAAGAGAGGCCAATATAGTGAGAAAGAAACTTAGTGAAAATTCCCAGAATACAGATTTTTTTTTTTTTAAAGGAGATTCTAGAAAAACTAGAGCAGAAAAAAATTAAGTGGCAATTTTTCCTTAAACGCCTACAGAAACTTCAAATGGAAAGCAGTAAAGCTTTAACAGTTTTAATCTCTTTAACTACTTAACCGCAGTGACATTTCCCCTGGATCATAGAATCATAGAATCATCTAGGCTGGAAGGGACCTTAAAGATCATCTATTCCAACCATCAACCTAACTCTGACCAAAAAAAAAAAAAAAAAAGAAAGAAAAATCACTCATATTCCTGAGGACCATGTCAACCCATCTTTTGAACGCTTCCAGGGATGGAGGCTGAGTTCTACAACATTACACTGCTGGTTTGACATAAATTTATGATCTCTGACATCCTTTTTACTGAGCTCAGGCATGTTTATGAGGAAGAGGGCAAGAATATCAAAAACAATAAAAAGATATAACAAATAATAATAACAATAATAATAATTTGTCGGTAGTAATATAAAGACAGAAAGTGAACAAATTAACAAAATAAAAAACAGTAACAGAGACACAGAAGAGAATGAACTAGTTGAGATCAGATGGGTGATGATGATCAGATGCTATAGAATTGTTTATTAAAAATTCAGCACTGTCCAAATTGATAGATTCGAAAGTTAATGTAAAGCCATAAACAGAAAAAAAAAAATAATGTATGAAATGTCTAGAAGCATTGTAAGCTTTGTCCTAACTATACCAGTTACTACTATTTTTTTTATTAGAAGTTGAAAATGGCTGTTTTCTTCACACTGTTGCAAGAACTAACATTAGCTGTGGAAAAAGCTGAAAAACAAATAATAGCTACAAGGTCTCATTTTTTAAAACAGGTAACAAGATAAGATTCACTCTACTTATTTTTTATTATTGCAGCAACAGACAATGATTTGTGTTTACTGACAGGCAGTGACTAATTTTTGAAGGCTGAGGAATGAATGACACAGAACTTCTTGCAAACAATACTGTTTTTTGTAAGCTTTTTTTTCCATATATTTTTTTTCAGGTGTAAGTGGGTGAATTGCTGAGTCTCAGCTCAGATATATATGTTAGAAGGACAGAACTGAGCTAATCCATAAAGGTTATCTACTAATATTGCATTTTCATAAACAAAACTTGTTTTAACCTCATAGAAAAAGACCTTCAAAAACAAAATATATCCAAGAGTTGTGCATTTTCTGCTTAGTTCATGGAAGACATTAATTCATATGATATTGTGTGATCAAAGTTTGGGGTTTTTTTCGTTTGGTTGTTTTACAATTACCTTTCTCCATTACAAACCACTTTATCTGAAGATTGCTCTGAAAAGTTAGCAATGATCTTGTATCTTATTTAATTAGGAGATTAAACTAGGAGAAAATAATTATAGGCAAAACAACAACTTATAAATCCAAAATGTTTTCTGTCTTTCCATCCCAGAATACTTTTTCTCTGATAACATAGCATTTTTATCCTTGATGGAAAAATAGCTGTGTTCTGTTTCTAACATCAGAAAAACCTGCCATGAACACCTATATATTTGATCAAATTGCTAAAATACTGTCATAAAAATAATATTATATAAGTTATATAAGATTATATATCATTTCATAGACTATAAATAACCAAACTAATTTTCTTGTTATCAGATTGCGGATATGAGAGGAAAAAACATTACAATACATCTTCTGTAGAAGGACTATAAAAAGTAGACCTGTACCTTTACAACATTTTCTTTGTTGTAAACTCCTAAAACACCAGTTGTCCTCCCTATTACTCTCCCCCTTTCATTCCCATTTTCTCGTGTACCCATGCCATCTTGGTAACTTTAGCATCTCTCAGCAACCCTTGCAAACTCAATTGCATGCAAATGCATCTGCAAAGTCTTGATTTTAATAGAGAACATTTTCAAAATTGCTTAAATACTGTAGGTTTTTAATTCTTGAGCCAAATTTTAAAAAGTATGCTAGATGCTTGCACAAGGACTATGTGGCATGATGTTCAGCACTACAGGTACTAGCTCCAAGATAAATCACATTGTAGAGTTAGGTGCCCAAAGGTCTTCAGACCTCAGTAACTGGAGGAGAGTTAGGTGTCTGAGCTAGGGAGCAAACAGCTAGATGGCAAGTATATCAACATATCACTATTTCCTCTGTGAAATAATGCAGGCTTACTGAAACTTCAGAGCCAGACACAACTTTCCCTTTGTTGCCTTATAGGTTACGTTTGTGATTCATGAGAGTGAAACTGTTGTGGTTTCTTCATGCTTTACCTGGTCTGTAGACCATTCTCTCAGGACACAGGAGGCTTGTGTTATTTTACTCTTCATACCTTGGGATCCCGAACTTGCATATCTGTTACAAATCCTCCCAGCTGGATATTATATTATTGGATTTATGACCTTAGTTTGATGCTCCAGTTCGTAGATTACTTGAATAAGTGATTCCATCTCACTCTATACAACATTGCAATTTTAAATTAACATGCTATTGTTTGCTCTATAATTAGGTGCAAATCACTAGCTTAATCTAGATAATGTCTTATGTTAAAATTTTTCATTAGCTCATTAGGAACAATGCAAGCATCTGTCAAATGCATAAATAAAAAATTCAGATTTGTGAATCCCTTTCTGTGACACTGAAACTAAGATCTTCCTCAATTTTAAAGCCTTTTACCCCACTGCATGTGACCAGAAGTGCAGTTGGTAATAGCTCTCCCCTCCCCCACCCAGTGTTTTTGTTAAGGGGTCAACTGGGTGTGAAGGGCTCATCCAGGAAATTAACTCCTCACAATGGAAGCTGAGGCCAGCCAAGGTCAGGGCTAGAGAAAGGAGTGGGCACAGGTGCCTCTGCATCATGGTTCAACTCGGTGATCTCAGAGACCCTTCCCAACCACAAAGATTCTGTGATTCTGTGATCATCACTGATGCCAGGCTAAGGTTGTATTGAGCCAAAATGGGGTCCTGACCTTGGGCAAGAAGGGTGTCCCAGGTGAGCTTCATCAGGGAGAGTGAGGCTAAGTGGTGTCCCTGGGGTACTGACAATCAGGTGAGATAACTCTTCCCTTTGGATCCTAACTTAAATATCTAAGTTTTATCTACCCATGAACTTGCTGTTGCCACTTTTCCATCTACCTTGAATGTTCTCCTCTATATTATTTTGTTATGCAGTAAGCTATAATAAAGCTTGCATATAATTGGCATTCCATTTGTTATCAGATATTTCTTTTCCACATAAATGGCACTATTTGCAAAGTTATCTAACAGCAACCTAGAATTATTTTTATTTGCTTTGACCAATAACTATTTATTGTTGTCCTTTTCTCATAATAGGTTCCGTTGAGCATCATTTAATATCAAAAGCAGAAGTGCATGAATATACAATGTTTTAAGTGGTCCACTGTTAACATTTAAAGAAAAATAATGCTGTTTTGTTTATTTGATCTTTTTTTTTTTCTTTTTTTTGGAGGGCCTTGCATGGCTGTAATAAGGCTTCATTCAGCCTTATTATTATCCCTAGCAGATACAGAATCTTTCAGGGCTTCATCACATAAAGTATTTACTATTGTAATCCTTTCTCAACAACATTTTTTTATGAATCCTTCGGATGCTCCAGGCCATATAGAAATGCTACCATTTGAAATTAGACTAGCAAAAGATTAAATCAGAGAAAGATTAAATCTAAGTAGCATGGTTTTGTCTCATATCCATGAATATATATCAAGTTCTATACTAACATAAAAACCTTTAATTTCCCTATACTTAAAAATATAAAGTAAAAAAAATAATTAAGAAATATATATGAATTCAGTTTTCCATATCAATATATCAATACATTCAAATATGTGACTGTCCCAAATATTATGTTACAGTAATCAATGCTGAAATGGATAACATTGATAATTTATTTATATTTGTCTAATGTGATTTTCAATCCATTTTTTAATTATGTACTTTAACTTTTTTTTCACTTTTCAAAGTGTTAGAGACAGTTTCATTTATGTTCATACAGAAATAACCAGCAAATGGTCAAATACATACCATGGTATTTCATTTGAAACAGAATTTAAAGCAATTTTTTTTTCCTCTGCCATTATTTGGGATGAGGAAACCAAAAAAAATAAGACATTACAAGTCCATATTTTTTTTTTAATTTAAAATATTTGAAAAAAATGTCCAGGAAAAAATAGCCAAGAAAAAATACAGCCTGTGCAGATATGTTTTTCCCTTTTACAAAGCAAGTTAATTTTTAATTTCCATGTTCTTTTCCTACCAAGCCCTATGGAAGATAAATCTACTCACAAAACAAAAGAAATAATTTGGCCTTGATTTTGTCAGTAGTACCAGGTTTGTTACAGTTACACTTGAAATGATGGGAAAGGATATAAGAAATTATTTAGTGCATCAATTTTCAGTTAAAAGAAATATTATTACAAAGTTCTTCCTTTAATTTTTATAACTAGTATTTACCCAGGCATAGAGGAGATGGGTACAAGAGGTGTACTCATGAAACTCAGGGAAGAAGAAGAGAGTGACTGAATGCTGCAAAGAAAGCTTAATCTCAACACAAAGGAGACCAGAAGGTGGCCTTTATGTCAGAAAATGACCACATCAGCTGAGTGATCAACTGTTTGTGTAAATGGCCTTCCCGGAGTTAATCAAAAAGATGTGAATGTCTTCCTCAACTAGGTATACTGGAATGGGAGAAAAGTATATGTGGCTCAGCCCAACATGTAGTCGTATCAAAACAGTAAAAACAAAATTAACTTTGAAAAAAGCAAAGGACTTGATCTGGCTTCAACCCACAGATTCCTTCCTAGTAACTGGTGATACCTTATCTAGTGAAGGCAAGGGTCATGCTGTATGCCCAGGAGAACTAGCAAATGCAGAGTGCAAGTGTGTGAGCACTGTGTGTTTGCAGAAAGCACCAAGCTGGACCAGTTGGCAGATAGGGGACCTCTGCAGTGATTAGAGACCCCAGGATCCAGGCAGAGATGCTGAACAGCCAGAGGAATGTGCTGGTGCTTGAGGGATCCATGAATGTACATGTGTTTGAGAACCTGGCGGGTGCCCTGTATGTGCCTGCACTGGTGACCTTCAATCCTGACTAGCTGAAGAGGAAGAAGGGGACTTAACTGTAGATACTCATGCTTTATGGGATCTAAAAAATATGTAGTCTATAATGTCAGTGTCCTCTATGTGTGTGCGTCGCATTTTTGTCTGGGGTACACGTTTATCTTCACTACTGGTTGAACCTATAAATGGGAAGGCAGCAGTTGCATTCAAGGCCAGGGTCCCCACACGCATCAGGCAAGGTTTCAGCTTCCTTTCTCCAAGAGGAAGTGCTGGGCCTGGAGCTGCTGGAGGTGGTGGCTGCTTCTGACACCCCTTAATAAGAGGGTTATGCTGCCATTCAGAGGAACCTAGATGAGCTGGAGAACTGGGCCAAGAGGAACAACATCTTAATTTCAACAAAGCAAAATGCAAAGTCTTGCACCTGGGGAGAAATTACCACACATATTAGTAAAGGCTGGGGGACAACAGGTTGGAAAGCAGCTTGACAGAGGAGGATTGGGTGTTCTGGTGGACAATAAACTGCCAATGAGCCAGCAATGCACCCTCGTTGCAACGGTGGCCAACAGTCTCTTGGGTTGTACCAGGAAGAAGAAATCCATCAGGCCACAGAAGGTGATCCTTCCTCTCTACTCACATATGGAATGATGTGCCCAGGTCTGGGCTCTCCAGTACAAGAAAGACAGGGACATACTAAAGTGAGTCCAGAGAAAAGCTATGAAGACAGTTAAGAGACTGGAACATCTGTCATATAGGAGAGGCCTAGAGATCTGGGACTGTTTAGCCAGAAGAGAAGGCTCAGGTGTGATCTCATTAGTCTGTTTAAATACTTGAGGAGAGGCTGTAAAGAAGATGACAATGACAAGAAAAAAGGCAATGGGCAAAAACTGATCTATGGGAAATTCTGTTTCAACACCAGAAAAAAAACTTTTTTACTGTGATGGGGATCAAAATTCTAGAACAGGTTGCCCAGAAAAGTTGTGGTGAAGACTCCGTTCCTGGAGATATTCAAACCTGACTGGACACAGTCATAAGCAACCTCCTGTAGTTGACCCTTCTCTGAGCAGGAGGCTGGACTAGATGCTCTTCAGAGGTCCCTGCTGATCTTAACTGTCCTGTGATTCTGTTATTCTACAAAGATAACCTAAAACAGTAGTTTTCCTCAACTTTTATTTATCATTTTTTTATTAACAACTTTTCTTTAATTTTTTTTTTAATTAATCAATAAGAATGAAGTTCCTAAAAAGCACAGTAGCAAAGTTGTGCCAAAAAAAAATGTGAAAGAGGACACAATACCTATGCAAGAGAAAACACAGGGTATGTCATGAGAAGAATCTTGAAAGCAATCTCAAAGTCAAAATAATTTAGCAGCTCTGAAGTATAGTGTAAATTGAATGTTGGTTAAGATTTTATCTTTTCTCATCTGAGGCAATTTCTAATGTACTGGAACATTATTGTTGGCTGATGACTTTATGTCTGTTAAAATATTTGAATTATTGTGCTCTATTCTACTATTAATAAGTGTCATTGCCAAATTGCCAGCTAATAAATTAAATAATGTAATGTATGCAACTAAATACACATATATAGGAGTTTATAAGAAGACAATCAGAAACTAATCGGCAGGAAATAAGATTACTGACCCTGAAAGAAGAGTTACAAGAAACTTGTAACATCTCATGGCCAGATGTTCTAATTCTCACCAAGTAAAGCTTTTAAAGCATGTGAACCCACTGTTTTCTTGACCATTTCTCTCTCTCCTGATTTATTAATTTCTCCTGCAGCTTTTATTTGTTGTGCATTCCATACTGTGTGTACTTCTGAGCTATTTCTTAAGGCATCAGTCTGGCTTTGAGAACTTCAGAAGGTGGTGGTGTACAGTGGAGGTAGGCACTTAAAGGTCAGCATTGCCTCATTTTACACCTTGGAAGACTTAGTCCTGCACTCCTATTAATGTTCATCATTATGCAATATTGAAATTTTGACCTTCCAGTGAACATCTGTAGCAAGTCTTGTTGATATTAAATAGTCTATGCAGAATTACTCAAAGGTCTACTTCTTCCCACTTATCTACTGCTCTAAGAAGTACTTGTAGCTTTCAACATTGTTGTTCACTATCAGCCTTCCTTCTTATATTTTTTTTTCTGTTATTTCTGTCATTTACTTCTTATGAACAGCAATCACAGCTTTGTCACAATGCCTGGCTTTATATTTGTCTGAACAAATTTTGTAGCAATATTGTCTTCAAAGAAGATTTTCTTTTTGACTTTATTGCACTTTCACAGAATCACAGAATCTCTGTGGTTGGAAGGGACCTCAGAGATCATCGAGTCCAACCACATAAAAAAAACAAAACAAACCAAAAACCCAACAAAAACAAACAACCAACCCACAAAAAACCAACCAAACGGAAAAAAAACCACACAAAAAAAAAGCACCAACCAACCGAACCCCACACCAACACCATCACACACAACGCCCACTACAGCCCAATAATCTTTGGCACGAGAGCATGCCCTGAAGAGCCATGTCTACACATTTCTTAAATAGCTCCAGGGGTGGTGACTCAACCCCCTCCCTGGGCAGGCTGTTCCAGCACCTAACCACT
>JAOTQQ010000001.1:158855010-158868336 GCA_026546715.1 Gallinago undulata | reverse complement strand
CCCCTGTCCAGATCATCAATAAAGGTATTGAACAAGACCGGCCCCAAAACTGAGCCCTGAGGGACACCACTGGTGACTGGCTGCCAACCAGATTTTGCTCAATTAATCACAACTCTCTGGGCATGACTATCCAGCCAGTTTTTTACCCAGTAAAGAGTACACTTGTCTACACCATGATTCACCAGTTTCTCCAGGAGAAATCTGTGGGGGGTGGTGTCAAAGGCCTTACCAAAGTCCAGGTAGACAATGTTCATAGCCTTCCCCTCATCGAGAAAGCAGGTCACATGGTCATAGAAAGAGATCAATTTGGTCAGGCAGGACCTCCCTTTCATGAATCCATGGTGGGTGGCTCTGATTCCCTGCCTGCCCTGTACTTGCCTTGAGAGCTCACTCAGGATGATCTTCTCCATGATCTTTTCTGGTACCAAGGTCAGGCTGACAGGCCTGTAGTTTCCCAGATCCTCCTTCCGGCCCTTCTTGTAGATGGGCATCATATTGGCCACCCTCCAGTCATCTGGCACCTCTCCTGTTGACCAGGATTGTTGATAGATAATGGAGAGCTTGGTGAGCTCTCCTGCCAGCTCCCTAGAAACTTTTTTTGTTGTCCCTTATATTAATCGCCAGGTTGAATTCTAGCTAGGAACACAGGTAGAGATGATTACTGAAGACCCTGATCAACATTGCGATAAACTACAGGAAAAAGGGGACAAGAATACTTTTTTGGATTTTCTATATTTTATTTTGGTAAGAAAAGGCCAAGGCCTTTTTTTCCCAAAATAGTACCTCTTTGGGAAAACCCATATTCATATGTGTAAAACCCATACGGGAAATCCATATTCACAAAAAGATTTTCTTTTTTTTTTCCTTTTCCAGAAATAAATATTTATAAATGAATGTATTATATAAAAATCTGAAATCTTTTGTGGTAAAACCTGTGATTTATTTAATTCTCAAGCTGAAGAGAAACATTAAGGTTTTTGTAAGACAGAGAGGTGCATGAATCATTAAGAAAAGAATGTGTCATTTGTCCCATTTAAAAGTTACTGTTGTTGTTAGACATAATGTCTCATCTTTAGATCATAATGTCACAATAGTTATTCTTTTTTTTTTGCTGTGATTTTAATGGACACTTCAAAATCTATTAAAATTTGTTTTACTCACATTCAGCTGAAACTTAAACAGCTTGGCTATAAATCTGAAAATATTTTACAATATGACAGTAAATGAGAAAAAAAAAAAAAGTTTAGCACATTGTGATGAGAAGAATTTCACTGCAATAAGTTACATGAAAAAATAACAAAAACTGAGTCAATTATCTATGATAAAAAGGCATTTCCAAAAATAAAGCTATAAAACTACTTAAGAATCTATTAAAATCTGTTTCAAGACTTTCTTTGACTTGGATTTACACTGCATCAGGGATATTTCTCTTTCATTGTTTAAATACAGGCTGGTTTTACCATTAGTTTCCTTGCCATTTGCTAGTTCCTCCTAGAAATGAGGGAATGTATTTTCAATATAGCCAATGTGTCAGTGAACTCAAACATCTTCTCCTTTAAGATTCTGAACAGAGTCTTTCCTATATATTTCACATTAGTGAAATCTTTTGTTTGCAAATTTATTTATTTTTTTATTTAACAGAAATTTGATATAGGTAAAAGTAGGTAAATAAAAAAAAAAGGTAAATTTGCTGGGTAGAAACAAGACTTGACTTACATTTGAACTGTGTCACAAAGGAGCATTTCCCATCTTCTATGTCCAGGTTCTCATCTTAACAGTTTCGAAATGTCATGACAGTCTTAAAGCCATGTGCAATTTCTTACCATTCATAAACCAAGGAAGGAGATAGAAAAGGTACACAAGAGATTTTTTGTTCTGGATGATCATGAGACCAGAACTATGGGTCATAGCACAGAGTGTACTTGTCCAGCAGTTTACATGTAGCCTTAATAGAAGTGCTTTAACTGTTTAGAATGAACATTAGTCAGTTAATTTCTTTGCATGAAGGTCTTTAATTTCAGAGTGGTTTCACTTCATCATGTGGATCAAATGCAGTTTTTGCCTGAAATGTAGAATTAAAGTCAGTAATCATCTCCCTGTTAAATAGTTTTTCATCTACTATGAAAGAAACTTACTGAAGCATTCCAAGTAAAAAATGCATGAATAAAGTATAGAGAATGATGTTTCTGAAGAACTCATGCAACTACTTCATTTATTTGTAATCTAAGAAATACACTGTTTCAAAGCAAGCTGTATGTATTTTGTCATCTGAATTACTCCACCGTCATGTATGCAGCTGTGTAGCAACTTTGTTTCCTTATTAATTTATTGGTGCTGGTTTTTAATAGGATGAACTCAGAAGATCGGGAAGTTATACAATGCAGAATTTATAAGCTAAAAAAAGAGTTATTTAAAAGACACTAAGCTTCTCAAGTTAATACCATATATTGCAAAGATTCTCTCATGAGTAAAAAAGGGGAATTCTTCCTTTTGCCTTTCTTCTCTCCATTCTATTCCAGTTACTGTGATGCACCAATTAAATTCATAGAAGATATTAAGAGATGCTACCTTCACCTTAAATTCTCCAGACCCCTTCATCATATTCACAAAGGAGCTGCTGTCAGTTAAGAGAAATAGCATGCAAAAGACAGGGATGTAGAACAACTGAATTATGTTTCTTCTTGAATTATTTTTTAATTATTTCTTTCATCATTGAAAATAAAGGACATAAGGAAACTGTTCTCCCCACTCTGTAGTAGTTTTTCAGTAGCACATATTCCTTACCAGTTACTAAATGGAAGCAGTTACTAAATGAATATCTTCTTCATTAAGTCTGAAGAGAATTATGAAATTAAATGAGGGAACGTAAATCAGAAGACATCCTTTTTTAAAGAAAATTGACATGTATCCAAAATCTTCATGAACAACAAGAATTTACAATGGAAAACATTTTAATTTTTGATGCCATTAAAAGCAAATCATCACATTGCTTTTATTTATCAATTTATCTAATAATCAGCTTTCTCCCTAAAACTCGTTTTCTTCCAAAATAATTTTGGATGGATTAAAATGCACTGCATAATTAGGTCCATGAAAAAAATCTGCACTGATCCTAATTAAAAACCATTTTTAGTAAATTTAATCAATGGAATATTATCTGGTATCTATAATAGCTATTTTCTTTCTAATCACGTTAGCTGGTGTATGTTCCACAACACAAGTTAGTGGGATTCAGCTTGTTTATGTAGTAGGTTTCAGATTAAATCCATTCTGATCT
Source organism: Gallinago undulata (assembly GCA_026546715.1). Lineage (NCBI taxonomy): Eukaryota > Metazoa > Chordata > Aves > Charadriiformes > Scolopacidae > Gallinago > Gallinago undulata. The sequence goes on along the minus strand of JAOTQQ010000001.1, from coordinate 158,865,059 downwards.
AAGTGTCTTCTCTTTTTCAAACTCCTTTATTTTAGTTCTCATTGCAATGGAAAAACACTCTCTTCATTGCCAAATTTAATTAATAAATCATTTCCATTTGTTTTATTACACTAATTAGCAGATGCTGTGTCCCAAACTCTAAATCCTTGTTCTATCAGAAATTATTCGTGTGTAATATCTTTGGACACAGTATTGCATTGTTATATGTTTGTGCAACATTTCACTGACAAGCATCTCAGTCCCAAATGAGGCTTGTAAATGCAATGTTAGTGTAAATATTTAAAGTTATGTTGTCTCAGTTAGAATACTGGAATGTATTTAGACACATATTTGAGGAATGTACACAGTGAGAGAAAAGGATTCATAACTATCAATATTAAAATTCATGCCCTGTTCTTCATTCATCTGTTTATTAACAGAAGTGAAAGAGAAGGATTGTAAGGTAAGCTTTCCAAGTAAGAAGTGTTTAAACTTCTGATTTAAGGTCTACAGTCTTTTTATGTTACATTAAGTTGTGACTTCTAATGGCTAACATCATTTCGTCATCATGACATTCTGGCTTGGCTACATTCTGTCTTTTTTTGAACTTTCCTGGTCCTCACTCTTAATGTTATAATACTTTTAACAAATATTTTATATGAATTCTAATCATATTATTTCTAAAAACAGTGTATTACTAGTGATTTTTACCACATCCTTCCATTTGTTGTCATTCTGCTATTGTGCCACTGGTGCTAACTCTCAAATTCTGTGAATTATCCTGGGAATAATACAACTTTTTCATGTAATTCTGAGATGATTTATCTATTATTTTACTTTTAGGAGGAGGTGAAAGCATTTAATCATTGTGCTTCTTAAAAGCATTAGATTTACATTTGGATCTATTTTCTATTTCTCTTGGGGCTTGTAGGTGGTGTTCTTAGTCAAAGACAGTGAATTACCTGACAGTGAATACACCTGTACTGTCATACTTCCTCCTCAAGATAAAAAATATCACATGCTTCCAGTGTGATTTTTACACGGGTCACAAGAGAAGCTCGCAGGCACCCATAACAGACTGGCTCTGGACATCACCCTGACATCAGTATTAATAAAAGAAAGGTGAACCCAGACAATAATTTTCAATGAACCCGAGAGCCTTTAGGTTATTGCATTTATACCTGGCTGAAAGACCTACACATTGGCTTTTATTCAACTTTTAAAATGTGCCTGCAGGATTGAGAGATTTTTAGAGTCAGTGTAAATGGGAAGAGGAAGACAAGGGCAGCTGTTCAAAAAATGTTACTGTCAGAAGGTGTTCTGCAACATTATAAGTTCAGTGCATAAAAGGGATTTGTCGGCTAAGTTGAAGAAAGTAGTAAGAGCTTCAGATTTCTAGCAGGGCTTTAGAACAGTACAACTAAGAGCAGATAACTTTGCTTTAAATATGAACTTCAAAAGATGGCTTGCAGTCCATTAGTGCCAAAAAAAATCCGAAAAGACCAATTTCAACAATTTTTGTGCATTAAACAATTTAAAATAATACAGCAAAGAGAGTGGGTTGTGACACAACCAGTGTTACTCTGTATAGCTGTAGATTTCTAAAGCACACTTAATTCAATCATTCTTTCATAAGTTGCATTAGCTGCCTGGGTTGAGTTAAGTAATATTATAGACTTAAAAAAAATTAGATTAAAAGGCTCTTTGTATGGGTTAGGAAGTCAACCACTCATAAAACTTAAAAAAAGCTACAGTTAAGGATCTGTCTGCAACCTTAATTTCATCCCTCTGTGTACCTATGATCTTTAATTAGATGCTCTCAGGTGATTTTTCCAGAAGCTGCTGGCATCACTGAATATACAGAACAGGCATTCTTACTTGGCAAGAAACAACTCAATAATTTCCTATCTTTTCCCTGGTAAATATATGCATTATTTATGACACAATATTCAAAACAGATTCAGAATATGGGAACAATTCCTCCTGGAATTTTTCCATGCTCCCCTTTACTATACAGCATTACATTAAAGACTAGTGAAGGTATGTTAATGACATCCTTGTGAGAAAAACATGCATCATTCTCTCCCCTGTACATATGTGGAACAAAGGCACAGAGAAATTATCCTCTGTTTCAGAATTTGAGAGACATGATCTGTTTTTTCATATTAAAAAAAAAAGGGGGGGGAGATAAACCACTAAACCATAATTTATCTGTTCAGAGTACAGAAAAACATTATTTCATTACCAGCTCTAGTTGTACATTTTGGCAATCAGCGTTGTAAAGGTTGACTAGTCTCAGGAATCTGGAACAGAATTAATCTTATCTGCAGTTAAGCATGTGGTTCTGACCCACAGTCTTGACTTAATTTTAAATGTCCAAATTAAGATACCTGAGACTTAAGGACCTGAGTTCCAGCTGTCATCAGCGGAGTTCTGGGGACTGACTGTGTTTCCTAAAAACAGTCCTTAAGTGCTATTTGAAATATATTAGGCTATATGAGACCTCAGCTCATAACACTTCACAGATTCATGGAAGACCTATGCCTGTCTGCATTGGCGTCTAGAATACAGGTTGGATTTGGAGGGGCATCTCAATGTCATTAGACGCTTCTACATACACAAGGCTGAATCCCATCCCAAATTATTCTACTTGAGGGAAGCTGGAGAGCTGTTAGTTGATCCTAAAAATTATATCGGGAATCTCTTCAGCAGGATCCAGCTGACTGAAAATGTTGATGTTAACTGCTGGATGAGTGATGTTGAGGTATCCTATTTGCGCTGCAATTCCTGTTCCAGAAGAACATATGTCCCCTGTAGTTCTTTTGTCATATCTGCCAGCCACGTGTAAGACTGTCAAATACTTATCAAATTTTTGAATTGCATAAATATGTATATATAGATAGCTGAGTTGAGTCGTTCAGAGAATGACTGAGTCCATCTTGAGATAGACAGCAAACATAAGCCATTTGAATTTATACCAAATTTTTTTTTTTTGGACATCTGTAAATGGAGGAGATATTTTCTACAATGTGTGTTGAAAAAATGTGCTACATAGAAGTAGCAGCTTTTTTTTTCTTGTTTGTTTGTTTTGTTTTGTTTTGTTTTGTTTTGTTTTCTCCTGGGCTGCTTAGTTTAGTTTGCAGTGAAACTCTATCCTGATTTCAGCTCCCTATTTTCTTTCTATTCTACACATATCCTGGCGCACTCTTATGGCTTCTGATCCTTGTGCATACTCTTGTAATTATTCATACATTTACCTACTCATAGCATTTATTTTTTTTTGTCCAACTAGCTCTGGTTTCACTCAGGTGTTAGGTTTGGGTGTTTTTTTTTTTGTTTCAGGCTTTTTTCCTCAGGATACTTCCTTTTACTTTTTTTGGCCCTGGTTCATCATCAAATGATGAAAGTTTCTGTCTTTCACAGTTTGTGTCTTCAGCGTCATCTTATTTCTTGTTCCCCTTTATGAGAAAATATAGAAGACTTAATGATATAAAAAAGAAGTGCTAAGTGCTAAACACTGTAGTACCTCAATCCATTCTGGGTCAGAAAGAGCAAAATCAATCATGAATAGGGAAGCCCTTTCCTTGCTCTCGTTCCTAGACTCTTGTAGACTGGTATTTTGACAGGACAAGAGGTAACAAACACAAACTTGAACATAAGGAGTTCCATCTAAACATGAGGAGGAACTTCTTTACTTTGAGGGTGACAGAGCACTGGAACAGGCTGCCCACAGAGGTGGTAGAGTCTCCATCTCTGAAGATATTTAAACCCCCCCTGGACATGTTCCTGTGCAACCTGCTCAAGGTGGACCTGCTTTGGCAGGGGGGTTGGACTAGATGATCCCAGAGGTCCCTTCCAACCATGTATCATTCTGTGATTCTCTAGTTTACCAAGGATAGATATAACATGGAGCTTCTCAGGCAGAATGGCTAAAAGTAGTAGCTAAAGTAGCTAAAAAGTAGCTAAAAAATGGTAGTTTTAAACATCTTATTTGCTATTCTCATATGAAGTGTAAATTATTTGATAAATACTATCAGTCTTACCAATAATATATTTTCATATCAGCTGCCAGAATCTCCATGGGAAAGAGAATAGAGAGGAATTTGAAATTTACCTTGACCAAATCATTTCAAAATGTTAGCATGCCTGTGTAGAATGATATGTTTTATTTCACATAAAAATAATACAATAATAAAAAAAGTCTTAGATAAAAATAGTTCATTTTTGTTATTGTTGTTCTGTACAGGTAGTAGCCTAAACACAGACATATTTACACCTTTATTATTGACCTTTTATCTGTGTCTATCCTCTTACATAAAACAGAGTAACAAACTGATGATTCTGCATCCACAGTTTTTAAGACTATTTGCTTATAGCAAATTTTTGTTGGATAGAGTGCTTTGGAGCTGTTCAAAACAAATCCAAGGAGTAAGCTACCATCTGAGCAATGTGCACAGAGCACAACTTCTGATCTTATTCTCTGGCCTTCTTTCATCTGTCACTGTATATGTGTCTTCCAGAGTCACCTCTTCATGCTGTCTCTTATGCTGACAAGGCATTCTGGCACCCATTCCTAGCTATATTACATTCAAAGATTCTTGTATGCCTGAATTTGGACCTTAATTCAGTTGCCAAAACATAGAAACCTATACTATCTGAGATAACAAAAGGTTTTGAGGTTTTCTGCATGACTCCAAGGTGCTGCTACAGAAATATAGGAGTCACCCATAGGTCTGCTGGAAAATATACTATTCCCCTGTACATATCTTACATAATCTTCAAATGTCAGTAGATGCCTGCATTAGGTAACCGAATTGAACCCATGACTGGACAGTTTTGGGTCCCTATCACAGATTACTCAAAGTGGCTAAATACTAGTATGTTTTTTTGAGCTAGGTATCTAAATGACAATCATAGCTAGTAGAGATCAAGTCAATATTGTCAGTGAAATATATTGTACCAATAAACGTATGTGTTTACAAAGTTTATGAATAATAACAAACCCACGGCTTATAAGGCACTTTGGATCATACATATTTATTGGAAGTCTGTAAGCAAAACCATACAAAATAAAATTACTAGAAGCACTGGTCTGAATTTTCCAACAAAATGATGTAAGAATGCAGTTTGTGCAAGCAATGAGTGGACAAGGAAGGTCCAGAGACAGCATATGTCCTAGTGATATGTCACTCTGCACTATACAAACTGTATTTGTTATTATGTGAAATGGAGTTTGAAGGGTACGGATCCTTGTGAAGGATACAGATTTATTATTTTTCGTTTAACTTCCACACAACTAATCCTTGAAAGGTGGTGCAGTGAGAATAAAGCAACTCTCTTTAGACATGTTTTTACAAGTCCCTTGACCTCTTCTGCTTGAGATGTTTACTTCAGCAGGATATTAAAATCATTATAAGTAAGTAAATGGCTGCAGATTATCTCTCTTAACTTACTATTGAAATTTTAACAAGACACTTCCAGAAGGTAAATCCATCAATATTCAGGGTCAAGACAACATAGGATCTGCAGGCAAAATGAGTTATATAGCAGGTTGTTCAAAATGGGAACACATTATTATCACTAAAAAACAATGTAAGAATATATTACTACAAAGTAAGCTACAAGAATAACCATTAGACACAATTTAAAATTATAAGCTTCATCTCTTATTTGTACCATTATAGTTTAAATATTCATAAAAATAACTGAAGGAATTGGAGGGATAAGGAATGTCTGTTGCTGGAAAGCATATGGAGACATATCATATGACTTTGAGGGACATCAGGTACATATTATACAGTAATTACACAATTTCATTTATTTCCGTGTTACAACATAATAACATAACACCTCATAACATATTTTCAACTATAATATAGTTAACTCTTAATATCTATCAGATCTCTGAAGATATTTCTATCATTGTCCTCTGTCACTAAAACAAACTCCATATCTTCATTGATTTCATTAAATATGAGCCTGCTTTCCAGCCAAGTACCTCCAATGGATTTATCTTAGACCTTCTGTGAATCAAAAATTTTGTTTAAGAAATTCAGACCTGAAGCTTTTTTATCTAAAGTTTTCCTTCTTTATATCATCCTTCACCACATTAATAGGAACAAAATAACTTCATCATACACAAAAGAAGAAAGCATTTTCATTTTATATTTAAATATATGTCATATCATCTAAGGGTTGTTAAATATAATTCCTTCATAAACATTTACATCTTTATGCAATTGAACTTCTTTTCTGGAAAAAAAAGAAGAGAATGTCTGTATCAATGCCATGCTTAATTAAAGGTCATTTTAATTACAATGCTTTGTAAGAAAATTAAGAGAATATAACTATCACCCAGCAACTTGAAAACTGTTAATACTACATGAGTGGATATTTTTATTCATAACAAGGGGAAAAAAATGTAAGAAATATCCAATGAAACTCCTTATGGGCCAAATTCTGATTTGTAAAACACACTTATGTGCAATTGACTGTGTAATCAGAAAAATTAAACCAAGCAATCAACCTACCAGCCAAATACAGAAGAAAAGGAGAGCAATCAAAATTAGGTTTCCAAATGTATTCAGTATATTTACACGTAAAAGAATCCTTAGCACCATCCAGCTCAATAGGACCCTTTTGCACTGAAAGATTCATCAAAATTAACATAGTTAATTTAGCATTCACATTCTATTTCATTACCTCTTTTTTACATATGTTATGTAATGCAGAATTCAATCAAAGTAGTTGACATACTGATGGCCACTGTAATTTGCTTAACTGAACTGAACATAATTCAGCTAGATAATACGAACTTCTAATATTTTGCATATTGTAAAAGTTGTTGGTGCTTTTCATGACTGGAACCTTGTTAGTTTCTGTTAGAGCATCAAAGAACTAATCTGAAGGGAACATCGTCATATCTTCCCTCTAGCCTGAAAAAGGGTAACTAGTCAGAAGTAGAACTTTTAATATTAGCATGGAGCAGTTCACACATGTCCATAAGGGAATGAAACATGTCTGTGAATATGCATGTGCCACTGAGTTTACCTTTAAAGAGTAATATATGCAGAGACAATGGTGAAAAGACAGGAGGTGCAAGGATGTTTCATCATGCAGAAATTAATAAAAACAAAAAAAATTCAAAACCAAACTGTTGATGTTACAATGCATTGGATGTATCTATATGTATGTGTCAAACTAGCATGAATATGGACAAAACCATGCTCTCAAATTTCTTTTTTTTTTGTCTGGTGACTCTTAAATAAAAATGCGGATTTATCTGACTGTCAGAGTCAGATCACCAAGCTATTTTGGGTTATTTTCCCTGTTATTCATACTTCAGAGGAAAGACATCAAACAATCCAACACCAACTTTTTTGTGGTGTATGAATTTAGCCATTTCCCAGTGATGTGTATCAGTGAATGTTATTTATTTAGGAAGAAAAGGTACTTAAATCACTAACTGGCTGTATAAATTCAGCATGTAAATGATTCCAGTAGTTTTCAGTTGAATCCCATGCAGCCCCCGTGAATTGAACAGAGTCTGGCAAGACTAACAGATTAATCTCCACTGGAAACACAAATCACTCAGTATCTCTCTGAATTGCAGCCAAGCCCAGGTGTAGAGTGGAATCTATTCTACTAGCTTGAAAGCTTCTTAAGGTACATGAGAACCTGTGTGACACATGGAAGTGTCAACTGATTTTACAAAGTAGCAGGATGACAGAGCATAAGAATTGAATTGTCATATTATTAGTAATTGTTATGTTACACGTTACTTCACAGATTTGATGAAAATGAGCAGAGTGAGTGAGGCTTATAGAAAGGGCACATACATCTAGATATAATCCATGCGCCAGACTTTCCAGTAACATTATACCAGACATGTTTCACAGTATCCATTTTAGTGACTATCAGGAAACAATTAACTGCTTCAGAAAAAAAGAACAGAAACTTCAGATTTTACTTTACTTCAGAGAAGAGTAAAAACGTATATGCACTAAGCAGAAAATGAGACAACATGAAAGAAAATTGATCAATTCTTAGCAATGAGAAAATATTTTTTATTATTACTGAATATTTGTTTATATTTATAACTCAAATTACTTATAAACTGAAACCTATAACTCAGATTTATATGTAATTACCATTTTTAACTGAAATCATGCTGCCAAAACATACTGTATATTAATTTTCACAAAATCTCTGGTCAGCATTGTAATTTGCAATTTATGAAGATCATAAGGCACAGCATCATAACACTGTTTAATATATATTTAGTGGGAATAGAACAAGTAATATATTTCAGAAAATTTTACTCTTTACACATAATCAAGACTCTTTTCAGTCTGAGTACTTAGGAATCCTCAGCTCCTCATTTTTTCATGTTTGGCTCTTCTGACATATTTTAGGCAACAACTTATTTTGCACAGTGGATGGGAGAAGAGACATGCCACACACTGGCCCCTCAACAGAGAGAACACAGGGCAAAGGAATGCCTACAGGTCTGCATATTACTGTAATCAACACAGAATGTTGAACACTGTATTATAATTCTCACTGTATTTAAAGATATATAGATAGCGATATGTATCGTGCGTCTGTGTTTTATCTTCTCCTGGGTAAAACCCCAAACAAGGTACATAAAGTTTCCATAAAAACTGAATAGCCTTTTTTCCATTTATCTTTAAGACTTTCTGAAGACTTCAACAAACAGTGGAGCAACAGAAGGAAGAGTTCTATGCAGTGATCACCAGATCACCTCCAGAGGTGTCTTCCTACCTCAACAATTCTGTGATTCTGTGAAAAGCACAGTCTGGTAATATCTCACAATTAAGTCTCTAGTTTCACCTTTGTTGATTCTGACCACCTGAATTAATTCTCTACATGGTTAATGAAAATCTGAGAAGTCAGCCAGAAATGCTACATAATCCAGGGTACCAAGGATCCAGGGAACCAAGGAGGGACCAGGGAATTAAGGAGGACCCGAGGAACTACAGGCCTGTCAGCCTGACCTCAGTACCAGGAAATATCATAGAGAGGATCATCCTGAGTGAGCTCACACAGCAAGTACAGGGCAGCCAAGGGATGAGGGCCAGTCAGCATGGGTTTATGAACAGGAGGTCCTGCTTTACCAACCTGATCTCTTTCTGTGACCCTGTGACATTCTTTCTCAATGTGGGGAAAGCTGTGGACATTGTCTAGCAGGACTTTGGTAAGGCCTTTGACACTGTCCCCCACAGCATTGTCCTGGAGAAGCTGGCAAATCATGGCATAGACAAGTGTACTCTTCACTGCGTAAAAAACTAGCTAGATGGCCTTGCCAAGAGAGCTGTGATTAATGGGGCGAAATCTTGTTGGTGACCAGTGGTGTCTTGTTGGACACCAGTGGTGTCCCTCAGGGCTCAGTTTTGGGGCTGGTCTTGTTTATTATCTTTATCGATGATCTGGATGAGGGGATTGAGTGCACGCTCAGGAAGTTTGCAGATGACACCAAACTAGGTGGGAGTATTGATCTGCTTGATGGTCGGAAGGCTCTACAGTGGGATCTGGACAGGTTGGATTGATAGGCCAAGGCCAGTTGTATAAGGTTTAATAAGGCCAAGTGCTGGGTCCTGCATTTTGGTCACAACAACCCTGGGCAACGGTACAGTCGCTGGAAAGCTGCCCAACAGAAAAGGACCTGGGGGTGCTGGTGGACAACCAGCTGAACATGAGCCAGCAGTGTGTTCAGGTGGCCAATAAGGCCAAGGGCATCCTTGCTTGTATCAGGAAGAGCATGGCCAGCAGGAGTAGGGAAGTCATTGTGCGTCTGTACCCAGCACTGGTAAGGCCTCACCTTGAATACTGTGTTCAGTTCTGGGCCCTTCACTACAGGAAGGATATTGAGCTGCTGGAGCGTGTCCAGAGGAGAGCCGCCAAACTGGTGAGGGGTCTGGAGAACAAGTCCTATGAGGAGAGACTGAGGGAACTGGGCATGTTTAGTTTGGGGAAGAGGAGGCTGAGGGGAGACCTCATTGCCCTCTACAACTACCTGAAAGGAAACTGTAGAGAGGCGGGGGTTGGCC
>JAOTQQ010000001.1:158821971-158836057 GCA_026546715.1 Gallinago undulata | reverse complement strand
ATGCTCTAGTGGCCAAGATCATTGGTTTGTGCTGGGGTGTTGTGTGTGGGGTTGTGAGTGTGGGGTTTAGTTGGTGGTTGGGTTTTTTTTGTTTGGTTGGTTGGTTTTGTGTGGGGTTTTTTTGTTGTTTGTTGTTTTTGTGGGTTTTTTTTTTGTTTTTTTTTTGTTTTTTTTAATGTGGTTGGACTTGGTGATCTCAAAGGTCCCTTCCAAGCACTAAGATTCTGTGATTCTGTAAACTGGGGACAAGAGGCTGGAGAGCAGCCATACAGAAAGAGATCTGGGTGTTTGGGTTGATAGTAAGTTGAATATGAGTCAGCACTGTGTACTGGCAGCCAAAAGGGTCAACCCTGTCCTGGGGTGCATCAAGCACAGCATAGCTTTCCAGTTGAGGGAGGTGATTATCCTACTCTACAGGTAGGCCCACCTTGAGTACTGTCTGCAGTTTGGGGAGCCTCAATATAAGAAGGATATTGACGTGTTAGAGTGTGTATAGTGGAGGGCGACCAAGATGGATAAAGATCTCATGGGCAAGACTTATGAGCAGTGGCTGAGGTCACTTGGCTTCTTTGGCTTGGAGAAGAGAAGGCTGAGGGGTGACCTCATTGCTGTATACGGCCTTCTCAAGGTGGGCAGCAGACGGAGAGGTGGTGATCTCTCTCTGGTGACCAACAACAGGACACGAGGAAATGGTATGAAGCTGCATCAGGCGAAGTTCTGGTTGGACATTTGGAAAAGGTTCTTCACTGAGAGGGTGATTGGTCATTGGAACGGGCTTCTCAGGGAAGTGGTCATGGTACCAAGCTTGTCAGAGTTCAAGGGCGTCTGGATGATGTGCTTAGTAATATGGCAGTCCTCTGAGGAGCAGGGAGTTGAAATTGATGATCCTTAAGGGTCCTTTCCAACTTGAAATATTCTATGATTCTATAATTTGATTTGATAATTTGAAAAGTCAGAAAATATTGGTCTCCAACTATAATTTTCCCATACTTTTTAAAGTCAAAAATGATATTTGTTTTAATTTCTTTATATTAATAATTCATACAAAGGATAACTGAAAATAAAGAAGCAAAGTTAAATTACAAATCCCATTTTCCATCAAAAGATTCTCGTAAACTATTAGGTTATTTCTTACCAATAAAGTCAAAATTATTGTATTACTAATAGTACACCAACAGTCAACTGTTTTTTCTTCCTCAGCTTTTTATTTCAAGTTATCCATAAATGTGAAATGATAAAAATTGAGAGTGGAATTTGACCAATACCAGCATACTATTTCAGGAAGATTAACATGAGTAGCAACTCAACCTTTAAAGTCTTTTTTTTTATTTTTTTCAAAATTATAGAAGCCAGACAGTGCTTCTTTGACATAACTTCTCTTGACAGCACCAGGAACATAAAATGTCCAGCATAAGATCTTTGGTCATCTAGCGAACAGCCAGTTCCCAATATATTAGAGTCAAAAATTCCTTGTTATTGTCCCCTTTTTTTTTTGCACTAAGGAAAAATTTATTGATACAGTCCACTGATATCTAATTAGATTATGTGCCAAGTCCAAAGACAATTTTTAGGTTTTGATCTGTGTAACAAATAACCTGAAAATGTTTATTTGGCCCAGTTATTAAATTCACAGTAGGTAAACCTGTAAAGAATATGGGCCGATAGATATCTACACATAATAAACATTGAAACATTTACTATTTTTCCTTTGGAACCAATGCATTTCATCAGCAGACTTGTGAACAATAACATGAACATAAAGGACATAGCTAGATTCCAGAGCCCTGCTGCTGGGTAGAACAAATTAAAAGATGAGCTAAATCTACATATGTGTGTAGAACAATAAAAGACCATGCATTTTTCCTTTACAAAATTGTGAACCAAATGCAGTGAGTGACATGTGAGTAGACATCATTATTATTATTATTAGTAGTAGTAGTAGTAATAACAATAATAAAATTAGTAAAAGCCAGGTATTTTAAAAAAATATTAAGAGAAAAACCCAACAAATCTCAAAGATTTTGTTGAAGTCTACATTACAAAAAAAAATAAATTGCCAATGCCAGAGAGGTTTTCTTGTTTAGATGTTGTTGTTTCCCAGGTTTTCCGTTTGTTAGCTTTTGTTTTTTAAATATTTTACTGAAATTCCAGGGGTTAATATGATTCTAAGAATCTATAGGTTGGTTTCTTTCACTCATTATAAGAAAGGAATCTTTCTTATAATAGTTAAAGCATTGAAATAGTTTAATATTTTTCAAGAAACAGTGCTGAAGTTTAAAACATTGAAGTTCAGGTTAAACGCCTGCACACTAAGAAAGACCTTGTCTAAATTTCCCAATAATTCCTTTGCATTGACCTCAGGAAGCAGAGTGGTAGGATGCTCTAATTAGGGCTTTATAGGTTTTTTCATCAATGAAAAAGGATAGAAAATGAATCCACAAGAATGTGTACTAAGAAGGTAAGAAGGTGTTTGGTGTTTGGTTGTCAGTATGAACCACAGAATATCAGATTATTTGTTGAAAAAATGGTGCTGTACATGTGAGTTCTTTTTAAAAACCATCTGATGGTATTTTTTTTCTGCACTGTGAAAAAACCCTAAAAAGCAACAAAACCCTCAAGAAACAAACATACAAAAGCATGAAGAATTCATAACAAAGATAATAGCAAATATAAATGTGTAAACTTATTTAGAAAAATAACTTACCTTTACTAAAAGTCTTAATCATTATCTTTTATTTCTCTGTTCAATATCTTTTAACTTTTACAAGATCTGTGAGATCAGAAGGAACTTCCTAAACCAAAAAAACACCAACCCATCTCACAAAACTTAAGTTGTTATTTGAAAGAATACAAGTTAATTATTTAATTTATTATTTTTAATAGTAGTTACTGCATGGGTCAGTACTGATGTAGTTGAGATAATTGCTGAAAGGTGTCACGGTCTTAGGGGATGTGAACTTCTCTATCTTAAGTTTATGAGAAAAGCATTCACTTTTAATGGATGAGGTGGAAACAGAGATTGTCAAACCATCAGCATGCAAACTAATGAAACATCTAGATGGTTATGAATAAAACAGAAGTCTGCAGAGGACTGAAATTACAGTGTGTACTGTCTCCTTGCTTATGTTTTAATGGTTAAGGTCATCCTTCAGAAAACAGCAGCAAATACTAAAACAAGAAAAAATTAAGAATTAATTTGTGATTGAAAGTCCTATTTTTCTGAGAGGAAAAAAGGATCATTGGTTAGAAGAAAATATGGAGAAAGAAGAAATTTGTTTTAGTTTCAGTTAAAGATGAATCGGAAACCAATGATATTCCAAAATGAAATAACAAAGGTGTAAATTAATTCTAAAATTGCCCATTTTCATCACTCATCACTATTCAGCTGGAATGGGTATCTGTAGAAACAGAAGTGCCTTCACAAAAATTTTTGTGGGGAAGCATATTCAAAATACCAAAAACACTTCTATGGGCTGCAGTTGACCAAATCTTATTAGAACAGGGATGATTAACCCCTCAATGAAACTCTGCCAGATAGCACTGTACATAACAGCATTACAGTCTATAGCAGCATAGAAAAATGGAGGTGGAAGTAATCTTATTAGATAGATGATGGGATATTTCTTTTCTGTTGCTGGCAATAATTTGAACTCTTTGAGTATGGTGTACTGCTACATTTATCTCTAACAGCAATATTGTTTTTCCATATCCATATAGAAAAATTAGGACAAGTCTATTTCTAAATTCGAATGAAAAAAAAAATGATAGTTTCATGGTAGTTAATTTTTTTAAAAAGTACACCTCTTTTCATTTAGTGATACTTGAACTGTCTAAACTGATTACTGGGTGAAATAGTAGATGTAGCTGAATCATTCAGAAGGATTTTGACATCTATTTAAAACTCTGATAAAGGAAGGATAAAGGAAGATGAGCAATGGAAGGAAGACCCAAGATTGGCTGCCCTTTGAAATCTGACTTTTGGAGTGCAGTCTGCTTAATGGATTCATTGACATGCTTATAAACTTGTATATTTAAAGGTCAAGATTGAAATATGGCATCCTACTAAGTGTCCTAGAAACTTAAAAATTAGCCAGATCACCTTTTCTTTCCAGTTAAGATAGACCCTTCACTGTATCGCAATCATCTATAACACAGTGGAATAGAAAAAGCATAGAAACAGAAGAGGAGAGAAGGTAAGAAATAACTAATATGAACAAAAATAAGTCCTGTTTGAAGAACAACCTAGTCTAGTCCTTCTGAATTGCATTCTTATAACTCTTGTGCCACGTATACAGGATTTTTATGAGTTCAACATCACAATCCTCAAGATTTCTTCTCCCTCTCATTCTGTTCTCTCTCCCGCTGTACTGTAGCTTTTCTCAAAAAAACAACTGTAACTAAGGAATCAAAATTTTCTGTTAAGATTTACAGGAGTCTTCAGCAGGAGTTTTCTTTGAAAAACTTAGCTGTTCCAATTAAGTGTCTAACCAAAAGCTACTGAGTGCTCTTTGGAAAATCTGTCTCAATGACCCTAGACTCTAGCTTCTCAGGGTGAAAGCAGTTATTTTTGAAGATTGGGTACAGTTGATCTACATTTGCCTGCTTTCTGCTTAGAGGGAACAGATAAAGTATTAATGGCATGACATTATACTTAATATGCCATTTTCATGCTGTGAACCAAGAGGGAGATGACATGAGAATAAAGAGTTTTCTAAATTCTGTAAGTTGTAACACATAACTAAGAATAAATACTTTTGAGTTAGAGTACAAGGATTGAACGTATCTAATATTTTTGCCGGAGAAAAGATTGAATTTTTGCAAAATACATATATAAAATAATTTCAAATATATACTTACAGACACACACATATTAAAATATTTGAAATTAAATATCCAGGAGATTAACAGATACATACTGAGAAATAATTCAGGTTGGCCAATTAAAACATACATATTCACATATCCATTTCAAAATCCTAATTTACATAGGTCATATGAGTAATCCTGCCTATTCCATATTACTGAAATTCAAAGATAGAAAGCAATTGTAGTTAGGGGAAACATATCAATGTTTACTGAAATGGGCACCCTATGATGTGTGTGTCTATAGAGCTGACTAAGAGATACAGAATAGAAAAAAAAATCATCAATTTACCCTCTTAAAATCAGAAAGTAAAAAGAAAAAGGTATTCTTCGTAGACTAATCCTTTGGTAATGAGTAATTTATTGACTTAAAGTACTCTTTTTTGAGCATTAGACTTTTGTTTTATTAGCAAAACCTTGCTGTGACTTCCAACATCACAGAGACTGCATATTTTTTTTTTTCTGCTTAATTTCAGATGATTCACAATAATATTTTTCAAGGCAGTTTTCCACTTTACTTTCTGTCAATAAGAAGTTTTGAGAACTCTTGATGTTTTTAAGTAGATATGCTAAGGTATAAAAATGATAAAATATGCAGGGACTTCATTATCCTTTAACAGATTTTCTCATATATAATCACACACTAGTCTGTGCACTAACAACTTGCCTAGAGTCAATGAAAATGCTGCCTGTCTTTGAATTAGACCACAAGAGAAGAAAATAACTATATTGCACAGCATAAAAAAGGAATCTTCCCTGATATAAGAGCTTGTGCGAGAACTGGTTAACAAAAAATTCAAAGGTGCACATATTTCTCTATTAATTTTGTAATCTGTCTTAATGAAGTCCAAAGTTCAGATTCAGAAGTAAGAAGGCAATTGCTATCATTTTACCGAAAAAAGCAAATACTTAACTTCATATAATAAGGTACAAGGTCTGCCTCAGGACAAACTATACTTACTGTTCTAATGCTAGCATTCTTTGAGCCTGAGGAAAAGAAATCCATTTTTCTTTCATTACATCTGAAGCTTCTGAATTCAAGGAAAGAGCAAAAAACTCTTTTTTTTTTTTTTAAATTTTAACACCTAACAGAAGGAATTAGTGGCACAGATATTAATTAAGTGGCACTAGTCACTTGCTGCATTGAGCTTTCCCTGGAGTCTTTGTAAGCAGTTGCAAATGCCAGGTAATCTATTTTATTCCTTTATTTGTGTTTGATCCTTGATACAAATGAAGTGCAACGACCGTATTTATCTTTCTAACAAATCTTGTCAAGAATTCTTAGTTTTCTTTTCCATAGCAATAGCCTTGGATTTTAAAAACATAGCAAAGCTTTCCCTCTTTTGTATTAATGCTCCAACATCCCTGATGCTTTTCAGATCCTCTCTTTTCACCCTGCTTTAACAGATATTATTGTTCATAACATCATCTTCTTTCTTCCATAATCTTCCTTCTCTTGTAATAGAAGCATGTTACTGAAGACATCTTAAAATTACTTCTGGTCACCTGTGAGCTTAGAAAACAAACTTTAGTCCAAATTAAGATGGACATAAGGTCCTGGAGCACAACTCAGGAAGGATCTAGACATCTAAATCCAAGATAAAATCCATCTTCTGAAGAGACTATTTTAAGTCACTGCAGTAGAATTCATCTCATCTAACTTTACATGTAACTTTAAATGTCTTTGCTTGGTCAGATGGAATCCTACTACCTTTGCTTCTGCTTCTTTAATTGCCATGTGGTATAAAATAATACTGAATTGACCCAGTTTTCCTGCAGTCCTCCTTTCCTCTGGTGACATCATGGTCAGACTTCCCATTTCCAATGGTAAATGCATGTCCTAAATAAAATTTATGTGTGCATCAAGTAAGCCTTTCATTTTAAATTTTTTCTTTTGCACAAGTGGTCTTATAAAAGAAATATTGATTATTCATATTTTAAAATCAGACAAGGAAGATAATTTAGCATAAAATAACCTAAAGCTGTAAAAACATAACATACACATAAAAGGTTAAAAGAAATATTTCCTTTAAGTTTATCTAAATCTCACATTCCAGTCTTTCTTTGTGTCCTTCAAAAGATATAAATGTCTGGCTATTTCTTCCTTTTATTTATATTTTTTGCTTCACTGGTCTACTAGGTGTCTTAGTTCGTATTTTTCTCTAGATAAGTAAATTAGTCTCTGCCCAAACTTCCTCTTTTTGACTGTTCCATTTATTTTTTGCTATTTCTTCAGTCTGAACAGTTTCATATTTCACTATATCAGAACTTCCTTACTCTGAATGCCACTATTTAGGTCACCTAAAGAAAATAAATCCACAATGTTAACTACTGTATAGACTGTTGAACTATATTATCATCTTATGTTGTTCTCTGTCCAGAGCAATAATGTTATTATACTATATTCATCAAATGAGTTATACTATTCTAAATAAGTGTTAAATCAACTCATTGTGTATATGTAATGATTCTTTTAATTTGTATTATGTACTTTTGCTTATTCATCTTATGATCCTCTTTACTTATTCAACTACAACTACAAAATGGATTAATGTTTTCAATAAATTTTTTTACAATAACATCTTAATTTTTGGGGGGAAACGGTATGATGCATGACTGTTTTATGTGATGCACACAATATTTTTTATTATTTCTTGTCCACTTACCTAATTGGTCTATATTATATCTTCCCAGGTAGCAAATACTTTTATAAAATAATTCACACTTTCTTTGACCAGAATATGTCTCCTTGACCTTCTATTTTATCATTAAGTAATCACTTTCTGAGATCCCAATGGATTGTTATTTTATGGGAAGAAGGAATGAATGAATACAGGCAGGGAGGAATGGGAAGAAAAAAAAAATACGATGCTTGATCCATTGAATTTTTTTTTTCTCAGACACTTAGGAATGATTGTAAGAATCAGATATTCTGGTATTACACAGACCATATTGTGCATGTATGGTTGGCTGTGTGCTCCACCACTGTGGTTTTCCAGTCTCCCTTTCACTGCAAAAGCCCCTTCACAAATTTTAAGTAAATGTCTTCCACCCAATTCTGCATGGCAAATCAATTGTTCATTAAATACTTTTCTATAAGTGTGTGTTTTCCCTACTCATTACTTTAAAAGTCATTATTTAAGTCACTAAATCCAGACTGCTCCGTAGTTCAACATAAAAAAAATGGAGAAGAGTTAAAAACACTGGTGATCAGTGTTTTTGTGTTATATCCAGTTTCTACCAAGGAATAAGTTATGAGGTCAGTCTGTTAAATGTGCTGACAGGTCTCGTTGCATCTACAATGTATGATCAACTGAGTGGATTGTAGAGTATTTTGCAGGCTGAATAAACCCTTGCTCTGTCATAATCATAATTTGAAGAAAGAAAATAATTCAATACTGAAGAAGTAAACTTCTCTTCATTGTTCATGTAAATCTGTCACTTCAGGGTTTGGGTTGTTTTGTGGGATTATCCCTTTATATTAAAATTCTAACCCTGCTTGCTAGCTTTGCATAGCTGTGAAAACATTTGCCAATTTACTTCTCTAACAGCCTGAAGCTCTCTAGCAGTATCCAGAAATTATCTGATTTCTTTTTGTTGTCCTCAGCTTTTCTCTAAAAAAGCTATGCTGTGTCAGACAAGATATATTTCGTATCTTCTCCTTCATCCTCAATATTATTCTCCAAAAAGCTTGTAATACAGTCCTCCTGCTTTGTTATACTACTCATTCCCATAAAAATTCTAACCTGTTTTTTACACACCCAGCCATTTTTCTAGATCATCTGTGTTTCTGACATTCCAATGATGTTATACATAGTTTAAAAAGCACTTTAAAAATTCTCAGTATCAGTTTACCAATTTTAGTTTGCAAACTATTTTTTCCACAATTGTTGCCACAGATATTTAGCCATTTCCTATATCACTCAATTTTACTTTATTTCCCGTCATCTTTGGTGACAGTAGCTTGTTCAAAGTAGTCAAGCAAGTTCTTGAAAGTATCAGTATTACAAACTTTTTCTTTTTTTCCTCAGAAAATATTAAACGTATTTGTGTGAGTGTGAAAAGACATATTTTCTGGATGTGTGTAATGAAGCTCCTAGATGAGAATATAGTCATCCTAATTTGGAAACCACAGACTGTGATATAGTATGGTGACATTTCTTCCCACGAAAAAACCCAAAGTTAAATAAGGAAAAGGGGGCAGGGAGAGTATCTCCAGAAGTGCAGATTTTCACAGATTTTGTAGATGTGCATGGAAATCAATAGCAAAATGTATAAGCATATATTACCTGATGCACAGATTGGCCATTGACATTAACTTCGGCTGATGTGATTTACAAAAATAGTTTTATATATCATATAAAACATATCTCAGATATGTGAATAACTGTTTTATTTCAAATCTCACTCTATAATAATAGCATAATGGTTGCCAATGTATTGTACATGTTTTATCCATTTCACAAAGGGTAGAGTGTGCCTGTGTGTATATATATGAATGTGTGACAAAGAAAGAAAAAAGGAAAAAAAAAAAGAAAAAAGAATTTTTCTTTTTAATTAGTAAAAAATCCCTTTTATTCACCCTTTTTTCCCTAACCCTTATCTACACCTTGGGTTTGTCTAAGCTATCACAATAGATTGCAGTGGACCTGATTTAAGGTTAACTCAACTTCCTTGCCTTCCTCTGTATGAACACTACAGAACTTGAGATCCAAGAGTATCACAGAGAAACAGACAAGGCTCTGCAACTCCTAGGCTTCCATTTAATGGTTTTTGAGATAAGGATTTCTGCTCAGTGTCCATTGCATCCCCTTAGCTGTACAAAAGGGGTATATATAAAAAGAATCAACTCCTATTTTTTCTACAGTATAAAAAAACACATAGCCTATATAACAACAACTTCTATTAAGTGAAATAGTTTAGCTACTATGTTTATTCAGGACAGCTGCACCAAATGAAGCTCTCTGTAATGCAATATCATACCCCATAACTAATCAATTGCTTGAACAGGGCAATTATTTTTGTAACACTTTGCTAAAAGATGGTGTATTCCAAGGCTGAATACAACATCTTTATACATGTGTTTTAAATTGTTATTTTACCATTGCAAATTAAACCTTAGTCTTTCTTTTATGTCATAAAAAGCAGGTATTAAACTGTAAAAGTTTACTTGTTTACAAAAAAAAAAATATTGATATACTAGCTCAGTCAATAATCTTCAGCATTTGTCTTGTTTCTGTAGAAAACTGTATTTCTGATAAAGTAACACTGTGTATTAATCTAAACTGAAGATGTTTAAAAAAGGGTAATTTAATCACCTCTTCCATATGTTTATGATTTACTATAAATCAGTCCTAAATTTCACTGATTATTTTCCGTTGAAACATACCCCTACATATTTTGTTTCATATCCTTGCAAAGAAAGTGAAGATATTTCAGTGCTATATTGAAGTAGCCTTAAAGCATTAAATACTGTTTCCTTAAGCCTGCTTATTACATCTGAGGCATGATCTAAAAGTACTGCTTACTGAAGAGTGCTCAATTCAGTGTTCCTTTGCATTTTTACATCAAATATTGGGATGCAGAAGAGTGTGCCTCTATTTTAGGAATTTAATTTCATTGAAGTTTGTCCCTTCAGCACAGAAGACCTTTCTTGAATGATGGATCTTCTACAGGGTAGGCACTATCAAATCTGTAGCCATGGCTGAATACACTTTAGTAATATATTTCCTGAGTTCTTTGTGCTAATGTAATGAGCTACATCATAGCTGCAATTCAAGATGTAGAAGCTGTCTTATCAGTGTAAAGCATATCTGTACTGAAAAAGCAAACGTTTTCTGAAGATAAATATGTTTTTTTGTAAATCAGAGGTTGAATTTTTTTTAACTATATAGAGTTTAGAAGTTAGAAATATATAACAAAAGCAGTACCAGGGGTGCCTTTGTTGAATTTCAACTATTCAGAATAAACAAACATTGTAATAAAATTTCAGTGTGTTAAAGTATCTAATCTATTGTTCTGATCTTTCAATTTCTAACTTACAGGAAAAGCAGACTTTTTTTCCTAAATGCTGTTTATTTTATGTTCTTTAATTTTATATTATAGCATCAAAATCTGAATGCAAGAATGAGCTGATCCCGGAAATGTATCTGTGAACAATTATCACCTGCTTTCCCTCCCTCCTACTTTTATAAAGCTGAATTACTGAACGTAAAATATACCTTAACTAAATTTTGGTTATCTCCTTTACCTTCATAATTATCTGCAAACATTAATGGATAGAGTCTAAGTATTTATATATCTCAGATTAAATGGGTGCTAGTTATTTAGAAAATGAATACTTATTGCAAGGTTACTGTGGTTTTTTATAAGTTCATTTCCATAGTTAGGAAAAATGTACGAGTGTATCCACTTGGAGACTTGTAAGTGTCTCACTTTTGTAGATATTGTTAGGTGATAAATTATCCCAAAGGTACTCAGGAAGATACTCTACCTGTCCAGCCAACTTTCTAAGCCAGAGCTCATCCCAGCAGCAGATCTATGGGAGCAGATCAGCTGCAGTTTGGGGACCAATTAAGAAGTAAAAAGAACTCCACCAATGCATTAGAATTAAAGACAAGAATGGATTAATGGCAGCTGAATAGCTTGTCAGACAACTCTTAAATATTTATTTACATCTTAATGATGGTTAAGGAATGGAATACTGATAAACATGCTGAGGGACCTAGAAACCTAAAAGTACATTTGGAATATTATTTTTACCTTTATACATTTCATGTAAAACAGACTACCTGTATTATTGCATTGTTCTGAAGGTCATTGTGACACAAGACATTGAATTACAAGTGCTTGAAATTAGAATCTTAAATTCCTAATTAGACATCTAAGT
This sequence comes from Gallinago undulata, assembly GCA_026546715.1. NCBI lineage: Eukaryota > Metazoa > Chordata > Aves > Charadriiformes > Scolopacidae > Gallinago > Gallinago undulata. The sequence continues at coordinate 158,824,305 of JAOTQQ010000001.1, read as the reverse complement.
ATGTGGCCCTACTTTGAAATAGTTCAAAACCCCGCACTTCCAATTTAAATATCATTCCTGCATTGTCCATTTATAGAAATGCTAGGAACCTTTTGCACCACTGCATCAGAAGAAAATTATTTCAGGAGGGCCAGGTTTGCCTTGACTTTGAATAAATAGTAGCTAGAGATAAAATCTACGTTGTGCTTCTAATGAACACAATAGTTTGGTTGCATGCTGCATGGAAGAACTTGTTCCCTTGAAGGTGCAGTAAACTTATCATTTTTCACCTAGTGGGAGAGCAGTTCAAGGAGCTAGAGGATGGATAAACATGATTGAACTGATGAACTGGCAAGCCATGGTGTGTTCAGATATCTGATTTAAGATGCTTTCATTTTATATTCTTTTCCAGGTTCACAAAGAGTGCACACATATTTGTCATTGTGACAAAGCCCTTGTTGTGCAATATGCATTTTAAACTGTGCTTAGTGAATATAAAATTTCAGTATGAATTGCCTCAGCACAGGCTGCTCTTGTTTTTTATAACTACTATCCAAAGACACTTATAGTCATATGCTTGACATTCATTCTCAGGAAATAAAGATTCTTTTGATAGTAGTGTGTCACAGTGACTGAAATTAGCGTACCGTTCCTTTAGTTTTTTTGCATACACACACACACAAACATATATTTACATACTATCAAAACATGTTAATTTGTTCTCTAAAAGCAGGTTCCAATGATTTTGGATACATAGTTGAATGTTCCAGAAAATAATAGATTGTTTTTTTAAAAATAGTTATTTTATTACCTTTGAGATTGCTGTTAAATATCAAAGGAAACATAAATATTAATTGAGAATTAGGTTTTCTTTACAAAGAGCGTAGCTATACTTGTTTAATAAAAATGAAAAACAGAGATCTTCATGCTTAAATGAGTAGGGCAGCCTTTGCTCCAGCTACTTGTGAAAAAAGTAGCTGCTTTTCTTGCAAAACTAGTAAAAATTATGTGAGATGTTCTTATACTATAAGTATGCCTTTACAAAGAAAAACTGAAAAGTTTCAGAATGTCTGGTCAGTTACTCTAAAAGAGCCTAGCAAGGTAAAACTCTGAAATGAACATGTGCTTTGTAAAGCTGTTGTGCTGCTTTCTTTCTAACCTTTGCTTCAGTTGCTAATATGAAGTTTTTGAGCCAGTGACATGACTAGCATTTATTTCAGAGATGGATCAGGTCTTTAAATTTAAACTTATTAAAATTGATTTGGGTTCCATTTATGTAATTGAGAACAGGATTTTTGCCAGCAAAATTAAACTCTTTGGACCATTTGAATAAGGAAGTTGTGTACAGTCATCTATATTTTATTTGTATTGTGGTAGAACTGTCTGAGATTGAATGATTCTCTTCTTCCCCTCTAAATCAATTCCATTATGATTCAGAGCCAACAGGAAATGCAGTCCAAGTTCTTTGTAATTCACATTTATGGCTGTTGAAATACATATCTGAAATCTGAAAGAGTGTTTTAATATACACACATTTGAATTTCTCAGGCACACAAAGGTTTAATTGTAACATAGTAAGAAAAACTCTTGACAGTAGTGAGCAACTCTAAATACAGAATGGCTGCCTCCAGCAACTGGAGTTGCAGGAGTTTAACACAGTTGAGCTCCTCAAATATTCTCCTTTAGCTAACCACGTGTGTCCTCCGTGCAGATCCAGCTTAGAGACTGTTCCCATTCAGCTCACTCTCTCTCCCTGGAAGAGGCAGGAACTGGTTGTTCAGGAAGAAAATTAAGCTTCAGCAGCCAAATGCTGCTCAAGCTCTGCTTTCCACAGAGCAAAAGAGAGATTCTGCCAGTTGACGGTGTCCTGCTATCCCATGGCCACCTGTTCCTTGCATTGGGCAACAGCAGCTGTCATATACCTCATCCAGGCTTAACCAAGAGAAAAAGCAGCCAAGTGCTTTGGACTGACACAAGGCAGAAACTGTGGAGTGACTGTTGTGGATTCTCTTGGGGCACTGGAAACCTCAACCCTGGATCTAGTTCAAGTGCTTCTGATAATGTTGTTAGTACGCTTTTATGAAATTTCCATATCCTCAATCCACTGATCCAACCCCAATGCTACTTCAGGGAAAGAAATATAGCACAATAGAGCCTTTGACAATCAAGACAATAATTGCTCAAAATTATCCATAGATTTTGTGGACTTAATCTTAAAGATCTGGGGACTTTTGATTATTTTTCCTGAGCCCTTAAGTCAAATTAATTGTCCAAGAATGGAAAAGGAAGGAAGGAAGGAAGGAAGGAAGGAAGGAAGGAAGGAAGGAAGGAAGGAAGGAAGGAAGGAAGGAAGGA
>JAOTQQ010000001.1:158754152-158821871 GCA_026546715.1 Gallinago undulata | reverse complement strand
AGGAAGGAAGGAAGGAAGGAAGGAAGGAAGGAAGGAAGGAAGGAAGGAAGGAAGGAAGGAAGGAAGGAAGGAAAGGAGGGCGTGGTAAAACTTTAAAGTTGAATTTTAACGTAATCATCAGAAACCAATACCAGCTAATTCTTTTCTTCTGAACTTAAGTGCTTATTTTTGGAATGACTTCAGCTTTAAAAAGGTGAAGCTGGATGAGGTGAATTCAACTCCAGATAAGAATTAGTATAGCTGCCAAATGAAAGTTTGATCTGTTCTCAGACATATCATACGGATAAAGTTCAGTTAGATCACTGAGATACAGTGGGAAATTAATCCTTTCTGTGATATTAAATTTTTTATTGTCATATAAGATAACACAGTCTTAATCCCTTCCCTCTTTTACAAGTCCCTTCCCCTCATCGAAAAACAATCACTAAATCATCGTGGATACTTCTCAACCATCCATGACAACAGTTAATTTAAAACTAGTTATTTTGAGAGTGTAACTCTCCAGCCATCACTGCTGCAGTTTGGAAAGTTTGGAATGGTTATCCACTCAGCATAAGGAATAATGAAGAGCAAAAGCGAGATGAAAACTATTGGCATCCTTCCTCTCCTCACACTCTCCCTGGGAATCCATTCAGCAGACAATAAAAGTAGGGAAGTTCCTATATGTGTCTTAAAACAGCAATCCTGGTTGGAGGCAGCCCAGTAGTCAGCAGGAGAATGGGATGAGAACAACAAGTAGAGAAGGGGAAAAAGAAATATAGAGAAAAAACAAATGAAATGTACAAAGACCTGAGATAGAATGAATATTACTTTCAGTTTAATCAAAGGACATACAGTTGTGATTCATAGACTCTGCAATCAAACAGTAAATATAAGTGTGCTGTTTTGAAGGAAAGCAGGGCAGTGAGTTTGAGAACGACTGCTGAAAATATGAATACCTACTGTGTCTTACTAATGAGGAAAAGCAAGGCAAGGAAGGAAAAGGAAATGAAAGGATAAAGTCTAATGTCATCATAATGTGTTGAAAATCAGATGATGCTTTTTCCAAAAGTAGTACTCCTCAAATAATGACTATTTTGTCTCCAGAAGTAAAGAAAGCCTTTTTCTCTTAAAAATATGTCAAGAAAAACTGAAAATCAGTACTGAAGCATCTTTCAAGAATGCTGATGTTTTCATAATGACAGTTTTCTTCAAAAGAATGATGGAAATGTCTCTCTCAAAAATAACCCAAAGAAGCAAGAAACTATGTAAATAACAAGATACAAAATTCATATGTTTTTAGAGAAAAAAAAATTTATACTTGGTAATGATTAAAAAATATTTAATGATGTATATAAAATTGGTTTAAATTGGAAAATTTCCATGTGGGATAGCTCAAGTAGAGCCATGTAAACAAAGATATTTTGAGGACATAAATCATGAAGAAGAATCAAGAGATAAAGATAATTATGTTGAGTTCAAGTATGTTATTAAACACAAAATAATGATGATGAAATTGGTTTCTATAACAACAGATGGAACACTAGCTATGTTTGGATCTAAGGTTTCATGGCTCATCATCATCAACAAACACTCAGAGGAAAAGTGATAGACTTGACACATGGTAAGGGAGTAGTGATTAAAAAGAAAGTTGACTTCAGGTCAAAAGCCTTAAATATTACAGGCCATGCAATATGCTGTAGACAATCTTTAAAGACAGAATTTTGCAAAATGAGGTGAGCTACCTGAGTTAATTTAATGTTCTAAGAAAATATATTGATCTTTTTTTCCATAGGTTGAGATAACTGTATGATCAATATAGAAAGAAGTTGGTGAACTCTCCATACTTCACTTTGCCAAGTTCATGGTTGATGGAATTCAGTCAAGAGCTGAAGGAGAAAGTAAAGTTTAACACATACATGGCAAGATGAAAACACTTCCAAGTGCCTTGCAGGGGAAGGTGTTTGAAATGGAATTTGGTGGGTAGGTACAATAAAGGAAATAATAAGGATCTCAGTTCTCTGGCTTTAAAGTACTTCTGGTTACAGCATGAAAACTAATTTGGAAAAGTAAGAAAAAAGTTATAAAAATTTATTTCTGAAAGAGAGGACTACAAACTTGAGAGATAATTAGGTGTATATGGTAAAGAGTATTTAGAATGACCAGTGGAATTTATATCATCTTGTTCATGATGGTGATAGTCTGTGTGCTTGACTGCAAGAGTGAATTAAATCTTACGTTTGGATGCCATTGTATTAAAAAAGGAAAGTCTCACAAAGTAAATGGATGTTTGCTTGGAAGACTGGAGCAAGAAGAATAAAATGTTGGTGTGAGGTGAAACCTGCAGACCTTTTTCAACTGTCCCAGTCCCTCAGATCTACTTACCGTATTATTTGCAAATAAAACTTTTCATTTTATATATTGGGCAAATCCAAATGACATGTATGAGAGGGCATGTTATTTCAGATATTTCAACAAACTTTCAACAGCAGGAACATAAAACATGTAGTATCAAATATCCCAGTAGTCATTTAGTTGCCAATGCCGATATATCTGAACACTTACACAACTTCTTATGCTGCTGAATATAGTTTAAATTATGTGCCAGTAAAAGGATGATGGTTAAACCAGACAATTAGGAGTGAAAACAGCTGTTTGTGTTCCCAGCTCTAGAGCTGTTTTCTTCATTTCAGACAAAAATGTCCCAGGTTGTCTTGGAAATCTCTTCTTCCACTAAATCAAAATAATCGGGGTTGCTCACCTATGGAAAACAGATCCTTACTTAAAGGCTTCTTTTTAAAATATCTTTAAAATGCTGGACTTAAGCAATCTGTATTTATAACACCTTACACTGTGTTGCCTTAGCATCCAGAACTATCTGTGAATTCATCAGCTGAGTCTGACTCCCATAAATTGTGATAAATTTGGAGGAAGAGGAACCTTAAGAAAGCGAAGATCAAATGCACCAATAAATATTTATTTAAACTAAATTCACTCTCTTTTTTCTAGTTGCTCCCAAAGGTTTCTTCAGTTTTTCCCAATAATGTTAAATTAAATACAGATCATTAAAATAGTTCTAAAAATGCCCTGAAACTAAGTAACCCAGACAAAGCTTGTACATTTGCATGAATAGCAAAATAATTATTCATAATTAGTGAGTCATGTTATCATATTACACTGAGCACCAAGAGGAGCAATGACTATTTATTATAATTATAATTGTTAGTTTAAAAACACCATTCATGAGCATGGTGCTTTTACAGAATTGGTAAAGGTAAGCTCCATGACTCTAAAACTAGGTGTCTGCAGGCAATGGGACAAGATGAACATTACAAAAACCCAAAACTAACCAAAACAAACAAAGGGGATTAAAGAATAATAAATTATAGAGAAAGTGTTAGAAACATATAATTGGTATTTGTTTGACTTTAAAACTACCTCTTTAACTAACTTGATTTCTGAAAGCCTTCGCTTTTTTTTTCCTAGTGTATCTTTGATTTTTTAGTCTGTGGAAAGTCTGTGCAAGTAAATTAAATAAGACTGGCCTCATTTTTTGGCTATGAGGGCAAGAAGGATGTCACAATTCACTGCCATATATCTGAACTCCATTACTGTCCAGGACAGAGAGGCTACATTTAGCCAACTATCATGAATTATCCCTGGTCCACATTAGCTTCTGAAAAGGCTTGGAGCCTTGGACTAGCCCTTGTTTGGTCAAGCTCCAAATTAACTTCTTGGTAGCTGGTCCAGGACATGTTAGGGTTAATGCTTATGAATTGTACAGATGTCCATACATTTCCTTTATATAGTAGCCTTCATCTTGTTTAGTATACTACTGAAGATATAGATAGAGAGATCAGACAACTGAAGCCACAGGCAATTCTAGATACAGACAGACACACATATATATAAAATATATGGCTATGTTCTGGTCACCCAGACATTCATGGAATCATGAAATTATGGTATTGTCACAGTTGGAAGGGACCTCTAGAAATCATCTAGTCCAACTCCCCTGCTGAAGCAGTAACGCCTAGAGCACATCACTCAGGACTGCACCCAGGTGGGTCTTGAAGATCTCCAGGGAAGGGGACTCCATGACCTCCCTGAGCAGCCTGTTCCAGAGCTCTGTCACCCTCACTGTAAAGAAGTTTTCCCTGATATTTGAATGGAACTTCCTATGTTCCAGCTCGAAGCCCGTTACTCCTTGTCCTATCACTGGAAACCACTGAAAAGAGTCCGGCTCCAACATCCTTTAACCCACACTTTAGATACTTATAAATAAGGTCTCCCCTCAGCCTGTGCTTGTTCGGGCTAAGGAGTCCCAGCTTTTTGAGCCTTTCCTCGTAAGGGAGGTGTTCCAATCCCTTAATCATCTTTGTTGCCCTACGCTGGACTCTCTCTAGTAGTTCCCTGTCCCTCTTGAACTGGGAGGCCCAGATCTGGGTGCAGTATTTAAGCGTAAATATAGGGTAAATGGAGTTTTCTATATATCCTTAATCCTAGCCCCAGGGAGGCAGATGACTTCTCTGTGGGATGGATCCGGTCTGCAAATGGGGCCTTCTGTTCCCCACAGAAGGGAGTCACCCACTACAATTACCTTCCTTTTTTTCTTTGTAGAGGAAGTCCTAAGGCATGTGGATGGATGGCTAGCTCTGGGCAACTCATCAAATGGATTTTCATCGGCATTCTCATTTACCTGGTTCTTCATTTCCAAAGCCCTATACCTATTTTGCAAGTATAACTGGGAAGGTAAGGGGGACCAGGGAGGGTTTTGCTTGCCACTCCGAGACAGGACCTTCCTTCATTCCTCATTGTCCCTTGAATCCCTCTCTTCTGCCTGGTGACAGGTGGGATGGAGGTCATCCACCTCAAGTAGAGTTCTACTCGATGCCTATTCTTCAGGGTATGACTCCACCAATCTATTTCCCTTTCACTTTCTCTGATGTTTCTAAGTCTTTCTACCTCTTCCTTCAGGTCAGCTACCTGCCTGAGCAGGTAGTTTATTTGATCACACCACACACAGGCAGTGTCTCTGGCTCCCTTGGGGACAAGTCCCAGGCTTAGGCATTTGCTGCAGCTGGAGACCTGCACTGCCATATGTTTTTGCAGGAGCTCGGTTCTTCCATGTGGTGCATTCAGATCAGACATACAGGACAAACATACACCATCAGATTTCCAGCTAACATACCTGTGTTTCTTTTCTGAGAAATCAGTATGTCAGCATAGCAGAAGCTGCTTGTATAGGCCTTACCCTGACATGGAGGTATGATGCTGCCAGACTCTACCCTTGGATTCATCAGAATGGAAGCTCTTCAAATACTAAAGTTCAGACATAATCGTACTAAACACATATTCGTATCTTAAGTACAAAATACTTCCTACCAGTGAAGTTAATTAAAGTTAATAATCTTGTTAATTATTATTAATAATACTTATTATTATTATGTTACTATTTTTATTATGTGCCCTGCTTCTTGGAACAAATTGCCTGTTTGTAACATGATGGTCTTTTGAAACAGACAAATAATTAGCTTAAAAAACCTGTGTTTAATGACATCTCTTTTTCTTCTTTATATTTAGATATGCCTCTATGCAGAGAGACAGTATAAACACAGATACGTATACAAAAGCATATAGCTGTTTCTATGTGTGTGGTTTTTTATATATAAACTATTTATAGTACAGAGTAATGCATGCACATATATGTAAATCAACTTATTAATAAACACATTCATACATGTATATATACCTATATATATGTATACATATATATGTGTGTATATATATATGCATATATATGGAAATTTTTTTAAGTATGGGATAAAGCAGTCTTTTTTCCTATCCCTAAGTCTTCTTGCTTTCTGCCTCCCAGAGTTCTGTGTAAAATTTATTACACAGCTGCTAAAAGAGACTGCTTTCTCTCAGCACAAACAATGATGCAGCAGGTTTTGGACACTACCAGAGAGGTTGAGTTGATTTTGAAGCTGAACAGATTTGTCCCTAGTGTAGTATTCTAGTAGCCTATCTTAATCCAGCAAAGCCCCTCTTGTGAATTCTTGGTGGTAGAAAAAATATTTGCCTACTTGAGTGACCCTGTTTGGCTATTTTACTCGCATGGAACCATACTTACTTGGGAGTAGTAGGAGTAGATGTCTCATTGATTTCCACAGAGTGATCAACAAGTTTGCTGAATATGAACTGCAAAACTGGGAGTCTAGGGCTCAGACACACTGTGAAAGCAATTTCAGTAGAAGAAGGTATTTGAAGTAGATTCCCTTTCAAAGTCTTTTAAATCTGACTGTTTAAAACTTAATTATTGTTACCTTTCATACTTAGGATGGATTTCCATCTAACTTTCTGTCCAGCTATGCTATTTTACTAACAGACTGTGCTGCTCTGTCCCCTGGTGATACAAATATTGTACGTTGCTTGATATTAAATATGCAGCAAACAAAGTCTAATCCAAGCTTTACCTTCAAACTCTCTCTCATTTTTATTGTTTATAGCTGTGGGCTGAAGTCTCGTCTTTCCTACATCAGGTGCCTGAGATTTGACTCAAGGCAGTTTAACAGACACTACAGAGAAAGGTAAGGAAGAAAAAACATTTCTTGGCATGGACGCTCTGCAGCATCCAGCGCAGTTCTGCCTCTTCTAGAATATCCCTGGCAGCTGCTGCAATCTTCTTCCCAGAAATCAGTGACTTGTATTATTAGCCATTGGAGTTAGACAACCTCTTCTACAAGATTCTCTCTTTTAAAAGGTTTATCACCTCATAATCTTCTGATACATTACCTGCATCTCATACGTTCTTCAAAACTATTCCCCACGTACGTAGGCTCATAACAGATGTTCATCCATACCATGCTGTTTCACACATCAAGATCCCAGATATTAAAACATACAAAAAAAGTTGTCAAAATTTCCAGGACGTTATTTTCTAGAGTCTAATATTATGATTATTACATGGAAGGGTGGGGTGAGGGGTGTCTCTAAAACATAGCTAAGTAATTATGCTTTGAATTCTTTAATAATGGGGGGTAGCTAATAGCTACCCAGACTGGACAGCAGCTGCCAAGGTCCCTCAAAAAAGCCTAAAGTTGATGCTTACAGCCTATGTTATAATTATGATCACTAAAGCTTTAGCATAACTAACAAATAGATGGGTTGGAACACCTCAACCTGTATAGAAGCTGATTAAGGCAGGGAATTATGATAATTGTCTTTAGCACATACAGCGTGGAGATGCTGTAAGTGAGCAATTGTTTACAGTTCCTTCTAATATGAGTACTAGCAGGTATCAAATAAAACTAGTAGGTTGTGTATTTAGGAAAAAAAAAGAAAAACAAGAGGAAAACTCTTTGCGGGCAGTGTAATGCATAGTTAAGTTCTGTAATGCTCTATTCAAGACTTTTGTAGATGCTAAAAGTTTATGTGCTTCTACAAAATTACTGTAAAAGAAATCACGGTAGAAAGTCACTTTTGAGAGATTTAAATACATACCCAATTCAATTTACAAAGCACGCACTGCATGATTTGTGGTAAAATACTGTTCTGAAATGTATTACTACCCGCTTGCATCTGTTCTTCTATTTTTTCATGTGCTAACATTACTGCACATGTGAAACTTCTGGGTAATCTGACATGACTGACCTGCTGCTGGATCTGGCAAGGCTGTTCTTACATTATGCTCTGCACAAGACTGGTATCAGTGGCCTCCTTCAAATTCTGCCTTCCCAGCAATGATAGGAATGCATTATACTATAGTGTGCTATTCTCAGGTAACTTTCATTAACACCTTCTACACATTTACAAACTCAAGAAAAGTTATTTTCATTTTTTTTTTATGAAATGGTGTGATCATACAACATAGGTCATGCAATGTTATTTGTATAATTATTATATTATCAATTATAGATTCTAAACCATACAAATCGTAGGTTTTCTCTTGCTAGAAGTTGAATGTTTGTGAATCCTTGAATGTTCCTGTTACATATCAATTGCTTCATGCATTTATTGCAGCTATATGGTAATTAGATTTAAAAAATAATCAACAAACCAACTTAAAAAACACACACAAAAATCAAACTAAAAAATACCTAGCCGATCCTTCTTTTAAATGGGTATCACATAAGAAGTTTAAACACAACAAAGCACATTGAGAAATGTAAAGTTTATACTGTTGACCATATAAAAATAATACATCACCTACTTAAAGCAAATACAGTATCACAGATTTGCTCACTTTGAAAGCTAGAGACTATCAACATGACAGAAAAAGGAGAAATGGTGGGAAGAACCCAGGTCTCTGTTTTACAGTAAGCAATAGTATTTCTGTTAGAAATGGCAAGTGATCAAGAAAATTGAATCTTTTTCCTGTTAAATAGAACATTATGTGTCTGAAGTGTGGCCAAAGTCAGGCAAATCACAATGTAGGAAAAACATTTCTTCAGCTGACTTACCAATGTGCTTTCAACTTCTATCTAGCTACTTTGCTGGCAAAAAAAAAAAAGAAAAGGCTCAGCTTTTAGTGTACAGGTGAGGCCCTCAACATCTGGCCTCATGAACTCTTGTAATAGATATCCCCTACATTTTGATCGCAGAATTACTAATTCCAGTATTACCATATGAAACATGATTGGTTTGAACTGAATATTGTCTTTTTTCACTTTTGTAACCTCTATAATTACACTAAAAAGTTGATGTAAATAAGTAGAAAGTCAAGCATATGGTGACAGAATTAAATCTGAAATCACATTTGCTGTTGAAAATTGAGTCAAGGAAACTATTTCAAGAAAACTAATATCCAAGGATACAGTGTTTGTTTCAGGCCTTGCCCCATCTTGATCGTTCTCTGCTTCTGTTGATCTCATTCCTTCTATTGCATCACCTAGCCCATAGCATTTCTCATTCACAGAAGCTACGCGTACACAGACACTTCCATCATAAGCACATCCATTTGGAGATGCTTCTTTTCCCTTTTGGATCTTAAGAGAAGGAAACTGCTATGTAAGAATTATAACTTTTAATCAGTGACCTCTCAGACTGGCAGCATGTAGAAAAGCGATGAAGGAAATAGGATGATTTTAGCAGTGATAATCATTATAGAGCCAAGAAAAGTTCACAGCAATTCATTAGAGAGGTGACCTGTGGTTTAGGCAAGACTGAAACAGAAGTCATGTTGACTACATTGGTAGTGCTGAACACAGAATTAAGGGCTAAGTCTTGTAGCCCAGGACACAAAGAGTGGAGCACACATGCTGCTCAGGGTTGGCCTCCTCTGGGCACGCAGGGTACATTCTTCTGTCCACATTCTTCTGCCCTGGGTTTCCTCTGAGTCCTGCTATTGTATGATGTAATAGAGTTTTGTTTTTGTTTTTTTTTTTCAGTTCACAGTGTGAATAATAACACAAAGACAGATATTTTTACAACATTAAATGGGGTATATACACTGTGCACCCTGGGCTATACTTTGACTGTGGAAGGACTCAGCCTTTTGAATGGTTCCTCCTTTGTCTTTACTGTAGATTCTAGTGCCTAACAGTTCGTCAATGAATACTTCTGATTTTACCCAATTCTTCGACTGTTCTTACTGCTCAGCAACTTTTATTAGCTGAACTACATGAGATCAAAGTGACTAAGAATCATTTGCAATCTAGCTTTTTCTGATTAGAATTGTTCTGCATAAAAGCATCCCTGTCTTTTATACAATGAAAATTAATATTAAACATCTAGGCAGTATAATGTTGAAATCCCTACATTAAATTACTGTTGAAAACATTGACACAAAGTATGAGAAATAGTAAAAAATGTTTCTATGTTATTACTTAAATAAACTAGAATGTCTTCATTGCAGGAATCATCTCTGGATATATATGTATTTAAAGCCAGGTGCATGAGAACATATTTTGTCCTCAGTCTTCCCAGGGGAACTTTCCACAACATATCAAAACAATTGCAGAATCATAGAATTCAATGCAGAATCATAGAGTTAATGCTATTGTTTACAGCAAAATGGATACAGAGAGCCTAACGGAAGAGGAATTTTCTCCTCTCATAACAACCTGTTCAGCCTATTGGAGGTTGAGGTATTTCCTTAATTTTACAAAACATTTTGGACTGGTTTTGACAGTTAGGTTTTCAGGGATAGATTTGCACATGAAAATAGACCTGCTTAGCTTCATGCCTTTTGGCATAATGCACAAGTAACAGAACAACAGAATACTGAGAAACTGCCCTTATATACAACCAGAACAAGATTTACAAATCAGGGACTGTATCAACCTAATGGTAAGGCAGAATTTACTCCTTACTAACTAGGATTAATACCAGTGCAACTAACTGCATTTTCATCTTTCTTTGGGAATATCCAGATAGCACAGTGCCTATAAAAGCATATTATAATGGTGACATGTACTTATGCCTAGGTATTTACTCTTGCAAATGGACACCACTTTATGCGATGTAACTTTCAGTATTACTTTTAATCAATAATAAGAAGAATCTTAGCACTAGGTAGCCAAGAAAAACCTACTGCATGATAATTTTTGGACTTCAAAGAACTTGAGTGTTAACACTCTGGAGAACTTGGAATGAATATTTTCACATAGTAAATTAAGTCTATTTAGAAGATACTAAATTTGTCATGAGGTGGAAATTCTTATCTAATCTGAAATCTTTATTTGTAATAATTTTTGAAAATTATAATGCTGGAATAAAAGATTGCAAAGGTTTTTAGAATTCTTTACAAGTTAGAATTTGAAAGATAAGTAGAGAGACTTCAATGACCTATGTCTTTAGACTGCAAACTTCACCTGAGAGTTATGTAAAATGTTGCTATTCTTCTTCATTTTCCTAGAAGCCAGGACATATTTAGGTATCCCTTCATTTGGCTACAAAAAAAACAATATGCCACTGCTTCTCAGTTTGGGGGTTTTATCATGTCTAAATATAAGAAAAACCTGTATTTTTGCTTGTTTGTGAAACAACTTGGGGAAGAAAAAAAAAAAAAGATTTCACCAGCTTTCTCAGCCAAAGTCTTTGGTTTTTTGTGACAGCCTTTGAAATCTTAACTTGATTGAGCTTCAGTATACATATTTCACACATGGATGTGGTTCCTTCTTGTTTATTTCTGCTCCCATTTAGTGACACTTATTTCCATTCATTTAGCAGTGGTATAATATGGGGAGAAGAAATCCACTTTGGGTTTATGAGTAAAATAAACCACCACAGAAGCCAACAACAGCTAAAAGAAATACATCTGAGAGTACTAAACTGGGTGAATGCTTAGATCTTTGGCTGAGCTCAAGGTTCTACTTGTTCTAAGGAATGTATTTGAGGCTGAAAGGCATCTTGCTGTGGTCTTTGATTCATTTTCTTTGTTCTTACATTTGTGGGTGTGTAAGTTACCTTTGAGCTCTCCACACCATCACAATAATGAGTATTAAAGCACAGGAAAAAAAATAAAGTTAGAAGTCCATGGAGCTGCCATGAGAGGCATCTTTCTCCTTCTGTAAAAGTGTCAGTCCTGAGACAGTAATTTTTATGGCATTATCTATGATATCCACCTCTTTGTATGAAGATATTTGCATGAACTATTTGCTTATGGGGTTAAGTTGTATTGGCTTGTGTGTTGCTGTTAGTAATAAAAGAAGAGTTAAACTGTCTTCAACCTTATTCTTCTGGTGACATCAGAGATCTGACAAACCAAGTTACTGAACTTCTCAATTCAAGAAAAAAACTCACAACAGTGCTTCTCCTAAAGACAGTTCCTAAAAAACATACCTGTTCTCTTGCATTTGGAGAGATAAAGAAGAGGGGAAAAAGGATTTAAAGTTTTGCAAAAGAGTATGATTTCATTCCTTGTGTCTGCTCATTTTTCCCTATACAATCCAAAAATAATGTTTCACATGTTATTATCTATTAGTGGAAGCTGTTAATGCTACATATCATGCTTAAAAAACAATTAACAAGGGCACATCATTTCAGATCCTAATGATTTGAATACCTGCAGATGTCAGGGTTATACATACACTTCATAGTAAAATAATGTCTACCAAAACTGGACTAGGGGATCGAATGCACTCTCAGCAAATTTGCAGACAACACCAAGTTGAGTGGGAGTGTCAACCTGCTGGAAGGTAGAGAGGCTTTGCAGAGGGATCTGGACAGGCTGGATGGATGGGCTGAGACCAACGGCATGAGGTTCAATAAGGCCAAGTGCAAGGTCCTGCACTTGGGTCACAACAACACCAGGCAGCGCTACAGGCTTGGGGAAGAATGGCTAGAGAGCTGCCTGGCAGAAAAGGACCTGGGGGTGTTGGTCGACTGTTGGCTCAACATGAGCCAGCAGTGTGCCCAGGTGGCCAAGAAGGCCAACAGCATCCTGGCCTATATCAAGAACAGTGTGGTGAGTAGGACCCGGGAGGTGATCATCCCCCTGTACTCGGCACTGGTGAGACCTCACCTTGAGTACTATGTCCAGTTTTGGGCCCCCTGCCACAAGAAAGACATTGAGGTGCTGGAGCGGGTCCAGAGAAGGACAACGAAGCTGGTGAGGGGTCTGGAGAATAAGTCTCATGAGGAGAGGTTGAGGGAGTTGGGGTTGTTCAATCTGGGGAAGAGGAAACTGAGGGGAGACCTCATCGCTCTCTACAACTAACTGAAAAGAGGCTGTAGAGAGGCGGGGGTCGGTCTCTTCTCCCAAGTTACAGATGATAGGACAAGGGTTAATGGCTTCAAGTTGCACCAGGGGAGGTTCAGGTTAGATATTAGGAAATATTTCTTTACTGAAAGGGTTATCAGACGCTTGAATAGGCTACCCAGGGAGGTGGCTGAGGCATCATCCCTGGAGGTATTCACGAGATGAGTTGACATGGTGCTCGGGGATATGGATTAGTGTTGGGTGGTGTTTTGTGTGGTGTGGGTGTTTTTTTTTGTTGGGTTTTTTTTTGGTTTTGTTATTCTCATTGGTTGGACTAAATGATCTTAAAAGGTCACTTCCAGCCTAGGTGATTCTGTGATTCCGTGAAAAAACATATTCTCAGGGTGGACTGACCAGGAAAGAAAATACTTTTCCTATTCCACAGTACTAAGATTTACTTCCATTGAAACAAAGTAACTGCTATCATGTGCAGACCCCTTTTAGTTGGGAACCCAACAACTTAAAAAGAGAGTATTTTCTGGTAGGGCTTATTGACTTAAAGCTGCTGAAAGAAATAAACTAAATGTGCTTCTAGACGTAGTGTATATTTTCAGGTTCAAAACTGGGGAGAGCAGGCTGGTGAAGAAACAGTTAATGTTAAGGGAAAGGTGTAAAACTCTGTTTCTCTAGTATGAATATTTTAGGTCTTTGTAATGACCATGTGCAAATTCACATAGTAATGTTTGTCTCAAAGGATTTGTTAAAAGTGACTTTTTTTTTTTTCTGTTGGTACACACTGAAATAAACCATCTGCCATGGAATACAATATGTAGAACTGAAGAGAGAAAATCAGATTTTAGAAAGAACATGCATCATAAGGGATTTAAGCCTAACAAATGTAACCTTTAAAATTGCTGTTGTGTGTGATTTGGAGGAAAATACCAAAGTAGAAGCACTAACATGGCCTTTCACCATTTTTAGTAAAACACTGTTCTATATGACAGTTCTATCTGACACATTTTCAGTGGAACAGAAAGGGGGCCCTTTGTATTTGGCATAGCATACGGTTCTGATAAAATGCTAGGAGCATAAGATATGCAGAACCAAAAACTAAAAGATTTTTTACCAATTCTTTGTGTCTGTGTATCTTCTATTTAGGAGTTACCTCCAGAAGGTAATAAAAACATCTAGAGGATATTTTTGAAACCAGTTCTCATTGTCTAGTCAAAGCCACAATCATTTTTAACCTATAGTAGCATCATAAAATAAAAAAAAAAAAGTGACACTTAAAAATAGGTATGACCTTTCATCTGAAACTATTCTACAAGTTTAAAAATATATATTGATTAGTTTCTAAATGCTTTGAGTCTCAGGGTCTCTCCAGATTTGTAAACGGAGTTAATTTCAAATGTCTGTACCTAATATCAGCCAGTTACTAAAAACAACAAGTAACCTCTCATTTAATAAGTAGAATCTAGTAGTGTTCATCTCTGAAATTTTTTTGGTTTTATTATTGAAATATGTATTGACACAGTAAATCATGGCAACTTAGACTTTTGAAATTGATAGTTAAATTTCTAAGTATAAGACCACATTTTTAATCTTTTAAATTTAGAAATGTGCAGTAAGTGGTAATAGTTGTTCATACCCTTGATGCCTGGTTCGTATATCTGGCTTGTAGACAGTATTGCTTCTCCTAATATTAAAGGCATAAATTCAGATGTTATATAGAAGACATTTCTGTATGCACTTCAAGGAGCTGCTTTTCAGCATTCAAGGCTAACAGGCACATGGATATTATGGAGGAAATGAAGTCTAGACATTAATAAGTGGAACACTCATTATTAGTGTGTGCTTCTTTTCTCTGCCATTAAAATACATAATGTGCTACAAGGATCAACTTTTGCAATGCCAAGTATTTAAATGGAATAATTACCTTTGAGAATTTTAGCAAAAAGGACTTGAAATTAAAACTTTCCCTATGTTCACACAGGATAACTTTAAGCTGTTATTTTTAAAAGTCTCTGTTGTCAGAAAGTGCATTATATAGAATTGATCAATCTAAATATTGCTTTCTGTAGTTGGCCTCCTAGCAGTGCTGGTAGCCTGAACACTAATTGTGTGCAAGTGTTGAACCCAAGCCAGTTCTGCTTGCAGTCTCATTAGCATATTCATAAGTCACAGTTTCATGCAGGTGCCAGAAAGCTGCAAAATGTTTTGTGACTATTCACTGCCACAATAGTAGAAATACTGAATTGCTCTTTAAAAGCTATTATATGCTGTAAAGTAAACTGTTTAATATTGTAAAGTAGATTCAAAAACTCTTGAGCAATCACTCCATGAAGAAATGAAACAAGATATTCATTTTTTTCCTTTTTTCCTGCCTTCCCTTGTCTCCCTCCCATCCCCCTTCCCCGCCCCTCCCCTTTGCCCTACAGAGTAGAAAATTCAGATCAGGCAGATTAAAAAGAATGTTTCTTGCTTCATCCCCTTTTGAAAACTGACTCTGGTTTTCTTAATAGAGGCCAAGGAAGATAGTGTGATAATTACTAGATTAGGCAACTACAGACCCTGCTGCACGAGTGATAAACCAGAATAATGGAACTAAGCTTCTGCTAAATGAATCAGAGCAATCCAAACCCTCACTAATTCAAATAAATTCAAAATAAAAGCACATTCTCAACATGCTGCTGCCAATAGTGGCAGCACGATAAAAGGATTGTCTGGATCAGTGTATCTCTTCACTGCAGGTCACTTTTGGCCTTTCATCAGTAAAATTTTGTCTTTCTGTAATGCAAAGACAATTAATTCAATTATGTTTCACAATCTTGGTAAAGCAAAAAATTTTAAAGACTTTTCCAGCATTGTTAAATCCAGAGAACAGGGCCCCAGCTTATCATTGGAGCTTATTTAGTAGTCTGCTTTTGCAAATAAAATTACTGGTAAGAAAAAGAAATTCTTAATTTAGTTAATTTGACCATTGATCTCGCAGAGAATGTTTAATCATTTCTGTGCTGTATATTAGATTACAATGCATATTTTATTTCGTCCTGATGGATCCTCTTAAATCATCCTTCCTCTCAACACAGGTTAGCAGGACCTCAATGACCTACACTTTAATAAAACTCAATACACAATGATCCACAAGCAAAGCACACACACATATGCTTTTTTTAGACAAAGGAGCTACTCTAATTACACCACTATGTTTAAGAAACACACACCATTTATCAGGATTTTGGAATATATATTATTATCTTCTCACGGAGGGACAGATTTTAAACTGTAAAGTACTAATTTAATTTCACAATATCCTACAAATCCTTTACAAAGTTGTACACTTCATGTTTTGACAGGAATAATATTTACCTGAAAGCTATAAAAATCCATCTACATGCAAAGTATTAAAAAATAAGGCAACTACAACGTAAATGCAGAAACATCTGTATTTTTTATGCTACACTTTGCAGTACCTATATATTCCATAAAGTGTTTGAGATTTTTATTCAACATGTGAGGAGAATTTGACATTGACTGCCCTAGATATTTCCTAGATATTTCTAGTATTTCAGCTAGAAAAGCCTTGGAGGTCTAGGGACCCACACTCATTCCCATCACAAAGCTGGAAGTTGACATTCGAGTGACAAAGAGTGTCTCTGCTTTTGCCCTAGTCTTCTCCTGTTACGTGACAAAGAGGGAGCCCAGGGCATAAAGAGCCCCAGGGAGCTGGTTGTGAGCTGCTGAAACAATTCACTCACCACAGGCCACTCCTTGATGAGATTTGGGTGTCCTCAGAAAGAAAGGCATTATAAGACATTTCTGGTTCCTGCCGTGTGCATCACAGCCCCCTTACCCTTCAGACTCATGAGCTAGTAGAGCTGTGTCCAGAAAACTCTCCCTGCAGGTGAGTTGTATGAGTTTGAATTCCTTAGATGGGTGAAGGAAATATACGGGCTTGTTTTGTTTGGTTTTGGTTTTCCTCTTTCTGAGTTCTTAATTCTAAGCATCACACTACTTACTTTACTAGGAGGAGAAATTCCCTCTTAAAATGCTGAGTGCTTTTGGATGAGTTTGGCTTGCTTAGTCCTGCCAAGAAGGCAGATCCCCTGCACTGTTATCAAGGCACAAATTGAGGCTGCTGGGAAAAATCTGAAACTGAAGTATAAGATCTAAAGAATGGCTATGTACTCTGTTCTCAAGCTACAGTGAGCCAAATTCAGGAATTCAGTTTCATATTTAGGAACAACAGCTGGCTATGTGGCTATGTGGCTATATGGCTATGTGGCTATATGGCATGTGGCTATGACCGGCCCTAGGTCACTACAGGTTTTCCTGGCCCATGCATTGGCCTGAGGGACCCTGAAGCCAGATAGGTTCATCAGTGCATCACCCTGCCTGAGCTATTGAACAGTTCTGCAGGAGCCTTCTAAAAAGGAAGGCATGTTAGGTGTGCTGGCACACAGTATCATAACAGCACAGAAACACAGTTTCCAGAAGAAACCTAAAATACAGAGTAATTAAAAGTATGGGCAGGGTATGTTTACATTTGCTAATGCCAAATGTAAATATATTTATGCTCCATTACTGGGCACAGCCACTGGCCCTGACAAAAATCTTGTTCATTTGAACTGTGTGAAGTCTCAGAGTGCAAGAAGCACTCAAACTATTATGCCTTAAGCAGTGATGATGTCCTAATTTCCATCTCTCGAACTTTCCTCATTTAAATTTGTAGAGGTTGAACTTTAATTCAAGACATAACTGTTTCTTTTTGGTGTGTTCCAGTTATGACCAACTCTGGAATACAGTAGTAGTTCTTACACTGCAGAGATGCTTTGAAACAGTGAAACTTAGTTCTCAGTTTTGCTCACACAAACTGATTTAGTGGGTGTTGTCTCAACAAATTGGAACATGAGCTTGAGCATACTGAGCCTTGAGAAAAAATGATAGCAAGTTTTGGTCTCCAAGGAGAGTGTCTGGTTAAAGTAAAATATCCCCACCATATCCTAGGGAGTACTATGACTGTAGTTATTCCCTTTATAGCTAATGGAAAGGAACAGGCACCTCTGGAGAGTCATTAATCTCATCATAAGATAGAACAGATGAATATCCCTGGAGGAGCCTATTTTTCTCCATTAACTATAAAAGGATCCTAAAATGCCTGGCTCAGATTTTAGATGTCTAACTTTCAGATGTTAAATTACAACCGATTAAGTCAATCACATGTTGTCCCTTAGCAGAATGTATTAATTCCCTCCACAACCAGTCAACTCAGTCAGCATCCACAAGGAAAAGGCTGGAAAGAGAAAATCATTCCTGAATCTCTCCTGAATCTCCTCACACATTTGCAGTAATTGTCACAGCATACAAACAGGGAATAATGCATATTCTCAGGAACTCTTGACCCCAATTCTTGCCTCTTTTTAAGAGGCTTTGCTTTATTTCCAGTTTTGGGACTAAGGAAGGAAAGTGTCAGAAAGGGTATTATCCGTTATTGCGTCTAGTGTATATCATCTGGACAGCATTACACGTGTGAAAAAGTATTTTGCACCTGTTTTCACATCATTAAAAGCACCAGATACAGTTTTCAGTTGTATACCAACATCAGCGTCATCATGGGGAACACTATACTTCTGGCAGCTAGCTATTTGAGTTGTGGTGCATCTGTTTTCTGAATGATAGGTACAGGTAGAAGCCTGTTGTTGTATGATTTGCAGATATGCACCAAAATTTTGCTGTTATGTTCATAAGATTTCCATTTTCATAAATTGGCTATAATCAAATGTTCTATGAGCATTCATACAAAAATATTCTTTAAAGTTTTATTTTTCTTAATATCCCTTTTATTATGAAACAAAGAAGTTCTCTTCTTCCTTATTGTGAGGTTTAATCTTTACTTACAGAAGCCAATCAGAAAATAACTGCACATGATAGTGTGTGAAAATGCATATTTTGAAGAACAGCATTTTCATTGTAACTGCTGAATATTAAACTACCAAAGCACAGCTTTTCTCCTAAAATCTAAAACTTCTCAAGTCCTAAACTTCTGAAAAACTCTTTCTCCATTGCTAACCATTGAACTCCTATTTTTTCCTCTGTTTTTGGTTTGTATGTACACACACACGTGCACAGAATGTCTGTCTCTCTATGTATCTGTCTGTCTACCTACTTACATATACATTTATGTATATGTATAACCTCTTCAGTTCCAAAGGTGCAATTACAGGTCATTTAATGTCAAAACGGCAAGAAAAAACTCCAAGTTACCCATCTGAATTTCTTAATCATCAGGAGGGATTTTTTTGTCACAATTGTGTGGTAGGATATAAAATTCCATTCAAGGCTAGGGAAAGAGAAGAAAATCCACTTTCTGAAAACAATGAAAAATTGCATAATATTGTAGCACCTGGCTGCATATGGTAAAACTGGACCTGGGTAATACTTGTTAATGTGACTGGAACATATGCGGGAAGATACAAAGACCTATAGACCTCAGCAGCACTGTAGGACTAACAGAATAAACAGCTTCTGAAAAATGTCATAAATGTATTATGTGTAAAATAGATCTGTACCATAGATCAGCCATGCATGAATTTTTGTTCCTTTGCTATCTTTACTTGGCAAGGAAAGTTAATTTCCATTTATCTGGGACTTCTCTAAAAAGTAACAGTTTTTTAAGTCATATTCTAGGGAACGTCTGAAAAGATACAAAACTAGATCAGAGAGTTCTTAAGTTTATGAGTAAAAAAATTTCTGGGACAACAAAATTTGGAAAAGCTGCATGTACCTTGAGAAAAAGATATAGTCAGAAAGTACACAGGTATTTTGCATGATTTTTTTTTCTGGCACTCTTTATAATAGATACGGTAGGAGGCATCTGATGGGTAGAATAATAACATAATCTTATCAATTTAGCTGGAACAGTCTAAGAAGATGCCACTACACTCCTCAGCTGGAAGGTACTGTCCTGACAGCTGTGACCCCAAAATGAACCATGTGACTACTTCAAATCCATTTCAGTGCGAAGTCACAGGGTCAGCTTAAATCACTGCTCAATGTAATTTCAGGTGACTAGTTTTTTGTTTATGAACTAGCTGATAAACCAGTCTTTATAATGCAGAATTACCTTTATAACAGGTAAATAGTAATTAATTTCTAAACTTCTTTGCTGATTTTATCAAATTGAGGTATTACAGTGAACATTTCACCTTATCTGCAAGTGTCTTCTGAAATTTTTGTAAGTTATATCTATAGTCAGCAGGGAGAGAAAAGCCCACACCAGATGTGGCATGATTCTTTACCATTTGTAGCTATTTTTAAAATTAAATTCTTTTTGCCTTAAAATCAAATTCTTTTTGCCTTAAAATCACAGAATCACAGAACTGTATGTTGGTGATGCTTTAAAATGTCGTCTTAACTACTGTGGAGCCTTCCTTCAACCATCTACTATGACCATATTGTACAGGAATAAAATATATGAAACTATGATGTTCTTCATGCTATGAATTCCTGATGCTATACTGTAATTTCTGATCTAATAGAATCACTTAGTTAGATACACAATATGTAAATGAAAGGGTAAAGTTCTTTGTTGATGGGAAATATGTCACATAGATATTTATAAAGTTGTTCCGGCTTTAAAGATTTATATGCCTCTCATGATGTCTGTCCATTTTGTAAATTAGTAAGACTGACAAAGCAGATCAATGTTGTGTCACATATGATGCTGGTTTTATGTTTTTATCAGAATTATATACTCTAGTGAGTATAGGCTCGTTCAGACTGATGGTATCCTTGTATAGAGCTCTGCAGAAACAGCAGAAGCTGACCCTGACCTGCAGGGCTGTCCACCATTTGTGATGAGAACTAAATCAAAATTTCTTTGAAATGCTGTGACAAATATAGGTTAAAAAAAAAAAAAAAAAAAAGTGGTTATATAATATATAATTTCTACATCTTGAAACAGAGGATATTATGGAACCTAACCAAGGTAGGCATTTCTGTGGGTGTATCTGCACAACTGTGCAGTCTCTCTGTCTGACAGGCTAACTGTGGTTTTTTGAATGCTTTCAACAACTAATTCAATATTATTGGGGTAAATACATACATAAAACAACAATAGAGCAGAACGCTTTCATTTCTCTTGAATTGGCATTGACTGAACCGATGTGCTGTGAGCATGTTAAGCAATCATAAGTCGCTGCATTGAAACAATACTTCTTGGGGATCATTTAAAACAACTGTGATCCATCATACCACTACTTCATAAAAAGAATGGCAGTGTTATTGGTACTTTTGGGCTTCAAGAGCTACCTGAAGATCTGTCAACACTTCTGCTAAGTTACCCCCAAAAATGAAGTTTTGAGTTGCTTTGTTCTGTTGTGAAACAGAACTGGTACAAGTGCAAGCTGTTTAGCTGGCCCTGCTTTTGAAACTGCTGAACTGACAGCAGAAAAGGCAGGTGATCAGACAGGAGGTGAACAACCTGCACAATGAAAAATTTAATAGCTTGTAAATGGTGAAAGAAGAAAACAGGAGGTTGAAAGAGAAAGAAAGCAGCAGATAACCTTAGCTTTCAAGCAGACATTTTGCCTTTGTAAAATTACCCCATCTACTCCAAGACTTAACAGGAAAAGCATTTACTATTTTTGGAATGCTGGGTTTGATCTTAAAATGATAGAACTAAATTTAATATACAAATAATTCTATGTTATAACAAAAAAAGTATGCATATAAAACCCTGTCATTAATGTGTGAGATTCATTGACAGTGTCCATTACTATTACCATCTCAGAAAATCAGGCCATTTCCTTGAATACCTAAATACAGTTTGATGGTACACACTCTTAGGAAATCAGGTTTAAAAAAATATATTCTTTTTGATTATGACAACAGATATGATGCATTCTGAAAGGCTATAGAGGGAATAAATAAAGATATAATTCTGCAGAGAAACAATTCTAAAAATTACAAACGTAATTTAGAAAAAAGAAAATTTAATAGATCTGCAGTAATATATATGCAATATATAAGCAATTTAACTTGTATAGCCATCGCAGTCAAACATGAATCCCATATGTCTGTTTGGGAACTCCAAATAGAAATGCGGGTGAATGCATGGCACACTTTACTCATTTGTGTGGGATGCTTGGGTGTCAGGAATCCTGGATGATGTCTGAGACTATCACAGTTGCTGCTCCAAGGGAAAAGTAAAGCTTCCTAGTAAGTCTTTTGCCATCAGTGGTAACATTCTGTTAAGTTATATAAACAGTCAAGGAAAACTGAGTAGAACTGAGAAACTGTACTATAAAACTTTTCTAGAATATACTCTATATACATGATGAGTAAATTTCAATCAAATATTGTTGAATAACTAAGGATCTTCCAACAACTACAAGGTATGTTACCTAGGATTTTATATACACAGGTACTTAAGTGTGTAAACACATTTATATACTTATATTTAAAAATTAGTATAATTAAATATGTCCTGTACATTAAAAAAAAATAAAAATAAAAATCACACATGCAGTTTAGAAATGGAAAAGAATTATATAGCTAAAACCGACTTTGTAATATGTTAAGACAACAAAAAAGAGTATTGCCCCGTCACACAAAAGAAAAACAATGAAGAAAGAAGCAGCAAAATAAATAGTGAAATTGAGAAATAGAAAGAAATGGAGAAAATGAGTTAATAGGAAAGAGTGAGGTATCACTTCCACTATATCAGGGAAAAATTACTTGTGGTAATGCAGATTATACTAAATTCATGCATTGGCAAGTAACATTTGGATATGACCTTAGGAAGGAACCAAAAGAAACTTCTCCAACTACATTAAAAAAAAAACCAAAACATTTAGCTATATACAACTAGATATAACATAGTACCCACATCTCAATAAAACATCTCAAGATAAATGAAGGACAATGTATATAATATGTTCTCCCTTTGCTCTGAATGTGGCTTTCTCAGTGAGAAACACATTTACAATATCTATAGGATAGGATCAGAGTAACGAAACACTCTGATTACAGGGAACTTGTGTATCTTTAAAAGATGCATGTCATGCTTTCCATCTCCACAAAATCACTTATAGGAATGGAGAATTAAAATGTTAACTTTTCACTGGAGCAAAAAGGTAAATACTTTCACAAATTTAATTTTGGTAACATGAAATGATTTTATTGCACAACACATGTATTATAATGCCTTATTATAAGGGAAAAATAGAGCCATAGATCAAATTTTCCTTGTTTGCTGAAGGCATTTGTACGGATGAATACAGTTCCAGACTTGTTCAAATATAGGAGTATCATTGTTGGCATTATCTTTCAAAGAAAACCATAGAATGTCTATGAATCTCAAGAAATTATGCATGGTATATTACAAATCAGGCCTTAGGGCTGCAATCAGAGCAATAAGACACAAAGGTAAATGAACCTGCCTGATAAAAATTTAATATTTTAGATCCCTATATAGAAAATGAATAATTTTAGGTCCATAGGTCCAAATAAGTGATCCAGAAATATCTCAGTTTAGTAGATATGTGGTCTAAAAAGCACTTGCTTTTCACAATGTCTCCTATTCATTTAAACTGGTAAATCAATAGTTGTCAATATTGCACCTAGGCTATTGAATTCTAGATTGGCTCATAGGAGTTGGCTTATTTGTTAGCTGTGAAACAAAATTGAAAAAAAAAAAAAACACCTCATGCATAACTTTCATCAAAACATCTAAACGGTGATGCATAGCAAGTAGCAGACTTCATCGCTATTTCCTCTTTTCTGCGTTGCTATTTAATTCAGTGACTAATATACCATCAGTCTCTTATGCAGTGATTTGTGTGTAAGAAATAGACAACTTCCCTGTGCAAACTATAAAATATGATCTTGAATTCCAGTAACCTGAAACCAGCTGTAAGTCCAGGTTTCCCATTTCTGAGGTAAAGTCTCTAAATGAACAAAAAATAAACAAAATGTATAGGTACAGTATGTATCTGCATACATATTTGGTACCATATTTTGAAAAGAGTACATTTTCTCACCAGAGGAAAGGCTCCCACGAATGGGCAGAGGTATTAAATGTGCTGGTGTGAGTCAAATACCAGATTTCAGAAACAGAATTTCAGGTTTATGTTAGCAGTTCAGATGCTAACTTCATTCCCTCCAACCACCTCTAAAGTTGAGACAACCAGCTTCTAGGTAGCGAGATGCTTTGCTAGGTACACAACATTATCTCAGTACCAGAACAACTCCAATTCATTATGAAGTTTAGATATGTTCCCTATAATACAGAGAATATTGCCAACTCGTATCTTCTATTTCTGCATACAGCTATTCTGTGCATGTAAACCAGCTATTCAAATAAACATGTTGTATATTTGCATTTTAAAAAAATACCAAACAAGTTTTATACCCTCAGATCAATGCACATTAAAGCGAATTATGTGGAAGATCAACTTCTCAAGCCAGCAGTAAATTTAGAAAGCACCTTTGTATGATGAATGTTAGGTAACCATAGCAAGTTAAGTAACCGCATATTTGTGTAACCACAGTGTTCATAAAGAAGAAAATATCTCAGAAATATCTTTGAAACTTAGTGACAAACATTAATAGTCAGAGATTCCACTAATAAGAAATCAAACATGAAAGGAAAGCCTGTTATAAAAGCAGTAACGTCCCAGTTAGGTAACCATAGCAAGTTAAGTAACCGCATATTTGTGTAACCACAGTGTTCATAAAGAAGAAAATATCTCAGAAATATCTTTGAAACTTAGTGACAAACATTAATAGTCAGAGATTCCACTAATAAAAAATCAAACATGAAAGGAAAGCCTGTTATAAAAGCAATCTACTTTTTTGACAGTTTTCAAGTGTTTTACATTTTTATAACATTGATAACTTAAAATAAATTAAATTCTGTCTGAAATCTATTTCATGTTTATTTTTGCAAATTTATTTCATGAAATAAATACCAAAAAAAGAGAAAATATTAGTATTTAAAGATAATTTTACTTCAAGATCACTACAAGCTAACAGTTTCAGTCTTTGTAGAATTATGTCATGTACATATCAGCCAGCTACCATCTTATTCCAATAACATAAACCATGCCACTGTCTGTGGTTTTCCTTTTCCTTTCAGATAAAACTCACTGTTATCGGCTATGGTTTGGGAACCGTAATATGGTTTAAAAATTTTATTTTACACGTCATCTTTCCTTAATGTTAGCAAAGTCCTAGTATATAATGAAGTGTAATCACTTTGTAAATTGTGGTCTATATTGTTATTTTTCTACATGGTTATTTTACATTTATAACTTCATTTCTCTGTTCTTCTAAATTTCACAAATGGCAATGCTTTTATATTTGTTTTTCTTTCCTTTAAGAGTGATCTACAGTTTTCATTTTGTGGCAACCTATAAGTGACACATCACATTCTCCAGAAAAGTTTATTGCAATGTATAATACAGGTTCTTATAGCAAGCAAGTTGATGCTATAGTAGAAAACTAATAGAATATAAATACTGTAAATTGTAGTTTATTTATCCTTTGAAAATTTAATAACTTGAAAAATTCTCTAAGTCTCTGATAACTTCTATTCGGATGGTGGTGTTTCTCTGTTTGCTTTGTTTTAGCTTTTCCTGGTAAGTACAATAAAAAAAATGTTTTTTGTACATTGATTTATCCATATTTGTCTATGGGTTAAGGTTTTACCAAAAAAAGTGCATATTTGTATGTGGTGATCATTTTAGAATGCATATGCAACTGAAATTCAAATTAATAAAAAGAGTACTTCCCTACGACAGTAATCACAACAGAAATACAAAAATAAAATCTTGTCAACAGAATAACAGTCATTAGTAAGCACTATAAAATTAAAAGTATGTGATATTATTAATTATGTCTAAATAACAAACATCTTTAAAATTCACAGTTATGTGATGAAAAATATGCATGCATTTAGCATCATTTTGATGAGACTGGTGTAAATTGTAGATAAAACTGATGAAAAACAGACAAAAAGCATACTCTACATACTGCCCAAGTGATTCAAAAGCTAATGTATTGGCCAACAGTATTATTTTTTTTAGTGTGAGCATCTAGTTCTGTAGTAGTACTTCTTTGCACATACAAAATACATTTACAGTCTTGCTAGTCACTACTGTTTTCTCTGATGTTACAACATTCTATCTCTACTGTTTACTGATCTCATTCATTTTTCATTGAAGTGATGAGAGTCTTCAGACTGAGTGCAATGTATTCTGGAATAGTTCAATAAATATAAAGACAGGTTTGGTTTGGGAATCAGTTAAATTCTGTACATAATATACATATAATCTCTATATACAATAATATACCTACTGTGAATGTTGGAAAAATATACCTGATAATATACCTACTGTAAATGCTGGAAAGACTGCTATTAACTTCAATGGCTTTTGATCTAGCATTTTAAGTTCATGATATCACAAAGTAACTTTGAAAATAGAGAGGTACATTCCCCATTGTCAACCACAAAAGCCCAGTCTCACACATCTAATACATCTGTCTAATTACAAATGTTGTGAATGTATCCTGTCAGTAAATATCAGAAGACATTTGTACTTGAAGTTATGAAAATGTAATTTCTCCTACTTACATAGTGTCACCCATCTATTATATTAAAGACAAGAGATTATACATAGAAAAACCAGACAAAGAAACAAAATTTTAGCTCACCAATTAACCCTCTCTTTATTCTTGGAAGAGTCAGGTGGAATTTTTCACCCTTACATTTCAAAGTGGTACACAAAACGGTTTCCTAAATTTTTCACAAATGTCTTTTAAAAATCAACATGTTCATGGTGTTAACACTTAGGGTGTTTCTTAATGAAGCATCTGATTTTAATGAAATTTATTTCTGTATTATGTTGGTGCTTTGGAAAATAAAAATATTTAAAAAAATATTTTTGACATCTTTATGAAACCTCATTCACTGAGAAATTAGGAAGAAAGCATTATTTAAACATATGGTCTTCTTGTTGAAACAAGGCATCATACAAGTCGCTATCTAGATTTTGTCTGCAGTCTTCTGAAGCTGCAAAGATGCTTCTCAGCCCTGGCTATGCAGTAGATTAACCAATATAGCAGGTAAAGCTGCTTGCTGTGGAAGCCAATTACAAGTAAAACAATTTCTAAAGTAGCAAATTGCAATAAGATGACTTGGACATGTGCTTCTTTTCTCCTACACATGACCCAAATTCTTAGGAGATTAGTTGAGATCATAGAATTGTAGATTTTCCTAGATTGGAAGAGATCTTTCAGATCATTTAGACCAACTGTCAACCTAACACTGACAAAACCCATCACTAAACCATGTCTCTAAGATCTACTTTCTCTTCCATGTTTAAAAGTTATGGTTCTGCACAAAAGCAGAAAGATCTCCTCAGCAGACCACTTTGTTTTCCTCAAATTCATAATAATGTGAAAGCCTCAGGCACTTTATGGGTTCTCTCTACTCTGTTCTCATTTTAACTACAAATATAAAAGAGTGAATATACATCTATATAAATATGTCTGACTGAGCTTATGATGTATTTACAATATATTTTAACACTGCTGCTAAGCCATTTATGCTGAACACATGAAAATTATTTTATTTTTTTTAGATCCCAAATAAATATATGTGTTTTTAAATCCTACTTTCCCCAGTTGTGAGGAAAGTCCTAAAATATTTGGTGTAACTGGGTTGCATTAGGGATGATACTTGTTTCCTATGAATAATGCAGTTATCCAAAATCAAGTATTTAAAATGCTTTCATAAGGTACCACATTGCTCATATCTATTCAGTTTTACTTTCATCATCAAACAACACCTGTATAAGACCAAATAGACTCTTTAAGGTGTTCTTTTTGCTAGGTAACTCTCTGTCTCTGATACTAACCAAGATGTATAGTATTTGCCTTCTTTTATCATGATGTAATCTCTTATACCTTTAAAATAAAAGTACACTTATTTTGTTGGGAGCAAGAGTTTCTAGAGGAAGAATTCTGCTGGAAGATGACTCATCATTCTGCAAGCAGATGAAAACCCATGGATGCATCCTCATGTTAAGAATCCAGATAAAGATAGAAAACAGCTTTTCCCATGTATCTGTTGAGTTAGACCTTTCAGGCTGGGACTCAGCTTTCAAATCACAAAAAATTTAAGTGTTACCATGGAGATGGCTACAGATTAAATAGGTGCCAAATATCACCCATCCAACATATATCTAGGTGTGCTTCAACTACCCACTAGCAGGCATCCCACACCACTGGAAGTACTCTAGCATACTGGAGGCATCTGCAGAGCTCACAGGCAGGTTGCAGGACCTGCAGTAGACTACCATAGGGTATTTCAGATCTGCATAGCTGTGGACGACTGAATGTTTCTACCTCTTAATCAAGAAAGAGAGATTGTTCTTTTCCATATCATGAAGGTACTCATGCTTTGACTAAAAGACTCATTTTTTTCCCTCTTGGCCCAATATGTTACACAATACAGAACAAAGCATGCCTATCTTAACATCGATAAAGCGATTAGAGTTTGAAACTAAAATAAGCTAGTAGGAATTAAGAAAAAAATATTAAAAATAAGCTAAGGGAATACAGGGAGCAGAAACTCTTAAAGGTGGAATAAGAAAAGAAGTAAAGCCTTAGGTGAAACTTGCATAATTACTTAAAATTAATTGTTCAACACTTTCACTGAAAAATTTTTACATAGGTCCCCAGTCAATAAGAATCAACTGTTGGTCCCTTATATACATATCTGAATTGTCAAGATTTTTAAAAGAGGAAAGTAAGTCCCTTCATTTCTGAACCTTTTCTAATGGTTAATTTTATCAGTGTTTTCCTCAGAATTTCATTTTTCTGAAGAATACTGAAGTGGTTCCCCATGAAAGCACCATTTCATTTTATTTTTTTTTTACTTTCCTATACCTTCACAGTTTTACATGTGTCTACTCACTAAATTTAAATTGTATTTGTGTATCAACTCCATTGTATTAGTAAAAATCAATACAATAAGACTCAGGGAAGACCCATACAACTTTAGAGACTGAAGAGAAACAAAAAAGTTGTAAAATTTAAATATTATAGAAATAATAACTATTTTATGTGACAAATTGTGGTTTCACTCCTCACTGGGCCTATCTTGCCTTCTACTGCACGTCTGTTTCTTGACTTGAGTGAATTAATATCCCAGGTTTGTAGAAAAAAAACTCACTAAATTTCACAGCCCTTTCCTTCTAACAGTCACATTTGAACTTCTCTCCAACCAAATCAAAGTTTATCTATTTTTCTACGTTAGAAATTTGGCTTATGGATAAGTGTTGTAACAAGATTAAAAACTGGAAATAGAAGAATATTGTCACTGTTCAGAAAGATCCATCAGCTGCTAAAAGATATAATTCTTATTGAAATATATGGTATATCTAAAATATGGGTTAAAAAAATTCATGGGAGAATATGAAATCATGCCCTAGAAAAAAGCAGCTAAGCTAAGCATAGCAAGGACACATCAAGTTAAAAAATAACTCTGAACGTGAATATAGTACAGGTAAAAAGGGAAACTGTCATTTTCCAATAGAGGAAAAAACATTTTTTCAATAAGAAAAAAAAAATCCCTTAGTCAATTCATTTCTATTTGTGGAACTTGACATAATGCTGAATGGAAAAAATGTAGTGTTCAGTTAACTAGAGAAATATTGTGTTAGCAGCAGCTAGCAATATTCAACACATTTCAAGTTTCTCCTGTGAACAAAGCTAGTTAATTACATTTACAAATAGAATGGGTAGTAGAAGAACAAATGATTGTATCTGAAAAGATCTTAAGCTTCAGATGACACATTTACTGTATTTACAAGTATTTAAGTCCTGGAAGTCAATTGTGTCAAATTAAACCTTTTCATCTGAGGTAATAACATATAGTAATTGCAGAGTATTAAAAAAGCTTTCAACTTAGAGGAATGCATGAAAATCATCTGGTAAATTAATAACTCAAACCAATTTTCTGTAGTGTAAGTGTCCAGGCAACAGAATGTCATGGCAGATGTTCTGAGGTAAGTATTTTTGAGGAACATATTGAATGCAAAACTGAATTATATCACAAATAGAATTCTTGATTTATCTACTATGGAACAGTTAGTATGATGCTACTTAAACCTAACAACACAACATCTTGACAACAGAAAATACTTCTGCAAACTTTTTCACTCCAGTGTTTTGATGCTTAAAAAATCTGTGGCCAATAATAATAGCGCAAAGTATTAACTATTTGCTACATACTGATAATGTAGCAAAAAAAAACCCATATGGAATGAAGAAACTCAACAAAATTCTAGGTTCATCAAATGATCTGAAAGTAGATCTATTTGTTGAAGTTTGTGCATCTGAATTTTCTTATTGCTAAAAAACCTGGAGAAAAAAAAAACTTTATTTTTGACCCAGAAAAAAAAAATTTTGTTCTTGAGAAAAAATTACTTGTAGGATATTCTTCTTGTGTGGTAGAAAAATAATAAGTGAATCAAATGTCTTCCCTCAAAGATCATTTTTAACCAAAGAAACAAAGTTGTTCAATTACTTATTAAAGAATTCAAATGTAGATATAAACCAAAGTATTAAAAAAATACTTTAATGTGTTGTAGTTTTCAGATACAAAGATATTTTATTCCTCTGAGAAAAGCTCTGCATAGGTTTTCCTGGAAATTAACATGTTCATAGAAATACCACCTATACTCAACTGTAAAGTTTCCACACCTTTACCACAGAGCTTTTTCAAGAGGCACATTTAGTAGTTAATAAAAGCAGCATCTTCTCACTTCCACTCACAATCACAACTATAGATACCTGTTTACTTTTTAAAAGCAATAATTATATCAACATTTTGGCTTATATTATTATTTGATTAACTTCAATTCAGCTAGCTAGTTGTGAAGAAATGTAGTGAGCCAACATAGATGAACACAGGTGAACTTATAAATAATTATTATAAGACAGCTTAATAATAAATATTAGCCCAATACTTGCATTTATTCATTTTGATACGATTTCATTTGTGCAGTTACTGGGGACTGTACACTCCTGGAAAGTGCCAGAAGGACAGGACTACTTTTTCCCTACTTCTGTAACTTAAGTCCTCATTAAAATACTGAGAAAACTCACTTCCTTTCTTGACAGGTTTTTCTGCCTGACAAAAAATGATGATTGCCTATATCAATCATGAGTTCATGGCTGTGGGTTTGGGGATGGGGGTTGGTTTTTCTTTGCTTGTTTCCTCAGCGGTGAAGGCAGTCAAATAAAGTACTTGCCTTTAAAATAAGCCCTTATAGATATAAGTTTTCAGTTGAGCAGAAGGATTAAAAGGCATGTTCTACCTGTATGACATTTCTTGCGAGATCAAGGTATTAACTTGTACATAAGTGTAGGAGAATGCATACGAGCATGCTGAGTCCCTGTGCTAAAAACTCCTGAAATGCTTTTTCACTGAGGATGTGAAACATTTTATTTTTTATTAAGATAATAAAAAGTATTAGTCACATTACAGATTAATTACAAGTACAATTTATAATCCGTACTATAAAATGAAGCTCTTCGGTTAGCTGAATTCAGAAATCCACCTGAAAATGTAATTTTCCCTTATGTTTGCAGGTCTATAACATAAAAATTAATGTTTTTCTGTGTTAAAAATTTTGCTTAGAAGTGAAACATATGCCATACTTTAGCCCAGAGAAAATTTTTCTAGAACAAGCTTTTTGAATTAAAATGAAAAATCCATTTGTTTACTTGAGACAAAAAATATTATCATTATTTTGTGGAAATTTTGAAAATAATATTGTATTAAATATATATATGAATGAACTTATCCAAACTCTAGCATTATCCCCTTTTTTAAAAGTATCTCACTGTTTCTAGTATGCAAAATATGAAATAAAATAAATATGTCCAATAAAGGTGAAATCCTAAAATCCTATATTTACTCTAACTGCCTTCTTTCATTTATTCATCACTAGACTGGGACCTCAGGAAAACTGGTTCAAATATTTAGAAGTATCAGCATGGATGTTTCTCCTGGTATACTACCATTCCACCCTTTCATGTCCATGAGGAAATGCAAACGTCACTTGAGAGCTGATAAGGAGTATTAGAATATACCAGCCCATTGCATTGAGTAATGTCTAGTAATCAGTAATAAGGGATTAGAGTAGCCCACTACATCTAGTGATGTCCAACAGATAAAGATAGGTAGACAGACAGAGACTGTTTCTGTAAACTCTCAGTTCTCTGGAATAAATTTGCCACACTGTACAAACTTTACTCTGTGTATATCCCTGACAAATTTATGCAAAATATTCTCTTCCTTCTGTACAAATACCCTCTGGTTTCTTGCTCTACAAATCTTACTTATTTGTCAAAGCTCTTCCTAAACTCTCTTGTCATGTTTCCATTCTCAGAACCAAACATATAATCAAGCAAGAATTCACTAGAAAATTTTTTTTCCAAAACATTCCTTTTTAATGATTTTTGATTTTTTAATTTTTTAATATTTTTTTTTAGTCTATAAATGTACCAGTTATCTCGACAGGCATCCGTAAATAACTGTTTTCTGATCTCATGTTTCTGTGATTTAATAAGCATGTTATAGACATTTCTATTTTTCAATATTTTTATTTTTTGTATTTTAAAATAATAGCCTAATAATATTTTCTAGTTAATTAATATATTAATTAGTATTAAAATATTTTATAACAATAATGTCTAATAATAAGAATACATAGTTTTTCTAATTAGATTAGATTATTAATGATAGAACAAAAATATTGTTAAGATTTCTCTTTGCCATCATGCAAGATAACATTATCTTTGTCTGATGAAATTTAGGAACTGTTCCTGAGCAAGTCTTTTTCCCACTTTCAAAAGCAGAAAGAGAAGTAGGTGTTTAAATTTCAGCAACAACACTCACAGGTGTGTTTACTTTGTTCAAACACCTTGGAAGTAAGATGAAATTGTTGTTGGGCCTGTCTTTTGCATCTTCTCCCTGAACTCTTACATGGAAAAAGTAACTTCTCAGGGATTGTTTCATGAGCTTAGACACAGCAGTCTATGCTATATTTTGCCCATATTTCCCTTTGCTACAGTGGATCTGTTCATACTCCATGGTGATCAGAAATGACTAAATGAATCAATAAAGGAGAAAGATTTATGCCAGCCTGTATTTCAATAGTTTATTATCAGGAGAATTTTTGCTTACCTCTTTGGAAAAAATCTACACTGTATAATCTGAAATGCCTCACAGTGGACAACTGAAATGCCTGTGAAAGGATTCAGAATAAACACAGAACATGGCTTTCAAGATTTGAGCATAAATTGTTTTAAGAATTTCCCTGACATTTAAACAGATTTTTTTTTCTGAGATAGTTATGAAATTATGAGATTTTATCTCTCTGCTTGTCTTATATGTACCTTTAAATCTATCCCAGAACATATAAATGAGAATATAAAACCATTAAATACTATTATGTAAGACATGTTATATTGCACTAAAATATGTCACATCCAGGTAATT
The DNA here is from genome assembly GCA_026546715.1 of Gallinago undulata. Classification (NCBI taxonomy): domain Eukaryota; kingdom Metazoa; phylum Chordata; class Aves; order Charadriiformes; family Scolopacidae; genus Gallinago; species Gallinago undulata. The sequence continues at coordinate 158,788,671 of JAOTQQ010000001.1, read as the reverse complement.
AAAAGGGTCTGGAAATAAAAGTGTAGAATTACTTCAATTGAATACAGAAAATGCATCAGCTTGAAAAATTATTTAATATAACAAATAATTCACCCAGACTATTAGATGAGACTTTAATAAAAGGCAAAAGAGTTCCTGCAGCCAGAGAAAAATACAATATACTACAAATCCTATACAGGTAATACTGAAAGTCAAAAGCCACCTCTTTCAAACCTGAGTGCTTAATGTTTGACTCTCAGATGTATATTTGTGTGTGTAAGTTAATGTTCAAAAGAATTGAATCCCTACACATATATGTTTCAGTGAGGGTAAAAGTAACTGACATTTCAAAAGAAAAATAAAAATATTATTTATAATTATGTAATTAAGCAGAAAATCCTAAACTTTTAACTAGGAAGTCATAGATTCATCCAGACTAACATTAGACACCTCTGCTTACTTAAGATCTCACCTCCAGTAAAATCAGTGTTTAGTAATAATTTTCTTGCTCTCAATTGACCACAGAAATAGCTATAAAAAGCTGGATTCTTAGTTTAGGTGTCTTTGATAGGTGTCATAATTTATTTGCTATGAATTCAGACCAAAGGTTTAAAAAGATTAGCCAGAGTCTAAACTCTAGTTTCACTTCCACTAACCCTGCATGATGAATTTTAAAGCTACATACACTTCTAATATATTTTCTCATTAGCCTGTATGTTACATAAAGGAAGAGTTTTCATATTTTTGAGATCTGACTCCTTTATTTTGGTTGTAGAAGCAAAAAAGTATTTTGCTTTAATTAATGCTTTTTTTACATTTTTGTAAAAAGACGTCTCGATATGTTAACAGAGCGATATTGTTACCTTTCTCAAAGTTTTCAAAATAAAGCTACTATGATCAATTATAAGACAGAAAAGAAGGTACCTGAAATTCATATATAATTTCCATTACATAAGGTGAAAAGAAAATTCCTGTATGCAGTTTACCTGCAAATAAAAGCTTAATTCATGAGAGAGAATAGGGAAGAAAAAAAAAAAAAGCCATGTAACCCATTAAGTCCTGGGTAAGCATCATAGAGTCATAGAATAGAATGTTTTGGGTTGGAAGGGACATTTAAAGATCATTAGTTCAACGGCCCTGCCATGGTTAGGGACCTCTTTCATAAGGTTTGCACTAGGCCATTCTTCAGGGTCTCTGGATGGCACGTGTTCTGTCAAAAATATGAACAGTGTCACTCAGCTTGATGTTATCTGCAAACTTGTTGAGGGTGCACTCAAACCCACTGTCTATATCATTGCTGAAGATAGATAGTAAATAGTATTGGTCCTAGTATGGACCCTTAAAGGACATCACTTTTTACTGGTTTCCACTTGAACGTTGAGCCACTGACTGTAACTCTTTGGACATGACCATCCAACCAATTCCTTATCCATCTAACAGCTGTCTGTCAAATGTGCCATGTTGGAGGGCCAGAAGCAGACACTGAGAGTGTAGTTAGTTAGAAGAGACTTAACTGAAAAGTAAAATTACTGAAAGAAAAACTGATTTTGTTCTACCTCAAACCAGCACATCCACACCTCTCAAATTTAGTGGCAAGTATGTTATGGAGGACTGTATCAAAGGCTTTACAGAAGTTCAGGTAGATGACGACAGTAGCTCTTCCCTTGTTCACTGATGCAGTTGCTCCATCATAGAAGGTTGCTACACTGGTCAGGTGCAATTTGTCCTTGATAAAATCATGCTGACTGTCTCTAATCACCTCCCTGTCTTCCATATGTTTCAACTTCAAGCAGGATGTGGCTCACGATCTTAGTAGGCACAGAGCTGAGACTAACTGGTCAGTTCCCAGGGATCTCATTTTTACCCTTTATAAAAATGAATGAAATGTTTCCCTTTTTCCAGTCACCGGGGACTTTGCCTGACTGTGATGGCTTTTGAAATATGATGGAGAGTGCTTGACAACTAAATCAGCCAATTGCCTCAGGACCCTGGAGTACATCTCATCAGATCTCATGTGTATATTCATATACCTCGGGTGGTCTTAAACTGGACCTTCTCCTATGATGGGAGGTACTTTTTCCCCCAGTCAATTCCTTGAGCTTCAGGGACTTGAGAAGGGAATCTTGAACTAACTGATACTAGTATCAGTGAGTCCTTCTCATTCAAGTGCTTCAACATAGGTGTCAGTGACATTTCAGATGTCCTAGACCATGGTTTCTGGTCTACAGCTTTCTCTCCAGAAGGATATGAGGTTCTACTAAGTCCTATGTCACATCAACCATCACTATACAGATTTATCAGCTACCCTAAGGTATCTTAAATGGTTCTAGGTACATCTATTAGGTTCCTAATTTGCTTGCTTTATTCCACATTTCTAACATCAACATTGACAAGATCTCTTCCCTGTACATAGTTATTCAGTTCCCAAATAGGAAGAGGTAACTGGGTGATGAACACGTCCTATCTCTCAACTAAGCAGAATATGCATATTCGTACTGGCTCCAATTCAAAGAATATACTCTAGTTATTATATTAATATAATTTGGTACTGGGACTTAACTAAGAACCAAATCTATTTGTCAAAGATTTGCCCACCATTACTGCATTACTTGCACTGAATACATAGGATTTTTGAATGTGCAGTGAATATGGGATGATAGTATTAACAAGGCCAAAAAAACAGTGTTAACTTTGATTAGGCCTCACTTATACTGATTTTTTTCCATTACTTTAAAATACCAAAAATAGGCATAAGTCTATTCTACTAATAGAGAGTCTCACACTCTCTGATTTGAATGCCATCTTACAGAACCATACATCAAAGTAAAATCGGATTATCATATTTTCTATGTGGGTGGGTACGTGATATACTAAAGGCATGTTAACAACATTCTTATGTAAAGATCAGGAGGAAGAAAGAGGCTACGGAAGAAGTTAAATTCTGTTTCATGTGTTTGGCAATTTACACAGTATTCTTTTTTTCTTTTTTTTTTTTTTAATTTGGATACAATATCATTTATTCACCTTTTTCCACTGTATTATTAACCTTATTACTCTTTTCAAATCGAAATTCTGTATTTATTTGAGTTGATTTTCTATTACATAGTATCAAAATACAGATACGCAGAAGTGAGAGTGTTTTTGAATAAGCCTTGTCTATGCATATGGTCTAAAAGTTCAGAAACAACTCAAACTTTGAGTACAAAACAAAGATTCCCATTTAGTAGAGCAATTCTCAGGTTTTGCATTAATGCATTATTATTATAATGTCAGTTGAACTGACAAAGCAAAATTCTTCCTTCATATTTTTGAAGGCTTATCTACATGTTGCAATTTACTTTCCATGTGACTATTTCAAAATACTGGGAAACTGCTGAAAATATAACACTTGAATTAAAAAGCTGTACCAGGATCTACCCAGTCATTTACAAATAACTTGTTACACAAATTATATGATAGAATTCAAGCTTGAAACTTTACTTTGATAGTTGGAGAAATGAGAGAAAAGTTAATGAACTGAAACTGTTCTACCATTCTGTAGGGCGATTCAGTGAAAGTTTTAATAACACACTGAACCTGATGAGCAAGATAGTGTGATGATGAACATAATAGTCATGTACAATAACTGGTTTGAAGTATTATATTAACATGAAAAATAATTAAAACTTGCTTACAGAACTATGTTCATATGCATAATTTGCAAGGAATCAGAGGCAATTAGGAATGAAAACTTGGGTTGTTTTTGTTTGTCACACACAGGCTGCCTAATGTAGTGAAAAATCCAGCATGAAATTCTTCATTCTTCTTCACCCTCCTCAGACTTCTCTTCAAATGAAAATTCGATTTCAATGCAGGCTTTTGGGGAGTTGATTTTTTTTTTTCCAAATCATTTTCTATGAATTATGTATGGTGGTTATGTTGTACAGCCTTGCTCATGAGGGACATAAGGCAGATGACAACATTTACTTTATTTAAAACCATCACTGATGTTTTTGAAGCTAAGTAACTTAGGCCAATTCATTCTCACTTTAACTCTGTTACTTGGAATCTTTTAGATCTGACTGAAGATAACAGGCCATATAGTTAATCACTATAAATCCAAATATATTTCAAGTGATATAAACTTAAAAATGGATTTTACAATTTCTTTCTCAACCATGCAAGGGAACTTGACTCTTCTTAACAATTAGTGCTCCAGTCTATCAAGATCTCCACTAGCCCTCCTCATAACTTCAACATTCTTTTCAGAAGGCATGTTCAAACTTTTCTTCATCATGGACTTTTGTTTAATATGCAATTTTGTGCAATAAATACCACATAGATGCGTGAAAGGGGAAAAGAACACTTTCATTCTCAGCAATCAGCAAGATTTCTGGATTTGACATGACATTTCTGCATACATGAGCTCCTACTGAGGCAGCAAACTACTTCTATATATTTTCATTTGTGTTTTTAATATCACTGAGCTATTCAGAGCTAAAACTTCCATATGCCTCCCCCTTGCACACCCCACACCCCCAAAGATATAATCCAAAGCAAAGATGTCTGTGATCAATAAGGTTGTTTCCTCATGGAGTCAGACTTCTTTAAGTGAGACACAGTCCCTTTGGGGTATGAGAGCTCAGATGTGTTGTGGTAGCAGTGTTTTCCAGATGTGCCAGCTGCTGGAGGGAGGGGGAAGAGGGAGAGGCTAGACACCTGAATCCTCACCTTTCCATTCAGGAAGATCAATGAAACTATGCCATTTTATAACAAAGGAATATATGATCCAAATGAAAGACTGAAAGTGTGAAATTAATTTGAGGAAAGGCAGCTGTTTATGGTTGTAGATATATATTTAGACTAGGTACCCTAGATTCCTGTTACAGTTAATGGAAAGAAATAAAACTTTTAAAACATGCTTTATCTCTTCCTAAATAAAGAAAAGGTTTATTTAGATATTAAGACTTCTGAACATAGGTTTCTAAATGTGAACTAAGTATCTAAGTTCCAGATATAGTCAATGGTACCATCTGAGATGCCTTAGGATATCTCAGACATCCAGGACACTCGTGGACCTCAAAGGTGTGACACAGGCCCTGTGAAAGAACTGCAACCTTCTAGAATGGGAGCTAGAGGCCAGGTGGGATACCCCAGGAAACCCAAAATAATACTACATTTAAAAAGCTGAGTTCTGTCTCAAGCTGAGTTAAGCATCATTTAAACTGAGCTGAAACACTTTTCTTTGATGGCAGTATTAAGAGTTTAGACACAGTTTCCACCCATATAACAGTACTTAGTCACTTAAATTTTGTTTTTCAGTCTACAGTTGAAGTTTTCTTAGCATCTCAAAATGTGACATGAACCTTAAAAGTTCCCATTTTCCCCCATTGAATATGCAGAAAGCCAAAGGTGACTTGCTCAGCAGGCCTCTATGCTGCAGGTGTGAGAAATTCAGCAGAATGAGCATACCAAAATTCAGCTTGAGAACCTAATGATGAAAAAATCTTAATAGCTGCATCTATTAACCTGATGCATATAATGTATGACCTATATTTTCAAGAAGTTTAGATCTTTTGTCAGAATCAGTCATCATAGAGAGAGAAGAGAAAGAGAAGAGAAAGAGAAAGAGAAAGAGAAAGAGAAGAGAAGAGAAGAGAAGAGAAGAGAAGAGAAGAGAAGAGAAGAGAAGAGAAGAGAAGAGAAGAGAAGAGAAAGCTTTAGTATCTGGTTTCTTGGCCTCTGCCCTAATACTGTCAATTTGGCTTGTCAATTAGTGTCAATTGTGGTTATATTGATCTGTGTGTTTTATGGATTCTACCTAGAATTAGACTTTTTCTACAAACTCAGATACTACAACAAAGTCCATTCCTTCTGACTTTCAGCCACTACTGAATTAAATATTAAGGCTACTTTTCTAAAAAGGAGTCAAACTTAGTTATTTTCATCCTTCTCCTTTATTTACTGATTATCTTTTTACTAGACTGATGTTAGTAAAATGAGCAAAATTTTACCCTGCCTATTGGAGGCAATATGAACATAAGTGATTATTTATTTATTTCATCATTAAGCATACTGTGATATTATGACAGTAAGTTAGCTTATATTCTTTGTATTATTCTGATCCTATTTGTATTGTACTAAATTGAGGATGTTCTCTTGAAGACAACCGAGGGACACTCTTGGAGAAAAAAAAAAAAAGAGAAAAGAAAAATCACAAAAAGCCTCATTTTTGTTGTTGCTGTTACTGTTCTTTACTGGAATATTATCCTTGTTTCTGATATGAAGTTATGTAACATTAAATGCTAATACAGTGTAAAAACTTTACAAGCAAATATGTATCTGTGTGTGTCCTAATGTTACAACAAACATCACCAAAGATAATCAGTTGTATGTATCAACTGTAATATTTTGGTTATCTTGTAATAGATTGTGATTTGACAGGGAAAAAATATCTGAACAATAATCTTTGGCTGTCTTTTTGTATGTGTATATTCTTATTTTTAATTGAAAGTTCCATCGTGAAGGTGATATTCATGTGAGATTCATCACACTTAACTTTAGCAATATAAAAGTTAAATAGCTTAGCCATGATTTAGCTCACCCAACCTTAGAAGGTGAAACTCAGCTACAGACTGAGATGTCTAAATTCATGTGCTCACAATGCAGCTGTTACATTTCAGCCAGGGAACACTTAAGATTCCTTAACATAATCATCCATAACACTTAATGTATGCTAAAGTATCTTGCCTGGACTCCAGCTGCTAGTCCAGAAAAGAAATGCGTTAAGCCTGTGCAAGTATCTCAGGGACCCTAGGATGCTTTAAAGACTGTCTAAGCATGCACAACTCAAATGCTACTTTTTTTGTTGTTTTAATCCAGTCCAAAATGTCTTCCCTGAGTTCAAAGAGGACAGGATTCTATCTGAATGCCATTGGTCATAACTGCAGCAATTTAAATTAACACTGCTAATCCATTCTAGTAGTTTTAATATGAAATGTTAGCCCATATGGCAAACAAAAATCATTCCTATTCTTTATTGTTTTAATTAAACAAAAATTCTAATCGATATATTCTTGTCTGCTTGTCTAGTTGGGCAATGTCAGTCAAAGTCAAAGGCAGGTAGTTACAGACATTCAACAGGATTTCTGAAGAGTTGCATAATCAAACCACAGTGAGCAGATATTGGGGGTAGGGGGAACACAACCTCACAGCTTCTAAGACCATTAATGAACCGCTGGGCCAAATGCTGAGACCACAGGAGATACAATGTGCATATACACACTTATATGAGTGTGAATACGCACATTCACACTTATAAATGAGCAAGTAGACGTAAATCCTAGGCTCAAGGTCTGAGTACAAATTGACTCATGTTCACATTGCCAAGGGCTAGTCCCCTCTGTAGCAATTTTGTCTTGTACAGGGCTAGCAGAGAATTCAAAAAAAGCTAGGTTATGATATAACAGTTTTTCAATAGGGATGGTCCATTATGGATTATCTGTTATGGATTATAGCTTCAGTGCTTGAGTTCACTTAGGTTCTGGTTTTATTAATTTAGCAGGAGTACCCCATTCCAGCCAAAGAGGTATGTGACGGTCAGTCCAATGCAAAAGGATCTACCTCACACAGTTACGTTTTCTAAATTTTCTCTTTCTGTCACTACTTTTTGACATTTTGGTCCTTCCTGAGAGATTAAGACTGATTCCTCATCAATCCAGACAGAGAGGGGATTTGCAACTGACTTTCTTCTCTCTCTAGGAATAATTGTTTTTGAATTTAGTAATGGTTTGGAAAAAATTGGAAAAAATGGTTGTCAGTGAAAACTACAGAAACTTATCTGTGGATGGGATTTAGTCTAAAAAAAAAAAAAAAAGTGTTCTGATGAAACATATATGTTGATGATTTCCATTTGTTTTCTATATCATGCTAGATATAATTACAGCTCCATTAATACCAGTACTATCAACCCTTCTATAGAAATTACCTTAAATTTAGCACTCTCTACTAAGTGCCTTTATCATAGGCTTGTTGCTTCATAATCAGAAATGTACTGATTTCAAATAACCAACTGCACTCCTAAAATCTATGTAAAAGAACCATATTTCAACATTATCTGACCAATACTCTGCTAGTGATGAAACACTAGTAGCCAGAACTGATCCTTTAAAATGTAAAACATGTTTTTAAACCTTATTAGCAAAATTTTTTCTTCACTTTTATTTCATTCCTAATTTCATCCACATAACATAACGGACATGCTCAAATACGATACAAAATGAGGTTAAGAATCCTTACATTTATTATTCAGGTTGGACCTTATGAATACTATGAATTTGTTCAAAGCACAAATGGGCCTAATTTAATATACATGTCTGCAACTGAGCTAATAAGTTAGGGCAGACAGTAATTTATGAATCTGTAGTAAGAACCACTTTCTTCTGAGCTTAATTTCAATATTGCCTTATTATAAGGCCCAAATCAACAGTCTAATCATTATCTTAAATATACTTTCTCATTTATTTAGTTCCAGAGGACTATTGTCTTATACTAAAATATTAGTTGGTTAAGATCATCTTTCATTAATAGCAGTGTAGTCACAGAAAGACCTTTCAAAAATATAAGTGTTTCCTGTTCCCATGGGCACCTTTAGCCAATGCCAGTAACATCTTTCACTCCGCCATTCAGATCTGCAGTTCTCCTTCCTGGATAATTTCAGCAAATCTGCAGGGGCTAGCACCTGTATTTAGAGTACTCGTCTTGTTCATTCTTACACTGTCGTATTTTGTCTGTGCATCATGTTCTTACATTCAAAACTATGTATATCTATATTAAAGCACAAAAAAGACCAAAAAAAGTAAAAGAGAAAGACAAAGCAGGTTTGGGTGTTTTTCTCCCTATGGGATATGCATGTTGCTATTTCAATGGTTTAGGGGTATCCATCAACATAGCTTTTTCATAAATGTTTCCAGGAAAGGACCACCTTTTCATTCACACTTAGACTACAGTGATCTTCACCACATGCCAGAGAATTAATACTATGCTTGTATTTTGAGTAGATTGTGTTTATCAATATTTTCTTACTATATTAACTAAACCAGAGAAAAATCCAGAACAAAGACACCTGATAAAATAACCTTTATAACCACAGTAACAAATTTTGAAACATTTGCTTCCCTAAGTGTACCAGTAAAAAAAAAAAAATAAAATCTTATGCCATTTTTATGCTTTCATTCTCTCCATTTGTAGCCAATCTAAGTTCTGACACTTCTCTCTAAAGTTCCATGTTGCTTGCCGAGTGCCCAGTATACAATACTGCCAACTTTATTGTGCCATATTTATCCTGGGCAATACAATACATCCACTTACATTATGACTAATAGTCTCTGGGGTCTAGCCATATATTCTACACCCTGCACTTAAATCTTTCCTACCATCTGTCTTCCCTTTAAGATATCTCATGTGAATAGGTTGTTACTGCATGTCCATAATTAAATAATATTTTTCCCTTTTCCATCCTTCTGTGAAAAAAACAGTGTTTGGCATCTTCTTTTCATAAACCAGATTTTTTCTGAGACACTTTCCACTGTATTTTCATATCCATTGGTAGCATTTATCTCTCATTGTGATCATCTTAATGACTTCAATAGTGACTACAACCCTAGAGTATTGTATTCCTCATTTATATTTCAGCTTTACCCAAGAACCAGTTATTTACTATTATGGCTGCAGCAATAACTGTCAGGATTTTTTTGCTGTTGTTACATTTTTGTTTCCTGAGCCTTCTATTACTTTATGATGTTTCTATTATAGTTATTATGTACTGTAGCAATTTCTAAAGTCATTGGCTGAAATACAAGTCCTGTCCAAAACCAAACATTAGGATGCAATCCCCAAGTCAAAAATCTAGAAATTTGAAAAGATAAAAATAAAATCCAAGTTATTAAAACAGATGGGAAAAGTATATGGGGTACATCTGATCTAATTGATAGCCTCTAAAAATTAACGGTTGTCCTTTAAAAATTAATTGTCATGTCTCAGCCAACCATCTCTGTTATCATTTCTTTTGTATAATTTCAAGGGTTTGATTTGTTTCTCACATGCATTTAATTATCTGCAGTGTTGGTGTATATAATGGAGCTACATTTAGGATTCAAATCCTCTGCCCATTCATAGATATACAGTGCCTTTTGTGGTATCTTAAAGTACCTTGCCTGGGCACCCGCTGACCATATGTCCTCCAAGCCTTGAGTCTTTTCTGTCAGCACCATGCAGACAGCTCAGATACCATTGTAATTTAAATTACTGATGTGGACCTAGTGAATCAAGCCACCAGCCTCTTAGCGTAGATCCAGAGTTCAATTCAGTTGTTTCCAGGTGTCTACTCCTATTTCAGATGCCTGAACCTCCAGATGCCTGTATCCTTCCAGCTGCCACCCCAGAAATGTATTACTGTGCCTCAGTCCTTATTTTGTATGTACCAGCCTCATACACACATCTCAGATACTCCAGGACACCTCTTAGAGCACTACTGGTTTGTTCTAGGGGAGTTCATTCAAGCCCTTCGAGCTAGGTGAGACAAACACCACCTAGGTCACATAGTGATCCAGAAAATGAGTCATGTTCCCTAATTTTTTCCAGCAGACTATACTGCTTCTTAATTTCTTCTTAGCGGTTCTGCATTAAATTTTCCACCAGTCTCCAAAGTTTTCATCGTGACTTCCCAGGCCATCCTTACAATTTGAATTGTCATTTAAAGAAAGAAAAAAAAAAAAGAAAAAAAATAACCATTATCTTCCTTTTTTTTTTTTTTTGTTTTCCTCAAGTTACGTTTTAACGCACCTTGTTTGCTAAGCTTTCCATTTGAAAGAGAGTTGCAATCGTTTCAGAAATAGTAAAGTAACACAAACCAAGCATGACAAACCATGCTTAGACATGCTTTGAGACCAAAGCTTGAAGGGTCTTTCTGAACAGTCATGATAACAATAGAAGTCATTAATAGCTAAGAGAATTTGTTCCACTGGCTTAGTTGGAAACTGTCTGAGGGGGATCAATCTTGCTACCTAATGGAAAGGGAGAAAGATGGAGAGGGAGTTCTATGGGGCAAAAGCTAGAGCACTTTGTGCTGAAACAATATCACTAAAACAATGGCATTTAAATCAGTCATTCACTTAAAGTCAACTCAGTGTCTTCTACACTGGGCTGTTTCTGTCCATTCTTTCCTCTGCAGTGAATTTTCAGTCTTAACCTTCAAGTGCTTGATGCAGGAGACTGCTATTTCCTTCAGGGGAATTTCTGCTGACTTTGTTCCTCTCTCACATAACTGAAAAATGTATTTAAGAAGCACACACTGAAATTGATTTAGAAACTTTAGCTGGTAAACGAAACCATTCATCATGACAATATATATAAATTGACCTGGTAATTAATCTTCTAGAAGTAATACTGATGGATCTCATTTATATTTCTCCACCTATAAGGTAATACAAAAGTTTCTGAAACTCTCAGACAATTATGTTGTATTTTGTTACAAGTTAACCCATTAAGCTACATAAACAATATAATCATAATGAATGTAATGTGATGTAATCAAATACTTGTAACATTTTTTAGTCCACATTTTTTCCATTGCTAATATTCATCTGCCTGGGAAAAGCCAAGGACAATAAAAAAGACTCTTTTGATTTTGATTGACCATGTCCATACTCCTAATACAGTTTAAACAGCTTATACATTATAGATTTAAAACAGATTATACAAATATATGATTTTGGAGCAACTGTAGCTTATCAAAAGAAACCATTAATTCTTCACTTCCTGACTTGTTACCAAATACCTAATAAAACGTACTTATGCAGCAGCCAGCTCAGAAGTCCTGCCCATTGCCTGGAAATTTCTGTACCATGAATCAAAGAATTCCCACAAAATTGAACAGCTCAAACACATGGAATAAGATTCAGACACAGAAACTGTGCTACTACACATATATACCTATGGAAACTTTTCTAAATACATAAGGATCTACTTGCTGAAGTCCATAATCGTCTAAGAATGCTCACTTTAGATCACACATGAATAAAAACGTAGACAAATCCACTCTGACTTATCCAAATAATATAAACAGCTATACTTAACTTTGGAACAAAATCCTGCTTTGTTTTGCAACTAAACAAGCCACTGACAAAATACAAAGATAAAGAGGTTGCCCCTTTACTAAGAGCTACTTGTCTTTGGTGGACTTTCATACTTGGGAGACCTACAAAATTTCTCATGGGTAATGGAAGGTAGATATTATTCTGTAGGGAAGCAGCATTTTACAGCTTCTTGCTGCACTAACTTTCACACTAATGAGTTTTGCCACCAGTTTAAGAAAGTGTGAAATGCTCACCTTTTGCAGTAGTTAATGGCTGTTCTACCCGAGTAAACAGTAGTACCCAAAGCCTTTTCTCCACCAGATAAAATCTGACCCTGTTCTTGCTTTAAAAAAAAAAAATATATATATATATATATATAAAAGTTTATATTACCTTAGTATGCAAGCCAATCTGAAGCAGTGCATTTCCAATGCAACTGCACCAAAATTATAAAATAACCTGGCACAAGCAATAATATCGCATTCCTCTGCAGTTCCAACAGTACACTTCTGCTCAAAATGATACATAACCCCTATAGGTATTAATTTAAATTTTTATCGGGTTGCTCCTAGAGTTCCATTCAGTCTTCTGCAATGGCATGCAAGAGGCTACCATTAATAAAGCATATATTTCTATGGCAACACTTTAAATTTTAGGCTATTCTTAGTTGAAATGTTTGCAGGAAAGAAAAAAAAAAAAAACCACGCCTAACTAAACAAGATATTTGTTCCTTTTCTGTCCGTCCTTCCTGAAACAATAGAAATCTCTTTACTGTGATGACACAGAAGTGATAAAAAGTAACGTAATGTGATATAAGTTATGCCTAAAGTTATGAGATTAAGTTAGCAGAAAATATGCACATTTTGACACAACATGGATATTATATAGGCTTCCAATATTAGAAGTATTATCACAGTTAGGCTTTATCAAAATGAATAAAATATTTAATTTTTTGTTATTCTTGTTAATGGTGTACAGCTAAGCATATTTAACATATTTGCACCTCATTCTCCTATAATACATCCCCAGTCACCCCTTTTCTTTCTCTTATTTTTTTCTTTGGTGAGTGGGTTGAGGTTTTTTTATAAAAATTAAATTGGAAGTGCTAAACATGCAAATAAGATAAACATCATAATTCAAAGCAGAGTAATTATATCATCTCAGAGAATTAGGTGATCTATATATTTTAAGGGCGAGAGCCTGCAAGATGGAAAAAGAATCATGTCATGTTAAAATCAGAAAAAGACATAGAAAGAGAAAGGGTCATTTTGTTATTTCTCCCCAGCCCAGGGTGATAAATGTGTATCTTCAACACTTCAATTTCTATTTAAGTGTGACAATGAAATAACACTTTAAGGAAAGTAAACGAGCAAAGTTACAAGTTTTTGTTACTTCTAAATGATGACAGATCAAAATGACACATATTTAGCATTATGTTCTCTGGAATGTATGCATGCCTGATCTCTGTCAGTGATTTGACACCTTTAATTTACTATATTTTTTATCTTAACTCCCTTAACAGTGCTTGTAACGTCACTATGATTTTTATATTTTTTTTTTTTTTTTTACCATGGGATGTATCCTTAATGTTCTCAGTTCTTCAATTTTAATACCACAATATTGTGGAGAAGGCAGCAAGACTTACATAGTCATCTAGGGGTGCACTAGCTCATTCTTAAATGTTTTTTTTTTAAATTATGCCTAAAATAAAGTCGATGGCCTCCTGGCGACAGAACTACTGTCTCACATATAAATGCATTTTCCTTTTCTTCTCAATCTGGTAGATTTCACAACGCACAACTAGTGCCTCTACTGCCATCACTTTGTTTTACACAGAACGATCAGTCTAACAAAGAAGCAAGGGGGGATAAAGATGGGCCCTCAAAATAGGAACAGTATGTATAGTCAGCCAGGACATCCTCTTTTCAGAGCTACACAATCAAACTTCAAGGTATTTTCTAGGAGACTGCAGACTTTTCCACAGTGGCAAAGGATTCTGGAGGAATGATCTATTGCCCACGTTTAATACTTCATCAACACCCGGAATCAGGCTTCTATCTTGTTTTCAAGAGTGTGCCTATCTATTGCAAAGTGTATGTACGTAGGTCTGTTTTCTCCTAACATATCCCAAACGCAGGCATTTTTTCTATAAAGTAAACCGAATCAGTATTTGAAGTTGATCAAGTCCCTTCTCTTTAAAATGATTCTCTGCCTGGAGAAAGCCAGAAGCAACGTGACTGAAATTCTCCATATCTCCACTGGGACTCGAGCTGTGAGTTAAAAGTGATCTGCAGGGGCTTTTGCCTTTACAGGTTTTACTGAGTTTAGGGGCACTTTCCCTTACAGGAATGGGATCAAATACCAGCTGCCTGAAGTCCAGCTGCAGCACTGCGCCGTGAGTTGCCTTTTTTTTTCTTTTTTTTTTTTTTTTCAGCATTTAGTATCAAAGGGTGCAGCTACCCAGAGCAGGGATGGGAAAGTCCCCTCGCTAATTAGTTTTCCCACTTGCAGCAGCTGCTGGAGCCCAGCCGCCCGCAGCAGCCCCGCCTCGCCGGCAGTCCGGCAAGCTGCCTACGGGCCTGAAGTGCTGACCGGCGAAATCCGGCTCTGGCTTAATGAGACCGAGCTAGGCAGAGTCAATTAAATCAAATTCCCACTAACATCCCTAATATATCTGCAGTGTGTGCAGCAGAGGCGGCGGCAGCGGCGGCAGCAGCGAGAGATTCACAGTATTAATAAAGGGATTCACTGCCGCATTACAAAAAAAAAAAAAAAAAAAAAGGAGGCGAGGGAGAGCGGAGGAGGCGGGAAACGGGAAACTTCTGTATGTTATTTACACCGGGAAAGGGGTGAGGGAAGGGTGTTTGTGCCTCTGAGTGTGAATGAATGAGAGAGGAAGGGACAGAGGAAGGGAGGGAAGGAGGGAGAGAGAGAGGGGGGGGGGAAACACACACACAGAGCACTGAAAGGAGGCTCTGTCCCCTAAACCCAAATAGCCCACTTACAAGAACTGATGCTGGAAAAATGGTAAGGACCCGGAGTTGAAAACATTTTCACTTTAATACTGAAAAAATATGCCATTATAAAATCCTCGAATAGAATTAGTAAGTTTTACTTGCTTCCTCACTTCTTGTTTCCTCAAGTTATAATAAGATTTACAACAGCACAGAATTTTCTACCATTAAACTTTGCAGCCTAAGCACTAGAGTGACATTAATTGGTCATGCTTAACTGCCTTGGATTTTTTTTTTGTATGTTTACACTGTTACCATAATAGAAATCAAGGGTACTAATTTTTTACATTCAGATGGAAAGGCAATACTGAATATGTATACTGAAAAAGAAGAGAGAGAAAACAAAACCACCACCCAAACCACCCCCCCCCAAAAAAAAAGGAAAAAAAGAAACACAACCTACCATCAACAAAGCAAATATCTCCCAGCAAAGTAATTCCCTCCTCAAAAAAAAAAAAAAATCCAATGAGAATATTCATGCAACTATGTCTTAAATAAAACCTTTACAATTTTTTTCCACAGTAAAAGTACGATCTCTACTGCCTATTGATCACACGAAAATGGCGAAATGGCACTTTTTATTATCATACTGTATTTCGTATATAGAAGGTTTGATACGAAGGGACTTATCAGGTAAGAGGGATGATGGTGTGAACTAGACGCTGCTTCCAGTTGGGGGCTGGAGCGTCCCTGGGGTGCGTTGTATCCATGCGAGCCATGCAGCACTTTTTTTTTTTTTTTTTTTTGTCCATTTGTCTGTTTATTTCGCAGTCGGAGTCATTTATTTACATTACATTCATGCCTTCGTGCAACTTTCCACTCCTGCTTTGCTATCAGGAGGAGGCCGACACCAGCCTTTCCTCTGCCCCACCTCCTCTTCCCGGCCTCTCGGAGAGGGGTCGGTCCATAAGGGAAGAGGGCAAAAAAAGCAAAACAAACCCCAACACAATAGAACAAAAGCCCAACAAACCCAGAAGCCGAGTTTCGCCCCGCCGGAGCCAAAGGAAGCGGGTCCTCGTTTGTCCCGGCAGCGCACGGGAGGAGGATGCGCCTACCGCGCCGGGCTGCGCGGAGCTGCGGGGATGCGCCCCGGCGCCGGACTGCTCCCCCCCCCGCACCGGGCCTCGGTGCTTGCTATGGGGGTCGTGAGGAGAGGCATGCGTGCGTGTGTTTTGTTTCTCAGGAAAGGTAGTCGAGGAGCAGAGCCGTCCCACCGGCCGGAGCGGGAAGGGCCGGTCCCGGATGGCGGCCCCCCTCCGTCCCGCCCACCGCCTCAGTCCGACAGGGAGTGGGAACCGCAGTCGTAAACCCTGTGGGCCCCGTCGGTGCTGTAGGGCCCGTTGTGCCAGTAGGACGAGTCGCAGACCGTTTGCAAGGAGTTGATTTCAGATGCGGAGGAGTTGGCGTCCCTCCTCTTGGACCGTTTTCTGTTCCTCAGGATGAACACCAGCATGCCAACCACCGTGAAGGCAGAGGTCACAAAGACCAGCAGGAGCCCTGGCACCAGCACCGAAATAGAGACCCGGCTGGTCTCCAAGTAGGAGTTGGAGTGAGTACCTGTCTCTGTCAACCCAGTGCTGGTTTTGTTAGGAGAAGTTAATGTGGGTGAGATTTTTAACTGAGGGCAAATCACATCATTGGAGAGAGACTCAAAATCCTCCTTGAAGAAATCTTCAGGGGACTCACACCTCAGGTCGCTCATAATCACCTTGGGGCGCAGCATCTCCGCCCACTGTTTGAAAGGCACAATAGGGCAAGTACAGTCCCACGGGTTGCCATGCAGGTCGATCTGGGTGATGGAGGTGAGCTGGTCCAGCACCCCCACCACCGGGAGGTACATGAAATAATTGTTGTGTATGCTCAGCTTCGAAAGTGAGACTCCAGCGAACACGTCTACCGGAAGAGACCTCAGCAGGTTATTGTTGAGGATGAGGACTCTCAGTTTGGGCATCACATTGAAGGTGCCAGGCATGATCAGCTGGATCCCATTAAACTCCACATTCAGATACTCCAGGTTTTGCAGCCCAGCAAATTTCTCCCGCGACAGGGTGTCTAAGTAGTTGCTATCCATGTAGAGCCATCGGAGATCAAAAAGATTCTTGAAGGTGTTGTTCTCGACAGTGGCGATGTTGTTGTTGCCCAGATCGAGTAAATTAAGTTTCCGGTAATCCAGAAAGTGGGATTTCCTGATGGTGTGTATTTTGTTGTCTCTAAGAAACAGCTCCTGCACATTGGATGGCTTGGGCTTCAAATCCACCAAGCTGCTCACATTCCTGTCATTGCAATTAACCTTTAAACCCGAGCCAGGGATCTGATCGCAGCTGCAGATCTGCGGGCAGGACACGGTAGCCGGTAGCTTGCTCTTGGCACTAACTGTCGATATGGCAGCAGTGGGTCTGGTCTTGATTTGCCAGTTGACAGGAATCTTTGTACCTCCGTTTGGACCAGATCCTGGTGTGGCAGGGTCTTCTTTGCCATGTATTTTAAAGGGGGTTGGAATGGGACCAGGATCGCAGGTTTCTTCTTCAGCAGGGGGAGCAGCTAGGCTAGAATCCACTCTGTTCTTTTTGCACAGCTCTTGCTCTGTGGTCTCATTTAAATCTTTGCCCTGCAACCTAGTGGGAGCCTCACAAATCACTCTGCCGATCAAAGCATTTTTGGGTATGTTTTCCAGCCATTCCTTCAATGACAGCAGATCGCAAGTGCAGTCCCAGGGGTTATCCTCTAGCAGAATTTCAGCAATGCCTGGGATCTGCTCCAGGACCTCCTCGTAAGGCAAGGTTTTAAGACGGTTTCCCCGGAGGTCGAGGTGAGTGATCGGCACATACTGAAACACATTGGGGGGCAAGGTGCTGATGAGATTGTCATTTAAAATCAGCACCTCTAGCTTGTTTAAGTCCCTAAATGCTCCCGGGTCAATATCCCGCAATAGATTAAAATCTGCCTGGAGGTATTCCAGATCGTCCAGCCCCAGGAAAGTCTGCTTTCTGAACGATTTGATCTTGTTGTTGTTTATGTGCAAGCGTTTCACCAGCTGCAGCCCAAGGAAAGCCCCAGGAACAATCTCATGCAAACCGTTGTTTTCCATGTGCAAACTGACTGCATTGTAAAAGTTAGCAAACTCATTAGGGAAAAGTCGAGTCAGGGAATTGCCATGCAGGAATAAATGGTAAAACTGGGAAGTTGGGGCGGTGAAATGTTGCAGGCTGGTAAATCCCTTTTTCTCACAGTCTACGTGCAAATCCCCTTCTATCTCGTTGCAGGCACAGATCTTCTCTTTGCAAACGTCCCCTGTAACGTTTCCAGCAGCAAAACAAAGAGACGTCTCCAGCAACAGAATCCAAAGCAGCATTTTTAAACCGAGCAATTCATTCCCGATCTCATCACAAAGTAACAGCAATCATCCTCCTCACACGGAAAGCAATTCCAGTTCATTCAATACATGAAATGTCCAAACCACCACCAAAGGGGGAGAAAAAAAAATGTGGGGAGAGGGAGCAGGGAGGGTCGGCGGAGGGGGGGACACTCTTTCTTTTCTCCTCTCTCCCTCTCTCCCCCCCCCACGTACAACTGCAACAGCCCAGATTTCAGTCAATAATTATATCCACAAACTCTCCAGGCACGTACTGCAAGGCACGCAAAAAAAAAAAAAAAAAAAAGTAGAAGAGAAAAAAAAAAAAGCCAAAAAAAACAATCCCCCTCCTCGATCTCCCTCCCTGACGCCTTCCGGGCGGCTAAGTGGAGGTTTGCCGGCCGGGTTGGCTCACCGGCATGGGGACGGTGCTGCTAGCCACCGGCCGCCGCTGCATGTTAGAGGGGCGCAGGCGGAGAGCGCGGCGCTGGCCGCGGAGGCTGCCGCTGTGCGCGGCTCCGCGCCGGACTGACCTTGCCGCGGAGCCGCGCTCCTCGCCCACCGCCCGCCGGGCGCTGTCCAGCGCCCCCGGTGCTGAAAGCTCCTTGCCCCAATCTCAAGCTCTGGCCGCCCAGCCGCCGGTGCTGCGCGGCGCCTGCCCCCGCTGCGCTGCGCGGTTGCCCATGCCTGCCGCCGGCCGGAGCCTGGCCGCGGGGCCGGGGCCGCCCGCCCGCCCGCACCGCGCCGCGCCTCGCCTCGCCTCGCCTCGCCCTGCCGGCCGCGCTGCCTCCCCTCCTCGCTCGCTCGCTCCCCCGCTCGCTCTTCTTTCCTTTTTCTTCCGCTGCTGCCGAGTCGCACGCTCGCACACACTCACATGCACGCAGAGGGAGAGTTGCTAAGAGGCTCTGCTCGTTTCAACCTGGTGCACTCTGAAAGATCTGACACCCTCTGCTGAGCTGCAGTGGCAAAAATCCATCTGCTGAGGGAATGCTGGAAAAAAAAAAAATCAATCCACGTACAGGGCAAGCGTTAAAGACGTTGGCATTAAAAGCTGTCCGTCTATTTAGATGCTTTCTCCTAAATGGATAATTTAATTAATTTATTTTCTTTTAAGATGGAAAGTTTAGCATTCCCCTCCTCCCGACCAGTTCCCTATTGCCCCTATTCACACACTAACACCTGCACAAGCAGGCGAGGAAGGTGCATTTGCCTTATTGTATTTCCCAATGGCTTGAACAAAATTAGTGTCAGGGTGTCAAGCGAATAGCAATTTGAGGTAATTATTCTGCACGCCATTTTTTATCGTTGCTTTAAATGCATTTCTTCCTCCCCTGCAGTCTATAGTGTTTCCTGCTGGGTTTGGTCTCTTGCTGGCGTTTTCTATGCAGTGTTGAATCGTGGATTATTGCATTATAAATATAGATATATTTTATAATTTAAATGATCACAGAGAAGAAGGGAGTAGGGAGGAGGGGATTTACTGCACTGTTAGCAATTCACACCACCTGTTCCCACAGAATATAGTGTCTCCCTTAAGGAGGGGAGGAGAGGGATGAAACTGACAGTTGTGCATCTTGACATTCTTATCTATATATAAAAATTAGCGATGCACTTACGTACATGAATAGATATTTCTCTAGGGATGCTCTTAATATCCTCTCCGTGGAAATACAATGCCTGCTTCCTTTCGCCCCCCTCCCTCGCCCCCCTTCATACACCCCACCCCCTGCCGCCTTTTCCAGCTCCCACCCTTCTGACAAAAGAGATTACACAGCGGAAAAACCGGTGCCTGGCTTTAAAGAAAGGAGCCAAGCATACAAAAGTTTCTGCATCATTTGGATGGGTTTCAGATGCCTGCGAGCAAAGAACCAGTTGCACCTCTGGTGGTGCAAGTGGATACCCGCGTTTCCCCCTGCTTTGTCAAATCCCGCGGAGGAGGAGGAGGTGGAGGAGGAGAAGAAGGAGGAGGAGGTGGCTGAGGAGGCAGGGGCAGGGGCGGGAGAGGGAGACGCAGCGGCATCTGGCCGTCGGGTGGCTCCTGCATCCCGGGGCTGTACCTCTCTTGTCCGGCGCCGCTGGTGAACTTTGCGGCATACTGGTAGGGGGGGATGAAACCACGGGGGTGGGCTGAAGGAGGGTTATTTATAGGGAAAGCCAGGGAGCCATATGGAGCCCGCACCCCCTGGTCTCGGCGGCATGCTAATTTGGTCAAAGCTTTTCCCTGGCTGCCGCTTGCAAGTAAATTAGACATTCTGTCGACTATGATCTTATCAAATTAATGTAATTACACCATTGGCAAATTACAACAGTTGCTATGGCCATTTCAGTTCCCCAGGACGAAGATCTGGCCTTTGGGTTCGTTACGGTGGACAGGGACTACGAAGGGAGAGGGAAGCGGGGACGGGAAATGGGACAGGAGAAGGAAACGAAACAGACAAAAAAGAGAGAAATCCTGGCCCTGGAAAAGCCTGCCCAATAAATTACAAACGGGCCAGAAGAGATAAAATGCCACTGAGACAGAAAGCACCACAAGAAATATATTAGTGGTTTCATTAGGAAAAAAAAAGAGGTAAAGGAAACTTGGCGCCACGTTGAGGCGCATTAGTTCATTTCTCCTGACGGTTTCTTTGACTTTGTCCCTCGGTGATGTCGGGGGTGGGGGGAGGAGGGGCGGTGCTAGGCTGGTTGGAAACCTGCCGTAGATCACAAATTGCAGCCTCAAAGCGCAAGGGGAAATGGAGGCAGTGAAGCCCACAAAAAGCTCCGTGGAGGCAGGCGGGAGAGTCAGGGGAAAGCGCAAGGGTCGGGGAGGATTGGGGTGGGGGACTCACTCACTATTTGTCAGCAGCAGTGATAAGATCTCAGTCAGTAAAAGCTCAGGGGAAGAAAGGCTGGAAATCTGCAGCCTGGTGAAACCTCAGTGGGATGTGGGGCAGGAGGACTAAAGAGCTTTTTCTCCTCTTGCCTGAGCATCTTTACCTTTGAGCTTCTGAGCATCTTTACCTTTGTGTTATTAAAATTGCTCAGGCACCGTAAAAACAATCAAAATGCAACCAGAGGAGCTGAACATTAACAAGATATTAAATAAATAAATATGAACCAGATAAGAGGAAGGAGACAATGACCTGTTGTCAAAGCATGAAGGACAAACTGCCTGCTTCTTCCAAGGGATCTACTGAGAGGTGGGAACTAGTGGAAGCCATCTGGAGCCTTAGAATTCAAAAAAAAAAAAAACCACCCAAACCCAAAAACTGGTAAAAAAAATGCCAGAAGGTGTGAGAGTATTTATGGGTGTTAAGTAACTTCCAAAAGAGTATTTAGACATTTAGACAAAGAACCCATTATGTTTTCAGCTGTATACTTTGGAACTATATTGAGAAATTTATGTCTCATATATGATATATGTATTGAGAGAGCATCTGCCATGCAAAGATTATCATCTAGAAGACAAGTCACAGAGGAAGAAAAGAGGCATCATCCTTTTTAGATTTGACATCTGTGGTTTTGGTTCTGTAAGTCAAGTTACACAGGAAAGGCATGTGAGGGCCAGGAAATTAATCTATCGTTACTCAGTGTCATACTCCTAAATTTCTAGATTTCCTCACCTTTTTGAATTAAGTTTGGAAACATGTACTTTAGGAAAAGAGGCCTGCCTCTAAGTGTTTTAAGGAAATACCTGATCAGGTTGGTTAGGATCTCTCTGACTGAAATTTCCTACTCTTTTATTTCGAGAGTGTAGTAAAGTGAGAGTTGAAGTGTCAATGAATCTGGATTTTTAAATCTCAGCATATGCATCCTAGTTTACAATCCATGCACAGGTTGAATAACCAGAGCTTACATTATCTTCTGCAAATTATCCAGTAGATCAGAGAGGGGAAAGAGCACCCAAGTCTATTTCCCTTGATTCCTTTCCTTATTTGATGTCTTTGACCTCCTGTTTGCCTCTGCAACTTCTGGAAGCCTAAGACAATGAGCTTCCTACTTATACCTGTCTTCTGGTTGTAAAGTCCCATATTTAACCAACACAAGCAAACTGGCTTGGACATCATAATTGTTCTTTGAATAGAAATGGGTTTTCTCCTATTATGGAAATTGCCTTGAAATAGGAAAAGGTATTGGGATACTTCTACATTTTCCCACTTGGTAATCTCTTATTTCCCTGTTGCTATGACTATGCAAGTAACACTGGTTAAGGGTGTATTTGTGCTATATTAGAACATATTAAAAAACTAGTTACCTCATCTAACATTGTAGATCTTGCAAAACAGAACTCAGAGCATTTTTAAATTTTCTACAGAATAAAAAATTATTACTGTAGATACTCTTCTTGCAATACTTGTGCTATGTGCTGTAAAATCATCTTCATTATTTCTCTAAGAGAGAGAAGTACAATAAAGACATTCTGCACTGTAGTTGTGATGCTCTGTCTGTCTATACATGCACACACACATATATACACATGTATATAAAGGTGTGTGTATGTATGTGCACTACAAATTACGACGGACTCAGCAAATAGAAAAGTCATAGGATCATTAATTCATTTGAAGTTATGGGTTTATTAAGGCTTTGGCTTTGCTGGGAGTGAAAGTTAACATAGGGGCCTCTCTATATTGATGCAACTGTTGCAGAAACCATGCTTCCCAATGCATACAATGACTTTAAACCAGCTCAGACTATCTGGTTATAACTATACCCTATAGTTATAACCTATAAAGGGTAGGAGGGGTTAAACTAATACAAGGATCTCCTCACAGAATTTTCTATCTCAGTATGTTTCACAGGCCAGTCTTCACAGAACTACTGGATTTCTACCTAAATTGTATTTAGGCCTAACAAGGTTTCTGAAACCAGATATTTTTCTTCATTTTCCTGAGGGCAGTGATGTGTGAGTGTGTTCCAAATCTCCCTGTGATATGTTCACCAGATGGAGCTTTGCAAAATGATGCAGTGGCGGATGATGATGATTAAAAAAAAAAAAAAAAGAAAAGAAAAGAAAAGAAAGTTAAAAAGTGGTTTGCCTACTTCTGTCTAGTGGGTAGGAGACTGGCTCAGGCTGAGAAAATAAATATTCTCTGGCTTTTTCAGTGTAAGAGCCAGCCCACATGTTCTTCTTTCTTGGCTCATACTCTTAACCACCAGGCTACCAGCCCTCTTGCTGCAGCTGTTCTACTTGACAAGAAAAATAATTTTGAGAACCCTTGAACCAGAGAAAGGCAGTGGGGGAACACGAGTTTACAAGCTATTGCTTACAGTACCCACCAGGTGTCCATAGCACTGGGAAGACTTCCTTTCATTGTGCTTTCTTATGAGACTGATCTTGACCTACTAGATCTTACACATCTAATGTTTAGACTGCGGATCCAGTAGCAAAATCCATAGACATTTTTATTTTTTTTCCAGTGTATATATTAATCAGACCTTGCAATAATTTTGTGTTGGAAACATTATCCTGAATAGGTTACAGGTTTAGTCTCAAAAGCTTCAAACACTAGGTGTCAGAAAAGTGAGTAGAAGTCATCAAGGTGGACAGACTGTGCATCCAGCCCAAGTGCAGTCTGCCATAAAAAACAGGTGGCCATTTCACTTTGAAATTCTGATGATGTGGAAGCAAGAGGTGTATTTAGGGGGTAGGCCAGGCCAAGCTCCTAAGCAGAATTTCTTATTTAAATTATATGTATTGATCTGAGTTTCTGACCCAGTTTCCACTGTGATTGCTTGCATTAAAATCATTAAAATACCTGAGCAGTTCTGAGGACAGGACTGAGCCACAGAATTTCTGTCCTTACTGGGGAGAGTATCCAGAATAGCTGTTTGGTGAAGGACTGGAGTCACATAGACATTCATATTTTATCTTCCTTTCTCTGTTCCTTTCAATTTTTTTGTTTTCCTCCCCCCTCCCTGCCCTGGCCCCTGCGGCCCATATTCTCCAGCATAGCCTTCTGGAGTGGCATGTTATCAAATAATAAAGGGTACTGTAGGGAGGTCAGGGGACAGACTTAAGCCCCTTCCAAGTTAGCAGTGAATTTACTCCATGTCTCCATCATGAAAGTATATCTACCCACTATGCTGTTGGTTAGAAAGAGAGAGATAGCAAGCTGAGTCATCCACCTCCTTTTATTCCTCTCGTCCCAAAACTATACACACACACACACCTACTTTAAAAGTTTGATACAACAGCAGTGGGTTATCTGTTTTAAAGGGAGAATTTCAAGTTGTGGAGCGCAGATGGAGGGAGATGGTTTTGCTGCAGCCCTGACCCCAGAACGTGAACTGAGATTCCACCACAACATCTCACTGTAGTGTCCTCCAAGCTGCATCTTTGATGTTCTCGATCCTGATGTGAAGGTCTGATTTTTGCCTTTCACAGCGCAGTATGTGAGATGGTTGTTTGCCTGACTTGGGGACTGGGGTTTCACCCCAGGCTTCTGCTTCCTAAATTTGGCGTTGCAGTGTTCAGCACTGCAGCACTGAAGTACACAGATTTTTTTTTTTTTTTTTCTTTTTGATAAAAGACATACATTTAGTCTGGGGAAAAATATTACAGTGAAATTAACTGGACATGTGACAAATATTTGTTCTTTTGGTCAGCTATAGCAGGGAAAGTACTAGTATAATGTTATAACCTTTAATTAGAAGTGGTAATATTTGCACCATATCCTAACCTCAGCATAATTTTTTTTTAACAGATACCAACATTATTGTTTTAAATACTTGTTATAACAATTCTCAACATCCTGCAAGACTTGACTCTTGTCTAATGTGATCAGTACACAATACAGTACTGCACTTTTCCTAATGTGACCTTTTAGTAGTTTGATTACTTGCTTATTTCATTCTTTCCTGAAAGATTAGAGACTGCAAACAAACAAAAGGTTGAAATAGCTGGCCACTCTGCAACATATTTAACTGACTGAGGTAGATTTGTAAACTGCATTCATACAATTTAAAGTTAGTTAAAAATTATGTTCAAACTCTTGACTCATATGACAGGACAGCTAGAGCACAAGTTAACTCATGCAACACAAATCACAATATCATTTAGATCTACACAAGGCATTAAAAAGTATCTTTCTCAACCAAAAAAAAAGAAAAAAATATGTCCAAACTTTCAACCTATTGCTCACACAAGGTAATCCCACTGAATCACGTCAATTTGAATAATAGATCTATAATGTGTTTTCAATCAGTTTTCATGGCACAGTCTCAGAGCAACATAAGGATCATTAGATGGACAAAAGCAGATGAGACAACATATTTTCTTTGTTTAATAATGGAGAGGGAAATGCTTCTTGGAGTGCAGAACATACCACCGAGGGAAAGACCTGCCCTGTTAATTCCTCCACAAATAGTTTGCTGACATGACTCTGAGCAACTGATCTATCTTTCCTGTACCTCAGTTTCCCAATCTGCAGCAGGAATTATACAGCCCAAAGGTGCTTTGAAATCTGTGATGAGCAAACATGGTGACTGAGGTAATTATCCCCGTCACTGACAGGTACAACATGAAAAGTCAAATCTTATGTAAGAGTAATACCTAGTTATTCCCTTTTTATCAGCCGATCTCAGAGGCCTTTACAATGGAATACAGTATAATTTTATTTGCTCAACAGATTGGGAAACAGAAGAACTGACCTTGGGAAAGTCACATGTCAAATGCTGATAGCACTAGAAATAGACCCAAGTCTCAGAAGGCCCAGCCCTGCCTTCTACCCAGTATTTTAGAGATGCAGAACTACTGATTTATGAGAATAAGCCTGTTCCAAAAGAAAAGCTCCTGCCTCCTTCCCCTTCTATCTCAGACTTGATTTTATGCATCAAAGGCTTCATATGCCAGTCATTTTCTTTCTGGAGGCCAAATGTAGTTATGTGGTGTGACAGTAAAAACAAGCCTTGGTTTTCTTATTAATTCACATCTTAATTCACTGTAATTGAATTATTTTAACTGGGGAAAAAGAATGTTTTCTTCCCTCAGTCTTATTCTGGCTCAGACTTCAGACTTCAAAAAACACACAGAATTCAGAGACAAATAATAAATCATTTGAAACACAAAGTACCTCTCATTTAAGAAATATGTCAGGAAAAAAATTAGCCCTTCCCTCCATTTAAGCATAACTGTGAACAAGCGTTTTTATTTTCAGGATTTTTTTCAGGTCCTTTTTCTGCTACAAAACAAAATGAAAATGAAAACAAAAACAACCAACCAGGTAAAGATACAAACCTAATTAATAATTTTTAGTGTAGTTCAAAATAGAAACCTGAAACAAACCATTTGACTTGATTAAAATGTGAAATGTTTTGTTATTTTTGTTTTCTAATATAACACAAATCACACAAAAGCAGAATGGAATACCAGGAACCAGAATTTGATATCTTGTCTTCCATAATTATATTTTTTTCCAAATTGTATTTTGTCAAATTTATTTTTCTTTTCCGTTGGTTAACTTGAATTGGAATTTTCTGGTAGAAAATTTCTGAAAAGTTTTCTGAAACTATCCATTAGGAGAACATCCAGTGGTGTCTACACATTAAAAGGAGAATTACTGGGCATCAGCAAACTGTGGGAAGACTGAATAGATGAAGTACTATTAACAATAAAATAATACCTCCTTCCTATTTGTGCAATGCCTAGAAAACATACCTTGGGACCAATCCCACATGGCATTTTAGTTTTAATTAAATAACATTTTAGAGACATAAGGGAGAAGAGGTTGGTGACCTGATTAATCATTGTACTACTAGATTTTACATCACAGCATCCCAAATTACTTTAAATGTATTATTCTGATATAAAGCTAGAGTATTGCAGTGGTTACTCAGGATGTAGTTTGTTGTTGGGTTTGGTATTTTATTTTTTTTTATTTCTCCATTGGCAAAGCTCATCTGAAAAATTTCTTACTGCCTTCATTAGCCTCCAGCCATTAGTTTTAGCTTCTTGAGGCTTTTTATTTAACCAAGATCATTTTATTGATCTAGTTCATATTGTGGTGCACATACAGTTCTGTCCTCACTGAGCTGATGAGAGGATCAAATCAGCATTGCTGCTGAGGTAACTAATGAATGATCCCTATACCTAGAGGGGATGGATACATACTGAAGTTCAGGATTCAGCCCTCAAAACCCTAGCTTGGATGATTCTGGATGTTAACATCTTTAAATTATTATGTAAAATATACAGAAACTAAAAAGTAATTTCACATGAGACTCTTGTGACTGAGTATAAGTGTGTGTGTAGATGTAGATGTATATGGGGGACTTGGATGGCTGTGATGGAAGTAATTAAAAGACAGAAATCAGGCCAGCATCAAAGTAATGTTTTACTAGACTGGCATTCATTAGCAACACACATTTTCAAATGATAATTTCTTACACTTTATTAGTTTTAATTATTGCATATTCAAATAGTCCTTAATAACCATCTTTAACATCTGTGTGTATTCAGTACCACAGAGCTGATGCCATGTAGTCAACAGGAATGGTTGCAGCCAGGTTTGAGGACTGAGATGTCTTTGATGAGGTAAGCTGGGGCCAAAGTAATCTTTCTTCCTCTTTTTTCTCACGCATCCATGGTATTTTTATGATCCTTATAACCTCCTCACAAGAAAGGGTGAATCTTATTTGCTTCCAACACAGATTATGTTATTTTGAGAAGCAGAATTTGTTAATTTTCCCAGGTATATTTCCTGCCTGTTCTACATCCACTGCTAGTATCTTGCGGAGTTTATGCCCTGTACATGATTTTCATTATACCTCATTTATGTAATTACATCACAAAAATATCTTTTTGCCTTTTGCAGTTACATATTACCTTTACATGTACAGTTAGCTGTGTCCACATGCTCAGACATTGTTGTTGGTTATACCATTAGTAGCATTACAAAATGTACACTCTCACAAATAGTT
This sequence comes from Gallinago undulata, assembly GCA_026546715.1. NCBI lineage: Eukaryota > Metazoa > Chordata > Aves > Charadriiformes > Scolopacidae > Gallinago > Gallinago undulata. The sequence goes on along the minus strand of JAOTQQ010000001.1, from coordinate 158,760,310 downwards.
ATAGTGTTGCTGTTTAGTCATTTTAGTGTGCTTATGTTTGATTCTGTGCAAACAAATACTAAATATGCCCTTCTCAATCTGCTTTGACTTTATGGGTGCAACAGGCCTTTGCTTTGTCAGCAAGACTCCTATTTATGCAACATAAATATTTACTCCATAGTTATTCCATAAGCTACATAGATATTTAAAATCAATAAATGTGTCATAACTTCTGCAGAAGTTACTTGAAAATAGTTTACTTCAGATTTGCTTTTAATACTTGGTTTAGGAATTAGACCATCACTCTGTCTCCTTTGAATGGAAGTTCATTGCTTATTCCCACAAACAAGGGCTTCTCTGGCTTGCTCTTAGTTGGAGACATTGAGGAAAATCAGGATAATTTGCCACATGATTCAAATAATGTTCACTTTTACTGTTTTACCTTTGTTGACATGAATATTTATTTGCATTCTAGAGTTTTAGCATTTATAGCTAGAATAAAAAATCATAAACTATAGACCAAGTCTGCATTATATGGTCATTTAAGATGCATATGATCTGGGATTTATGGGCTTGGTTCTCAAACAGATGCACGTGGTGCAGCACTTGCACTGTAGAACCACACAAGTGAACCTTGGAGAAATTGACAGACATCAAAAACCCACTATGCTACGCTTGGGCAGTGGTTGATGCTATCGGAGATCTCATGAACCTGTACAAAATCATATTGCTTCCATTCTTGCACCAAGAGAAATTTAGTGGTCTGACCCTTTTGTGAAGGCAACACAGACATACCATAGTCCAAATATACCCTTTCAGTAGCAGGAATGCTGCACTTTTTTATTTTTATTGCACCTGGTTGTGAGAAGCATCACTAAAATGCTGCTCTCTCTATGGGAATGTAACAGGTAGAAAGAAATTTTTACAATGAGGGTGGTGAAATGCTGGAACAGGTTGCCCAGAGAGGTGGTAGATGCCCCATCCCTGAAAACGTTCAAAGTCAGGTTGGATGGGGCTCTGAGCAACCTGGTCTAGTTGAAGATGTCCCTCCTCATTGCAAGGGGGTGAGACTAGACGACCTTTAAATGTCCCTTCCAATCCAAGCTATTCTGTGATTCTGTGACTCCGGGGCCACAAATCAGAAATAGCTGTAGGAGGGCAGCTGAGGTCAGTGCTGAAGGACCCACTTCACTTCCCTCTGACACTCTTCATTTTCCTTCCCCATAACACTCTTCATGAAAGTTCAAGTTATTGAAGACTGATTCAATAACTTGTGTACTTTCATTCTAACCATGAAAGGTCAACTAAAGGAAAAGCAAAACCAAAACAAAGTGAAAAAGAGATCAGGTGAAAATATAAGGCTTTTTGTCTGAGGACTTGGAGTAACAGCTCCCTTTTATCATGGATTTCTCAAAATCTAAAGAGATTAAAGGGTAGAGCTACATTTCTCTGAACAATCGATTTATTTTTTTTAGGTCACTGCTGGAATATAAGATAATTTGATTTTTGGATTAAACCATTTTCTTCTTTTTTTTCCTTAATATGGTTTCTGTCTTTTTCTTTTTTTTTGAGAGAGGAAAGTGGGAAGAGATTACAAATTTGTTTTTGTTTTAATTAAATATTTAAATCATTTAAATACAATATTTTGCTGCTTTTAAACTTGTCTTTTAGAAGTGAAACAGAAGCAAATTTATGATGGAACATTTCAGCAGTCTGGTGATAGCTTTAGCTTTTAGCATCCAGTCTGAGATACTCATCTAGACATCCTTACAGTCAGTGGTGAGGAATTATCCACGCAGCTTGTACTAAAATAAATGCAAAACAAGCAGAATAGATTGTGTTGGGAAAATATTATTTGTGACACTTTGTTGCAAAGACCCTTACTATTTACATTAATTTACAATAATACTAACTAGCTTTTAGATGACTGATTCTAGATGTGGCTAAGCCCATTCAAGAGATTAACTCTGATATCAAGGGGATGTTTTTAGGAAAAATATGTTCTTGAAAAAAAAAATAAATTTTTTAAGTCTGCTTCTTCACTAATTTTTAAGTGAACACTTGAAATATTTTAGTTCATTAGTGCATTTCAAGAATAGCTGAATAGAAATTTGTCACCTAGGTGTAGTCAGATATTCAATATAAAAAATAGGAAATTATTTTCAAAGCAGAAGAAAAGCCATCAAGCTGTGTCTTCAAAATTTCCTTTGAAAGGATAACTATACAACAGTAATTTGACATTGTTTTATTCTTAGCTTTCAATATTACAGAGGGCTGTTCATTTATTTTCTTTTACATCTCTACCAACATACCAGAGAGAAATGAGGGGTGAAACGAAAGAGTGCTATGTTGATGACTGTCATAAAAGCTGGATTTTATTGATAGTATTGTGTGTATCATCTTTATTGTTCTGTATCTTGACTCATAAAAAAATTATGCTTGGAAAGCAATTTTCCTATTTATTACAAAAACTCTTTGAATTCATGATTTTCTGTGAATATTTAGGAATATTTTCTTCTACACACTATTTATTAGAAATATTTTGAGTGTTAGCTATTTTATAAATTAACATTATCTTGTTGTCATCAAGGAAATCAACCTCTTAAGATCTCAATCTATGACAAAGCAGCATTTAAATTCAGACACTCTGAAGAATCAAGGATATTTAAAATAGTAATGATTAAAAAAAAGGAGAAGAAGAAATTACATCTTAATAGCATTGTTGTTGCTAGGAGATTTCAGCTGCTGTTTATGAGATGTATGTCTCCTTTTTTTTTTCTTTAATTAAAAAAATGATTAATGAACAGATAAACAACTAAAATGCCAACCTTTTAGTAGATTTGTGTAGAAGCTTTCAATGTATAATCTGATTAACATCAGCAATGAAAAAAAAAAATCTTGAAAGCAAATTGATCACACTAAGGACAGGGGACAAAAAGCAGGTCACGCTTTCAATTGTTCCTTTAACCTGTCAAGCTACACCTTCCTGCTGATGCAAACAACCACCTTAATTAATATTGGTCACTGTGAGGAATAGGATATAGGGTTAGATGGACAAATTGTCCAATATACTGCAATGTTTATTATGGTCTTCTGTTCAGCTTGCATGAACTATAATTAATTTAGCTATCACCACCAAGCTCAGTAGATATAATGGGATTTTGTTACAGCTTAGAAGTTGTCAAGTTTTCACAAAGAAGCTAAAAGACAAAACATTGCTCAGGAAGACCTCCTTGACAAGTTTCAAGTTTTTCTGCAACAGACTAGAAATTCTCAACTTTATCTTTTTATGCGTTCTTAAATATAATTTAAGAAGATATCACAGTGAGAGAAATAGATAAACTAATTTAACTTAAAGTTTTATTTTACAAATAATACAAGTACAATTTAGCAATAAAAAATATCAGCTTAATAGTTTCAGTTTTGCAAAGGTGAAAAAACTGAAAATGAGGATCTATTACAAAACCACGCTAGATCAGCACAGCTATAGTCATCTCTACCACTAATGTGAATGTTCTAGACCTTGGAGAATCTTAAAAATAGCCCCCAGAAATTAAAAATTGCTGTACAATAAAAATTGTTAGTCAGGTGCCCTTGCTTCAAGCTTTGCAACTTGCATGTGTTAGAATGAAAAACAGAATAAACAAGCAAGCTCAAGTGTTCCCACAGTTACAGATCACTTGAGGAAGACCTGAGGATTTTTATCATTTACTCATACATGTTCACAGCCCCAGTCATTACATCAGGAGAAGGCGTATAATATTTATTTTGCTGACATTTTAAAAGTGTTTTTTGATATTTTTGCATAGTTTAGGGCAATAATATGTATTTTATTTGTGCAGCACTTAGCCTTAGAACTCTCTGAATAAGCTGTCTTGATATCAAAAACAGTATAGATGCACAGCTGCTAAAAGTTTAAACCTGGTAATCTTGTTCTATCCATTGTTCTATAAACATATACAACCATGAATTTTATATGCCATACATCCTTTCACAAATGCAGGTTCTGTAAGTGGAAAAAACAAGCCCAAACAACACCATAGTTTAATGTAATTGTTGGTAAGTCTTTAAACATGGTTTATTGGGGTTTTTTGGTGGGTGGTATTTAATTTTTTTTTCGGTGATTAGTAGGGTTTTTTGGGTACGTTTGCTTTTGTAGCGTTATTAATATGGAATCTGATCCCAGAAGACATGGAGTGTCCACAATTCCCAGTGAATTCTTGGTGAAATGGAGATGCTCAGTACTTTGCAGGGTCAAATCAATATAGAACTAGACATCGTTGGTTATTTGGTGGGTTTTTTTAGAATTTCTGCACAATGTGAAGAAAGACCTGTAGGAATTTTTTGTCTTGGTGATACCATCTTCAGTTCATTCCAGAGTTTGAAAATTAAAGCCAGAAGAATTGATAAAACATAACTTTTCTGACAGAAATACATATATTTTGACCTTTACTTGTTTGTTTCATAAATTGTTAATTTGATATTTTTTTCTGAACATCTGTAACTGTATTTAAGAACCTGCTGTTGGCCTATACTCTGTTTTCTTTTTGGATTTCAAATGTAAAGACAATACATTCTAATATTGTTTAGACATGCGCCTTCTCCTATAATCCAAAGATAAACAAATCGAATCAAAGATGCAAAATACAGCAAAATAGCTCTTTGTTAACTTTTCCATTCTGCATTTAGCATAACTGAATGCTAAAGCAAACTGATAGTATGAAAAAAAGAACGAAAAATTAAATCACAGAGGAGAGGTTTTGGCTGGGAGGGGTGGGGGGGAGTTGTTTTGTTCAGTAATCTTGCCCTTGCTGTGATCTTCTGTCTGTTAAGGCGAGAAAGTGAGAAGGTGTGTGAGCGTGAAAGTGAGAGAGAACAGACAGAGAAAGAAGGAAAGAAGGAAGGAAGGGAGGGAGGAAGGGAAGAAGGGAGGGAGGGAAACCAAAACAGCAATATAAAAAATAATAAATATGGTTTGGGACAGGAATATTAATCTATTGAGATTTTAAATAAGTTAATCATTGCTTTGCTCACCCATATGTAAAACAACTGAAGTACAGCTTAGGCAGTAGTGTCATTAGGTGAAGAAGAAGACAGACTACTGGAATAATACTAGAAATAATTAGTCTTTTTTCTGTACTAAAGATAGGGTTTTTTTCACAGATATAAATCTACAGTATTAACTGCCTTTGACAATTAATATACACTTTTTCAAAGACTAAAGTGTGTAAAAGGAATGAATCTTCAAATGACTTATTAGCACCAACATTGCTTAGGAATAATACATATGTAAGTAATAATAACACATATTTGTTAGCAGTTAAGAATCCTGCCTATTTGCATAGAAGAAGGTCTGTCTTTCTTTCAGTTTGATAATGGGTGTGGTGTAACTTTGAGATTTGTGGTAAAATTACTGAACTAGAATAGAAGAGTGGAGAAATGTATTCAGCCTGAAAGAACATAGTGATAAAGCAAAGATATATTTTTCTTTAATTTTTTTTTAATTGAACTGGTCTGAACCAACAGACTTATTTAATAATATTCTGCTTAGAATGGAACCTTGCTTTGAACTGTAATGAAATTCATCCTAAGAAATCAGAGGTGCTTTGGCATCTCCCATGTACACTGTACAAGACAAATACAGTTGTAGTTTTAGGCTTTGAAAGATTAAAGATCTCATTGCAAAATTATTATCTAATTTTGCTACACCAAATATAGGATGTGAACTAAATATGTTTAGGAGCCACTCAGGTGGGGCAATTAAAAACAAAGGCATTCATCCATGAAGGTTGGTTTTATCCAGGAGGGCTAGATTTTCTTATTTTGGTGGTCTAAACTTTTAGTCTGCATTATTAATAACACAAATAATAACATAGAATCATAGAATCATTTCAGTTGGAAAAGACCCTTGGGATCATCAAGTCCAACCATCTACCCTATTCTACAAAGTTCTCCCCTACACCATATCCCCCAACACCACATCTAAATGACTCTTAAACACCCCCAGGGATGGTGACTCAACCACCTCCCTGGGCAGCCCATTCCAATGCCTGACCACTCTTTCTATGAAAAATTCTTTCAGTCTAAACCTACCCTCTTGGGGCTTGAAGCCATTCCCTCTCGTTCTGTCACTAATTACCTGCGAGAAGAGACCAGCACCAACCTCTCTACAGTGTCCT
>JAOTQQ010000001.1:158742718-158754052 GCA_026546715.1 Gallinago undulata | reverse complement strand
CAATCACCTCCCTACTTCTGCTGGTCACACTGTTTCTAATACAAGCCAGGATGCCATTGGCTTTCTTGGCCACCTGGACACACTGCTGGCTCATATTCAGCCACTTGTCAATTAGAACCCCCAGGCCTTTTTCTGCCAGGCAGCTTTCCAGCCACACTTCCCCAAGCCTGTATCAGTGCATGGGGTTATTGCGGCCCACGTGCGGGACCTGGCACTTGGCCTTGTTGAAGCTCATACCAGTAATGTTGGCCTAATGATCAAATCTATCTAAGTCTCTCTGTAGAACTTCCTTATCCTCATGTGAATCAACACTCCTGCTTAACTTGGCATCATCTGCAAACTTGTTGATGATTCACCCTATGTCCTTATCAAGATCATCAATAAAGATGTTAAACAGAAATGGTCCCAACACTGAGCCCTGAGGCACACTACTTGTGACCAGCTGCAAGTCGGTCATGCATACATGTCTGCATTATTTCTGTACATTCTATTGCATTCGAGATATAAATAAAGGTGGATTAGTGATGCAAAGATCCTGCCACAACAGAACAAATTAAACTATTATTTGAGGAAGAGAACAACCAAAAAATATTTGTTAGCAGGTCATGCAGCAACTTACCGGATTCTCTTTTGTATAAATGTATACATATAGCTATATAAATCTATGCATGTATTTCTGTACATACAAGCAGCCTATACATGCAAATTCATAAGAATGAAAAATACGATGCAAATATGTGTAGGCTAATAAAATAAAATACCATAAATAATAGTCCCTCAACTGTACCTTAGGCTAAAACCTAACTTCCCAAAAGGCTAGATTTTCTATAGGGAGATAAAAATGTTCTTCAAATCTATCACCATCAAATATTAGTGGAGGCAGGTCTCTGTTGCTTTATTAGAAGTAAATACATGAGGTTGATTCCTGACATATGAGTAGGGGCTTTGGGATATCTCCTTTTTTTATCTGGCAGTTTGATTCAGTTGCAGAAGTATAAAAGACAATAATATGCATATGCTAGATCAGGCTAAAGTAAACTTATTTTTTAATGATTCCTTAACATTCACTACCCTTACTATTAATAAGTCCAACAAACATCACCAAAATTTAATCTGTACTAATGAACAGACAGATAGGCCATATGGTGGTCGTGCTTGATATTCTGTCTTAGTGACAACACATAGTCATTGGATGCTCACACACTGGATGTTTTAGATCATCATCTACAAAATACTCTCTGTTTGGATATGAGGCATCTTAACTAAAATAGCATGTCTCTGCCATGCCAGTTATACCAAACGCAGAAACAGTCAAGGCTGGTTCAGGTTAATGATGATAATTCTGCAGTTAAATCAGTTCATATGTAGACTATACATTCCCACCCCCCCTGCCTCTAGGATATAAAAGAAACTACATAGAGGAAAGGATTTCTTTCCCTTCAGGTCCTATTATTTTCAGCATAAAACTCACCAGATAGTTTTGTGCAGGATTCTGAGCCATAAGAGGGGGGAATGTCCTTATTTCTCTTTGTGTTGTGTTCACATTCACGTGCAAATAAAGCTATTTCAAGTCAATGGACTTGATTCAACAATGGAGTGCTCTAGTTTTAGGTGACTACAAGGAATGGAGCTGGATTGATTTCAGCATACTGCAGTGGTTAGCCGAGATCGATATTGGTAACAGCTGTTGTAGGAAGGCAATATCCACAAAAGATTTTCTTCACTGGTTAGGGCTGAACACAGCCTCATCTACTCCCAACTTCTACCAACTACCTGCATAGTCGGTATTGAATTTTTTTTCCAGAAGTGCAGCAAATGTTGCTCAGTAAAATTGTACATCTAAAAATAAAAGTTTGCCAGTTGATCTTTATTGGAAACATTGAAATGATAATTCATCATAATATTGTAAGAATTTATTACATTACTGTAACTGAAGTTAATGCTTAAAAATAACCAGAGCCTATTTTCTCTTTTAATTTCATCATTCCTGAGAATTAAATATAATTTTATATTCTTTTTAATTAAAAGTCCACTCCACATAAAAGTCTTTCAGCAAAATAGTTGAGAAAGTCCTATCCTAATGAAGTGAGAATTTACAAAAGTATTTAGCTGAAAAAATAAAAAGTAACATAGTGGAATAGCTGATGAAAATTTAGGCTTTCTATAGAGACAGAGACACCCATCATTGTTACCTTTTATTGCCATCTTCTCTAATTGCCTCTGTGGATTCTTAAGTGTATTTGTTTTGGGTTCTTTTCCCTTCTACTTCCTGGATTATAGGAATTTTGATTGCTTTTGGTAAACTGTTTCTTACAGTTCCTCATGGGCTGCTGAAGGCATTCTCTACAGGCCTCTACAGAAGGCATTGCATATTAAGATGCAATGTTCAAGAAAAGGGAAACAGAATTTATAAAACCCTGCTATTAAACCCAAATATTTAAAAGATCAAAAATAGCAAAGAAAAAACTTTTTAATACAAGAAAGATATCTGCCATATCTCACATATAGCAGAGCTGTTTCTTTTTTTTTTTTTTTTTTAATTAACAAGGAAAAAATGCCAGAGGGCTCGATCCTTGGGGCTGCTAAACTCCACTGCAGGAAAGAACCAAAGCATTGGCACTTGACCTTATCTTTTCACTCATAAATTACCCTGATTGCAAGCATCGGTGGAGCTGAAGAGATGTAGTGAAGCAAGATATTATTGCCACTGTTTCTCAAGCCTGCCTGACTGAAAACTTGTCCGTCAGAAAATGAGCTGCCCAACTGCAGCTACATCAGTGCCTGACTCTCTGAAGTACACAGGACCTTGGTGTCATTTCAGCAGCTGTTCATGAGATTTGCTGTGTGATCTCATTCTCCTCAATTTAATATGAATCAAAGGCATTCGGTACCTGGAAGGATTAGCTCCCTTGTTTTTTGCACTGATGAAAGATTTATAACATGAAGGATATTAGAACAAGAAAGGAAGAAAAGGAGTAGGGAAGCTGCTATTGTTAAAAGGTAAGACTGTGAAGGCCTATGATGCACATAATAGCCATTTTTTGTTGTTTCATTAATTTTTGCTTACTGTTGAGTACTTATGGTTTGCAATCACAAGAAAGCAGCAGTGATGGAAGTTATCTGGTTGGGAAATAAAATAACTAAGAGGCTTCTGTAAGAAAAAGCCAATTTAGCAACAAAAATAATTAATCATTTTGATTCAGACAGTATTTAATTTTGAGGAAATAAAAAGCTGTGTGAGGAGAAGACTTCCTAACCTTAAAATCCTAGTTTGATATTTCACAATAAAAATTTTAGATTCCTATTCCAAAATTATTTTACTTCAAATTGTAGATAGAAACACACACACAAATTAAAAGAATACAAAATCTTGCAAATGCAGAATAGAATCTGACTTGTTTTGGAATAAATACTCAAAATTTTGCCTTTTTAACCTGAATTAATATTATTTAAAGAAATGAAACTTTGTTTTCATGAGATAAGTAGCCAGTTTGGGCTATTATTCACGTTGGTTAAATTCTTTTGCTGGTCCTAAGAATATCCCCTATTCTCTTAGTGTTTTACAACACCTATCAAAGCGTCAAATCTATTTAAGTTTCTATAAACTCTTTAATGCTCAGTTGTGTTGTACTTTCTCAGGGTTGAGTAGTGAATTATTTGTCAAGAAGCCCTCACATTCAGTGAACCCAGGGTCTTCTGGTGCACATGGACCTAATAACGTGTCTTGAGCTTCAAATTAAATTTTGCTGCACTTCTTGTACACAAAGCCACACAATATACCAGTGATTATTGTAGTGCCTTTTGAAGGATTAAAAGACCCTCTAATAGCCCAGTGCAGCCATTAACTTTTAATTCTTGTACTGATTAAACATTGCTGAATCAGGCCAAGAAAAGACAGAAATCAGTATTCTGTGCAACGTGATATCCGAGGAACAGCCAGGTGATCCTCTAGACTATTCAGTTTAGTAGCAGAAATAAAATCAAGAATTGTAAGCAGAAGAGTCACATGGATGGCAGATTGTGTTCTAAACACACATACACACCCATATGCACACAAAGTCATTTGGATTGCTCTGTTAATGGCAGATTCTACAGTTAGTCAGGAGTCTTTGCCTGTGGAGTTTTCCAGTTTGTGAAAGATTAGAGAGTTTTCAGGATTCTCTGGAAGCCTGCAAAACCACATAAATATCTTTGGGAGACCCAACAGAACAGAAAAATTGCTCCTATTTTTCTATATGAAAAAAAATCTAGTATCAGAAGGTACCCACAGACAGATACATGAGCACACATAAATCAAGAATTTCTTGAAACAGCACACCAAACCTACAAATGTCAACTGACAGAAAGCATTTAATTTGATACATTTTGGATCATAACATTTTTTTGCTCTCTTCCTAATGTTGTCACATCAGTAGAACTTGAAGTAATTTGCTTCACTTAATTACAGCAGCTGGGGTTGTAAGGTTTAAAATTATTTTTGTTTTGACTTTTGTTTTCTTCTTGTCATCTGTAAGACTTTAACATATTTCTGACTCCTGTGAAATATTAGCTAATAATAGGGACTGGTTCTTGCCATGTGCAGGGAGATAAGCTTTTCATAATATTTATCCAGAACCACATATATAAATATATATTTTCTATTTCTTTCTGGATCTGCTGAACCAGAGATTAAGGACTTGTTACACCTAATATGTTGTTTTTTCCCCCACATACTCTAGTAATATTGGAGAAATGGAGTAAATAAAAGATTGGGCCCTATGTTGCTAGGTAACATAACATCTATGCATATATTTGTTTCCTGTAGGATTACGATCTAGCCCTCTTCTCCCTTCTGATTTTGTAAAAGTATTCACCCAACATAATTTGAATGCCTTGCAAGTGATTGTGACAAAGGGTATTTATATTAAATCCAAAGGTCTTCTGTAAAGAACTCAGCTCTAGGTGCTTGATTACACTTTCTTTTTTAATTTAGCTAGAGAAAAGCTGCTCTCTAGGTTTTTTTACATGCTAGTGTGTGGATGCATTTCCTGTCTCATATGTACAACAATACATAGTTGTACAGCAAAATAAATAAAGAAAATATAAAGAAAATGCAAAGAATGTATAACTCACAAATTCGTATTTAAAGTTAAAAATCCTTATTTTTCTGTGCAAATGCTAGCAAGCAGACCTATGAAACATCCACTCATCAGCTCAAGCATAGAAGGGTTGGGGGAAAGAAAGACATTCCTTATTATTAGCAAGTTACTGAAGTGTAAAATATGTAATCCGATCAAAATTAAATTTGGGATTTTTTTATTGAAAAGTAGAGTAAGAAGGTAGGTAGTAAACAAGCAGAGATTAATCCAATGAGTCGGAGGAATATTTACTTCCCCAGGGATACTAATGAAAATCTACATATAGATATCATACTACCCGGTGAAGCTGAAGTAAAGAAATTTGCAGATTATTTTAATAAAAGGATTTATCTGTCTAGTGCATCCCTATGTTTTCATTTACCTGTGGTGACAATTTCACTGTCGAGTAGATTTCAAGAAGAGCATGACCCATTGTCATTAGCAAGGCTAGTTAGCATAATACAGGCCACAGAACAGTAATTGCTACTCTCTAGCTTTTAGCTCCAGTTCTGACCAACAACACATATTCAACTTAATCTTGGTAAGAAGGAAATAGAAAAAAAGTAAAATCCCAACATGAATTGTAGAGTTTGGGCTTTTGACTGCTATCACTGTCCACAAATCCCAGCCTGAGGCACTTCCAGAAGTTTTGAAAAAAAGTTTGCATTCTGGAAGAAGAAACAGGGTAGCAATACATGTAATTCTTATGGCAGAAAGCATATTCCCTATGTTTATCAAAATAAGATATGTATATCAACATGATATCAGTTTGGCCTGCCTAAGCTCCCTCCGGAATGATTAATGAGGAGAATCAGATGACATATGGAAGGAAGTAAGGAGGGAATTAATTTTGTTTCCTTCCAGGATTTCAGAGATTTTTTTTGGTCTATTTATACTTTTCATTCTCTCTATTAGATAGGAATAATCAAATTATTTTTTGTCTTAGGTTCCATGATGATTAATTTTCTTTTACCTTTCTCCTTTTTGTTTACTCTCCCTCCAAAATACCCCAGAAAGCTAGCTTGCCATCTTGGCCACCGACCTTCATGAGGAAAAAAAGAAAAGAAGGCACTGAAAAGTGGAAGGAGATTTATTATTTCTTGTGAATAGTAACATTGCTTTCATCAGCAGAATTTCCCTTTCTTTACGTTTCTCTTTTTCTTTCCCTGTTTCCTCACACCATTCTCCTTGGCCTGAAGACTACAATGGCAAAAATCAAAGAGCAAATAAGCCCTCTCCAACAAAAGTTCTGTTCCCTCTTAACATACCTTAATCCCTTTCGTACCCTCACCTCTCTGAAACTCTGCACTGAAGATCACATGGCACCACCTCAAAAAATCACCTTTTCCACAGAGTAATTCTAATGAATAGGTTATCCTGAAGTCCATCTATCCTTTTGCTCTTCACTTTATGAAAGTTAAATGGTATCCAACAGTAGTCATAGTCTGAACAAGAGAATTAATAAGATTCCCTCAAAGCACTTCACCCTTACATGTGGTTATGCAACTGCTCATCTTAATCTCTTGACCTTTTTGTTCAAGTATTAAAAAGAAAGCCACATATTTTAGGTTAGTTACATTTCATAATTTTTTTCCGAAAACCCTACATTAAAGATTTCAGGTGAATCATTAATGATCAGAAAAACAGTCAAAAAATATCACTGTTTTTATGTTGAGGAGCAACTAATCTGTAGCATTTTATCTGACTCTTATTTTGAAATCCAGCAGATTGGCCCATATGAATAACAAAGTCTAAACTTCATCCTTTTTTATATCAGATTATATATTTATTAATTTACATATGTATAATGTTAATGTCTTAATTCTTCAAATAATATGAATGTCCTTCTTTAAAAAGCATGTTATGTGGTACTTCAAAAGTGAATTTGAAAGAACACAGAGTGTATCAAGTGCTATTTCACACCTGTTCACCTTTAAAATATGGTTTGGTTATTCATCTCCGCACCCACATAAAATAGCCTCAGAAGAGTTATGTAATAACACTTAATTTTTACATTGTTAGATAAACTAAAAGAGGAGAGAGAAGTAACCTTGCAATAAATATTCAAATAATCTCCTGCACAGTGAAATTTTAAGAATTGAATAACCATGTATCATTTTAAATTACGTACTAATTCGTGTAATTTGTGAAAGGCAAGCTTCACAATAGTGTCTTTAAAAACAACCCTTTTAAAATCTGAACTGCTTTCCTTTTCTTCTAAATAGAATGCACATCATGCAAAATTAAAATGTTTACATCATACAGAGCAACAGACAGGTTTGAAACATAAAGTGCAATTCATATTCAAGGTTAGTTTGAGACTGAATGTTGGGAATAATTCCAAACATAAACCTAACAAATGTGCTTAACAATAATTACAGTCCACGTTTCCTCTAAAAATGTTCTCTGCTTTTTACTCAGCATGAAACATAACATTATTTCTCCATGTGACAGAAATATATAACGCAAAGCATTTTACCATCATACGTAGTTCAGCTTCTGAAACAATCAGGCAAAAAGGAAACCAAAGCAAGCAGCATATGGGCAAAATGAATAGATATTTATGAAGTCTGAGTAGCCTTTTTTTTTTTCCTTCTCAAGAAAAAAGAAAGAGCAAACATTCATTTTAGTCTTGCATAAGGCTAAATATTTGTCAATTTGGCAACCGTCTCCCATTTTGAATAGCTGTTTCTACCATAAATAAAAAGGCATGAGTTGAGGTTATTGAAAGAATCACTAAAAAGGAAAATATTGGTCCTGGACAGAAGATGAGTAAATTTCCCTTTACTTATCTCCAGCTTCTTAGATGTTGAGATTTATTTTTTGTGCGCTTCCTCATTTTATATTTTCCAGCAATCTCAGGAAATCATAATTATTTTTCAAACAATTACTTTAGTTGTTAGTCTAAATCATCAAAATACAGTGTGGTTTTTTAATAGGATTAGCCAATCCTAGTTCCAGTATTTTTTTTATAGCACATATCAAGCCATACAAAAGAAAAAAAATAATTCAGGTTGCTTCCATCTTTTTCACTATCACCTGAGATTAATATTGTAAATGGCTTCCAGTTTAAATATCTGTTTTGATCTGCAGACCCATTCTACTTTGGGATATAAATTTGAAGAAACATTTCTAAGAATAGGAGTTATCAATATTATAAAACTCTGTCAGACAGTGATTGATAAATGGAAAAAAATGCAGCTTCCTAGCATCTATTCCTAAATAAAAAACATACTTTCCTGTCATTTGCAATTTCATATTTATTTTGCATAGAACAGCATCTGGCTTATTAAAAGCATGTATATCTTGAATGTTTTGCTGCCCTCACCAGGACACCATATAATTTTGCATTTTATTTGGCAAACTCCTATTTAAACAGACTAAGAGTCATATTCCTTGCAATAAATCAGCTGCAATGAACAGTATAGTGATTTCTGTCACATGATATATATATATATATACACAATTGCTATCAGCTCAAATTTTTTAACAGAAATTAGGAGAGGTCCAATTGATCAAAGACCTTCAAAAATATGGAATAAAACCAAATTTTCTGAAAAAGTCTAAGGAAGATATTTAAAAATCTATTGATGAAGAATTAGAAAAAAGGGATCATTCATTGACTAAAACAATAAATATATTAGTAAGCTTTCCTTGTGCAGACATGTCTTTCTGAAGAAAAGCTGGGATGCAAAACTCACTGTTTTATCCTCAGTATTTACATCTCTGATCATTCTATAAACAGAGGAGAAAAACAGCTTGTTAGTAAAAAAATGTTCAGCTGGTGGCAGAAGCATATCTCTAATCAAATCAGCAGAAAAAGTTCATTGCCATTAGGACAATATTTTAGAGAATTTATAACTACATTACTATAGCATTTCCCTCTGGCAATGAATTATATAGACATTGGCACATAAAATGCTTTTTGTGGTTGTTGTTACCTGTAGACTTTTCTTCAAGTTCACATATTTGAAAAGTTTCAGAGATTGAGAACCTATTGCTTCTGCTTTAAGCTAGCTGGTGAATCTGTGTAGTATTTCTTCATCACTGAATTACTGGATTTTTAACATGATTGAAAATTTGTCATTAAGGTAAACAGAAATTGAAAAAAAATCTTTACTGAAATCCAGATTCTTCCTGTAATAAGTCTTCTGTTATTTATGAAGGTTATAAAGCAATAATCTTAAAAAAAAAAAAAAGTGTTTTTAGAAATAAATTTTTTGCCTCAGTTTGAAATCCAAGAGATAAAAGAAATACATTTCCCTAGGCAGATATTTGATCGTTAATGAATAACATGAAGTTCAACAGTGAGAGATAAACATTCTCTTGCCTTGCTTTGTTTTCCACTGAAATAAAACCCTTGCATGAGAATAGACAGATCCTCTAACAATTTTCCTAGTTTGAGAAACTGGGAACAAGCCTTCAAGGTATACCAAGGACCATATTTGCCCTACAGTACACAGAACATAAAATAAATGTTCTAATATCAGATGGATCAGCCTCCCAAATTTTTCATAATTTTTCATCTGTATGATATTACTAAAACTAGAAGAAAAAGTATAAGACTTTATAGTTATTCTCCTGTAACTGCATAACATGCCAAAAAAAAAAAAAAAAAAGTTAAGATAAAATCCTCAGATATCTCTGAACAGCTAATTGTTGAAAGATAGAACATCTTTTCCATACAAATCTATCTTCAAGGAGCTCACACCCCCACACATTTCCAAACAGCTGAATAGTACTTTTTTTGGTTTAACAGGATGGACTTCAAGGGCTGCAAGTAGAAGCTGAGTTACAGGTTGGGAACTTCCTGCCATATATATTTAAAAAGAAGCACAAATGCATCCTGCTTTGTTTGTTTGTTTCACCTTGTCTACTCCTTTCACTTAGCCATCACAGTATTTGCATATCTGCCTCTGGAGGATTTTCTTCTAGCAGTAGCATCTGGGCCTCATGATGAGTTCTACAGGCATTTGTACAGATTTCCTTCACTTGCCTCTATCTCTCCTACCCACTGTCTAAGCTGCTTTTTGTTTCCTGTCTTCAGTTCTTTTCTTCCAAGTTTTTGGTTGAATACACTGACAAGTGTACTTTCTAGCCAAATGTATCATATAAATTACTTTGTAACTGCGTTTCTGGTTTTCGCATCTTACCTTGGGTTTGGTTTGGTTTATTTGTTTGGTTTTTTTCTCCTCTCTCCCCTTCTCCCCCTCCTATTCCTTAATATCTGCAACATTATGTGACTGTATCACTTCCAAAAGGTATCAAAATGCTGTATACTGATATCTTTTACCGACCTGCCTGGATTAACATAACATATAACATCATGGCCTTCCTCTTACCATATCTTTTCCTCAGCCTACAGGAGCCACTTAAAAAGGTGACCAGAAATACAGTAATACTAATTCAAACACATATGTAGTCCATGACTTTCTTGCTGGCAGTGAAACAAGCGTGACAGTTGGTGTTAATGTCCAGTAAATTTGAAAGCTGAGCAGCAAAAATTGACACCTGACATTTTAGGTTGGGTAGAAAGACATCAGATGACCCAATAATCATCAGAGGAAAAATGTGCTTGTTACCACTGACCTGGACTTTTCTCTTATTGATCATGTAGAAATGAAAAAGTATGGGGTTTTTTAGTTACCTTTGATAACATCCTTGAAATGTTTCTTATGGTTCACAATTAAACTATTGAGCTCTCATGATCCTGTTAAGCAACATAATAAAGGAATTTATGAGCACATAACAGCATAACGAGTGTATTTGACTATAAAAGTAAAAGATAAATACATATACCAGGACAATTTTCCCCCATATAATTATCATAAGATTATGTAGGAGTAGCAATTTGGTACTTTCTCTGCAACATATTTGTGTTTCTTTTTGCCTTGTCTTTTTTTACTTTAAAAAAAAAGTAAAAAAATTAAACTGTATAAATCTTACCATAATCTGCTAGCTGAGATTAAAATATGTCCTGCCTATTAAAAAGTTATATTAACTGTACTATGCAGATTTTTACTGCACTACTATTGTACTTAGATATGTGAGAGTACATCTGAAAATTCTACCATGCATTCCAAAGACAAGTTATACTTCTGAATGGAGTCCATTTCTTATCCATTGGAAAGAATGAGCCAAATAATCACAGAATCACAGAATCTTAGTGGTTGGAAGGGACCTTTGAGATCATCGAGTCCAACCACATTAAAAAAAA
>JAOTQQ010000001.1:158703454-158738537 GCA_026546715.1 Gallinago undulata | reverse complement strand
GCGCGATCCGACCTTCCCCGCGGGCTCACCTTGCTTCTCGCCGTCGGTGCTGCCGGTGCTGCTGCCGCCGCCTCGCCTCGCAAATATACATATTTGCTTTTCTTACTTTTCCCTAAGGGTCTGTCTATGGCTACTGCTATGTGACCTGCATACTGATGACTTTAGTTTTGATTCTCTACCCTATTCTTACAGCTTGAGTGGCAATGTAATCAACTAGTAATAACAGAATATCAAACAGACCTATTGAAAAGATGCAAGTTACAACTGTTACATCTATAACCTCCCTTAAAGGAGTCCCATTCAACATTTCTGCAAATGTGTCTGGTAACGTAAAAGTATCATCAGGATCTTATATGAATTGAATTGTAGCCAGTAACCCCCTGGTAATACCCTGCTGTCACAAAGCAGAAGAATATCTTTGTAGTTCTAATATGTAGAGATTTATTTTTTTAAATGGAAACATATATTTTATAGCACAAGATGATAAACTATTCACTCAAATTTTGCATCTGTCTTACTCCGAAGTCATGTCTCACTTGTCCTGTGTGCTAGAAGTATGCAGTTCTCTTAATGGTTTTGGTGTAGCATTAAACAATGTGAGTAGGTAGCAAAAATTAAAATAAATAATTTTAGATGTCCTACTTATAAAAAATTCTGCTCTGTTACAGGAGAGACAAGATAACTGAAGGAGAAAGAAGAGGAAAAAAACCTCTGCAGCTTTGATGCTGTTAACATTGATACACTGGTTTGATGAAGGATTCCAGAATTTCATAAATAAACTTTATCAGAAATAAACTGTTTAACACAGTGGAAAGATACTACTACTGATCATATTTTACTGGTAAAAGTATTTCACTATTAAGTGTGTTTCTCATAATAATCTCCTTCATCGTGTCAGTACAAAAAAGGAGTTAAGTTTTTGCATTGTATTTTTAACATGAGTAAGAAGTAAAGCATTTAATTAAAGATTCACAACTTGTGCATGTACTTTTAGGTTAAAAAGCAAGTGATCTTGTCAAGCAGCAATTTATGTCTGTATAGAAATATGTCTAAACTGAGCATTTAATGGTGCTACCAGGACCCCACAGTTCAAATATAAGCAGCATACTACCGAGAAACAATGGCTTTAACAAAAATGGTGGTACTAGAAACAGATTTTCTATAAATGGTTGACATAAAAAGATAATAAAATAACTAGAGCAAGGCCATTTATAGTAAGAATCTAAAAGCTCCAGAAAAAAGCCATGGAGACTTTAAAGGAATATTGTGGGTTGGTTTGTTGTGCAAAAATAATTATAAAAGCACTAAAGATTGTTTAAACCAAAAGAAACTCAGCAAATTTAAAGTGTCAAATGAGTATATTTTGTTCTTAACTTTGCAAGAAATTAGTATCATAGTGATTGAAGCTAGACACGGCTCTACTGCATGTAGATTCCTATAAAAGCAAAGCTCAACAGATACTGTGGTCTGCATTTTAATGTCTAGTGTCTTTAAAGTACTCCTTGTGATGCCATCATCACAGTAAATAGAAGTTACAGATAATGCCGCCATTTTTGTTGATAAATTTCCAAAGGGAAGTTTTAATAAAGCCACTGGAAGGAGACAGAATGAAGATCAACTTTTGGATAAATGCTTTCTTAGAGGACATAAACTAATTACAGTGACCATAAGGAGAACCTAGAGGCCACTCTTCCAGTTTAGGCAGATCAGTTCTACCGAAACCAGGGACAGCTGTTGCCATCACAAAGGTCTCAGGTAAAGCCAAGAGATGTACTGGGTCTCAGTTATGGCAGATGTGTTTGCCAGAACCTGAGAGCAGAACACATAGCACAAAGCATGAGTGAAGTTAATCTCTCCTTGCTAATATTGCTAAAATGCATTTCAAAAGTGAGAGTAGAGTTACAGATAGAGACATGCATACACATGAACACACACACACACAGAGTTCATATATTGTTGGAAACAAAGATATCTATTTCATCCCCACTTCAGTACCACTGGCCTGTTCCTGATGAGTTCATGTTTGTTGTCAATATGTCTTAAAAGAAAAAATAAACAGCAAGCTCATGAACCATGAGGAAATAGCCTGTGACTTCAAAGTAAAAGAGGTCAGTCAATACATTTACCAAGGTCTTTGTGTTACTTGAAAAGGATGTAATAGTTGTTTAGGATGTTTTGATCGATACATTTGACACACTGAGCATTTCAAAATCATATCAGCAGTCTAGAAGTCTCCAAAACGATTTCTGGGCCTTTTCTTTTACATAACCTTAGGCTCTAATGTCCTTCCTGAATGTAACAAAGGATTTCAGTATTTCTATAGTGATAGCTGTCTTGTATCCATTTTCCTCTGAGAATTTCTTACTCAGCAGTATGACTCCTTTCTGCTCGAGTCCATGAGGATTTTTATTTATTAGTTTTATATTACCCATGGGTATGACTAGTACTTTGCAGAAACACAGACACTGTACCAAAGAAATTATGGATTAAATGACTTCAAATGTAGCACAAAAAAAGGGGGGAAATAAGTGTCAGAAAAAACTCTCATGGAAATTTGCCCTACAGTGCTGTTTTCTTTCTCTTTTTTCTTCATATATACTTCATTTACCAATTCTCTCCCCTCCCTCTCCCCCCCCCCCCCATATTTCTGCACACATAAAGGAACATATATTCACATGGACATTCTTTTAAATTCTTTCTTCCTGTCTTTTTTAACTTTAAAATGTTCCTGCTTATCCAAACAATATTATATATTGTTACAATATTCTAAGAGTTTGCCCATGTAACTGAATGTATATTAAAAAAATATACACATGTATATATACATATACATTAATAGCTTAATCAAATGATATATCATTTCAGTACCATTTCAGGTATCTTAGACTATCTTGCCACTCCAGAGGGTATGTTTTTCTCTTAAAGCCTATGTCAGCAAGATGCCATGCAAGTTAATAAGTTTCTTACATACACTAGAATGTCTAAAAAGGACGAGGCATACAGATATCCTTGCTTTTCTAAAGTTACTTTGTTTTTTCTAAACTTTTAAAATTCCATGAACCTTCAGGCAACAGAATAGTTGTGATCATATTAACAAAAAATCCTAATCTTGATTTCATTTTACCAATTTAAGTGCCTAAGAATTAGATGTCTGAATCTTAGTTAGGCTTTTCATAATTCCTTATAGGCAATGAAGAAAGCAGGCATCTCCTGGGGGAGACTCTTTTAATCTATCATAGGTAGATAAAATGAGATGAGGTGTGTCCTGAAGGCATCTATTTCTATTGACTATACGAAAGCTTAAGATAACTATCTCAGGCTTAAATAGATGATTTTATACTTCTAAATTATGACAGAGTAAATCTTTTCCTTGCTTACTTTCTTCTTTTCCCAGAGAAAGGTTTACACTGCATGGATGCAGAACTATCAAGGCTACCTAGGTTTCTCTTCACTGGTCAATAGGAGTTTTCTGCTCCATAGAAGTAAAAGATACTGAGGTAAGGTTTAGAATATCCACAACTTACAAGATTTCTTTCTTATATTGCTTCTGCAGAGAAAAGTTCAGGCTGAAATAAAATTTCTAAAAATTTTTAAAAGCTGTGATTTTAATAAATGTACCAAGGTTGGGTTGTTTTTCAGTTGCTTCTTCACTCACACACAATTCTCCATAGTATCGAAACATCAGCTTTGCTTGCGAAGCAATGCTAGAAAGTTTTCCTTTTTCTTATTTTACATCCCATCCTACGCTGTTTTTAATAAAGTGGAAAATACGTATCTCTTGTACCCAGAAATTTGTAGAACTACAAAGTTAATTAAAAAAACAACAACACAAAACTATTATACCTTTCATTGGTTTTCTTCATGAATAACTGCAGTGGTAATCTATTCATCTGTTCTGCTTGTCTGATACATTGGAAATATTTCTGCAATAATAATAAAAAAGAAAAAAACTTTTCTGCTACAGGCAGAAGAAAACTATTGCCATAGAAGTCTCCTTTAAAATCCTATGAAACAAAATTAACTTTGGCAAAAGACAAGTGCTTGCTCATATGCAAAGAAAATAAGGTAATGCTGGAGCTAATTTAGAAGAATTAATGTAAATTAAGAAGTACCTCCAGTAGGACGTAAGAGAATAAAAAATCCACAAAAATATTTTGGATAAAGAGTACAGCAATGGACACAAAAAATAATAATATGAGACAATTATGAGGGTTTACCTTACTTCATACAGAGACCAACCATGAAGAGCAAAAAGAATGATTACTTTAGAACTCAATGAAAAATCATCCAAGGTCACTGTTACAAATACATTTTTTTCTGGGCTGTTCCTCATCATGATCAGAAAATCAACTAAGTATCTAGTAGTTTTCTAAATATTTGTTCTTTCCTTTTTCTTCCCACCCTCCACTACGGACAGAAACTTTTCAAATACAAGCAATAAGAACAGCTCACATACTGGTAAAACAGTGATTTTCCATTGGGGTTTATTTGCAAAACTGTAATTGACTCAGAAAACTGCTCTAAAGGATTTTTATTTTTTTTTTAATGAAAATGTTGTCAGACAGGGTTCAGGATAAAACAAAAATCTCAGTCTTCAGGACAGATTGAAAGAATGAACAGAACCATCTAACTATGAGAAATATTTTGTCTGTTAAATGGAAGAGACTAAAAGAGTTGCAATTTATTATTCCTTGTACCAAATACCTTTGAAATTAATAATGATAGGAAAAGGAAATGGCAGGACATTTGTTGTGGGGAAACCACTACTTAATCTGCTTTATCCAATCATGAAAATATTGCAGGAATATCTATAACAAGTGTATTGGTTTAAAACAAAAACATTAAAAAAATCAAAAGGCTAAAACAAAATATACTTTTTATATATACATAAAAATATATAAAATAATCTATTTTAACTATAAGCATAAAACCCAAACAACACCTTTTTTTTCCTTATTCCCAAGTTGATCTGCACATATTTTTGCTTTTTACCATAAAAAAAAGTTCAATAAACTATACTGTGTAATCCAATGTAAGCACTTAAAGGCAAAACTGAGGAAATGTAACACAAGATCATATTCTGTACCTAAATGCTTTATTTGTGAGTAAGTAGTGAAAAATGTCATATATTACCTTAAAAATGAGTCAAGTCTGTAAGAAAAAAGAGATATTATCTTTCTGGTCAAAGGCAATTGTGAACAATGTTAATAGATGAAATGAAAGCTACATTCTACATCATGTGTATAAATCTGCAATGAAACAATACTTCAGAATTATGTGTAAATAAAATACCTATTTAATGCATAAACAACTGTATTTGTTGCTTGTAAGAAAATTACAATCTTTTTGTGCTAGGATAAAGCCAAAGTAAAACCATTTTACCTCTCAAGACTCCATTTTGCTTAAATGAGAGAATCACATACGGGATTCTTTCTCTTTCTTAGCCCTCTCTTTTAATGAACAACCACAATAATTTTTAAACAAAGAGATGCAGATTTGATCAGGCCCTTGATTACTGCTGGTGAATACTGTAAATAGTTGTGAGATAATGTAAAATGAGGAGACGACTGACACAGTAAATAAATAAGGGACAAGACACCACAGAGTCAGAATTTAGCGACGAAAGCAGCAACTAAACAAATACAAGCCAGTTTTACCCAAATTCATCCATGAGAAAGGTATTTGAATATAGACAACAGAACACTAATAATATTGCAATTTAGAAGCCAAAACTGTCAACAAGAAAAAATTGAGCACAGACAAATGGGTAGTGAACAATCTGCAAACTGCAGGAATTCTAAAGACTGGAGGTTTGTGGTTTAGGATTTTAACCAGATTGGCCTGAGGTTATGAACAAGCTTAAATTATCTCTCTCCCATATCTCATATAACTGAAAAGATACTGGATCTTGTTTATAATTATTGTATTCTAATTATTTTTTGTTTAATGTTTGAGATTGGGTATGCTTTTTAGATTTTGGCTGAAGATCTGGATCATGTAAATTAGATATTGTCATTCATTAAAAAGACCTCAAACCACAAAACCAAAACAACTAATTTCAGTTAATATTAGATAGCTAAAAAGGAAAAGAGTTTATACAAAGACTGATTTCTCTGAGTTATTTCAGATACTGATTTTAGGATAGAGTTATTTTTTCTTTGGAAATACTAATTTTATCTTTTGTTTAAAAGGATATCTAGCCTTGACTTAGTATTGAAGCATGTGAAATGCATGACACCTTGTAAGCTGCATTCCAAAGCATAAGCCAAAAAGTCTGTGTGCTCAATGAAGCACTGCCTGGAGCTAATCAAAAGAAATGTTGAATTTTGACTAGTGTCCTTCAGTAGGCACCAAACTGAACATGTGCATTTATCAAAGGTCGCCAGAGTTGGTATGCATCAGTTGAATAATAGAAAACTGCTAGGGTCCTGCGCTCAGAAATGTGAAACCTAGGTTCTGTTTTCCTCCAAAACCTGAGGAAAATTCAACTTCTCTCGACTATGGGAAATGTCTTAATCATTAGACTATAAGGCATTCTGGGAGAATGGTGTTACCAGAATAGAATATCCTCTATTTTAAGATGGGTCACTACATAATCAGGAATGTAAGAGTTTCATGAAATAAATGGATTGTACCATTGACAAATGATTAGGCAATTTGCTTGGGAGCAGAGAACTGTAGGGTCAATATAACATCTCTCCATATATATTTTGAATTAGTCAATCATTACATAAAGAAACAAAAAAAAAGGAGATTAAGTTTATTATTTTTAATTGGTCCCTCCAACTAGAATATCTTACAAAAGAAAATGTAGAAGTCATTTTAATGGTGGAGGCCAAGTAAAAGGTGGTAACAAAGCAACAAGGGTTTGGAAGAGAGTATAAACAACCTTATATAATAAGCACCGCATGAATCATAAAGTGAGTCATATCACTGGATAGTTCACATTGAGAACAAGTTGCTGATTTTCATGTAGGTATTCTTAAAAGATACTACTGTGCATTTAGTCCCATTTGTATTTCTACACACTTTAATTAACATACTTATCCAGCAAAGGGAAATTATTCTCCTCCACATATATAGAAGCTTTTAGAAGCCAAATAATACAAATGTAGATTTATTTTTTTTTCTTGTAGGAATTTTTGCTTTCTGGAATGTGCTGTTTCTTTTGGTGCAAGATTCCTTAGCAGTATCATTCATAAGGTGGAGGATTTAATGGCCTTTATTCATTCAAAAATTAACTCAGCTTTTTCAATTTTTTGGTTGCATCTTAACTGCGGATCATGCATATTTTACTGCAGCCCTGGTCCCTGATCCTCTGGATAGGGAGGGCTTTTGTATACATCACAGTTCCCACCTGTGTGCACTTCTTGATTTTCCTTCTATTTGAATCTAAGGAGGTTGTAAGACGATGCACACTTAGGCTTCACACTTAAAGGAGGTCAGGAAATGAAAATCAGTCCCAAATCCCCCAATTTAGCCTCTGTGACTCATTTATTTTTTCTTCTGCATCTCTAGAACCACTGCTGCGGGAAATGGCTTGGCAATGGGTATCCGGTATGCATTATGGAATACCTCCTTCACTGAGGAAATATGTCTAAGGCAAGACCCAGGGACACATTATGGAGAAGATACTTCTTTCTTTATCTTTTTTTTTTTTCCCCCATTTCTTGAAGTAATTTGGGAGTTTCTGCAAAAAGAGGAAATTCTTGAGATTACGAAAAAAGTTTGATGTGCTGCATCATTTCTGTTTTCCTTCTGTGTCACAACAGATGTGTGTGGGACAAATATATGGTTATTTAGAATGGATTTTGGGGAGTGAAAGAAATTATACTGTAGTAAGTAGCTATCCATAGCTAGTAAAAGTGAAAATATTTTAGTAGTCTCAAATATTTCCCCCCTTTATCATAGCAGTAATTTATGATGCTGTGCAGCTTGTTGTGTTTCCTTATTACTATTATCTTTTTTTTTTTCCTTTGCCTTTCTATCTGGGAGTACTTCTGACATACATACATCACGGTCACAGGCTGCATAAGAATTAGCCCTAACATTAATTATCTTCTCCATATTAGAAATTTCTTAACTCTTATTGATTGCTTAATTGGCTTTTCTGTTTCTTTTTTTTTTTTTTTTTTTTTAAATTAAACCCCCCCATTATTCAAACCATCAGTACTTTTTCTTCCTATTGTACGTCTTAGAGAGAAATGAAATTCTACTTCATGGGAACAACAATTTTTCTATAGGTGTTCAAAAGAAACAGAATATGAACCTTCTGGAATAGCTGGACAGGATGATAACTAGTGCTGTATGAAGTGTTAATGAACAGCAAACATAAAAAGAAAATTGACAGTGAGTGGAAGTGGCAAAAAAAAAACTTTATGAAATGGAGCAGTGATGTTGTTCTAAGTTTTTTGAAATCTGCCTAAATTCTACAGCTCTATCTACATTATTATTCTCATTTCTTTCTCTTCATTCACATTTTGCCTCTAAATTGGAATGCAATGTGCCTACACAGACCTCACTTTCCACCTGTCACAGAAAAGAAATGGTGCCTGAATGAGATGTATACTTTGCTCAGACAGATCACAGACAAATAGGCTAGGACATTGGGTTTTGTATCCCAAAATATCCCAGCAGGGTAGGACACTAGGCAGACCCATCAAAACAGTTCCATGAGTTTCAGAATGGGTATTTGAGATTAAGTCTAGAAAAAACTAAACTTCAACATTCTAAATAGATAGAGAGAGGGAGAGCTGATAAGGATATTTCAGAGTAACTGTGCATGATATATCACCACACAAGAGAAAATCCAACAGAATATAGCATAAAACAAAGAGCATACGGAAATGTGAATCTACCAGAGATATAAGGACTCAACTGCAGCAGCAAGTTTAAAACTGTAATGTATTCCACAAGATGTGGTATAGAACTCAAGATGATAAATTCTTGAAAAAATAAACAAAACCCCATTCAGTCATTAAAAAAGAACATTAGTGATTTTGTAATAATAATAAAACAAACTCAAAATAGGCATCAATTTAAGAATGCATTAGAATAATGTAATTCACTGTGTGTATCATACAGTAAAATGTTGTCAAATTATTTTGTGCAAAAAATCAACCTTGTACAAAGATTACTACATTGTGCTACAGAAGACAATTCAAGGTCCTACAATATCATTGATGTACTCTGTATACCAATCAATCTACAAATATCTATTTCTGTATATGAACAATCACAAAGTTCATGTCTTTGTAAGTGTTCAGTAGTCAAAACTACTGAAGGAGTTCAATGTGCATAATGGGTTACGTTTTTATTCTGAAAAATTAAACATTTTTAATAATATCAAGATTATTTTTGTTACTAAAATATTACAACTTTATAAAAACTTTTTCAATAGCAGATAGAGGATCAAAATCAAGGTCTATTTCCTTCACTTTTATTTATAATATAGAGGGAGAGAAGAACTAGAGGAAACTATTTCTTTCTCTTAGCAGATTTCATGATTAAAAATACTTGGCCTTTCAAGGCAAATTGGCTTGTATCTTACAAGCCAAAGCTGTCTTTTAGCTCAAATTTAATGCTTTAAAAAATGGTACAGGTTCCATCTGTGGTTTTGATTTGCTCTCGTCTAAAAAAATCTGTTATCGCTTCAATTTAGAGTGTTGCCTTGTAATTTTATCACAAAATAATCACACAAAGCAGTCCTCTATGTCAGTTAATTTATGTACATAGATGCATGCGTGTGCACACAAAACCACACACACACATTGACACACATTTTATACAATTTATCATGTGTACATGATAGAAGCAATAATTTTTTTTTGGATATTATTTATCCTAAAGTGTAGGGCAAATAGGAAGTGTAGGACCAGAAGTTAGCACATATTTGATTTTGCATGTGTTTTTGGCTAGTGTCTTCTACAACCAAGTCATTAACTTTCTACTCAACATTCTGCAATCACCAGGTTAGGGGAAGATTACAAATAATGTTGTGAAGGGTGAATTTTTCTCTTGAGTGTTGAAGCTGAACTATTTTTATTGAAACTTCCAATGATGAGAAAATCAAAATCTCTCATGCACATAACACATATAATGAATATTTGTTGTTAGATTAATGTAATTTTGGACATAATTCAGAGACAAATCAGTTGAAAAAGTGTATTGGAAGATATACGTTGGTTGGAGAAACTTCTAATGCTGGCTTTGATTTATAAAATGCAAACTCCATTCATCATCTAGTTCATATTTGGGTATGGGAATGGGAGGAACCAGAAACACTAGGTTATGGGAATGAATGAGACAGTACATGGCAGGACAACTTTTTCACCTTTCTTACAATAGATTCTAAATTTATGTTGCTTTATTACATTTCTAGGCATGCTAAACTTGGGTTGAAAATCAGGCAGATGCTTGGTTGAACTGACAGGCTGCAACAATGAAAATTGTCTACCTTTCCTGCACCCATAGGTGAGATGCTCTGTGTATAGCCTGCTCGTGTTTTTGAAGAAGTACGTATGCACGCCTGTCCTTTAATTGGGTCTGCCTACCTTTTCCTGTTTTACATTGATCCAGTGTAGGTCAGGACCTGTTGTA
This sequence comes from Gallinago undulata, assembly GCA_026546715.1. Taxonomy (NCBI): domain Eukaryota; kingdom Metazoa; phylum Chordata; class Aves; order Charadriiformes; family Scolopacidae; genus Gallinago; species Gallinago undulata. The sequence continues at coordinate 158,727,938 of JAOTQQ010000001.1, read as the reverse complement.
GGAGTCTATCTAAAGATAACTTGGGAGCTGGCGTACTGAAATCTCCTCCTTTTTTTGATGCTCCTGAAATGCAGTTCATACCCTTGATTAAGGCATCTTAAGCTGACTCAGGATCATTAACATCATATTATATATTCAGAACATGTTCCTGTCATGTGTTTAAGTACTCAAATCATAAACAGTTGTGCCACCTAAGTAGGCGGTATTCCAGCAACATTATACAATGGATTTCTTACAAAGCAATCATACAGGATGGGCAAGAGCTGAGTGTCTTGTCTACGACAGTATAAAACAGATTAACAATCTCTTTTTAGGGATTGTTTTAAAAGGGATACTTTTAGCAAGGTGACAGAGTATCACCAGAAGAAAATGAAATATTCACCCATTATTCAGTGTTCTTTGCTGAAGGGAACCTTTTTTGGCTGATGGAGAGCATAAAATGCAGGTCACGTCTTTCATGTATAAAAGTTTATGATCACTTATGGTACAAGATATCATTACTCAAGATACTAACTTTTAATGCAAGCTAAAATAGAAGGACTGGTAGATATCAAGTTAAAAACAGACAAAACAATGCATTTCACAAAACACAGTTTAGTAGTGGAACTGAGTGCAAGATATTTGTGGTACCAAATACTTGCATTCCTTCAAATTGCAACCATGTAAATTGAGGAAGTAACCTAAATCTGAGTAAGTCACCTCAATTTCTGTCATTTCTTTAACTGGCCAACAGAGTTTCTGTTTCTCTTCATGGACTACTGAGGTTGAATAAGGACACCAGCTCAGATATAGAGCTTCATGTATAGATTGCAGACACCAAAAATTAGGTGATGTGTACTGTATTAAGATACTGCTTACTAAGAAGTTGTGTCACTAATCTCTGGAAGCAGCTGGTGGATAAAAAGGAAGTAAACATTTACTTATTTACTCTTGCTTAGGCTTCTGTATTGGTTGGTTTCAGAGATGGGTAATGTTCTAGATAAATCTTCCCTGCAACTGAGCAAGTCTTTTATTTTTGGAACAGGTGTTGACCTTCCTGGCCCTCGATGAAAACTGATGTGGTTGTGAGGAACAATAGATTTCAGGCATATTAGGAAATATGAAACTTGTATATATGTATACTGTAATCTGAGTGTCCAAAGATGTTATCGTGGCCAGGATCTTTTTCAGGTATCCTATATTTTCTGGCTATGCCTCTATATTAACATTGGAGTGCATATCTGAGTGTAATATACTGTCTTGCCATACCTAGTTATGCCTGCATTACCCACAAGAGGAAGGCTAAACGTTGAAAGCATCTCTGTATACAGTCAAGGTATAGTGGCAGGAGACAATGTGCCTGCTGGGTAAATCTTGAAGACAATATGAAGCCTTCAGGTTTGATGACACTGTGCATGTACCTTTGAAAGATACATCAGTAGGAACAGATGTATCCAATTCTATATTCTAGGTTGTATAGTAAAGTAAAAAGTAAATAATCTATTCTTATAAGCCCTAAAGCTTATGAGAACCATTATGGAAGTCCTTTTCTGCATGATAACATATCCTAAGCCAGTAAAATTAATTTAATTACATGGAAGTTAATTACCTTAACTTCCATGTAATACTCTATTTCTGTACTCTTTGTTTAGACCATTATTAATACAATTTTCCAGTTTCTTTTCATATTCCTCCGATTTTTTCCTTTGTACTTATTCAAGGGACTTATTTTTCTATTACTCAGGTGTTATTTTGAGACAAGGAGCCAGTGTATCTGTGGCATCCCAACTATAAAACTTGTGGCTGGGATTTCTGAGTGTAATCTGTACTATTCTACAGAGAAAGAATAGTTGTTCTGACTGGGCTATGTCACAGCTGGAATCTTGAAAAAAAAAGGCTATGGTGTATATGCAGTTTGATAGCATAGCACAAATTCAGAGAGTTCAACGTGTGGATGCATTGGGGATGCACTTAGAGTACTATAAATTCCCAGTGAATTTGGTTTGCTCAGGCACAGTAACTCTGATACCCTTTTGATGCATTGCATGACCTGCAGAATTGACTTGCAGTCCTCCAGAATGTTTTACAAATGTAGCATATACTCTATTTCAGGCTCACAGCACATGCACGAAGGACATGCACATGCATTTTTCATGGAATTTTCTAGACAGAAATATCAAAGCTTCCTGTAGGCATGTGACTCATGTGCAATCACCCATAACCCTTTCCCACCCTGTGGTTTGTGGGTGTTTCTGCCTTTCATTGCACCTCTTAAGAGATTAGATTCCAGTTTAAAATCTTCAGTTCAGTCTTCAAACACTAGATGTTCACTTCTTTTAATTACTCTTATGGCAACACATCCATTCTTTTTCTTTTGAGCAGTAATTGGCCTCTATTACACTGTAATTTTTCACTGCTTCAATTCACCTATTAGAATACAGTGAACCAATTTAATATCCTTTCAGTGGAGCAGATTTAATACCAAGAAAAAAATATCTTCAGTGATGAAAGCCCAAGTTTAAGGTTTAGACATAAAAATACTATAGCTGGGCACCTCCCTCACCCAGTAAAATGATAAAGCTGAATTTAAAGTTAGGAAACTGTATACATGACAGACTGTTGCTATGGTAGTAATGCTGTTTTCTTATCAGATCTTTCCCTTGTGTGCTAGGTTGCATTTTGTTTGCAATTTCTTCTATTCCTTTGTCATTTCTTGGCATTATGTCATGGTAAAAAAGTATTTTAATCAAGATTTCCAACTGAATGAAATAGGGATGTATGGATATTATAATGTAATTGAATTAGCAATCCTATCGACAATGAGTTCCTAGTCACATACAACCATTTTCTGCAGAGAATAATTCCATCATATGTTAAGGAATTTCTCAATTCTCTCGTAATTTTTTTTTCCCTGAAGACCAAGAAGAAGTATTTTTTTCTAGTTCCCAAGTCAATTCAAACTGATAACACTGAAATTACAAAGCATGCTACCAGCTACTGCAGAAAGGTGTCATCTCAGACATCATCTTCCCACCCCTTTCTCTTTTTCTTTTTCTGTCCTTTGAGAGTACAGACCTACCTTGAGAGTACACAACTACCTTGCACAGGTGTGTGCCTTTGAGGCATCATTCTTCCTTTCTAGGGAAGGCTACATTCAAGAAGGGCTTAAAGGAGGGTACAGGAAATTATAAAACCATTGGTTTTACTTCAGTCCCTGGGGAAATCATGGCATGAATCTTCCTGGGGGCTATCACAAGTCAAATATAGCACATGATTGGGAAAAGCCATCATGGGTTCACCAAGGGCAAATTGTGCTTGGCAAACCTGGTCTCCTATGACAAAGGAACCTACTTGGTTGATGTGGGGTGAACAGTGAACGTTGTCTACCTGGATTTCTCCAAGGCTTTCAACACGGTTCCCCACAGCCTCCTCCTAGAGCAACTACCATTGTCTACACAAGTGTGTGATGGGTGGGGAACTGGCTGACAGGTCGCACCCAGGGGGTGGTGGTAAATAAGTCCTTTTCAAACTAGCAATCTGGCACAAATTTTGTCCCCCAAGGGATTGATATTTGGCCCAGTGCTGTTTAATATCTTCATAAATGATCACCTAGATTAATCGACTTTTTGATGTGATGTTAGTTTTTTATAGCTTTCATGTGATGCCAACTTTTTACTGCAGACATTTGTGGTAACTTTCCTGACAAACAACCAAGTCTCATGACTATAGTTGCATACTGTAATGCTTCCAATATTTTCAGATACAAAATGTAGAATACATAGGAAAATCTCCCTTCATTCATAAATCGTACTTTTAGTTTGTTTCCATTCATTTTTCATACCAAAGCATTTAATTTAAAGCCATTTTATCAGATAGCTGTCTAACTTAGGACAAGGAAACATCAAAAATTCTTCCAATTCATCATTCTATAACAATGGTAGCACATCTTTTTATGAATTAACTATTACCCTAAAGACATTTAAATAGATACCACTTATATTGTTCTATTCTTCTTTACACAGTCTTGCATGTTTGTGTCATACTATACTTTTCAGTTGACAAAAAAGGCACTTTTTGCCATTTCTCTCTTCTACATTATTGTTTATATACATAAGTATTTTTAAATATATGTAGAATGTTACCCTTCTTGAGGGTATTCTAACTAATTTTTTATGGGAAATGCAGGATTTTTTGTACTTCTGTCATTGCTACAGAACCATTGCTACAAGCAAGACAACTGTTTGAATTATCAAACATCATCAATTATAAAACGAAGTTTACATTTGAACAGTGAAGAGATATTATGTTTAAAATAACATTACTTTCAGCTTATGTCATTTTAGAAAAACTACTACATTCTTCCCTAGAATGAAAATGCAAACCACTGAAATATCTTGCAAATTTTTTTGTTGATTTTAGTAACTGTATAAATTGGCAACAACAGTAACTTCCATAAGAATGCTTTTTTGCTTTCTGCTCCCTAGCATTATGAAAAAAACTTTTTTTTAAAAAAAATCATTCCTCAAATTTGTTGTTTTTGTAATTTTTATTTCTATTCAAACTATTTTTTTTGAAACTGCCTAATGTTTCAACATCTTGACGGAATGCATACACATTTACAGGACCTTTATTAATTCCTCTGGGCAATGACTCACTCTGTCTTGTAGTTCATCTGCAAAGATTTTAATGAATGTTATAGAAGACTTCTACTGCCTTTTGATGAGGCAATTAAAAATATTTAAAAATAAAACAACTAACTTGGATTTTTGGACTCATTTCTGCATACGAACTACAATTTTCCTGTTAGTACCTTCTAAATTTCTGAAGACCTTCTATCATACATAATATAACTTAATATGAAGGGCTGTTTCAGACACATTTCATGTTACATAACAAAATGTACTCACTTCCCACATAATTCTACACAGCCATATACTCTTGCCATTGTGAATATTAGATTTGGTTATACCCTTAGTATGTTTCAGGGTTAAGTGCATTGTCTTCAGTCTTTTATGGGTCTGTTGCAGAGTTTCATAAGAATTAATTTAGTTTTCGTAATTTTACAAACATTTTCTCCTTGTTCAAGTAATGGATTGAGGTTAAAGCAAATTTCAGAAAGCAGAGCCAAGGAGGGGAATTTGAAGAAGAGACTCTGAGGTTCCTCTAGTTTAAAATTTCACTGTGTAGACTGAGTACTACATACCCATTTCTCTATCAGTAGTTGCCAGAATTTGTTTACTCAGATATGCACCACCATCACAAAAGAGAAACTACATTATACCAGCAGCTTTAAATTTGGTATTATATCACACATATGGGCAAAATAAAGCATACTTCGAGCCCCTTCTAATGAGGCAGTAGTCGCCCCATCTCATGATTCTTTGATGAATTACAATTAAGAAATATCAGATCCCTTCCTCATGACAATTTTTGTTGTTGTATTATATAAACATTAAGGAATCCATTCTTTATGAACATACTTTGGACTGTATGCACTTCTTACTCTCTGGGTAAATTACATAGACTAAATTACATTTGCTTTTCTTTAGACAGCCTGTCTTCCAAATATAAGATCAGACATAAATCCTTACCATGCATCCATTCTTTTAATGGTCTTTGTGGTGAGTGGACTGTTTCTTTACTTTCAGCATGTTTACCATTCATCCAGTTAAATATGAAATACAAAATAAATTTTATCAACATAAGATGACTGTCATTTTTTTTACTACAGAATAAATGTATTCTTTGCACATCTATTGTATCTGAATTATTAATACATTTATTTCTTTTTACCTAGTACTTGTACCAACATTACTATCTCACTTCCTCTGAACATATATTAAGAAATTTATGATTATCGACCTTATTTCTGCTGCCCACAGATTATTTTTTTTTCCATTGGTATTTTTTTTTGCTTTCCTTATCTGTAATTTAATTAACACCACTGGAAAAAATTATTGAATTATGAAATCACAGAAAAAATAACAGTTTGAAAGGGACAACTGGAGGTAATCATGTGTTTGAACCTCCTGCTCAAAACCCTGATAACCTTAAGGCCAGATCAGATTACTCAATATAGAATCATAGAATGGTCCAGGCTGGAAGGGACCTCCAAAGGTCATCTAGTCCGAACCCCCCGCAGTCAGCACCCCCAACTAGACCAGGGTGCCCAGGGCCTTGTTGAGCCTCACCTTGAATATCTCCAGGGAAGGGGCCTCAACCACCTCCCTGGGCAACCTGTTCCAGTGTTCCACCACCCTCATAGTAAAGAACTTGTTCCTAATATCCAATCTAAATCTGCTCTTCTCCAACTTGAAGACATTGCCCCTCATTCTGTCACTGCAGACCTTTATAAACAGAATCTCCCCAGCCTTCCTGTAGGCCCCCCTGAGGTACTGGAAGGCCGTCTCCCTGGAACCTCCTCTTTTCAAGGCTGAACAACTCCAGCTCCCTCAGCCTGTCCTCATAGCAGAGGTGCTTCAACCCCCTGATCATTTTTGTGGCCCTCCTCTGGACCCGCTCCATCAGGTCCATCTCCTTCCTAGTCATATTATCTAATTATATATATTATTATCTAGTCATATTAGAGTATATAACTCATATATGGTTATATATATTATTATCTAGTCATATTTTGAGTATCTCCAAAGATGGATGGATGTCCATCTCTGGACAAACTGTTTCAGTGTTTATCCATTCTCATTGTGGTTTTTTTGGTATGTTCTCCCTCCTCCCCTTATATCTTATCAAAATTTCCCTTTGTGAGCCTTGTGATCACTGTTCCTTGTTCTTTCAAAAGTCTGAGACTCTTTTGCTCGTACCTCTCCTTTAGGCAGTAGAAGATCACTATTAAATTGCTCCTTACCTATCATCTCTTTCCAAGCTATTCAGCCGCCCCTCAAATGTCATATGCTCTTTAGTTGCTCTTCACTGTACTTTTTCCAGTTTGTCACAATATATGAGGCATCAAAAGGGATACAAAACAGAAATGTGTAGGTATGCACTTCTTCCCTTTGTTGTTTTGTTTTATATATATATATTGCATTTCAGGTTCTGACTTCATACATTTAATTCATCTTCCCTTAAAAACAGCTTTGTGTGTTTTTCAGTTTTTTCTTGTTAGCACTTTTGTAGAATAGCACTGTTATGAACATACAAACTTGATCAAACAAAGCATAGAATCGTAGAATGGTTTGAGTTGGAAGTGATCTTAAGGATCATCTAGTCCAACCCTCCCTGCCATGGGCAGAGACATCTTTCACTCGATCAAGTTGCTCAAAGCGCCTTCCAGCCTGACTTTGAACAATTCCAGTGATGGGGCATCCACAGCTTCTTCTTCTGGGCAACATGATCCAATGTCTCACCACACTCATTGTAAAAAAAGTCTTCCTTATGTCCAATCTAAATATAACAATTTTAAGTTTATAACTCCTTATTCTACCACTACAGACCTTAGTAAAAAGTCTCTCTCCGTCTTGCTTATAAGCCCCCTTTAAGTATTGAAAGGCCACAATAAGGCCTCCCTGGAGCTTTCTCTTCTCCAGGCTGAACCCCAGCTCCCTCAGCCTCCTTTATAGGAGACATGTGTCAGTGCACTGACCATTTTCGTGGCCCTCCTCTAAACCTGGTCTAACAGGTCCATGTCTTCCTTGTACTTGGGGCTACAGAGCTGGATGCAGTACTCCAGGTGAAGTCTCATAAGAGCAGAGTAGAGGAGGAGAATCACCTCCCTCTTCCTGCTGGCCACACTTCTTTTTATGCAACCCATGATATGATTGGCTTTCTGGACTCCAAGCCCACATTGCTGGCTCATATCCAGTTTTTCATTCACCAGTATCCTCAGGTCCTTCTCCACAGAGCTGCTCTCAATCCATCCATCGTCCAGACTGTATTGATGCTAGTGATTGTCCTGATCCAGGTGCATGACCCTGCACTTGGCCTTATTGAACATCATGAGATTTGCATAGGCCCAGTACTTAAGCCTGTCAGGGTCCCTCTCAACCCTTTCATCTAGCAAATCAACTGTACCACTCAGCTTGATGTTATCTGCAAACTTGCTGAGTGAACCCTCAATTCTACAGTCTATGTCATTAATAAAGATATTGTATAGTACTGGTCCCAATGTGGACCCCTGAGGGGTCACTACTTGTTACTGATCTCTATTTGGACACTGAGCTATTGACTGTAACTCTGTGGATATAGACATTTAGCCAATTTCTTATCCATCAAATAGTTCTTCTATGAAAGCTTTACCTCTCCAATTCAGCAACAATGATGCTGTGGGGGACTGTATCAAAGGCCGTACAGAATTCCAGGTAGATGACATTAGTTGCTCTTTCCTTGTCCACTGATGCAGTTGCTACATCATAGAAAATCAACAGAATAGTCAGGCATGGTTTTCCCTTGTGAAGCTATGTTGGCTGTTTCTAATCATATCCCCATCATCCTTACGCCTTGACATAACTTCCAGGGTCAGATTTGGTACCAAAGAGAGAACTTAAATAAATAAATAAATAAACAAACAAAACCAAACCAAATGCAAAAAGCTGGAAGAAAACTGCGTTCATGTAGTAAATGTTTGTATGAAAGAATTCAGTAGATTTCAGTTCCCATGGAAAGATGCTGCATAACAGGTTTTTTGTGGGGGTCTTTTGTTGGGGGGAAGGAAAAAGAACTTAAATTTATGAGAGAAAAGGAATCTTTAATGGTAGACCATCATTTCATATTAAATATGGCATGCTAACCAGGTGATATAAAGCAAAAAGTCTTTGGGAAAATAAAAGGGGAATTGAAACCACATTGCTCTTTGGATTGGTCTTAAATCTGAAAACTGTTTTATGATTCTTCAAATTCTACTTTCTTAGATCCTAAGCTTTAACAGCAAGGTCTTCCAAACCAGGAATTATGGCAATACCTGAAATAGAAGTGTAGGAGTTTACAAGTCTTTTGCTGGAAAATGTTTGATGTTTTGGTTTTCTTTTTAGCTTAACTGGAACATGATCTAATCCGTCAGCAGGAGAGATCACAGAACAGATAAGCAGCAGAACCATCACAGTCTTTCCAATTTCTTCTCTGACAACCACATTTCAGAAGGCAAATAGCAAGTCCATGTAATTCTTGAAAGAACACTTCTATTCACTTATTTTCATGATAGGAGCCTGGATGTCATTGTTCTGCCACCTTGCCTGAAATGGTCTGTGAGTAGTAACTGGGAAAGTCTCTGCTAGCTCTCTCCTGGTTTCTGGCTCTGCAGTTATCTCAGATGGAGCAAGTTTGCTTGTATTTATGCCTCAGACTTAGCCACAGACCTCAGGAAATCTAATATACTACAAAATCCTATTCCAACAGGTATAAAGGAAGCAGTGCACTTTAACATCATTGTATGAGTCGTCATGCAAGGTTTTTATTGCTCCTTCATCCTCATTGATTCTTCTACCCCTTCTGCTTCCAGACAGAGGTCATTACTAGCACAGATCCTTCTCTGATGTCACAGGCCCCCTGTCTTGGTGGTAGCTTCCCTCAGGGGTACGTTTCTCCCCCACTCACCACCCTACGGCATAGGCACATGCGTATACATGCAGTATGTTTCAAGGATGAAGAAGGAAGAATATAGGCCAATTTAATGCTGTAGTGATTTAATTTGGAGCTATACAAAGAGTGAACAGCTGAGACTGGGATCAGCATTAGGACTTGTCAGTTTAAGATTTTTAAGCACTTTTAGCAGGAAGACAGTAATACTGTTTTTTTTTTTGAAAGCATTACATATGGTGCATTGTAATCCTACTGTAGACCTGCCCAAAGCTTGTCACTTTATTAATAAATTTCAGGTACAACATCTTCCTTGTGTACAGTATCTAGGCATGATATTGAGGCCACCACAGTGGGATATATCCCTACAGTTAAAGTGTTCCAATTACTTCAGCATTTGGAACAGTACAGAACCTTGTGGTTTTCTTTCTGCTTAATTTTCCAAAGCACAGGGAGATAAAGCATTTGAATCCACAAAGAGGATAATTTCTTAATCTTTGAAACACTTATCCTGGATTTCTCAAGGTGAGGGAAGTGTACAGTATGTCAGTTTCTGACATTATAAACAGAATAGTTTGGGTTGGAAGAGACATTTAAAGGTCATCTAGTCCAAACACCTGCAATGAGCAGGGACATCTTCAACCAGATCAAGTTGATCTAATCTTGAATGTTTCCAGGGTTGGTACATCTACCACCTCTCTAGACAACCTCTTCCAGTGTTTCACCAACTTCATTGTAAAAAATTTCTTCGTTATGACTAATCTAAATCTAACTTCTTTTAGTTTAAAACCATTACCCCTTGGCCTATTGCAACAGGCCCTCCCAACAAGTCTGTCCCCATCTTTCTTGAAGGCCCCCTTTAAGTATTTAAAAGCTTCAATCAGGTCTCCCTAGAGCCTTCTCTTCTCCAGGCTGAACAAAGCCAACTCTCTCAGCCTGTCTTCATAGGAGAGATGCTCCTGACCTCTGATCATCTTCATGGCCCTCCTCTGGACCTTCTCCAAGAGGTCAATGTCTTTCCTGTGCTGAGGGCTCCAGAGCTGAAGACAGTAGTCCCTGTTGGGTCTCACGAGAGCAAACTAGAGGGGTGGAATCACCTCCCTTGACCTGCTTGCCATGATTTGTTTGATGCAGCCCAGGATATGGTTGGGAAACAGTGGAGTTACTTTCTATTAGTTCTTCGTTTAAGAAATTACAGTCCTATAGGGTTGCAAGCTGAAACAGAATTCTCAGAAAACAAAGTAATTGTAGCAAATGACATCGTTAGTCATTGCATACTCATCAGCATAATATTTGACAATAAAATAATTACTTTTATGTGGGGATTATAAGTAATGTTATTGACTTACTTATGTCAGAACATCATTGCGAACAGTATTTTAGAAAATAAATCACTTTTCCAAAAAGCCATGTTATAATGACATCAGAAAATGAGCTTTGAATATAACATCTGAGGCTACAAAGCTGCAATTTGCATTAATGCTAATAGCTCTAGTGCAGGTAGAAAGCCACCAGCAGAACATTAAATATTCAAAAGTGCTACTAAATTTTTGAACTCTGTCAGAGTTAAAGATGAAAATGTTTTGATTTAAGATAAATAAAAGTTATTCAAAACATTTTTGATTATTTGAATATTTTTCATTTCTAAGGATCTTTTTGAACATTTTTACTCAAGAAAGATAGTGGACTAAGTGGCAGACCCCTGCTGTTTGTATGTAGTACCTGAAAACTTTCTGTTTACATGGCCTTTTTGCTTGCAGTGATATTTGGAATACATTCTTATTAAAGCACAACTACAGAAAAAGGTAATCAAGGCAGAGCTTTAGTGACATCAGCAATCTACTAAAGAAATATATTGAACTAAAAATAGAATACTGTGGTTCAGTTTGTTCCTCATGTTGCAAAACAAAGTTTCAAAAAATAGCCACATTATAGTTAGTTTTAAGGGAAAAGGGACCTTACTGGAAATCCTACATGTTTTCTACTGAAACTGAATTACTATACAACAGAATCTGGAGACTCAAAAGGAATAGATAAAAGGCATAATCTAGTGGTTATCAGACTCCACTGCAATAGGAGAGAGAATACCTTGACTTTCCACCAGATTTCCTAGGACTTTTTTTTTTTAATTATTATTTTTAATCCAGTTATTGCTTGATGTTAAATGCATTAATAATATGTACAATGTGATACTAACATCTGAAAACAGTTATTACATAACATAGTGAACCTAGTGCCTACACAGATGTCATGAGTATAGTCCTCAGTGGTCCCTCAAATGTGATGTACATGTGGAAGTGTTAAGCTCCAGTATCCTCCCAGTCCTTAAAAGTTGTGAAAATGTACTGGTTTGAGGCTCCTGCTTATACTTGTTGCTGTGGCAACCAAAGTCAGCTCACTTGGTTGGTTGTCCTGTGGAGGAGTTGCAACTGTGGGGAGGAGTGGACAGGTCAGGTGACCCAAACTGATCAATAGAGTATTCCATCCCATCTGGCATGCTCCAGATAAAAGCTGAGGATGAAAAGTTTGGGGTTTCTTCTTCAAGGGATTGGCTTAGTTGTAGGCTGTTTTTTTATCAATGACTAATGCCCAAGGATGACCCTGTCAGTTTGACTACCTTGATCCTGGTTTGTGCGTTCCTGAATCAAGATCCAGACTCCAGTTCCCATCTGTTGCTGAGTCGAGTCTGGAACTTCCCTAGTGCCTGTTGGTGACATCTCACTGGGACCTTCATATGGTTTTATATATTTTTCATTATTTCCTTTTTATTTTATTATTAATATTCTCTTACAGTAGTTTATTTTTTTCTGGAGTCATAACTCTTTATCTCTTCTTTCTCTCCTTGGAGTGAGAGATGAGGAATGGCATCTGTCTTCTTGTCATTGGCCATCCTGGCCCAAACTGTGACATCATCATCAAAGTTAATGCCCTGCTGCTTCCATACTGACACAGTGAAACTGAGAACAGAATTTTCAGATAATTTTTTTAAACTAATGGATTAATAGTTCACCTAGCAGTGGAACAACTATGCAATTACTGACCAAATAAAAACTGAGAAAGCTCCTCCCATTTGGTGACACCGAACAACTAATGTTGATGCTTCAACTAATTTTAGCAACAAAACTTTTTGTTAGAAAAATAAAAAGAAGAAAATGAAACAAACAAAAATCAGAGCAGAATAACTTTTCCCCTGCTACCAAGTACTTCAACAGTATAATATGCTGATGTTAACCACTGGACTTTAAAAGATTAAATTGCATGTAGGTAAATTATGTTTATACTGTCATCATTTAACCAGAATTTTATTAGTACTAGTTTTATATTCAGAGAAATAAGAAATGAAATGTTATGTAAGTGAATTCCATAATTGGTCTAGAAATTCAACATTGAGTTAACTAATATAAAGTAGCTGAAATCTAATCCAATGTGCATCATATTATATGAAACTAAATACAGTAGTTATTAATGAATATCCATGCATGTTGGAAGATCACAGATGTATGATTAATCTATAAAAGGAAAAATACCACCATAACTGGTCAGAAATCAGTATTTTTGCTTCATGAAATAAATATCAGGGTTTCAAAACAAACAAAACCCAATATAAAATAGAAAATAAGGCCTTCTAAATTTTTTATAGGAAAAATATAATAGAAAATGAAGAAGCATCATTTCAGTTAACAACATGTTGCATATTGGAAGTAAGAGGGTCCCTAGACAAATCACTGCTCCTCAACCACAACTTTTGTCAAATGGTTGACAGCTCTGGGAGAAATGTTAGAGCCTGTTGAAGTAGGATCTTAATCTGGAAAAGTGAAAACTTGTTGTAAAGTGAATATTTTCTACTCGTACAACTTCATTGGGTCTAAGTGGGAAGGTTTTAGTAGCAGGGGGTTGCAAAGGTGGCCTATGTGGGAAAGGGTTGGAACTTCCCTGTGCTAGGGACAGCCACATCCAGTGGGCTCTGCAATGGACCCACTGCACAACACAGCTGAGGCTACAAGACAAACAGGTGGTTCCTCTGTGAAAATATGAAAGAGCAGAAAACAATGGACAGGGAGAAGAGAAAGGAAAACAGTGAGAAACAGCAGAGGGAACATCGATATGAGAAGGCAGAAGAGATGACCCAGACTGCAGCAGATGGATGTTTCCTGAAGAAACTACAGCCTGCAGGAGAACACACTCCAGAGAAGAGGTTTTTGGGTTTTTTTTGTTTTTTTTTTTTTTTCCAGAAGGACTGACTACAGCCCATGGGAGAACACACACCAGGGAAAAGGAAACATGTGAGAAGGAAAGAGTGGCAGAGAGGAGATACCCATATCTATTTCCCACTATACCCTACATTTCTGCTCAGGGGAGGGGTAAAAGAGCCTGGAGTGAAGGTATGAAACTAAGCTTGGGAGATGGGGAAGAAATGTATCATTTTAATGTTTGTCTGCCTTTCTCTTTACCCAAATGTATTTTAAATGACAATAAATTATTTTTCTCCACTACTTCATAGACAATCTCCCTGTCTATCTTATCCCACAAGCTTTTTCATCTTGTTTTCTGCCTCTGTCTCACAGACAGAGAGGAGTGAGCGGCTCAGTTGGTGTTTGGCTGTTAGCCAAGGCTGAACTGACAAAACAATTAAAAAATATTCTACTGAAATAATCTTACTTGATAGGCTTAAACTTCTGCAGAACCATATACCACTGAAATAAGCACTATTCATCCAAAAGGTGAAAGTATTTGGCTCAGAATTCCTAAGAATAATGTTTTACTTTTTCCTTTGTGATGACTCAGGCTTTGATACATAACCCCAGTTCTGGAAACAGCTGAATCCAAAATATTTGCAATGAATTATCATCAATGACTGGCATATTTCCAAAGAATGCATTACTGCTCAAGTGATTTACCAATGCCTTTCACTATCTATTACAACTACCTATCATTCATTTTTGCATTTGCAGTTGACGATAGTCATTGCTGCCTCCTTTATATAGGTACAAACACACTCAAAGCCACATTATTGTAGCTTCCCTCTCTCATTGCTTGACTGCATTATTTTTTTTTTGTGTTAGATATGAATGTATTGATGGCCCCCATCTGCAATTTAAGTACTAATTTGAATAACATTATGATGCATTTGCCCAGGAGATCTGTTCTAACAACAGATAAATTCTTTTTCAAGACAATGTAATGATATATAGGCTTTCCACTTATGAAAAAATAAGGAAAACTTGGAAGTTCTTATAGTGAATAAGTTTGAAAATGGAATAAAAGCTTTGTGTACTGACACTTGGGGAAGGATTCACTTAGGCATAGTCCCATTTAATATGTTCATTGACATCCAAGATTTACACATAGGGGTTAAAAATGTGATAAATAATTTAAGGTCTGTCACCTGGGTCTGGATATCTTGAAGAGTCTGGGAATGATAATAATAGTCTTTGCATAGGCAGTTAAATTTACCAATGGTGTTTCTTCTAGTTCAGAGAAATTAAGTATAACTTCCTTGGTTTATGCTCCTGGGTTTCCAGTAAGATTAAATTTTCCTAGTAAGAGGGATTTGAATACTCTTTCCCCTCCTCCACTCTCTAAATGGAAGAAAGAAGGGTTATTGGAAAGTGTTGTCTTCTTGGTGAAGTCACAAAAAGCTATACTAAACACCTGTATCTCCAGCTCACATCAAACTGTCCTCATATTTCCAATACAACTCCAAAGAGAGACATGCAAGGGAAATCCAGGAGAGACTGAGGAATTCTCAGGGTCTTAAATTTTTAAAATCTCTGTCTGGAGCTGAGGAGCACCATTAGAGGCCAACGTCTCCTCTGTGTTTGATGTTCAAGACCTTGTATTCCAATACTCTACTAAATCCTTAGATTTCACTCTGCTATGGGAAGCATTGGGAGCAGAGATTTGTTATGAATACAAACTTCAACATTCTTTCGCAAAATAAAGAGAAAAAGCTACAGAATTTCAACCTTTAGGACCATGAGAATGACTTTAGTTCACACTATACACAAACCAAAATAAATATTTTGATTTCTCAGTGGGTAAATAATTTTACTACCATTATGTTAATGACTTCAATTAATATGAAAGTAGTCATAATTCAGACACATTTTTTATATATCAACTCTCCATTTCTATAGCATCAAACTAGTTTAAATTCATTAAATTCCATGTTAGCTCTTTCTTGAATAAAAAGACTGCCAGACTGGGCCGAAAGGAAAATTGCACAATGAACTTTTTATGAATAAACCCTCATTTGTGATTAAATTCAAAAGTTTCTGGCATATTAGCCTGTACAATTTGAACAAGCTACAGAGGTGATGAATGTTGCTATTCATTAAGTCCTACTAATGGTTTCACAGTTATTCACATATCCAGGTGTACTGTTTTCAATCCTGATAGCTCACACTAACTTTTATAAGTAGAAGAATTTTTTAGAAGTTAAATACTACAGGAAAAAACACCGATAAGTAGTCAAGTAACAGGCAACTGATAGAAAATACCTTAGAAACAAATATTTACCTGAAAATGTTAAAGTATTTACACATCTGTCCCCATGTTTTAAAAGTGATAAAATAACCTCTTTTGAAGCTTAAATGCAGACAACTATCTTGAAGAACAACCCTGTGAGAGGAGGAATGAGAAAAAGGTATCTGAGGATAATAAAGAACTGCAGTTGAAGCTAAAACTGTCAAGTCTAAGTGCTTATAAATTCATATTAAACATTAGATATGAAGAACCACATCTTTATACTGTTCATCAATGAGAAGCCTCCATGCAGATACTGAAAGGAAAAGGCCAAACTTTCAAAAATTACCATTCCATGAGCTCTTCCTGAGACCTCATAGGAATTTAATATATAGAGACGTTGATTTTTTCTTAAAGAATTCTCTTCTATTTTGACTTTTACCAAACACTATGGAGTTATCCAAATGAGATTATATTTTAGACATAATCATGTCTGTTATCATGATTTAGGAGATGTGTGTCATCTTTGTGTGTCGAGAGAATTGTCTGAATCAATGGTATACAAAGCCCTGCTTTCTGTCTGGCACAAGGGATACAATAAGCAGACCAGATCAGACTCAGTAAGAGAGGCAATAGACATGTCTGAAAAGTACAATGTAGTGTCATATCTGAAATCTGTGAGCAATCTAGTGCGTCAAAGCATGATGCATCATGCTGTAGTGATGCTGACTAGGATTCAAAACACAGGTAGTCTTGAGAGTGTGGCACTGAGGTGAGTGTCATGCTTTTCCCTAACTAGTTCAGATACAATCTTACATTCATATAGATATGCTGCATGAAATAGTGCAGTTAGCTCTGTCAACATTCCTAAGAACTCTTTGTAAGAGTTTAAAATGATTTAAAATTAATTATTATCTTGGTTGTTAAATTAATTATCTTGGTTTTGGAAAAAAAAAGTATTTCAAATCTGTAATTTGAATCTGGACATAATTTGAATATAAAATTTTCATACTTGCAATATCAATCAGATTCAAATACTTGTTGGAAAGGAAAAAGTAGCTTATTTGTGAATATGGTTGTTTAACAACATCTGCATTCACATGCCCACCCAGCCTTTTGCTCAGTTTCCCTCCTCAACAAGACACAGAGAGAAAATTGGAAGAAAAAGCTCATGGGTCATGATAAAGATAGGGAGACTGCCTACTGTTTACCATCACAGACAAAACAAACTCCACTTGGGGAAAAATAATTTAATTTATTGCCAAGTAAAATAAATTCAGGTAATGAGAAACAAAGACAAAAAGTTAAAACAACACTTCTCCTCTGACCCTGCTTCCCCCAACTTAACTCCACTTCTTCTCTCCTGACTTCTTTACACAACCCTCCAGAGTGGTGAAAGGTGGGATGGGCGATTCGGGTCTGTATCAGCTCCTCTATGCCACTACCTCCTCCCACTTTTCTCCTGCTCCAGCATGGGTCCTGTCACAGATTGCAGTCCACTGAAGAGCCATCTGGAACTCTTTGTCTGTGGAACTCGCCACCCTACAGTACCCCTGCTACCAAAGCATTGTCACCTACACCCAGTACAGTGATAAGGCAGAGTGGGAAGATCTCATTTGAATGCCTGATTAAGGATCACTTCTGTTCTTCTTTCTGAATTTTTACAGAAATTAAAGGTGTCTCATCATTCTGATATGAAAAAGAACAACTTTCAGCAAGTTTCACTAAGAACATACATATACACACACATATGTTGTCTGAACAGTCCTAATTCATCAAAAGATAGACTGGGTCCTTTCTGGAAAAGTAACAGGTTACTCAAAGAGCAAGACAACACGTTGCCTTCAAGAAAGCATTCCTCGCTAATTCTGCATATGCTGCAGAGGTCTATACTATATGACTTTCACCTTCTGGATGGGAATTGAGAAATAAGCACGTATAAGCTATAACATAGAATCATAGAATCATAGAATGGTTAGAGTTGGAAGGGACCTTAAAGATCATCAAGTTACAAGCACCCTGCCACGGGCAGAGCCACCTCCCACTCAAAAGCCTGACTGCACACTGCCTGAGCAACCTGCTTTAATTTGACCTGCTCTGCATAAGAGATGGAACTACATGACTTCCGGAGGTCACTTCTAGACTGCATGATTCTCTGATTCTGTGAACTATTTGTATACCTGTAACATCTCCTTATGACAGGAAGAATATGAATTAAAGTTATCCAAGTGTTCCCTGAATAATTCTGGTGTCAGATCTTGCTGTATTATACATCTTCAAGACTCACAGCTCAGTCCTAATTCTAGTGCACTTTAATGGTGGATTTTTTTGTTGTTGTTGTTCCTGTTTTGCTTTGTTTTGGTTTATTGTTGTTGTCATGTCAAAGATTCTTATTTTCATTAATATGAGAAGCTACTGAAAAATCAAGGTAAAACATATGCTTTGAAAGATATACCTCCGTAGAGTTCAGCTATTAAAATTAGGCCACCTGAACCATTTACATTTCTGAAACCTCTGGGGGCATACATGTTTGATGCTTGTAAGTATTTCTTAACGTAATGTGAACATGTGGCTTGTCTTGATATGAACTGATATTTTTAGTTGTGAGATCACACAGATAGATGTAATATTCTGAGATGTTTCTCACAATATATTTGACACTTCTGCCAAAATTAACAATTTTTTCTCCTTAATACCCTAATGCATAACTAGAATGAAATTGTACACTATTTTCAAAACATTATATGCCCTGGGTTTGGGCTGCACAATATTTATAAACTAAGCTTTCATGAAAAAGAAAAGAAATATTTTAGTTGTCAGGTTTTATTGGTAATCAAGCTAACTGAAATTTCTCTCCCTGCAGAAAAGGGTTGAAGAATGATTTTCAAAGGCAACAATGGCAGCCGAGTACCTTCCTTTGTGTAAATGTTAATGGGAAATAGGCCATGAAGTGGTAAAAGCTCACACTGCATAAAAAGCAAAAATAGTTCTGTGTATTAAAATATATGACACTGGCCCTGCTTTGTAAATTATTATATATAAATAAAAAAGTATAAGAATAAAATGTGCATACAAGATGGATTATAAAATTTGAATTTAAAAAGAAAGCATTTAATTAATGATTTCAAAAGTTCTGTTTTCTACATTTCTTTTTTAATTCTGATTTGCACTCCCAGAAAGTCTTGCACAAATAAATAAATGGCCTATTACATAATAGTCACTCTTGCTTTAATAAAAAGTTTTAAAAAAGGTAAATATAATTATCATGTCTTTATTAAATTCCCTAGTTCTCAATAGGTACAAGGAGTACCTACAAATCTAGCAAAAAAGAAGCAGCAAATTTACTGTAAAAGCTTTGTTTAATTGAATGCCTTAATTATTAGTAATTAATGAAGCTAATTTTTTATGTAGGAACGTAATCAAAAAACAAGATTGCAACTGATTGTTTAATTCATGATTGAAACGGGCAATCTAAATCCATCTACTCTTCATTTGTATCCTTAAAAATCACTTTCTTGGAGATTTATTTAGATAATAAAATGAACATTTATGGCTCCAAAAGTTCCTTGCTATTTCATGCCAGGTATTTCAGAGATTAAATTCTCTAAAATATTTTTAAACACAGTATAAGGTTATTGATGAAAAGAATAGCCAAAGAAGCATGGGGATTTTTTCAATTGCCTGAACATAAACAAATGAAATGAGCCTAAGGGCTGGGATTCAGCTCAGAAGTAGCTATATTTATCTGTCTATATCTGGGTCTCTTTATGTCAGCCAGGAGTCTGAGTTTAGGCTACAGTCAATGGAAATCTAATCAGCATTGTAAGTGTTGCCTAGAGAACAATTTATCTCCTCCTATGTTAGATACCAGGGGTTTGATTCTGTTGCCTACACATAGGCATCTAATACTGTTTGAGATGATACTGCAGAATATTCTTTCTGCCAGGTCTTCTGTAGGTCCTGTGTGATCTCATACTGCCTTGAGGGTCCTAGAGGTCCACAGGCTCTCAGCTGGTGCTAGATGAATATGGTTTAATAAAATTTTCTCCATTTAGGATTTTCTAGCAAATCATTCAGTTTATTGAATTAGGTCTGCTTTTATAGCAAGCTGAAATATAGCAAGATTTTGAAGATATTGATATATGCAAATCAGTAATAAATTTATACAGTGATGATGATGTCTGTAGAGAAATATGAGAAGACAGTTTTTTATTCTAAAAAGTCCTATTGATGTTCTAAACTACTTTAAAAATCTGGAAACTTTTTGACTTAATTTCTTGTTTTAAAAAAAAGTCTTCATAATTTTCTGCATATATTATATATATAAAATATAATTATATAAATATTTTTATAATATATATATATTTCTGCATCTATTATATATATACATATATTTTTTCAGACATTATTGCACTTTCTCAGAAATCACCTTGATGAACATACATCAGAAAGCACATACTGCTTTCAGGAATCATTTTGGGCAGTTCATTAAAACAGCTTGATTCCTATTTCCTTATGGAAAAATGTACTTACCATGAAAAGAGTGATTAGCTGTTTTTTATTATGGATCTGCACATACTTCATGGATTGGAGCATAGAGACAATGTTTTGCTTATAATATTTTTATTTTTAAGCTTTGCTTTAACTAACTAGAAAAAAAATAATTTTGATCAGTTCTAAATAATCTTTCTCTATTTCTGTCTACCAAACAGCACAAATCAGGAAAAACTCTGGAAACAACATTAAGCAGAGAGGTTGTGTAGTCTTCTTCTCTGGAGATATTCAAAACCTGCCTGGTTGTGCTCATGTATAGCCTGGTCTAAGTGAACATGATCTGGCAGGTGGGTTGGACTAGATGATCTCAGAAGGTCCCTTCCAACCCTTACAATTCTGCGATTCTGTGATTTGTGCCATTTACCAGGTTTGTAAAGCTAAGGGGAAGCTAGTAGAATAATATCTTTATCCACGTTGGTCTACTAGAACTTCCATATGAACATGGGATAATGAATTTCTGATGAGGAATTGAGTTCTGGTTGTTTTTTACATGTTCATGACAGTCTCTGGTATGTGCAAGAGATAATAATAAGCACTGTCTCGGTGTTATCCAAAAGACAAAATCAAAGTTTTGGAACTCAAATATAAATTGAACTGGAGGATTTTGTATGTGGTTGGAGGCATATTAATGCAGTTTTTGGAGCTCAAGAGTGGATTAAGCTGACTCTGTAGATAGACCCTCTCTGGTGCTGACTGATCATACTGCTTAACGCTTGCTCTACCTGCAAACAGTTTCAATGACATCATATGTAAGAAAGAAACTTCCTAAATTTGTTTCTTAATTATTATGAAGACTTTAACTCAAATTCCTAGAGTTAAATGTTTAATAAATCCTACAGGTGACCCATGCGTTCCCAGTGTAGGTATTCTGCAGGTGATTTTTGATGGGTGACCTCAGAATCATTGAATCATAGAATAGTTTGAGTTGGAAGAGACCTTTAAAGGTAACCTTTAAAGGTCCACCCCCCTCCATGCAATGAGCAGGGACATCTTCAACTAGATTAAGTTGCTCAGAGCTCCAACCAACCTTACCTTGAATGTTTCCAGGAATGGGGCTTCTACTACCTCTCTGGGCAACCTGTTCCAATGTTTCACAACTGTCGTTGTAAAAAATTTCTTCATTATGTCTAATCTAAATCTAACCTCTTTTAGGTTAAAGCCATTACCACTTGGCTTATCACAACAGGCCCTCCTAAAAAGTTGGTCCTCAACTCTCTCATCCTGTACTTACAGGAGAATTGTTCTATCCCTCTGATCATTCAGATTCATAATTGCAGCTATTTGACCAGATAATTAAAATTATTCAGATCTATATTCAGTATATATTTTCAACCTATTTAGGTCTTGCAATACATGCAATGTATTTATTGTTCATACACAGCTATAACAATAGCTTCTTTTATTGCAGGAATCACTCCAATTAATCCTTACAAAAAAATTATGAAGATCTATTTTAAAGTTATCTTTGTTTTGTTAATACTTTTTTTCCCCCTCCATTACTCATTGTAAAAGCTGGGTGACTGGATAGAATCACTAGCTATTCTCCAATTTCAGGCAAAACATACTCTTTATAGCCATTTGCTCCTGTACCAATATTAACCTTTACCTTACATGATCTGTACCCTTTGTTGAATTTATAGGTAGCAACCTTATCCCTTTTATGCCTTTGTGTCACCAGGCTAACCAAGCCCAGCGCTTCTAGTCTCTTCTCATACAATAGATTTTCAATTTCCCTCATCACAGAAGCTCTTCTCTCCATCTGTCAGTTTGAATTCATCTTCTTTCAATATGAATTACCAGAACACGTATTTCAGAGGCATCCTCACCAGAATTTTGTATAATGGACCTAATATTTTTATAACTCTGCTGACAAATCCTAGGAAACAATTTGCATTTTTCACAGCTGTAACATGTTGGTACCTCATAGGACTGAATGCAACATAGCTCTTTCAATGAGCCTGAATTTCTGCCCTCAGGTTTTGCCAGTGTTTTTTCTTATTTTCCAAATTCATAACTCAGAATTTTGTACTATCAAATGTTGTATTATTAGGTATATCTCTTTGGTCCCGTAATTGACCCAATTTTTCTTCTGTGATTATGGACAGACAATTAAAAAAAAAAAAATCAGATTAAAGTTGCTGAATTTACCAGTCTGTCAGCTAGCAGTTACTCACCAGTTATTGAAATGTACACACCTGTAGAAGCAACTTTCTACAAGACAAAGAAGAGTATGTTAGCTGAAATTGGCACTGAAGTTCAAAGTAACCAATTTTATTTTATAGAACAGAAGGGCAAACAGGGTCAGATGAAGGAGCTTCCTGCTTTGCTTGTATTTTCTTCCATGACTTTATTCTGATTACTTTTAATTATTTGAACAAACACAAGTGGAATGAATCTTCATTACTTCTAAGATTACAATGACTTCTGCCTTTAAAACATTGGTAAAATTCACCAAGATATTTCTGATTCATATGCAAGACCATCAATTTCACATAAGAGTATTACCAACCTAACCCTTGAGAAACACTATTATTTCACTTTTCTTTATCATGTATTTAGTATCAATAATTTCTGATGTCTTTTCCCTTTAATTAGAACCTTAATAATTTTGTAGTTCTACCAATTTTTGTCTTTTCTAATCTGACTTGTGGTTTTTCATATGGTGCTGTCTCAAATGTTTTGTTGAAGTCCAGGCAAGTGGATGCTTTGTATTTCATTCCTCTGATTGATTCAAGCACGTATACGTATATGATATACATATATATATATCTCATCAAATAATTAGAAAATCCCTTAATTTTCTTTGAAAGCCCTTTCATATTTTTCAATTTTCTTTGTATCCAAATTTGTCCTAGCCTTGTATACAGGGATGTTCAGTATATAGTTCAGGATGTGCCTGTGGTAGGACAGATACTTTTTTCTTCTGTATAAATAATACATGAAATATTTTTCATTCCTATTTGAATCAGGATAGTACATAATCAAACATTTTTAACTTATCTAGATACATAATAGTAAATGTTCCCTTTACATTTCTTGTCCAAAGACAAGCTTTTTTAGAAGACTTGCTGTTAAGAAAATAATGTTGACTGGCATTAATTATGTTGTTATCCTGTAATTAATTTCTAATAGACCCTGAACTTTATTTTTTTTTGTTCAGGATGGCTGTAGACTGGCATAGAAAGACAGATGGAGTATTAGCATTCCCACGTAACCTATGGTGCTCAAAGTAAGTGAGCAATAGTTTCTGCTTCCAGTCTCACAGTTGGCTCTGAGTGATGAATAATATAGAAGTTTAACAGACCAGGCAGATTCTATACATACCAGGCACTTCTCTACCCATGTTTGAAATGCCTGAAAGCTACTCTATCACTTTCCATTATGATATAAAGTTCCCAGTAAGACATATTAAAATGAAGATCTAGAAAACCACAAACCTCTACATATTTCCTTGAAGTCTAAAAAGCTTTTGGAGTTTCAAGATGATCCTTTCAAAGGGTATTAGAGTAACTATGTCATAGACCCTTATTAGGACAAGATAGGGTCCTTGAATTAAGCAGTTCTTGGATAAAAAAGGGAAAATATGATATTTTTAGAAACATTTCCCCTAGTTCTAAGACTGATACTAGAACAGACATTTTGAAAAGCATTGACAAGCTTTGAGTGAACGGACATAGCAGGTTCTGGAAGAAGTAGCTTGACAGGAAAAGGCTGAAAGATTTTGGTGAGAACTAAGGGACATTCTCTGTCTATGTATGGAAGCACCCAGCCGAACCGGTTTCAGAGCACAATAGGTGAGATGCAGAGAGTTGTCATCCAACTCAGCTTCATCTCTGCCTTGCCTCCTATATGCAGAGATGACTTGGGGGAGCTGCAAAACAGCTCAGCCCGGGGTTGTCTCAAGAATGCATCACAATAAGAACCGAAACCAAATGCCTTATCTCCCTTAACAAACAAA
>JAOTQQ010000001.1:158666048-158703354 GCA_026546715.1 Gallinago undulata | reverse complement strand
CGCGCTTGTGGTTGGTGGTGTTACTTGTCGGGATCACTTGTAGGCTGCAACAGTGTATTCTGTGGATTGCTTTTTAAATTGCAATAGTGTAATCACCATTGTACACATAGGACCTGCAATAGTGATGTATTGGACCTGTGAGTGAAGTCTAAATAAATTAATTTGAACCTCGCGGTGAAGTCCTTTCTCCCCGTTTCGTCACAGTCTAAAGTTGATGAATAGGTAAGAGCTGTGCATCAGCTATTTCAAGGCTGTTTCTAATAAGTGAAATACCTATGTTTTTGTTTATGCTTATGTCTGTCCAAAATACACAGAACTTACACATACGCACATGCATACAGGTACTATAGCAAAATCTTTTGAAAATTGGACATCATATTCCCCCTCATTTCTTAGCAGAAATTAAGCAACTACAGACTATGAGTCACTAAGCAATGGTGAAGAATACCATATTTCTCTTCTTAGAAGATGTCCCAGGGAATTATAGTTTCAATTTCAATGAACTAAACAAAGACTAATAACAAAGAGAGGCTTGACTTCAACTTTAGCAGAAAGCAACATACTTTTAAATAAATTCTATATGCTATATTTTGTAAACAACCCCTAGCATAGATGGTTGAATCTGAATGAGATGAATCTACTTGTTTACAAATTATACAGGTTTTGAGCAGAAAGGTCGTGGTGAGAGATAAGGGAAGGTTATTTTTTTGTTAGTTATTATGGTTGATTATTTTTATAAAAAAATGGCTTAAGGATTCTTTCTTTGATTTCATTTATTTATTTTTAACTTTTGAATTTAGTTTTCACTGGCTACTTTATTTATTAGGAATGTCATGCAGTATTTTTCTAAGTGAGGTTTTCTATATAGTCATAAATGTTAAAACCACATTAGATTACTAAATATTTTGCACTCAATATTTTACACTTCTTCACTAGTAGCAGGAAGCTGTGCTATAAAATCTGCACAAAAAAAAAGACTGTTAAATAATGTTTACTCTGAAAAGAATGATGCTTGCAACATAGAAGACTCTAAGACTAAATATAGCATGCTAGAGAAATAGCCTACCATTTATTTTTTACTTCACTTCAGAAGCAGTTCAGCCTTGACAGAGAAGAGCTGTTAGATGACCTTAAAGGTTCCTTCCAACCTAGACAATTCTATGACTCTGTGATTCTATGCCTATGCACAAGGAGTATCAGAGATACCATTGTTCTATAGCTTGACGAGGCCGGTGACCTCACAAATAAGGATGCAGACAAAGCAGAGATGTTTAATGCCTCCTTATCCTCTGTCTTCAACAACAATGATAGGCCCTGGGACCACAAGAATCCTGTCTTGGAAGACCATGACTGGGGGGATAATAAATTCTATGGTACTCAATGGGATTCATCCCAGGGTACTGAAAGAACGGGCTGAGGTTGTCATGGGACTTCTCTCCAATATTTTTCAACTGTCTTCGGAGTCTGAAGAGGTCCCAGGTGGCTGGAAGCTGGCAAATGTTGTCCCAGTTTTCAAGAAAGGTGAGAAGGAAGATCCTGGTAATTACAAGCCTGTCATTCTCACTTCATTGCCTGGTAAAATTTTGGGGAAGGTTGTTCTGGGAGTTATTGAAAAACACTTGAGAGGCAATGAAATCATTGGTCATAGCAAGCATGGGCTTACAAGGTGATAGTCTTGCTTATCCAATTTAATTTCCTTTTATGACAAGGTCACCCACCTAGTTGACCAAGGGAAGCCAGGTGATGTGGTGGGTTTGGATTTTAGCAAAGCTTCTGGTACTGTCTCCACAGCACCCTTCTGGACAAAATGTCAGTACATAGCTAGACAAGTCCACAATACATTGGGTGAGCAACTGGCTGATGGGTTTGACTGAAAGAATTATAGTAAATAGGGTTGGGGCATTACCAGAGGGCTTCCCCACGGCTCATATTTAGGGCCAGTGCTATTAGTCATACGGTCTAGCTTTAGGTAGTCCTGTGAGGAACAGAGAGTTGGACTCGATCTTTATGGGTCCCTTTCAAAATGAGATATTCTGTGATCCTATTCTATGATTCTGTGATTCTATATAATATGTAAGAATGCAGTATATCCAGAATCTAGATACACTTCTGCCTGAGGTGTTCATTCCACTTGGAGCACAATTCATGATTGGGCTCTGTACAAAAAAAGCTGACATAGACACTGCTTTCTTTTAAAAATGCATACAGGACGAGGTAATAGTGGTGGCAGCTGTCTCTCCCTCATACTCTTTCCAAATAATTATTTTGTGATTAAGATACTCAGCTAACTTTCAGGTAACTTAGATTTTCCTCAGCATGAAAGGAATCAAACCTATAATTGACCTGATCTCATCATCAACTACCCATTGTGGGATGGGAAGATTCTGTACCATGTAAAACTGTACCAGAAAGAATAAATAATACTTTACATCATGTAAGTGCTTGCCATATATTTCAAAAAGATGATCATATATGTTACTTTCTTAATATTTTTTTTCTTTTAAGAGAAAGAATAAGGAAAAAAAAAACTGTATTTGAGAATGTCTGTTGTATTCTGAGAAAAATTCTTCTGATTTAGCATCTCAAAGTACTTAAGAGAGAACTATAAAGGAAGAAAAAGGCTGATACAGTGGTTGCATAAAAACCCTGTAACAGTACAGTTGTATATCGTATATAAAAAATGTTACTTGACTATATCCAGAAAAACTAAATTGGAGAGAAAACAAGATTTTAAAGGAACACATTGGCAGTCTTTGACTCTTATACTGAATTAGAACCATTATTTGATATGGAGTAATATATTTTTATGTGCAGAAACTGAACAGGAAGTGAAAATGAATTGATTCTCTAGCTCCAGAGCAGTCCAAAGTAATCACTAGGTTTCTGCTCAGAAGTTCATCCAATTAAAAGACTTCTCTGAATGTGAAAAAATGGGATTTGGGATTTCACCACACAAATAATTTGCAAAAGGTATTTATGCCATCTACATCAGTAAGTAGAGTCTGGCTTCAATTACTATCAGTAGGACTGGACTAAGTGCCTATGTTTTTTGCATTTGGGGTTTTCATTTAACTGTTGTAGTGTTCTGATTAGATTTATTTTTTTTTTAAGAAGGATGTCTTAGATTTCAAAACAATCTGTTTCATTCAAAGGAGTAGTCCACATGCAAGGGGATTTGTATATGTGTGTGTGTCTACTGCTTAGCTCTCCAAAGCAGAAGGATAGTTGCACACCAAGGCTAAACTAATAAAGTTCTTCCAAGTGTATGGGTTTCAACCTGAGCATGTCAGTGTGGGACAGTGCTTATTTCTCAGTGATGGGCCACTGGGATAAAGAGGAAACTGAGATAATATTGTGGGAAGTGACATCTGTTGAATGAGAGGACAGTCATGTGACATTGAAGTGAACACCCTGAGAATGGCAAGGAGAAGGGTTCAGATGCAGTAAAAAAAGGTCAGATCACTGTTTTAGTGTTTCCCTTGCCTTCTTTTTGTATGACAGGTATAAACACATTAAATATTGTTCATAATACACTTCTTTAAAAAACTACCTGTGTAATAAAAGAAAGAAATTTACTGTCTCATACACTGTATAGAGTATAGAACTCAGGTAATAATGTAAGTTAGGGATTTAATGTGCGAAGACAGTAGCTAGTGGCAAATTTTCACAACACTTATCAAGAAGCTTTTACACATAAGGAGGGAGTGTTAGGAGGTTAGTTCAAGTGAAACTTTGCAGAAAGAAGCAAGGAAGCAAGAAGTAAGGTACTTCAAAGGGTTGTATAGCAAAATTTTATTTATATATGTGGACACTGGTGATAATTTAGATTAAAGAGCAGGAGCTCTTTACACGAAGAAATGAAATGACTTTGGTAAATGAATATTTTTCATATTTGATTAGGAGACAGTCATGGGAACAGAATCATTAGGAAACTGTCTCAGGAAAAACTGCTGTTTTTTAATTAAAAATAAGAACTTATGTTTGGATATAAATGCAAATTAAAACTAGAAAATAACAATTTAAGTACTCTCAAACTGAAATACTTATTTCTATTATTTTTAATATGTTTGTATTTTCTGCATACCATCAGAACAGTTAGATTTCTTTCTCTGCTAGTTGCACCTGAAAGATATGCAGCGTTTTACATAGTTATTTTGAAAAAATATCTTATTGCATATTTGGATTATTAAAACCACTGAAAGATATTAATAGAAATATCTAAAGCACAGACTAAAAAACACTACCAACTTATGTCATAATGTTTCTAATTTGTACTTAAATGAATTGGACACCCTAACAAGTAAGGCAGAATTGTAAATCAAAAACCAAGGCCTGTAGTCAAGTCATTTACTAGGGTGTCTCTGTTAGATATATAATGTAGTTCTTCATTTGACTTCAATATGATTGGTGATTTCACCAAGCTGAAAAGGCAGTCTGAACCTTCTTTCCTCTCTTCTAAATCTTGCTGAACCACTCTTATCCTGTTTGCTCTTGTGCTTGTGCAAGGTGTCACATTATGACAACAAGGTGACCTGCATTTCAGTAACAACAACCCCAGGCAGCGCTACAGGTTTGGAGAAGAGTGGCTGGAAAGCTGCCCAGCAGAAAAGGACCTGGGAGTGCTGGTGGACAGCTGGCTGAACATGAGCCAGCAGTGTGCCCAGGTCGCCAAGAAGGCCAATAGCATCTTGGCCTGTGTCAGGAACAGCATGGGCAGCAGGACTAGGGAAGTCATCATTCCTCTGTATTCAGCACTGGTGAGGCCTCACCTTGAGTACTGTGTTCAGTTTCGGGCCCCTCACTACAGGAAGGACATTGAGATGCTGGAGTGTGTCCAGAGAAGAGCCACCAAGCCAGTGAGGAGTCTGGAGAACAAGTCCTATGAGGAGAGGCTAAGGAAACTAGGCATGTTTAGTTTGGAGAAGAGGAGGCTGAGGGGAGGCCTCATTGCCCTCTACAACGACCTGAAAAGAGGGTGTGGAGAGATGGGGGTTGGCCTCTTCTACCAAGGGAATAATGACAGGACCAGAGGAAATGGTATGAAGCTGCGGCAGGGGAGGTTTAGATTAGATATTAGGAAGAATTACTTTATTGAAAGAGTGGTCAGGCACTGGAACAGCCTGCCCAAGGAGGTGGTGGAGTCACCATCCCTGGAGGTATTTAAGAAACGTCTAGATGTGGCTCTTCAGGGCAAGCTCTAGTGCCCAAGGTTATTGGGGTGTGATGGGGTGTTGTCTGTGGTGGTGTTGGTGTGGGGTTTGGTTGGTGGGTGTCTTTTTTTGTGTGTCTTGTTTTGTGTTTGGTTGTTTATTTGTGGGCTGTTTGCTTGTTTTGTGGTTTTTGTGGGTATTTTGTTTGTTTTTTGGTGTTTTGTTTTTTTTTTTTTTAAATGCGGTTGGACTCAATGATCTCAGAGGTCCCTTCCAAACACGGAGATTCTGTGATTCTGTGATTATCTTTCTAATATAAAGTAAAGGAAAATCTTGAAATAAATTGAATTACTTTTTTTTTTTTTTGGATAAAGTAAATTATGAAATTCATTTTTGGCCACATGAGAGGAAGATATCTCACAGATAGAAGTGGATGGTAGACAGAACTGAACTCAACAGCCGACAGTGGGCCAAAATGTTTGAGCTAGTTATTGATGCCGTATTTTTAAATGGGAAATGGAAATTAATTTCACCAGGCTGCTAAATAGCTAGATTAGAAAAGGCAAAGGAAAGAGAATTGGAGGATGTAGTGTATTCCTGTATTTTTTTTCTTTTTAAATGAAATCAGTCTAAAATATCAGTCATTTAGCAGGTGAATAAATCCAGTTATTGAAGAAAAAAATGAAGCTTATTTTAACTTTTCAGGTGCTCCTGAACACACTTGCTTAGAAAAATTCGGTCATATTTCTTATGTGGATATTCAAAGTTATCACTGTTGAAAATCTTGCCTGAATGCTATAAATTCATCCTTTGCATGTTGTGTGATACTCTGGAAAGATGTGTGAGGAATGGGAGATTTTCTGGGCAAATTGATCTCTTGATAATCATTAATGTCCTCCTATATTCAATAATTCCATATAAGCACTGTTTCCCTGTTTTTAGTAGAGCATTGGCATCTGCCCTCTGAATGTACAAATAGAGGTATTTGATGTAAACCAGAAATTGCTAATTTCTAACAGAAGATGATGCTTTAATGACAGAAAGTGACTAAAAATACATAATGTACTCTCTACTTTGTCATGTTTTCCTCAGGACAGTGACTAGGGATGGTCAGGGGAAAGCAAAAGATAGAAGGAACCATTCGCTCTTTTTAGCTAAACACACTGGAGTATTTTTAATTTCTTATCTTCTTACTACTCGTACCTGGAAGTGCAAATTGGAGAATAATTTCTACCATAAAAATAGATGTGCCTTAAAAAAAAAGGGAAATCAACCTAAATCTAGTGTTTCCATAAATTGTTAGTAAGAAAATTCTTTCTACTGAAAACAGGTTTTTTGTTTGTGCATGTGTCTATATGTATCTTGATGTGTACTCATACTTTTGCTTGCATTCAGCCAACAGAAATCTCTTTGCTTAAACCATCATCTTCTAACTTGTATCTTGTGGTGTTATTTCCCACTGTTTGGCAAAGGCATGATCTTACACAATGTGGACAAAGTTTCTCATTAAGTATATAAAACTGATACATCCTTGAAAATCCATTGTAAATAAATGTCTGTGTGTTGTGTTTCAAAGAAAGAACAGTGAAAATAAATATGTGCTTGAAATTATAGTTGAAATGTAGAATTAGGAAGTTCTATTATAAAAAGGGAATTAAAACAACCATTAAACATTGTTCCCTATCCAAATTGATGTGCAATATAACAAGGTCTCAGCAAACCCTGAAAGAGCAGAAGATGATGCTTCAGGAGGCTTTTGTGGTTTATAGCTTTTGGTAGGAGTGTTTTCAGTAATGAATGAAAGCAATCTCAATTAATTGGTTTGTTCTTTCTCTCATTTCCCTTTCAGGGTAATACTCTCATATATTATATCTTGATGGGAGAGCAACAGAATTTTCTGTTGAATGACTAAATAAGGGCCAATTCTATTCAAGCTGGGCTTGCATCTCCTTGAATTGAAGTCTCTGGAAGCATTTCTCTTTGCATCTATATGGTCTTTCTGATTCTGAATATGTAAAGTATTTGACAAAGCATACAAGTACTTGTTGAAGTCTCAATTGTTTAAAAAAGTAAATGAAAGGAAACTAAAGTTCTAAATGGCTAAACCCCCATATTTCTGTATAATAAAAGCATATTACTCATATGCGTAGATTACAAATCACAAGAATAGTCTATCACTTCTCCCAGAAAGGATGGAACAGAGCCAGTCTCTCTAACTTAAGTACTTAAACTTAGTTTCACAGATATGTCTCTGGAGGACTCAAAGACAGCCACATCCCTTCATTTTTATATGAAGAAAACAGTACTTGACTTTAAAAACAATCACCATGAAAAAAAAAATCAAACCATCAATTTAAACATCTGAAGTTTAGGCACAAGTTAATTGCCTAATTAATTTCACCCTTGTACCCAACATCATATAGGATATTTTTTTTCCTCAGGTAAATATACCCATATTTTAACATTTATATGTGGCATACCCACACTGAATTTCTCAGTAGAGCTAAGTGGTTAATGCTGTAAAAAATAATATTACATTTGGAACTAAAAAAACCAACAGCACCTGCCCCTCACTCCACCCCTCAATTTATTCCAGAATTATTTAAGGAATTTTACATTCATAACTAACTATATTTATTCCTGCAATTTCTATATTTTTCTTTGAAATTGATAGTGTTATTTGAAGAGGTTCAGTCACTTTGAAGATCAGTCCAGTTACTCGGCAAATATGATTTACCATGGGTCTAAAAGCCTACAGATATGTCCAGTCCACTGTGTGGTGTCTTGTGCAGACATGTCTCACCTAATTACAAAAGAGGTAGTTATGAAATTGGAACTGTATCAGCTCTGGGCTAAACAGTGCCCTGTTGACCTGTCTATGCTGTTTATACACCATGTGTTAGTATCCTTAAATAGTTCTGTGCTAACTCATGCAAACCTACCAAATAATTTGAGCTCTTAAGATATCTCTAGTCAGTGCTCCATTTTGTGGTAGACAAAGACCTAAAACTTCGTAATCTGTAAAAACAGACTTTATAAAAACTTTTGCACTAAATTGTTTCAATTTTTCTTCAGACTAAATTGAATAGTTTTACTGTTAGATGTGCTACAGGTATGCCCTTATTAATCTAAGCATCACAGAGGTGAAAACCAGGAATAAAATTTTATTTCCTGGATTGGTTTTGGACTAAATACCAAATTAAAGGCATTTAACAGAAATTACTAAATTAGTAATATCCAAGCTGTCATCTATAGCCAGTGGAGAGAGCTAGCCACTTCCATGGAATTCAGTAGACTGTACAGCAGTCCTACTGTCAATATATAGGACAGATTCATCATGTAACTACTTATATAAAGGTAATGTGAATCCATTAATCAGTATTAAGATAAGGAATAAGACAAGTAAGACTGAATTGTAGAACAAGATAACAAACTTTTTTTTTTCCAGCAAAATGATATTATTATATCCTATGTAGCAATATTTTGTCTCACTTTCCAAGATTTTCATACTTTTCAAATTCATTATTTTCAACTCAAAGTGCTATGTATTTGTGTCTGTCTGTAAAGATGCATTTCTTCTACTATAAAAGGACGTTCTGCATAAGAAGATCATGAGTGTTGACGCAACTGCATGTACAAAAAACTCACTAACTTCTCTGTTATGAAACATGGTGAGTAATTGATCCCCAGGTAAAAAATTCAAAGGATCATGTTTCTAATTGCAGATTTTTTCATAAGTACAGTATCATAATAAATATATTTTAAATATATTTTATAATATATGAATATATTCATTTGATGATTCAGTTGCTCCTCACTGTTAGGATTTTGCACTATCTCTGTTTTTTCAATTTTTTTTTTTAATTATTTTTTTCCCTTTATTCTAGTGTTGCTTAAATTTTGCCTCAGGTTATCCTAAAGGAAATTAGTGCATTTGGTAATTAGTCAGAAAGTAAAATCTGACTCATAAAATTTTTCCTTTGAATCAAAAATTTGCTAACCTTCTTCCAAAAAGCATTTTTACTCTAACTAAAATAGGTCTTTATTGGAAAAAGAAGAATCTTAATCTTTCCCTTTCCTAAATAAAAGAGGTTTTCTAGATGTTTAGCTTTACTAGACACTTTCCATCCTCAACTGAAGGAAAATTAACTCACTTTCTAGAAGTTCCTATTAGTCTTTGACTAGAAATAACCTTTTTATTTGTGTGAAACAAGTTTCTTCATGAACATAAAGAGCAGTTATTACATAATTCAAGTAGGTGCTCCATTTAAGATTTTGGTTTAGGCACTACTGGTTGTTGGCTTTAGGATGTTCTGTATTTTTTCTTCCTTGACATTTCCTTGAAATGTAAATGAAAAATCTATTGAAAATATAGTAGTGGGATTTTTGAGTTTGGGGATTTGTTTTATTGCAGGGGCGAGCAGTGGGAGTATATTTAGTTGTAATAAGCACATGGAGAAACTGCTTATAGACTTATATTGGAGATGCTGGAAGGACATGGCTTAGTGTTTCTGCACAGAAACCTCCTAGCCTCACAAAAAGTGAAGAACCATCGACTTCTACATATTGGAACACTATTCCTAGAATCCAAGCTCGTGTAACATAAATTAATATATCTTAATCTAAAGTATTTTAGTTTACTGCATATACCAATATGCTAACAGCTGGTCAATATTTGCCTTACTAAGCTTACTAGACTTACTAGAGTAAGCTTACCACACTGTTACCTACACTTGTTTTACTAGATGAAATGTTAAAACAAACAAAAAATCTTTGCTCTTTGTTTAAAGACTTCCAGGTGAAGCTGCAAACCATCTAGAGACACACTTCTAAAATATATTATTATCAAGACCCTTTCAAGAACTGGCACAAGACTTGACTTATTTGACCTAGAGGTTTTTTTGGTCTGCATTCTGCTTCTGATTGTAAATCACCTGTGGATAAAGGAAATATTTGCTTTCTCAAATGTAAAAGATGAACACTTTCTGTGCCATACAAAATCTAATAATATAGTCCCAGTCATTGCTTGTCCTACTGTAAGTATTTAATATGTTCTGTGGACCCCCAAGGAACAAAATTGAAGTGCATCTCCTGTGACATGAGACA
Organism: Gallinago undulata; assembly: GCA_026546715.1. Classification (NCBI taxonomy): domain Eukaryota; kingdom Metazoa; phylum Chordata; class Aves; order Charadriiformes; family Scolopacidae; genus Gallinago; species Gallinago undulata. The sequence goes on along the minus strand of JAOTQQ010000001.1, from coordinate 158,693,098 downwards.
TACAACCTAGTTTTTCATTACTTCATTTTGTTTTACTTCATTTATGAATTGGTCATCATAAAACTGACACAGATACAGAAATATTGTTTGTGTCTTTTTTCAGGTCTGACATAAACAAATGTTCCATTTCTTCTTTGATGCAATTGAGGAAATTGGGAAATGTAAACCTATTTCTGTGACAGCTCCCCTAGCACACTTAAGCAGGCAGAAAACATCACTTTAAGTTGTCACAGGATTTAGTAAGAAAAATCATGAAAAGCAGCCAGGCAATGGATGTGGAAAAAACTAACAAATGTGCTGGGGAGAAATATCTAATAGCAATTTTTTGTATATGATATGTCATCATGGCTTGTGGAACGTTACTTGTATTCTTTTGCTTCACTCTGCTATGGCTTATGGCTATAGTCCATTAAGAGATGTTACATAAAATTCAGATTGAAAGCATTATTGAATTCTGCCACGTTTTCCACAATAGTTTTCAAATCTATGAAGCAGAGGAGCATGACGGCCTGTCAGTAAAATGGACAGTTTAGAAGTTTGTAGATTCCATACTAGTTTATTATGAGGTTCAGTCTGCAATTAAGACATACGTAACAGAAAAGTAAAACTGTGAGCTAAATATCTAAATACATACTATTGTCAATAGAGATTATGGGCTCAGTTCACCAAATATGGGCTTCTAAGGTCTTTTGAGATGCCTTCTGGTATATGAGAAATATGCATGAGGCTAGAAGTTATGACAGAAGATTCATGATAGACCTATATCCTCTCTGAGAAGCACCTGGAAGTCAGGATAGATGGCTTTGTGCATCTTAAACGGCTCCTGATGTTTATGTTAAGGCTACTGAATTGCACATCTAGAAGTTCCATTGACTATGTTCTTCAACTCTTCATTTGAAAAAAATAAAATAAATGCTTAATCACCTAGACAGTGTGTAGTCACCTAACTTCCATTATTTTCTCTTGAACTAAGTCTCATCCCCACGAATTAATTCAGTTGCCTGAACACAAAGAACTAGAATTATTTGAGATGCCTCAAGAAGAGACTTCAGCTTAGGGCAGGTAAGTTAAGAAATACTTAAATGTAGACACACACTGGAAAAGATCTTTATGTTTCCTTGCAAGGATTCTAGCAGAAGGTCAATTCTAATCCTAACAAACATATATAAGCCTACTCACAGCAAGTACCTGATATGGCTATATTTCACAGGAAGAGCCCCAGAGGCCAGTAACAAAGCTGATTGTTTCAGACATTGTCTTTGCACTGGCTATGGAATTGATGATAGTGTCCTCTATGCCTGTTTGACCCAGAGGGCTGTTTTTAATGTCTCTGAACTTCTTTTAGCATTCTACTGCATCTTTATCTCTATTAATCAGAAAGAAAGCCTAAAGTAGCTTGGTCAGACCAATCATCTGCACTATAAAAATATACATCTAGTCGAATATTTTTCAGCCTTCAATTCCCTTTGTAGCCTACAGTGTCTTCAAGGAATTGTGTGTTTATTCCTAAAATAGATACCTAATATAGGTCACATGAATTGTTCAAGAGAATTCTTTTCATCTTTGTTAATGATAAAGAGCATCCAGACAAATAGTTCAAATGTAGATTATTTCTACAACATAAGATTCTAAAGCTGGTTGAGATGAACATCCTCATTGTTTTAATCTTTAATATAATCAATCTGTCACAATACAAGAAACGTTTAGAATTTCAAATTTTGAGCTTTCCATTTTGATATCTCTGTATAGACATATTTGTATGGTGAAGAAAGTTATATAAAAGGAAAGAACCTGAAGATTCTGAACAAACAAGGATGTTTGATCTACTCAGTAATTATTTTTAAAAATGAAGATTTTTCTTACATGTTTCTTACAGGATTATTAGATGTTTAAGACTGGTGAAAAAGTCATTTGTAGGTTTCATCTGGCAGTCAATGATGATAGTAAAAGCACTATTCACAAAATCAAAGAAGAAATAGAGTCTGTTTAGTTAGATATTTTCCATATATAGGATAAGATTTGTCTCTGAGCAGTTAATAATTTACAACATAGTTTAAATGTTTTAACCTAAAGATGACACATTTCCAGGGGAAGATCTGTGAATGCTTTTATATGTAAATGCAAAAAGACAAGGATAAGGAGTTATTTATGGCCAAGATTTTTAAATTTTATGCAAAGTAAGGTTCCTAAATTCATTTAAAAACATATTTTTAAGAGTCTTGAACCTCCAACCCCTGTTACGTCCAAGGAGATTTTTATTTCCTTGCCTAGATTAGAATTATATTTAAATACACTTGGGTACCAGCATGTGGATAGTATAAATTGTCATGGGTCTGTGGACATAAATGCCAGTTTACACAGATATTTTTTTTTTTTTTGGGGGGGGAAGGAAAGCAAATATTAAATAAATTCCATTTCATTAAGAAAATTATTTAAAGGAGGAATTTCTGGTAGTCTAGTTGGTGGATGAAGAACATACTGCAGAAGAGTGCAGGAATGGGGGCAGGGTGGAAACATGTAGGGAGAACATAGCAGAGGAAGTTCTCACTCTTCCCCTCAGCAAGCAGCATAGCTGGGGTCCATTTCAAGTGCCAGTACACGAGTGCATGCAACCTGAGAAACATGACAGGAGTTCTGGATAGATACAGGTTTTTGGGAAGAATGGGCCAGGAAAACATAAGAGGAAAGATGGTGCTGTATGCAAAGGTGCAGCACAAAAACACAGAGCTTTGCTACTGAATGAATGATGGCTGTTTGATAATTTATGGGCCAAGTTCAGAGGGGAGATCAGCAAGATATGAGGCCTGTGGTCCACTACTAGCAATGTTAGCAGATATTTTAACTACTCTGCTCACAGAAAAGGAAGAATTGTTTAGAGATGTGAAAGCTGACAGCAAATGTCACTGAAGCAACCACGAGATGAGGAATTTACAATCTGAAGGAAGAAAGAAAAACAAGTAACAGAACAAAAGTTCTGGATTCAGGAAAGCATACTTGGTCTTGTACAGGAAACTAGAAAGAGAGGCTGCTCTGAAGGGCAGAAGAGACAAGGCATGCTTCTTGAATTTAAGGGACCTGATAATCTTCTCAAAGCGCAAAATTGGCCTTGTTGGTGTACAGAAGGTTGAACAAGCATGGCCAGAATGGTTGAAAAGGACCTTCTGACTAAACAAAAACTCAAATATGTGGAAGCTATCCAAGAAGATATCTAGCTATCCTGGAAGAATATGGAAACACTGCCAAAGCATTCAAGGAATTAGAAAAGATGAAACTCAGCTGGAGCTGAAATTACTGAGGAATCTGAAGGGAAACAAGAATGACTCCCAGAGTGCCTGCTTTTGAATGGGGTGAGGAACCTAATGACAAAGGACAAAGAAAAAGTAATGTACTTGATGCCTTCTTCATTGCTCTTAGGGTCTGTGCATGTATATCTAATCCTGATTTGCATCTATACTAGCAAAATAACCTGAGAAATTATAAAGTGTTACTAATAGCAAGCTAGAATTTACCATCTATGTCACAAATAACAGAATATGAATTTAGCAAAATTAGGGCTCATTGTGAATGAGCAAACAGCCAGCTGTGTATTTGAGTCCAGGTGGTATGGTAAAAGACAAGAACTGTTTGGGGAGCGAGAAAGGGGGAAGTTAAAGGGAAGCAAGTCATGGGATTGGGGCTGTTCTGGAGTTCCTGATGAACAGTCATGCATCTCATCAACATGGAGAAGCAAAAATTACAGATTAATTTTGTTTGGGAGTGGCCTCCAGATATCTCTAGTCTAACCCCCTACTCAAAGCATATCTAATAATATCAGGCTGCTCAGGGCAGTATCCAGTCAAATCTTGAATAACTCCAAGGGTGTCCTTCACAACATCTATGGGCAACCTGCTCCAGCATTTGACTGCTCTCATCGTAGAGACAATAAATCTTTCGTTCTAACCATATGTCTGACTGGCTTCCAAAATCTGGGAAGACCCATGGTGCTTTCTATAGCACCAATAAGGGAATATGCGAAAGGGGAAAAATGGCCCTTCTATCAGTCTTTAATGTCTACCACTGCTATCTGGTCTTTCAGGTACCCTGTACCTAGTAGAATGGGGAAGTGAAGTACTACTCATGGTAGATTAGGGTAGAGTTTGGGACCACCTGAGAAAATTGGACATAAAGACATTCATAGAACCAGACAGGCTTCATCAGAGTGCATTAATGGAGCTGATGCACTGGTTTTGGCTGGGATAGAGTTAATTTTCTTCAGAGTAGCTTTTATGGGGCTATGTTTGGGATTTGTGAACAAACAGTGTTGATAACACACCCATGTTTTACTTACTGCTGAGCAGAGCTTAACAGCACAAGAAATTGGGTATGCGCAAGAAATTGGGAGAGGACACAGCTGGGACAGCTGACCACAACTGACCAAAGGGATATTCCATACCCATATGTTGTGCTCAGCAATAAAAACTGGGGGAAGAAGGAGGAAGGAAGGACATTTGGAGTTACGGCATTTGTTTTCCCAAGTAACTGTTATGCATGATGGAGCCCTGCTTTCCTGGAAACGGCTAAACACCTGCCTGCTGATGGGCAGCAGTGAATGAATTCCTTGTTTTGCTTTGCTCATGTGTGCAGCTTTTGATTTTGCTATTAAATTTGCTATTGAATTTGCTATTAAATATATTTGTTATTTTGCTATTTGCTATTTGCTATTAATTTTTGCTCATTTACCCTTCTGATTCTTTTGCCCATCCCACTGTGGGGGAATGAGTGAACAGCTGTGTGGGGCTGAGTTGCCTGCAAGGGTTAACCCGCAACAGCTTACAACATTGTAAGGCTGCTCTCAACATGGAAAAATGGAAATTTCATATCTATTTTCAAGAAAAAGGAAAGAAGATCTGGGGAATGAAATGATAATCAGTTGCACCTCATTACCCTGGAAGATTCTGAAGCAAATCCTGCTATAAGTCATTTACACCTACATAAAGAAGGAGATTGTGAACAGCCAGCACGTATTTACCAAAACTGCTTTAACAGCCTGATGGTCTTCACTGGTGAGATGTCTGGCTGTGTGGGTGGGGGGGAAACCATGTATGTAAATTACTTTCATTTTAGCAGTATTCTCACAGCCAGACATAATATCTTTGCAGCCAAATATCCTGAAGTTCAACAAAATTTGAAAAGTTTTATATTTGGGAAGGAATAATTCCATGCTCCAGCAAAGGCTCTGCATTGCCAATCGGCTAGACAGCAGGTTTCAAATAATGACCTGGAAATCCTAGTGGGCAAGCAGTTTCCTATGGCAAAGGCGGCCAACAATATACTGCACTGCATTAGCAAGCATGTAGGCAGCTGGTCAAAAAATGCTATTCCTTTCTCCTGGGTATTGTGAAATTGCATCTGGAGTACTGTATACAGTTTTGGATTTCCCTTTACAAGGAAAATACTGACAAACTGGAACAAGTTTTTCTGGGAAAGAACAGCTAAAATGATTTGGGGACGAGCACAGCATACAAGCAGCAGTTTGCCTAGATCTTCTCCTTGGAGGTGCAGTGAAAGCTCAAGAGGGAATGTATCCAGTTTGCATTAAGTAAAAAATCTAATGAGATATAAGAAAAAAACTCTTCATAGTAAGCATAGCCAGACAAGATTCATGGAGAGGGTGTGTAATCTGTATCCTTGGAGATATTCAAAATTTGACAGGACAAGCCTTGAGAGAATAGATCTAACTCTTAAGGTAATTGCAGTTGTGAAGTTGTCCCAGGTTTGAGCATGTGTGTTTGCCTCCTATGCCCTCCGGAAATCCTACCTAAATTTATCTGATTTTTTAATTTTTGATATTTTATAAATGAATTAGAAGTGAACATGCATGTGTAGGATAGTATATCATAGGCTTCCCCATAACAATAAAATTATATCATAATTTGAAGCCATCTGAAGTGATCTAAAGATCACATAAAAAAGGAGACGATGAGTCAAGGACCCAAAGCAAAAAATAATAGACCTTGACTAGAAAATTAAGAGAATGCTTCAACAGTTTGAATATCTTCACTAGATCAGAATTCATTTCTCTGTCCTTTAGCTGTATAGTAAAAGCAGAACAATGGACTAGATTTGCTAATCAGTGTAATAATATGTCACAGCAAGGTTTTACAGAAACAGGAACTGTAAGACAGAATGCAATGGCAGTGTGACATGTGGTGGCTATTGTGGTGTTAAGGCTAGATGAGACAGAAGGAAGAAACCTTTAAACATACAGTTTTCTGAATAATTAATTCAAAATTTCTCATTAATTTTTAAAATGAAGAAACATTAAGAAAGTAATATTTTTCTTATGTGTCCTAAAAGTTTGTTAAGGAATATTGGATAGTTGCATCTATTATAAATGTTTTGGGAAAATCTAAGCAAATATTTCTTACGGCAATACATAACACCATGAAAAATACTAACAACAGGAATTAAATTAAGATAAATTCAGAAATAATGAATGATGTGTCTAATTTCATTTTTCTAAAAATATTTCACATGAATGTTACAATCACAACTATAATCTTCAAACAACATTTGTGTTCCCTGGGGATCCAAAATTTTGTCTATCTAATATAGGCAAAAAATAATAATTACCAAAAAAAGGCTTTCCTGTTCATCATAGTTGATGTTGATATGCAAACGAAAAAGAAAGATTAATGAGCCAATGTGCTTTTATCCAAGGAGCATAATTAGTCTGCTTCACTGCCATGAATAATTAAGAGGGACATTTAAAAAAAAACCAATATGTTAAAGGCTAATTAAAGTTTTGGAACTTATATGACAAGCCATATTATATGTGTTACCATAACACAACTTGAGAGCCAGGGTCACAGTTTTGTGAAGGCCTTGTTCTTTGTAATTGATAAGAATCTACAATATTATTTTTTTTTAATCTGTATTTCTAACCAGAATTTTGAATGTGTTTCTAAGTAAAAATGCAAATTTATTTCTACTTGTGTTTTAACATTTTTATGCTACATTTGTGAGTTATAAGATAATCTATTGAGAGATGTAAAAATCTGGAACCACATTGTATTTTAAGTAGACATGAATGAGAAGACTTAATTTGCAAAGAATATTGACAATATAATTTGTATAGTGGCAATTATGTAAATTTTTTTTTTATATTGAAGAGTCTAAGGATAACAAAAATTAAAACAATTTATTCACATGGAAATTTTTCAGGTCCATTTGGTACAATTTTTGTCATTTATACATGAGTGATGATACACACAAAATCTGTGCAAATATTACCAGTCTTCTTCTGTTTTCTTTACACCAAACAAGTAGAGCTATTTCTTGAACTATTTATAGTAGAAATACCATTATATTTTCCTCCTGGGTCAGTTTTAACCTCGTTAACTGTGGGAACATATCAATATATATGTAATTGTAGGAGAAGTGGCAGTGTCTTAGCAAGAACAAGAGATAATAGACTATGAGAACTGTAGGCCACCTTTTGTTGGGAGTAAGAGTTTACACAGGTACATAATAGGACAGCAATAAATACTTGAAAAAAAACTGTCATTTGAAGATGTCTATTTCTGTCTACTGACTATAAAGTCTAGTTGACTTAGATGAAATGCCTAATTTTTAGGCAACTAAATTTAGTTGAGATGAATCCCATCTTTTGTGTTGATGATACATATCTTTCATGAAAATTAAAAATATGAACTGCTAAAAATGAAGCATGTCAATTACCATATCCTGGGATGCATTAAGCACAATAGAGATAACCAGTCAAAGAAGTGATTGTTTTAATGCACTCAACACTGGTGTGGCCTCACCTTGAGTTCTGTGTGCTGTTTTGGGCTCCACAATATAAAAAGCATATAAAAATATTAGAATGTAATAAAGTAAGGCAGCAAACATGGTGAAAGGCAGATGAGGATTCTAGGTTTGTTCAGTGTAGAAAAGAGGAGACTGAGGTGACACATTGCTGTCTACAGCTTCCTCATGAGGGGGAGCATAGAGGGAAGTGCTGACCTCTCTGGTGTCAGGTCATAGGACACAAAAGATTGGCTTAGAGCTATGTCAGGGAAAGTTCAGATTGGATATTAGGAAAAAAGTTATTCCCTGAGAGGGTGGACAAGCACTGGAACAAGCTCTCCAGGGAAGTGGTCATGGTGTTCAAGAAGCATTGGAAAAGTGCTCTTAGATATATGGCTTAACTTTTAGGTTGCCCTGTGTGGAATAAGGAGTTGGACTCCATGATCCTTGTGGGTCTCACCCAATTCAGGATATTCTAAGATTCTTTGAATTATATGACATACGTTGATTGAAAGCATTAACAGTGCATAATAGGAAGTTATTATGCCATTAAATACCATTAATTCAAAAGAAGAAACCATTTTGTTTTTCTCGAAAAATAAACTACAACGTAAAAATTTGCTAATAATTTGAAAAAATCTGTTTCATGGGAAATGATGAGAAAAATAAGTCTTTATTTGATTTGGAACAAGAACAAATTTTGAAATGCCAGTTTTCAGTTAAATAAGAAGTAACATCTTGCACAGCTCCAGTGATATCTGTATGTGAGATAAAGGCTATGCGTAGACATTTTAAAATGTGATTTTTGGCAGTAGAGCAAATAGCATTTGAAACTATTCCAGTATTGAAAGGCTTATTCATGATTACTGGCTACTAAAATATTTCTTAAGATGTTTCAGGACCCAGTCACTCACAGACAACTGAGTTTTTAGTTTAAAGATAATTCTTCCTACCTACACAAACAATCACTGTAGTAAATAGAGAAGATATAACCAATTACTATACATAGGGACAAAGTTGATCTTACTGTCATTAATGAAAAAGGGAGAGTCAGAAAAAAGGCAGGAACAAGTGAAGGAAACACTGGTGTGAGACAACTGAATTATTCTGAGGATATTCTGAATTTTAAATTTGAATGCTTTAGAAACTGACAGCTTTCACAGCTGTGGGAGATAAAGGTGAAGTAAAACTATATTTGCCTCCCAGATGAGATCTCTCCATTTTAGGCCTTATGGAGACAGAGTGAATTCTTCTAAGAGGCTGACATGCAAGAGCCCAACAGTGCTACAGTGATGAATGTGTTTTGAACTGATTGAAAAACTAAGTCCTATGAGACTAGATGTTTTATTTCAAGGTAGAGTAGTTCACAGAAAAATATCTTAAAGATGGGCTGCTGAGGATCTAACTAACATCCACTGGCAGATTTCGTCTATCTCCACTAAAAATTAAATTTAAAACCAAAAATAAAATCAAGCCCTCTTACCCCTTCCATCCCCATGTCTGATGAAGTCCTAATACTTGTTCTGATAAAATTCCATTTAGATCATTTAATATACAGCTGTAACTTGGTTAGTGTCTTGGACTGTTGTCCTCTTACACCTCTTTCATTTAACAGCTCTGCTCTCACATTTTCATCTCTCCATATTATCATGTGAGTGTATAGTGAAGAAAACAAATTATTTGGTCAAATAAATCAGATTTATGACTGTGTCCTTCAATTACTTTCCCACTGGTACAGAATGCTCTTTTTGTAGCATGAGTGTGCTGTCCTTTCACTTGATAATGGGCTGGAGTAGAGAGCTCTGTTGTTGTAGTAAACTAGTTAAGACTAGGAGTCCTACAGGAAGTTTGATTTTTGTTTCACTGTTGAAATACATTATATTTAAAGAATATCTTTCAAAAAGATATGGATAAAATTTCATACTTTGCATTGCAAGGTGACATAAAATTTCTGAAAAGTATTACCGCACAACGGCTCTCACCCCCTCTGCCAAGTGTTGTTTGATACCTCTGTCTGAAATCCATTTTCAAAAGATTTCAACAGGCTTTCCATTATACAAAGACAGCTTCCAGAGCTGCCTAAGTTCCTCATGCCTTAACCACTCTTGCATCCTAAAGGCAAGAGGACAGCACCATAACATTTTGACTATATATAGGAAACTACCTTACTCTCTGTTTCCATACATTTTTCTTTGGCTTACAAATCATTTATTTTCCCATATTTTTCTCTTGCTGTTTTCTGTCTTTCACCTACTCATCCTCTTTGTTATTTTAATTCTTTTTCCTCCTTTTGTGTTTTTCTTGCACTGTTTACTAGATGTGGGGACTATCTAATGGTCTGAATTTCAAATATGCAATCAGCAATGTTTAAGGCTCAGGATTTTGAGGAAATGTAAGTTCCAGGATGAGTAACAAATCAAGCCTAGACTATATTTTTTCCATATTGTGTATTCATGTGTGTATTCAAATTGAGATTTCATTTGCAATTCCCTGTCTAGGCTACTCTGAGTCTTTTACATTACTTAGTAGGTCTCATTGCAAAAAAATGTGGCAATAATACTTTGTGTCTCCTGAAAACCTAAACACAATTGTAGGCTTCTCCAACTCTTTTAATTTTTATTTTTGTTTCTATTAGGCCTCCTGGTTTTCTGTGGTTTGGTCACTTTCAAACTCTACTGAAATAGATCATTCTTCTATTACCTTTTTTTGGCTTCTTTTCTCCCTTTTGCCACATTGTCTTGTTTGTTTTTTTTTCTCTGCACTTGATTCTTCTTCTTTCTATTTTCTACTAACAACCTATAAATTAGCCACTGAAATGCTTTTAACAAAAGGCTTACGTTTTATGTCAAAGGAAAAAAAAAAGATTCACAAATATTGCTAAGAAATCAACAAAGATACATATGTGATTTATAGATGCACATTGAAACCTTGTATGCCTGTCTGATCTTAAAATGAATGCACCTGAAAATAAAATTAATTTACTTGTGAATGATCAATGCAAGAACTTCAAGAACCTGATCATTGTAAGTATGCTAAACATGCCTCAAGGAAGTTCATAGAATCATAGAAAGTTATTCTTGAGTTGTTATAAAATAAAAAACAATGAATAATAGCTCTAACTGTAAACTGCTAAAAGCAGAGAATTAAAACTCACTTAATGAAAATGGAATTTTTCTTTTTCAGGGAATAGTTTTGAAAACTCAGCTCGATCTACACCAATACTAAAACATAACATGATAATAATCAAGATGGAATAAGTTTATTGAAAAAGGGGAGGATAAGTTTGTGATTAAGGCACTAATCCAAGAAATATTTCTATACAGATATATTTAACTGGTAAAGAAATATACTTTCTTCTTGTTACTGTTCCTTTTAAAACTATGATCATAAAATATCAACATACCTTATGTTAACTTAAAATTCTTTGAGAATTTTAGCTATCTTAGAATTGAATATTTACATTATAATGATATTTTTTGGGTACTAAATGCTTTTTATCCAAAATAAAAAAATTGAAACAAAACAAAGATAATAGTCTAATATAAAGGAAATGCTGTTACTGTCTAACCAAAGTCCTTTTGATAGAATTTTACAAAGAAATCAATGTGTTTAGAAGTTTAGATATTGCCAGTCTGAATTATTTTTTTCATCTTTCTGTACCTCAAATTCCCAGCAGTAAACTGTGATATTCCCCCTCTTCAGTTTTAATTTTTCTCAGGTGTTGCTTTTCTGTAATAAGAAAAGTCCTGGACATCTTAAAATACAACTTGTGTAAATAATTTAATGACTTAAAAGAGAAGAATTAGATTCATTCTTGAAAAAAAAAAACAAATAAATAATAACAAAAAGCACACTCATCTTTGTATTATAATATTAGGGTGAAAGTGAAAAACAAGAATAGTATAGATATTTTCATAGACAAAATTCAGATATAATTATTTACAATATAAAGCAGACATATAGGAGAAGGAAAATTTAAGCCACTTACATCTGTTTTCTTATTCTTTAGGCAACTGGAAGATAAGATAAACTGATAAGTGACTATGAGACTCAGAAGAGCTGAGTTCATCTAAGGACTGTATGTTAAGGAACAATGTCTGATGCATAGCACTAGATGAAAGTTGGTCATAATTCAACGTAACAGCAAGGTAGGGCCACTGCTTGTTTCATCTATACTTTTTCCCTTATGTTCTTATGTACAAATAATTTACAGGCATCTTAAGACCTAGATGCATTTTTTTTTCTCTCATTTCTATAGCCACATAATATTTCCAGTGGGAACTGCCCAAAATTCTCACTCTAGTCACTCTTGGGTTTTGGTTTCTTTTTCCATGTAGCTGGTATTGATCCTGGTCTGAGCATCTGCCATGTATTATTAACCTCCCCAAAATCTGATAAAGATCCTTCTTGGTCTGTAATTTGAGCTTCATTCACTCTTTCTTTTCCTTTGCCCTTTTCTTCCTTACCCAGTTGGTTGATACTGCCTTGCAATTCTATTAGATTCTTTCTTTTCCTGACACTTCCGTATGAATTCCCCTTGTGTTTGTCACAATGACTGGTATTGCTTGTGCAGTAGACCATCACTACATTCAGAACACATTGAAAGGCACAAGGGAAAAATGAAGTTTGTATAGTCCTATGTATGAGAATTGCCAACTCTAACATATTCAGAATTGCTTAAGAGATGTCTGCACTTTGTTAGGAAGTTCATATTCCTTGGCATGCTCTCCTGCACCATTTGCTGCCTTAGCAGTGTCTTGGCTCAGAGCCTTTTGCATTACCTGCTGATGCTGCAGGCTCTTTTTACTCAGAGCAGTGGTCTGACCTCCTTGGTAGACATCAGATATGAGAAGTTATGAGCATCTCTGAATAAAAATAAAATTATTTTTGCAAATGTATTTAAAATATTAAATAAATAAAGGTGTCCCCATGGCATGAAAACAAAGTTAAAAATTAGCAGCCACAGCCAAAAATATAACTGGAGTTTATCTTCATCTTCAATCCATTCAAATTAAAAAACTCCAAAGCATGTAGTTTCTTTTACTATGAATCCTACACTGACATGACTGGCACATTAAACTGTCATTTCACCTTCAGGGCAAATTAACAGTCTTTGAATTGACTACAGCCTGTTCATTCCTTTAAAACTCCAGCAGCTGCAGGACAGAATCTAGCAAGTTTGCCAGGCTCTAAACTTTCTATCAAAGCGCATCTGGCTTGGCTAGTAAAATAAACTGTTGATTGCACTGTATTTGAAGTACTTGGCTTGAAGTACTTCCCCAGACTTTAAATATCAGACTGAAACACTGTCAAGATGATCTTAACTACAGCCTTTTCTCTTAGCAATATGCTTCTTTCTCAGCAATATGTTTATAATTTATTCTTGCCACCTTCAAAGTCATTGCTACACTGTCTGATGTTAATTTACATTGACTCCTTCCTTCTGGTTTTGAAGTCAGCTCTATCACTCACCTAAGTTCTCCACTTCGAGCAGTAGTTCAGTTTGTTTTGTAGATAACTGCTTTTGGAGTCTCTTAGTAGAATTTAATGTTAAGATGCTTCACCAGTCATCTTCAAGTATAGTTCTTTCCTTTAATAGACACTACTTTGAACAAAAAAAAAAATATTTTAAAGCACAATTTTAGTCTCCTGAGATAAATATCGAATCTGCTTAATGACTTTGCACACAAGGAGCAATTGAAGATGAAAGACCACAAAGTATGTAAACAGATTTTTTCTTGATGAGGCCTAAAGCCATGTTGCTTATTTTTCTCCACAGTAGAAGTTAAAGGAGCAACGGAATCAAGGCTTAATTTTAAAACTAACTGTTCTAGACAGATTCAAATGGAGCTATCAGTGTTAATAGTCAATGAAGTCCTTACTAATGACTCAACTCCAGAGCCCATGAAGAGGAAACTCTAACAGAAGCTAGAATTTGAATTTAAACCACATCATTTTAGTTAGCTTGGGAATATACTTATTCAGCAGTAAGTCTAAGGTACCTTATCTCTCAAAAAAAGAGAAACTGAACAGAGTAACGGGTGAGGGTGCATTACCTTATATTGTCTAAATTGAGTATAGCAAAAAATTATGTGGATGGTCTTTGCCATAGAGAAGCTGATGTAGGTGATATTTTAATCTAACTTGCATCACCATGAGAGAACAGAATGGAAAATACGGGTTTGATTAGGACTCTGAAGGAGATACAGGCTTCTGAACATGTGACTCAGGAAAAGGACACCAGATAGTGAAGGAAAACAGAAGAAATACAAACTGTATTTGTAATACTATATTTATATACAATTAGTTACTGCAAATTAATTTAAAAAAATAAAATTTAGAATGTGAAGATGGTAAAATTTTAATATGATACCAAAGACATAGAAGACCATAAGTGCTCTATCCTATAAGAGAATAAAGAAGCAGCTGCTCTATCCAAGACCAGAATCACAGCTTGTACTCAGAATCACAACTGAGCACTAGAGGAAGCAGTCATAGATGGGGATAGTGCACATAAAATGCAAGGTCTCATCTATCCCTCATGTATTGTAAACATCACAATGTTATTCAAATAAAAATAAGCCTGTCATCCCCTAGATTTCAGTCACTGAGACTTCACTGACAGTAGGAGGCTACTGTCTAAAGGTAAACATTTGGTTTATGCTGTCCTGCTCTTTAGTTCCATCTGGAAAGGATTCAAAGTGAATGAATAAAGGCTTTACATCTAAAAGTTAACATGCATTCCTTTCAGGTTTTGGAGTTTAGCTGTCATTTTATCATTTCAGCATGTCATTGCATAAAGCAGACTGAGAGTGTAACACCCTGAAAGGCTGAAATTTTGCTTCAGTCTAAAATTCTTTGAGATAATATACACTTTTTGCAGCTGTTAACACTTGAAAAATGATTTTTACTTACTTCCTCCTTTTCCCACTGCTTTTAATAACCAGCTAGAGACAGACCAATTTCTACACAATACATAACCCAGAACACATTGTGACTACCAATGTGTTTTTTTCCTAAGAATATATTTTTCTACCCTGAATGGAACATAAAATGCACAATTTATTCATCAGTAGAATTTCTTACAAAATTGATTTTTTGCTGTTTAAGTAACCTTAAAAGCACCAGAACTTCATCTTTTCTCCTTTTTAAAAAAAGGACCCCCTGGCCTCTGATGGCTTATATTATGAAATACTGTCTCACATACCATTCAGCCGTTAGTGAAGGAGAGAATATCTGTTGTTCTGGTAATTAGTATTTCAGTACTTTTAGGCTACAATTATAATAGGGAAAAAACTCCTATTACATTATCAGTCTTCTAAGTAATGCAGGCCAATGAAGTTAAGCATGTTAGTCCTATACTAAAACAAACTATTTGTGCTTGATTGAAGTATGCATTACATATATGTGGATCCACTGGTCATATTTATAATGGCTGTAAATTTACCAACTTTATTATGGAATTACATACCATCCAGTGTTAAGTATCATTGTCAAGAAGTAGGGTTTTTTTGCTGTTGATGTGGTTATTTACTAGTAGTTATGTACAGCTGTGAATGTATAGTTTTGTAAAAGTAGATCCTGTATCCACAAAAGTGTTCTCCAGACACATAATTTCAACTTAGTTTGACAAATTTACAACGGGTATAGCAGTTGCACACGCCTAAAACTCATATTAGTGAACTAAATAACAGTTCTCTAAAAACTACTGTGATGAAATGCAACAATGATTTCCAAGATATTCTTTATCTAAACAAACCCTTGTAACGTCTTAAATTTAGAATTTCTAGTTATGTCTGTGAAAAAGAATATGCAACAGGATTTTCAGCTCTAAGTTCTTTCTTGCAGGTTATGAAAGAAGGCTTTTTTACTGGAGTTTTAGAGACAGCAAAGGTTAAGTAGTTGTTGAAGTGGTGCAGTTTACTCTCGTTTCGAAAAGGGCAGAGTTCCTTAAGCTTTGAAGTTCCCTAGGTCTCAGAAAACTGTTCAAGCAGTTTTCTACTGTGGTCCATTCTGTTTCTTAATACATATATATTTTTTAAACTCCTAAATAAGTATAAAAATAATTTGTAATGTTTTTGGCACTATTATACTAAACGCATTGCTCTACATTCATATAGGGCTATCATTTAAGTTCAGATTGTCTAGCATATACATTTTAGCATTTTACCTCATATTGTGATACAAATAGAAAAATTATTGTGGCTGATAATGACTGATCAATTGAGTTATTCAGAAATATTAGGATTCAAGCAAGATAGTGCTCACCTGAGCATGGGATGTAATGCAGAGGAATGCCCTGGTACAATCAATGCATTGCATTTGGAACTTTTTAGAAAGAAAGACTTAAGGATTCCATTTTAAGATAACATTATAATATTGTGAAAAAAGTTCTGCAGAGTCAACTGTGACAATGTTATTGTTGTTATTTTTGGGTTTTTTTTTGTTATTGTTATTATTGTTTGTTATTGTTATTTTTGTTTTTTTGGGGGGGGAATTTAAAAAAGTGGTCTAGTTTTTTTTCATTCTACATGGGAATGGAGGAGCATATAAAATGCACAGTTTCTTACACAACAGAAATCTGATCCTTATTCAACTGTCATATTCAGTATGTACTTAAACAATCTTAAAAAATTCTTTCAGGGAACACTATGTTAATTTCTTAAAACTTTTTTCCTGCCAAGTGTTTCAGAACAATCTGTGACAAGCTGAATCATAGAATCATAGAATAATTTAGACTGGAAGAAGCTTCTGGAGGTCATCTGATCCAAACTCATGCTCAAAGCAGACTAGCTTCAAAGTTAGAGTGAGTTGTTCAGAGTCTTATCTGTATTGGTTTTGAACATCTCCAGGGTTGCGATTTCACAGCCTTCCTGAGTAACCTTTTCCAATGTTTTTGCGACACTTTTAACTGGGATGTGATAGAGCAAGGGGCTGGTGTTTAGAGCAGGTGTTTACTACTATCCTCTTCCTTGCACAAAAGTACCATTAGGTATTTTAGTCATAGCTTTTCATCTTTCTAATAACTTGTTTTTCTAACTCAGATTATTTTTTTCTAACTATCATAAAGTCACATTATTATTCCTCCCTTAAACCACATTGAGACCCTAATGGTTTCTATGACACTAAATCAATTTTTCTTCAGGTACTTTATAGCTTTTTCTCACACACAGATTTTTGCGTTCTGAAATATCTCCCCAGATATCTCTTATGGAACTATTTTATCATTCTTGCTAATGTGCCTTTTTGTTATTCCCTTTCTGAAGCTGTAGCATCTGTGGCACAAGTAATAATACCGAGACCTTTGTTCACTTTACTGAATACAATCACTTCATGTATTCATATGACAGAGGTGATCTACCATATTTCTTTACCATTTCTTTACTTGAATTATCACATATAAGAATAATTAGTTCTCAAGAGCAGGGTGAATTCTATACATAAATAAAAGTTCGGTCTTTGAACCCTTGAAAATATAAACAACAATTAGAAAATAGAATAATTATTATTCTGTTGTATGTTTTCATCCCTAATGAAAAGTACCACAAAATTAATAGCTAGGGAAAAGTAGCTGTTTACTTCACCTGGTGCTTGAAACTCTTTTTTGTAAAGAAGTAAATTAAAGAACATCTCTTAATAGGCTAACAGCTTGAGTAGATGTGAGAAAATGGACGTGAGAATCAACTCAGAATCATTGTGAACCCCTCCTGGACCAACTGGACTGGGACCTAACAGTAGCAACTGCAGATAATCATTTCTGCTTCCAGCAGGAGAGCAGCTGAACATGAACAACCGTGAACAACAACATGAATAACTGAATTTTTATTGATGACTTCACTGGAAAATTATTAGCATTGAACTGATTTATTTTTTTTCCCAACTCTTTCCAAAATGGAAACGCCACAGATTTCCTCTGATGTGAAACATTCCCGTTTACACAAAGTAGAACAGTAACCTTGGAAGAATCAGAAACTTACTTGTGCATCTTCAATTTAGTGCACTCTATAAATATTTGGTTGCCCCAAACAGCCTGGTAACAGCAAAACAGAAGTTGACTATTGAATGTCTTGATATAAGAACACACCAAAAATATTCTCTGATAATATACACTCTTTAATGCATCAACATCACTTTCTTTCTGATTCTTCCAAGGTTACTGTTCTACTTTGTGTAAAGGTGAATGTTTCACATAAGCCATTTTCTGAAAAGGCAAGTTCTTAATATTTCCTCTTTCATGAAGAAATATTTTGTCAGAACAGTTAATAACATTTCCACAAAATGTTAAAATGCACACAACTCCATGAACACAGCTGAAAGAGTGAATCCATAAAATGAGTCCATGTTCCTAAAGTCATATAGACACTGTTTCTAAATGTACAAAGATAAAAAGTCCTTTACAGAGCCTAAACTGGAAACTGTCCTTGTTTCATCTGGAATATGGTTATTTTCAGAAGAAACTGGGAGGGGCCACAGCTGGGGACAGCTGACCCAAATTGGCTAAGGGGATATTTAATACCATGCTCAGTATGTAGCTGCGGAAACTGGCTGGAGGGCAGGAATCATGCTCAGGAGTGGACTGGGCATTTGGGGTTCTAGTTGTGTTGTGCATGAATCTTTTTTGTATATTCTTTTATCAGTATTATTATTGTTGTTTTTCTCTTCCTTTGCTGTTCTGTTAAACTGTCTTTATCCCAACCCATGTGATTTGACTTTTTCTCCCACTTCTCTCCATCCCCGTGGCGGGGAGGCATAAGTGAGCAGTCCCATGGTTCTCTGTTGTTGGCTAGGGCTAAACCATGACAAAACACTTTAAACCATTTTAAATGTTCAGAAACTGTTGATTATCTGCTTCTGGGGAAGGTCCTTTAAGTCAAATCAAGACAAGAATGCAAAGGCCTAGAATTTTTCTATGTCTTTATGTGAAACATTACCTAATCTGCGATTACAACCACATTTTATCTTAATGTGTCTTAGAGATTGTAATGAATAATGCTTTCAAATAAGGAAAGAGGCATTATTTTATTTATCTTTCCTCTGAAAAGACATCTCTGGAAAAAAAAAAAACAAAAAAACAAAAAACCACCAACAGCAAGCAACCCATTACATGTTTCACAGGGTACTTGTACAAAACAAATTTGCTTTCTGATGACTCTTTTTGATGTGAAGATCTTACAGTAGTTACTATACCAGCTTTCCTGATCTGAACAAAGCTCTTTTATTCACCATCCCAGATCAGCTCTCCCTCCCACCCAGCTGACTGATACAGAATTGTCACTTACAGCAATGAAAAAGATAAGTACAAGCAGAATGTTATATGTTTTGTTGATTCTGGCTTCTGGTGTATTCTTGCAGCTGCTATGGTCTGAAGCATCAGATAATTACTTGAGCTGGGTTTCAGATTAATATTTACTTGCTTGTAATTTAACAAAAAGAAGAAAAAAGAAAAGTTTGTCAATGGTGTCCGCCTTTAGGAGTGAATGCACTGGGATAATTAACAAAAAAAGCAAGATAGAGTTTCAAGAATTAGTCTTAAGAATCACAGAAAAACGTGTTTTAATACACAGTATAAAGCATTAACTGGGATACTATAATTGTACATAGACTAGACAAAACAGAAATTAATTAAAGATGATCAGATTTTTCTTGTTATCAGACCAGTAAGCAATTTAAAGAGAGTCTATAGCTTTACTTGAGAAGCAAAGGCCTGAGTGTTCAGAAATTTTCAGTATTGACTCTAATCTTCTTCAGTTAGGAACAGCTGACTATTTAGCATCATTAAAGGGAGAGAAGAATTAAATCATTGAGAGTTTTCAGAAAGTTTCATCTATCAAAGACTGTTACTCCTATTAGGAAATACTGAGGCAGTTTCTGATTCAATCACTGGTACATCACATCACAACAATAAACTTGAAAGTTTTAACCCCACATCTCCAAGACTAATCAGTAGCTTTCTATCAGTTGCTTTTTCTTTAAATATAGACATATAAGAAACTTGTGATTAGTCTACCTTCCCTCATATTGTAACTCTTAACATTATAGAACTGGAACTAATGATGATCCTGCACCACTATTTTACATTGCCACTTAAGAATTCTAGCATATTAAACATGTAATATTGTATCAGAGTTTGTCCAGAGTGCCTCTATGGTCTCTCTGCTGTCTACAAAGCTTTCCAAAAAAGACATGTCTTAGATGGTGTGTGAACTTGACACATTTAACATATGACTGCACTCTAGAGGCAGGCAGGAGGTATTATCCAGCTCCCTAGATTATGTAAACAGGATCTGGTCTCCTAGGACATCGTTCTATTTTCTTGACTACTGGTACCACACAGATATAAGAATGAAGCAAAGAAACAAGAAGCTGTATTTATTAAAACTTTTAGTA
Source organism: Gallinago undulata (assembly GCA_026546715.1). Taxonomy (NCBI): domain Eukaryota; kingdom Metazoa; phylum Chordata; class Aves; order Charadriiformes; family Scolopacidae; genus Gallinago; species Gallinago undulata. The sequence goes on along the minus strand of JAOTQQ010000001.1, from coordinate 158,672,923 downwards.
TAGCATCCTAGGGCATGTAGGGCTTTGAGCAACCTACTGTAGTGGGAGGTATCCCTGCCCATTGCAGGGGATTTGGAACAGATGATCTTTAAGGTCCCTTCCAACCCAAACCATTCTATGATTCTATGACTCTATGATCCGTCTTACAGAAATTTTGATGTAAGCAGTATAAATGTCTAAAATTACCCTAGTTGCTATTTGTTCTCCAGAGAAGTGTCTCTAGACATTTCTAGAGAACAATTTCTCTGACCTAATTTAGATTGTTACAGTAGATAAGTTAAATTTTTCCTCGTTTGTTTCACTCTATTGATTATAAAGTGATGCCAGAAATATCAGCTCATATATAAACTTCATAGTAAATGTCTAAAGGTGGATTAAATTAATCTCACTGTAAATTACAAGTTTAAGCAAGAACCATTACGTGTGAAGCAAATTCACATAATCACTTAAAATTTCACTAATGAATAATTCTTTCTTTGCTCTACGTAATTTCCCTGAGTAATTTTTACTAGTCCTAGATCTGGAAACTTGGGGTTCAAAGCAACTTCCACTTTCAACCATTTTGCTGTTCTGTGATTTTGTGGTTCTTGGCCTGTATGAGGAAGAAGGATGCAATTCTTGTAACAGTCAACACTGTTGTTATGTACAGAACTTAGTTTTTACCAGGCATGGATCATGGAAAATTAGAGGTTGAAAGGATGGAGAATGAAAGGGAAAAAATGGAACTGAAGTAAGAATGAATTATCTGCAAGCTAAATACTGAGATGGGAAGGACCCAAACAGAGGAAGAAAGCGTTACTCTCTGCATCCATTTACTTTATTCATCATAGCTATAGGATTTTCATGTAGTTTTTAATGATTATGTTCCAAAGACACATTGCTGAAAGTTGAAGAATAGCTATAATATAATTCAAAGGACTAAGCAACTAATCAAAACATAGCTTTGAAGTGTCAATCACATCCTAAAGTGGATTACTGCAGCACAATTATGATTCATTAATTTTGAATTAAAAAATATATATGTGAATAGTTTCATAGGTTTTGTGTATATCTGCTTCTGCTGTGGGCGATAGGACCAAGTAAAATGATAAGGGGAAAGTTGAAAATTAAATTTCTCCTCACTTTGAATAAAATGTTCCTTTTCCTAGTTCTTATTTTTGTGCCTTTTTGGTTCAACCCTCTCATGTTTTGTGATTTCATATGAATTTGTATGTTCGATGAGAGTTAAGAAATCCCAGCAGCTCACAGAATACTCTACATATTGCATAACAGAACTCTTTTTTACTTCCTTGGGACTCTGGTTTCTTTCTTTCTCTCTATCTGTGAACCTTAATTTCCTCCTGATGAATGGATTGGTTTGGAATTAAGTATTACTATTTCCTACTTTGTTTAATTTTCAATAAAAATAGAAGAAGCAAGCAGTATCTCTTTTAAAAGGTGAATTTAATGCCTAAAAGATCCATAAAGTGGTCCAGAAATGCTAACTTCATTCTTCATTGGGAAATGATACTTTGGTGATTTACCTTTCACTCCTTTTGTCCATCACTATTCTCCTCCTAGATGCCGATCTGTCTCTTTACAATTCTTCATCATCTTAAAACAAAAAAGGCCTTTTCTTCCATTGATGTGGACACAGTCCACCAGCAGCTGGTTTGAAACTGTCCTAGCTAATCACACATACCTCGGAAGAGGAGCTGTCTGTAAAGGCTATCATTCTTCCAACAGCTGGAAGCTTGAGCTCAAAGCTCAAAACCTCATCTTGTCAGGAGAGGAAAGGCAAAACATGAGGAAAAGGCAGATTTTCTGCAATCTTCATGTAAACAGTTTAGAAATGATTTTATTTCTTCACCTATTTCTTCTACAAGTGGTTTTAGACATCATATCTATTTTGGAGGTTATGATAAAAAGCTTGGGTTTATCTTTTAGTTTTACCTTAATCTGGTTTGACTCGCATGTAATTCCAGGTAGCTGGATGACTCCAAGGCATTTTTTATTTAGTATATTTAACCACACTGCCACAAACTGGATCTCTGGGGAACTTAGCAAGTGACCTAGCTTTCCCAACAGACTCTCAGCTCTATCCAAAATGCTACTGAATGGCTTGCTGTAGAGCTACACAGCCTAGAAGGTGAAGTAGCACTACAGGGGTTTGAGGTGCAGAGCTGTCTGATGACACTGTCTGTCACACTGTTCAGCTACGTGAAACCTGACGGGTAACAGGGAGTGTATTACATTTATTCTCCTTTACAGAGTTTATTTGTTGATGAAGGTCTCTCTTCTTTACTGAATCATACATTGTTCCCTAAATAGCCATTTCATAAAAACTATTCTGAGAAGATTCAAAGTCTAAAGAAATCAATCAAAAGCAGGCAACTGCTGTCTGGAATTGACTAAAGAACAGATTGGAAAAAAAGGTAACATGAATGGCCTGTAAGCAGATGTGCCTAGGTTCTGAATACTAGAGGCAGGTATATGGAGATCATCTTTCAAAAATAGATAGGGTCAAACACTGAAACTGCCTTCTTAGACCAGAAAATAACAGGAAGCAATTGGATATTTTTTATGCAATAGGATATCAGTTTGTCAGGATTCTCAACATTCTCAACATTTTTTTTTAACCTACAAAGATGGTTGATTTGGGGTATAAACTAGGTTTTTATATCCACACGGAGACTTGTTTGAAATTGATAGTCTGGATAAAACATTTTTATCTTTATGAACAAGTTAACCCACAGATATTAGAAAAAGTAATGTTCTAGTTAGAACTTTATTTTGAGAAGGGTTGGGTTTTTTTGTTGTTTTGGGCTTTGTGGCTTTTTGCTTGTTTGTTTGTTTGTTTTCCAAATAGGCAGCATTTGAGCTGGATATCATAACTCTTTTAAGAAAATATTTTTAAAATATATATTTCAATTTATTTTCCATTAGATGTTTCCTTGGATGTAAGAAACTGAGTTATTTTACAGTATAAAGAAAAATATTATATTGTTTGTATTATAGTACAAAACCTGCAGTTATATTTTCCTTTGTATCATAAAATTATGTATCTTTCCTGGTTGAGTGACATGTCTTTGTACATAACATATTTATTCTGGTAAGTAAAAACCACAAACAGAGTTTATTTGTGACTTTTTGTAACTAATTTAATAATTTAATCAGTTCTGTAAAAGCAAGACAATATTGATTCACTTTACAAGATAATGTTCAGCTTAGAAAGATCTTTTAATGACTACCCAGAATGTTTAAATGAAAATAAATTGATTGGCCTACTGTTGGCACTGAGAAAGAAAAAAAAAAGGTAAAAGGAAGAAATCAACAAACCAAGTTCTCAGCTGTTGTCTGTGTACATTTTTACTTTAAAATAATACAAAATTGATAGATAAATGAATATTTAAACACATGAAAAGTAAAAATGGGTAACCAATGATCCAAAGATTAATAGCTTAGGAAACCTTGCATATTGTGGGATCATAAAACTAAATAATACTCCCAGTCATCGAGCTCGAAGCATGTACTCTTGCTTGGCTTTATTCTTCACAGTTATATACATAAATGGCTACAATTACTGCTCTGAGAATCAAACCACAGCAGAAGGCTGGAATGGAACCTATCTGTTGTTTTAAATAAGTACATTATGATGACCCTGATAAAAGAAATAATACTATGATATCTTGCCATGCAAAGCCATAACTTCTGCCATAAGCTGTTACAGGTATTAATTTTAATAACTATGCAGTTGGAAAACACAGGCTAACAAGAAAATTATGAGAGCAATGATGCTGATATGTGAGATCAAATACTTTTTAGTATCAGCCACATATAAAAAACTTCCTGTTGGCTGATCATTGATGCAAACAGGATTTGAAAGTACAGTAATATTGCCTTGGAAACCAAACAATACAGGCAAAACTGAAATAGGAAGCCAAAACCCCCATAAATACTAAAGCAGAAACCTTGTTTGTTGTTCTGAACAATACTTAAGCATTCCTTTCTTTTTTTTTATTTCAAATTATTGTTGAGTGGTAAATAGCATCCTAAATATGAGTGAACAGGATTATGGAAGAAGCAGAGACCAGAAGAGGGAACAGAAGAAGCAGGAACACTAGCAGGGGAAGGCCCATGAGCAAGTCTTAACAACATGTAAACAATGCCTGGCAGCTGGACTGACTGAGGGGAATTCCACCTACCTGGCAGTTGGAGGTTGCAGGGGCATGTCAGCTGGGAAAAGAGATACATTGGTACTATATAAACTGTCTGTTTGTTGTAATAAATGATTCTGGTTGCATCACTGACCTTGGTCTGTGCCTTCATATGTTACAAATGGCAACCATGTTGGGCAGTAATCAGGAGACTGAAAGACATCCGGACCAGTAGCGTAGCACGATGGAACCAGGGATTGCCTCGAGGACTGACTTCACTGCCAGTTTATCACCTTTCTGCAGGACAGAGGTGAGCGATTGGGAGCTATGGGAAACACACTGCTGAAAGAGCAGCAAATGAATTTCGAAGTACTACAGTATATTTTAAAAACTCAAAATCAGTCTGTACCTACCCTGTCTTAGTAACTTTCTTAGACTGGGTATGAAAAAATGTCCCGGACTTTCGTAAGACTGGCACCTTTGTCAGGGGTGTGTGGACAAGATAAGCACTAAACTTTGGAATGTGGCCACAGGAACAGATACAGCAGCCGCCAAGCATTTACCAGTGTGGCATCAAGTGTCAGAAGTCTTGACACAGATTAGAAAAGAGGCAAAAACTGATCCCCCGGACACCCAGAGTGTTCCTCTGCTCTACCTCTGCCACTTCCCTGTAATGCTGCGATGCAAAAATCAGACCCTGGGGCGGACCATCCTTTTGACCCTGGGCCTGTGAACCTTGAAAAGGAGCTGAATCTGTACCCCCCGATGAGAAATCGAGGTGGGCAGTTGGGGGTGTTGTGCTGACTCAGACTGTGTATCATGGTGATCTGGAACAACGTAGAAAAAAAGCTATAACCCAGGGAGATACAGAATTGCTACAGCCTTTCCCTGTGACTTCCTGAAGGTGACCAGCAGCCCCGCTGGAAATATCTGCTTTACGATGCAGTAAAAGAGTTGAGAAAATCAGTAAAGGACTATGGTCTTTAATTGGCATATACCTTTGGCTTATTGGTGACCATTGGTAACGGATATGTTATGACTTAACAGGATTGGAAACTGTGGTTTCACGTGATTTTATTGGCTATGCAATATGCTGTATTCATGACTGAGTACTGTGATTTTGTGACTGCTAAAGCATTGGGTAACATATTGGTGTGAATGAGCTCGTTGGTGAGGGGTCCTGGGCTACTCCCAAAGCTCAAGCCCAGATGGACAGAGAGTGTTTTGAGCAAGTAAAAGAAATTGTACTGCGCACAATCAGATGGGTACCTGATACAGCCACTCCAGAAGCTTCCTTTTCTGCTATCACAGAAGCACCTGGAGAACCCTATATAAAATTCCTTGATTGGCTCCAAAATTCAGTAGAGAGACAAGTAAATAACCGAGCAGCTCGTGTTATTCTTATGAAACAATTAGCATTTGAAAATGCTAATGCTGACTGCTGTAAAGTATTGCAAACAAATAAGAATGCTAACCCTTCCATCACTGATATGACGAAAGGTGCCAAGATACCACACGTAAACTCATGGGGTGAATCTCTTAGCTAATGCATTGTCAGCGCAGCTCACCATGGGGGCTGCTCAAAAGAATAAACTGCTGCATTTGCATGATTTAGTGCAAGAACTGGTGACTGGCCCCATTGTAAAAAGACAAAGACCTGCAGACAGGCATACCTGCCAAGTCTCCTGGGAGCAGGCTTGCAGATAGCTGAGGAAAAGGTCCAATGTGAAACCATTCTGGAAATATTGAGGATAGAAAATTACAACTTGCACCATCCAGCCACAAGCAGTGAAGCTGGTGTTACAAATAAAGACTCTGAACGATCTGCAAAAATTGTTAGGAACCAAGATATAAAATGTGTCAATGGATTGCCCCAAGTTGTTGAGCTTGCAGCTGTTGCGCGTGCTTTTCAGCTTTTTTTCTGATGTAAATATCAGTATCATAACTGATTATTTATGTTACAGGAATTATTCAGCGTATAGAAGGCGCTTTCCTAAAGAAAGTCATCAACTCAGAGTTACTCAGACAACTTAAAAAATTACGGCATTATGTTTCCTATCATAAATTACCCTATTATATCACACATGCATGGTCACACTCCTCTCTGCCAGGACCCCTAGCCGAGGGCAGCTGTGCTGCTGATAAAGCCACAGTCATCTTTGCCACAGCGCAATTATTTTCAACAAGCACAGCTCTCACATAACTTTTTTCACCAAAACAGGAAGGCACTACAGAAGCAATTTCAGCTAACCACTGACCAAGCGTGTAACATTATCTTGACATGCCCTGAATGCCAATTTATAGCCCTGTTGCCACAGTTGGGAGTTAACCCATGGGGCACATCACAACTGCAAATTTGGCAAAGACATGTCACACATTCTGGAGAATTTGGTCTCCTAAAGTATGTTCATGTCACTGTTGATACTTTTTCTAATTATATCTTTGCCACTGCACATACAGGAGAAAAGAGTCGAGATATCCGACGACACTGGCTAGCAGCCATAGCTGCTATGGATGTACCAGAAACCATCAAGACAGACAAGGGCCCTGCATATGCATCTAAACACACAACTTCTTTTTACAGGAATGCGGCATTCACCACATCACTGGAATTCCACACTCCCCTACAGGGCAGGTGATTGTTGAGCGTGCCCATCAAACTCTAAAGCAATTGCTAATTAAGCAAAAAAGGGGGTGTCTGGGAGATCCACCACAGGAACGACTATGGAAAGCCACCTT
>JAOTQQ010000001.1:158640203-158665948 GCA_026546715.1 Gallinago undulata | reverse complement strand
TGACATGGCCACTGGACAATGGGAAGGCCCCCTTCCATTGATAACTTGGGGGTGAGGATACGCTTTTGTTTCCACAGAAAATCGTCCAAAGTGGATCCCAGCACGACCATTCGACCAGAGCATGAATATTGACTGCAAAACATTTTGTTAATGTCATAGTTACAGATGCAGCAGGTTGAGAATAGCAAGCTAGTTCACATAACTCTTGCTGTGGCCCACTGTATGTGATTCATTACTTCTATGATTCAGGATGCAGTATTACAGCCACATGAAAAATTACATTAAAGTGGTCAGCAGAACTAGAAAACTTACAACTAACAGAGAAAGATGGAATCCAATGGATGCACCAGTGAATAAAAATGCAGCTAAACCATTAAATTATCTGGATGTCTTCAAGGCTTTCAGTATGGTTCCCCCCCAGGCTCCTCCTAGAGAAACTGATGTGCTACAATCTAGACAAGTGGTCTGTGTGGTGGGTGGGGAGCTAGCTGGCTGGTAGGCTACACCCAGTGGTTGGTGGTAAATACATCCTTTTCAAACCTATCACAAATGGGATTCCCCAAAAATCAATATTGTGCCCACGGCTGTTTAATAGCTTCATAAGTGATCTGGGTGATGGGATCAAGCATACACTGACAAACCGAACTGAGTGGGGAAATGTACACTTTGGAAGAGAGAACCACCCTGCAGGAAGACCTGGATAGGCTGGAAGAGTAGGCCAACAAGAACATTATAAAGTTCCACAAGGACACGTGTAAGGTCTTGCGCCTGGGAAAACATAATCCAGGAGTGCAGCACAGGTTGGAATCTACCCAGCTGGAGAACAGCTCTGTGGAAAGGGATCTGGGGGTCCTGATGGAACACAAGCTCAATATTTGTGAACAGTGTGCTGTTTCAGCAAAGAAAGCCACTGGGATTCTGGGTTGAATCAACAAGGGCATCACCAGCACAGAGAAAGAAGTTATTATCCCACTCTACTTACAGCTTGTCAGGCCATACCCGGAATCCTGTGTTCAGTTTTGGTCCTCGCTATACAAAACAGATATGGACAGGCTGGATAGTGTCCAGAGAAGGGCCACTAAGATGATCAAAGGACTGGGAATCCTGACATATGAGGAAAGGCTGAGAGAACTGTGTTTCTCAGCCTTCAGAAAAGAAGGCTTAGAGGAGACATTATCACCATGTTCCAGTATTTAAAGGGTGGCTACAAAGAAGAAGGAGATAGATAACTTTTTTACAAATAGTTGTGGATGGGGCCTGAATAGCAGAGCCCTGAGTACTGCTCAATTGATAGGCAGGGATGTGCTGGAACTTGTAAGAAGCTGAAGGTAGCCATGACCATAAAAGGACAAATGTTACAAAGCAAGGGCCCCTCCCTAAAGAGGTGTTAATGAGTGTGTCCTCAAGATAAGATCCGGTTGCTAGAGTTATGGTACATCGCTGACCAATCAGACACAGCCGTGCGAGCAGTGCATGTTCAAAAGGACCAATCGGTTTAAAGCATGCAGTCTTCTGAAGTGCGTATAAAGGAATAATTTTTCACAATAAATCAATGTTTTGCTTGCATCAAGCTGTGTCCCTTCTCTCAATCATGGCAAATAGTCTCAGGGAAAAGATGAGGGTTAATGGATGCAAATTACTCCTGGGGAGATTCTGATTGAACACAAAAGGAAATTTTTCACAATGAGAATAATCAGCCATTGGAATAATTGCTCTAGGGAAGTGGTGAATGTTGGACACCTTTAAGATTCAGCCAGACAGGGTGCTGGGCCATCTTGTCTAGACAGCACTTTTTCCAAGAAAGGTTGGACCAGATGATCCTTGAAGTCCTTTCCAACCTGGTACTCCATGATTCTATGATTATGTGAAATTGAGATCCTCCAGAAAGAACACATTTGAGCCAGTTAAGATTCCAGTCAATGCTCTATAGAAAAGATCAAGTAGTAATAAAGTATAAATCTTTTCATAGCTTGCAAAGTTTAGATAGAATGAAAGTACTTTATATCAGAATGAAACAGGAAATTTTACACCATGTGTCCATAATGTTATCAATGATGCATACCGGAAAAATGCCATACCACATGTATATATATAACACCTATACAAACAATGTGATTGCTCAAATTCCTTTTTAAAAATTCCTGGTATGACAGTGGTCAGGTTTTATTTTACCCTTGGCACTATGGAATGTATAGCTCACTACTCCTACGTAGTGCTACTCAAAGTTGGTGAGTCTCCTGTGCAGCAAGAAAAAATATATTGTTAAACATTCTCCGTAATCTTTAGCATCAAGGTAAAGGTATTTACCCTCATTATCAATATCAAGATATTATATATGCAAACAGTAATGATAATAGCAGCCAAAAGTGTATCAGTTTGTCAGGGATATCACTTAGAATGAGCAAATCAGCTACTCTTTCTAGAAGTATCATACTGGTTTCAAGTGCCAAATGAAAATTAAGAGGCAGCAAGTTGACTCTCCCGATACCGGAACTGCTACCAAACTCAGTGTATCAGTGAATAGTACCTGCCAGTACTTACATTGCTTGTCAGTATAAAATAATTAACACAGGGTAGACGGAGGTATCACTTAAAACTTTGTTCAAAGTACACCATTTTAGAAGGAAGGCAGCATGACAAAAATGTTATATTGCTCAATAACATTAAACTGGAGAGGGAGTTTTGTGGGGGATTACCTCCATTATTTTCTAGGAGACTGCTATGATACATTATGACAAGAGCATCCGAATGCCAGCCATCAGCGTGGTACAGCAAGTCTCAAGACTTCTGTGAACCAGGGTAAGAACCTGAATTCCAAAGGTTGTATCTGAAATAAACTGTATGCTTTGAATGTATGGGTCACTGAAGTGGGAGGTACTAAGAAGTGCTTGCATGAAGTATTGAAAGGGAAGGTCACAGGAAGTTAACATGCCTACAAAAACTACTAGCTTTCATTATGATAGCAGCTCTGTAGAGAATAGATTTCAGTAATCGAGCAGATGTTACGTTAAAAAGATTTGCCTTGCTTGCTTTGCAAAAAGTGTGTGTTTTTCCCTTGTTTACTGCATTTTATTTGGCTTGAAGAATTACCCATGTTCCTGTGGACAATTTGAATGTATTTCATGCATAGTACTTTGTTTCTGTTAAAAAGTGATGCGTTCAATCAAATGGCAATCCAACTGTGAATTTCTACTATCTGAGATATATAATTCTGAGCTAATCCCTTTAAAGTTTATTCATTAGGCAATGAGAAGGCACCACTAATGTCTGAAAATAGATTCTCACAATGCCACTCTCTATTGACTTTTTGTCTCAAGAAGATAAATCAAATGTCAGTATGATCTACGTTTTGCATTAGGCTTGATAAAATAGTTCATATTAATGAAAAAAATCTGATTTTGTTTAGTTGTATTTGTTGAGTTGATTCATACGAGAAAAACCTTGAAATCTGAACATTAGTAAAATCTAAAATTATTTCCCTTCTTCTTGCAGATTCCTCCCTTCTCTGACATTATGTGTTCTTGAGGTTCCAGCATACTTTTGAAGTTTCTTTTTTCTATCAGTTGCTTTTGGATAAGTAGAGAGTTCACATGCCAAAATAAAATCACAAAAAAAAATAATCTCTTGATTTTACTGCAGGTTGTCATGCCCACAGCCCAGTGGCTTCCAAATATACAAGCAGAATACATGTGCTCTGCCTTCAATGTTTAATGGGGAACCCAAGAATAGAGCCTTGTTCTGTTAATAAGTTGAGTTTATCTGATTGCAAGATATGTTGCTGCTTTCCTTGGTGAAACTTTTAAGAAAGCTTTTTGTTTGTTTATTTTCATTTCTCTCTTTGCTGTTTCAGATGGAAGTGCTTGAGCATATTTATGTAGATATCTAACTTCTCTGACAGCTTTCTGGTGCTTTGTTGAACACAGACAAGTAGCTGAGTGCTCTACTTGGGACCTTTACACATTCTAACTTCATACACAATAATACATAAATAGCTTTATAAAAACAATCGGCCTTTAACATCTAATAGTTACAAAAGAAGAAAAATTACCCTGTTCCTTTTACCAGAGCAATTAAACCCTTGATTAAATTTTGTTCGTTATAATTAATTATTTCTGAAAATGTCACTATGCAATGGGGAAAATAGTTTGCAGGCAGCAACTTGGAAAACTGGGACATAAAAGTGGGAAGTTTGACAACGAAGTCAGTGGATAATAAGGAAGGGGAACTAGTATAGTGACTGAAAAGCTACATAATGTAAACAGTACATCAGACACAGACAATGATTACAATAATGGCTTTTTTTTCCTGTTGTTCAGAGTGAGTGTCCTGAAAATTGCAAGGTTAAGTGAGTGATTAGAACAATCAAAAGGGAAAATAAGATATAGTGATCTGAATAACATCATTTAGCAATAGGCAAAGATTTCTAATCTGGAATGAGTTTGGAAAGAATTTGGGGAGTGTGAATGAATATAATGTCTTCATTACTAATGCTAACAATCTAAGTTTAAAAAATTTTGCAGTCAAATCTGATTAAAGAAAGTGGCCTAAGTCTTTCTCAGGAACAAAAAAAAATAAGTCTACTAAGCATCTTCATATTGTTGTTTGCATGGGTTACTTCAGTGTGCCAATTTATACTATTCACATATACTAGTAAATAGTTTCTGTAATGCCCTCATCTGATGTAATTGTGCATGAAAGGCTAACATAGATAATTAGATTCATTTCAGCTCACCATAAGTATCTAAAAATTAGATATCTTTGCTATTCATCTAAATTTCCTCCACAGACCGTGAGAGAGAGTGCCTTCAGAGATATATTTATTATGCTTCTAATAGATACCTATTTAAAAATGAATTTATCACTCTCTGGAAGTCTCACTCCTTCTCTCTTTCCATTGATTATATGAGAAGTATAGATACCTAACTTGTACTGCATCCCAACTTTTAAATGACTCAAGTGAGATGAAATGAATCTCATTTACAGTGAGTTAATGTAATCCCTCATAGTTCCATAGTGAAGTGAATTTCTCAAGTGTAGTTCCAATTTACATTGTACTACTCAAACTTTTACTGCTTTATCCATATTCACAACTATGGAAAGAAACTGTTGGAAAATTCCATGAGGAAACTTTATTCCTTTGTTGCTTTTACCATTAAATGTTCTTTATTGTTTCTTTAATTACACATCGTTGGTAACAGGGAATTATTCTTTGTTCTAAACATAAAAACAGCCTAGATTGAGCAGAAGCAGCAAATAAACCCATCAGTTAATTCTTGAAGAGAGTTTTACTTTATCCTAAATTCCTGAGACACTTGAGTTTGGAAGTATTGGTATATCCTTGTGATTAGTACATATTGTGTATATGTAATTAATACCACAAACGAAATAATAATATAATTACTTTAAATTATATATTACTTTAAATCTCACAAAGTAATTTATATTACTGTAAATCTCATAAATAAACACAAACACACATACAAATACACATACACACACTTCCTTCTACTCCTACCTTTATAGTTTTCACCCAAAATTATAGGGTGAGCTTTTGCTCAGGAAACTGTTAGGATTCTCATGGGAATTTGTCTTGGAGGGCAAGGGTATTCAGAGGTGCTCTGAAATTTTCAGAGCGGTCTATGCCCCTAAATGTTAAAAAAAAAAAAAAAAAAAGAGCAGGCCCAGAGATAGAAACAAACCAGCCTTGTTAGGCAGACAGCATTCAAAGAGCTCAAATATGAGAAAGAAATATGTGAGAGGTGGGAAAGGGGACAGATGGATAAGGAGGAATACAAAAAGTATTTCTTGAATAGAAAAGAGAAATACAAAAAACATTGCTTGAGCTTGCAGGGATGTAGTTAGGAAGGCAAAAGCTGACCTGGAGCTCAGGCTAGCAAGACAGGCTTCTGTAGCTGTGCTAGTATTAAGTGGAAGTACAAGGAAGACACAAGACTGCTGCTGAATGGAGCTAGCAAGTTAGTTAGAACTACAACATGAAAAAGTTGTACTCTGTGTTGTTTTCACCTCAATCTTTAAGGGTGATGTCAGCTCCCAAGTCTCTATTCCAAGATGAAATGACAAAACAAATGGTTAGACTGACAGTAGAGGAGGATTGAACTAGAGACCATCTGAAACAACTGGACAGGTAAAGGTTTGAGGGATGATGAGCTAAATCTGAGGACAGTTAGAAGATATTGCAAAGTCACTCTTTAATTTCTAGAAAGTTATGGAGATCAGGGAAGATCACAGATGATTAAAAAAAGTTAATGAAAAAAAAACAAAACTAATAAACAACAGACCAGGTATCCTCACCTCAGTTCCTGGGAAAATTATAGAACTGGTCTGGATGGAAGCTTTTTCCTCACATGTGAAGGACAAGAAGGAGATTGGGAAAAAACAACACATGTTTACCAAGATTAAATTGTGCTGAGCCAAACTAACTGCCTTCTATGATGAAATGGCTTTCTCAGTTAATAGAGGAGAACAGTGGATGTACCTTGATTGTTCCAAAATGTTTGACATGATCTCTCACATTGTTGCTGAAGCTGATAAGATATGGCCTGGACAAATCAATCACAAGGTGGATGGAAAACTGTCTAAGGCGCTGAACTCAAAAGGCAATTACTATCTCAGAGTCAAACTGGCAGCTGGTCATGAGTGGAATTCCTCAGGTTCTTAAAAAAAAAATATCTAAGTTATGGACTTGAATATACTATCACCGAGTTTGCAAGTCACACCACATTGAAAGAAGAGGTAGATAACATTGGACAGAAGACATAAAATGCAGAGACCTCGACAGTCTAGAAAATCAGACCAAAATGAATTGCATGTGATTTAACAAAGACAAATTCCATCACTTCAGTAGTGGTGGAATAATCCAAATCAGTAGAACAGACTGGGGATTCATTGTCTGGGGATCAGCTCTGCTGGAAAAGATCTGGGAGCGCTGGTGGACAGCGAGTTGAATGTGTTAGCAGTGTGCCTGTGCAGTAATGAAGATGAACCACATTTGTGACTGCAGCAGCAACTGACATAAGAGATGTGATTATTGCACTCTACTCAGCTCTTGCTAGGCCACACCTGGTATATTGTTCCCACTTTTAGTACCCCCAGTGAATGATAGTTATAGAGGAGATGGAAGTATTGTTTTCAAAAGGCTGCAAAATCGATACAACAGGCATGACCCACTTCAGGGGAAATTCCACTTGGATATAAGAAAAAAAAAGAAAAAGTCTTTAGGACAGTTAAAGATTGGATAGGCTTCTCAGACCACTGGTGGAATCACCCTTGCAAGAAACTTTCAATACAGCTTTACAGGGCCATGGCCAGCCTGGTCTAAGGCCCCGCTTTCCCCAGAGGGTTGGATCAGAAGGTATCCAGAAGTCCTTTTCAGCATAGACTTTCTATCATTCTATAATTGTATCTTTGCCCCCCCCCTCCCCCCAGTTTATTTGATTCATAGAGGACCACCAGTCAAATTAATCTGAATTTACTTGAGAAGTAAATTTAAAGCAGATTAGTTTTACTACATCAAACTCCTCTGTGGATACTCTTATTCACCGTTTGAGTTGATTTTTTGCAATTCACTTTCCTTACAGTCAACTGATAGTCAAATATTTTCTCAAAAGTGGAGACTTGCTCCATTTTTAAATGTTTGTATTTAAATTTTGAATATGTGCTCAGAATGTCAGTCAATCACATTTAAATAAATAAATGCATGTTTGGAAAATTGCAGTTCTCCCCAGTCAGAACATTAATATACCTCAAATACATTATCTGTTATCAGTGGATGATAAAGGGTTATATTTGTATTGTACCAGTCTGGTCACTTGATGAAAACAACTCAATTGGTACATCCAGACATTTATATTCTACTGGTACAGATGCCAGGTTATTTGACTAATAGTCCATCTGCAACAAACACATTATGATTTGGAAACACTGGTGAATTTGGAAACACACAGACTTTAATCATTACAGAAAAATGCACTTTACCACCTTCAAGTGAATAGCACCATAAGGTTAAAAGCATCTAGCATCACCCATTAATCACGTCTCAGTCTGTTTAAACTCAGACGCATATGGATATTCACATGACTCGCTTCTTGTCAGAATATTGTAAAACGCAGGCATTTAAGAAGGAGACCTGGGGATGCAGCATGAATACTGATTTTCACTGATACATAACCATAAGGAGGGGAGCAGTGGACAATGCATAAATCTGTCCTCTCTGCAGTAATTTTTAATCTCATAGATATATCATGTGGTGGCACACTTAATCTATGCAGCAGAGTACTCATTCTGCAAAGGCACAAACTATATCATGTCAGCTTATTTCATCTTAATTGCTCCCTTTTTTGCTGCATGGAAATGAACACTTGAAAATGCATAGTGACCTCCTGAACTGATCTTCAGGCCTATATGGAATATGCACCTCAATGTACTTTATGTAATATGACAATATGACCCTGAAAAAGAATGCAAAACAGATTGTTTCGATGCTATAAAGAAAAAAATGCCTACAACAGAGGGAGCAGGTTTTGTCCAGTTTAATTCAATTTCTTGGAATTTTGTTTTGGATTTCAGTCCTTCTTTAAAGAATGTTTGAACCCTGAAGAAAGAGGTGTGCTTTCAAAGTAGGGTAATAATGTCGCACAAATTGCCTGCTTTGAAGCTTTGTTAGAAACTCTTTGAAGCCTGGGGCTAATCTGGATACAGGCACTGCAGAGACAGGCAGAGTTGATTGGGCAAAATAAAATAAAAAAAAAAAAAAAGCTTTCAAGTTCTTCTGCTCATTCCTATGCACCAGTGCACCTAATTCACATTTCTTAAGCAGTCTGTAACCTGTGTCAGTCTCCAAGAACAATGATGCTTCTGTAAGAGCTGATTCAGCAGAATGAGAACTAGCAAGAACAGCCCTGCAATATTTGAAGTCGTGAACAGAAAAAGCAAATGAGGGCTTGAAATAAACTCCCTGCTCTGAACTGCTCCACTGCAGAAATACCTTCATTTAGCATATACTCCTAAAAATGAGCTGTATATAAATGGCATCAAATTTAAAACATTATAAATTTTTACAAATGTCTTCAGCACTTCATTTTTATACACAGCTGCTGTGAGAGTTCACGTCAAAAGAAAATGTAATCTCAATCTCTAAAAATACATGCTAATGAAAGGAGAAGAGTTCCTCTTTATTTTATTATTCTCAAAAAGAAATTGATTTCTGCTTTGTATTGTGAAAGGTTGGTGAAGTGACCTCATTTACACTAGGGACTTGTCATTAACAGATCTCTTAACAGACGCAGAGTCCCTTTTGATTAGACCACTGGCTCATTTAGCACAACACACTTTCTGCACCTGCAGTTTATATTTTTAATGTTGCAGCAACAAGAACACTCATACTAGAGATCAACCACATCAGCTAGATGTTCTGCAGGTAACTTTCTATTACAGTATACCACATATAACAATTATTTCTGTAGAGCATTAAAGGCCTAATCCTAAAGCTTCACCTGTGAACTATGAAGAACTATGCAAAACCAAAAGCATGAAAAGAAATTGGGGCCAGAGAGGTTAAACATGCAGCGGTTTGTGTTCAGGTACCAAAAGTGATGGTAGTGAGACTATTAATGTAAAAGTAGCGTGTCCTGGCTTACACTCAAGCATCTTCTTTATTGTGCCTTGTCACTTCCCTGCAACTATCAGCTGATGACTGATTGAAAAATGATACGTAATTACGCACTATCACCACACAGGAGAGTTCTTTTTACCTCCACAAACCTAGTGGGATTCTTCTGCCAAATATATCTACAAATGTTCTTGTAAGTATAATACATTTGAAAGGAAAAGTATAAAAATAAGAATATAGACATTCCTTAAAATCCTCTTAGCACATTAGGGAGGTAGTCAAAGCTATGAGCAAAAACATGTTACAGTGATTGTGTGCATAATTCATATGATCAAAAGTAGATACTTAGTATACAGATATCTAATGCAAGATAGTCATCTTAGGTATATCATTGAGTATTTAATAGTTAATTACACTTAAAACCTGTAGTGTTTATGCAGCTGTATATCCAAGACATACAAAATTTTTGTTTGTATTTGGAATTATCCATTTCTCTCTAAATGTAGTAACACTTGTTTTTTGAATGTGATATTTGGTGAAACAGAAAGTCTGATAGCTTTTAGGTTTATGGAATAAAGACAAACCTTTCCATGTTACAGATTTGCAATGAATGTTTTTATACATATGGAAATAAAACATGCCTCTCTCTTAATTTGATTTTCTGTCTTCTGTTGTTCTAATGAGATAATCTCTTTCCCTTGCAAACTTCTTCTTCCATAATTTTTACATTTCAACAACTGTTCATGTGATTAACTGCTAATTTTACATAATCTAATATTAATGTCAGATATATTAACCCCACAAAAGATGAAAATGACTATAAGTTTAAGTTTTTTAAGCATTGAAAATTTGAAAGCAGATGCAATATACACTGAGATAATTTCATGTTTAAAAGGAGACAAAGGACTCACAGAGTTTGAGTCTCAGGCAATCTTACTAGGGAAGTAATAAAACTCATAAAGATTTCAATTACTACCTAAGACAAATGGTATGTTAGACCTGTCTGATTCAAACAGACTAATTATCAATTCAAGGTATTTATAAATTTCTCCAGTATCTGTACTGGAGTCTCCATGAGAATCATTACTTTCAGACCATATGCACTGCAGTCAACTCATGACAGTTTATAATTAAGATAATTTCATTTTCCAGTTCTAGTCCTAAATAGTAAGTAAAAAATAAATAATCTCCAAACTGTAAACTAAACCAGATTTTAATTGATCTGAAATACCTACTTTACAACTATTGCTTGTAGATAAAAGACTTGATTAACAGAAGAAATCTCAAACTACATGGCAATTAATCTTAATTTCAGGATATAGGTTTCGAGAATTTTTTCCTAGTTTATGGATGGACATTCACTTGCACAGTCAAAAGAATTTCATTTAGTATCAGTTCTATGCCTGCAAAAGGATGGCTCTTGTATTTGATTCTCTTGATGTATTTTTCTCTCTTCTGTCTCTTAAGGCCACCAATTTGAAAACATTTATGTATGAGATGAGCTTTATTAATTGTGCAGAAATTGCAAATAGTTTTTCAATTAAGACAATTTGTAAGCATTTCTAGGATTGGGGACATAAATGATTAAGCCTTTGGAGATAATTGTTGCTTTCAGTGTTTTGGGGCTGCCAAGTGCTATGGAACCTTGGTTTTGATCAAGGTTTAAAGGCAATATGTAATACAGATCAAAATCATTATGTTATTATGTATACCAATCAACATTCACTTCCTTGGAAAATTTTCCCCTTTTAAGCCTAACGTTATCACAAATTGGACAGACACCAGCAGTCTTTACATAGATGTGTCTTGATTCAAGGATTATTAGTCATTTACATTTGAATTTGTTGAGCATTATCTTTGTTCAGTGAAGACGTAAAGTTAAAGACATTTATGCAGCCTTAGCCACTAAAAAATCTGTAAATATTGTGGACTTCAAACTTATCTTAAGAGACTTAAGATAAAAATATAGTCACTGATGTGAATATAATTCCACAAAACCCAAATTCATTTGCATAAGTGGTACCAAACAAAATCAGGGAGTTACACTCCTGAACAACTTTTGAAGACATAGTTACCCAACAGGCAGAACAAACTGTAGATTAACATGGGATTGAATACCTCCAGGGATGGTGCCTCAACCACTTTCCTGGTGGTAATTGCAATGCTTAATAACCCTTTCAGTGTAAAAATTTCTCCTAATATCCAATCTGAACCTGCCCTGGAACAACTTGAGGTCGTTTTCTTCTTGTCCTATCGCCTATGACTCGGGAGAAGAGACAAATCTCTGCCTCTCTACAGCCTCAGAATCACAGAATCATCTAGGTTGGAAGGGACCTTTTAAGATCATCTAGTCCAAGCAATGAAAAAAAACAAACAAACAAACAAAAAACAACCAACCAAACAAAGAAACCACACCCACTCACACCACACCACACTCAAAACAAACAACCACCCAACACTAATCCATATCCCTGAGCACTATGTCAACTCCTCTCTTGAATACCTCCAGGGATGGTGCCTCAACCACCTCCCTGGGCATTCCATTCCAATGCTTGATAACCCTTTCAGTAAAGAAATATTTCCTGATATCTAACCTGAACCTCCCCTGGTGTAACTTGAAGCCATTACCCCTTGTCCTATCATCTGTGACTCCTTTCAGGTAGTTGTAGAGAGTGATAAATTTTCCCCTCAGCTTCCTTTTCTCAAGGCTAAACAATCCCAGGTCCCTCAGCCTTTCCTCATGAGACTTATTCTACAGACCCCTCACCAACCTTATTGCCCTTCTCTGGACCCACTCCAGCACCTTAATGTCTTTCTTGTAGTGAGGGGCCCAAAACCAGACACTGTACTCGAGGTGGGGCCTCACCAGTGCCGAGTACAAGGGGATGATCACCTCTCGGGTCCTACTTACCATGCTGTTCCCAATACAGGACAGGATGCTGTTGGCCTTCTTGGCCATCCAGACACACACACATCTTGACTGTGGAATAGTTTTATTATCATGTTGTTACAAAGATAATACAAAGAAAATGTGTAAAGAAAGAGAAAAGGGAATCAGGAGTATGGAAAATCTTCCATGACCAAGAGAAACAGAGCAGTTCAGAGCTCTTCAGTTTGGAATACAGTCTATGGAAGAGGTTAAACAGAGGATATTAAATCATGAACTGCATTGAGAAACTACAAAGTAAATGTTTTTTTTCCTATTTTTCATGGACTAGATTGAGGAACCCCTAACTCATCTAATGGTGAAATTTCCAGGTAAAAAGTAAATGGTCAAGGAAGTACTTTTGACATATTAAAAAATCATAGTTGAAACTTATTTTGCCAAAGGATAAAATGATAAATATTCAAAAATGTATTACACAAATTCATGAAATATACCTTATTGGGACAGTAAAAAAAAATAAAATATCAAGCATAACTTCTCATTCTGGAAGTCTTTAAATAGTGAAGAGACAGCCAGTAATGGTGATATGAGATACCATGCAAGACTTCCTGGCTTTTGGCCTGTTTTTTTTTTTCTTTTTCTTTTTTTTTTTTAATAGTTGGGTTTGTGTTTCTTGTATCATGCAAAACCCCACATATAGATTAAGAGTAAATACTTCTGAAGTTTTAGCTATACTGCACTGAATTAAAAAACAATGAGAGCTTCATAATCTTTGCTACTACGTGACTATTTCTATAATAAACATCCATTTGTATTAAGGCATTCCTAACATAGCTATTAACAGATAAATATTCAAAATAGATCAGTACATTTTAACTGCATGACTCACATTGAAATCAATTAGTCTCCTTCAAGGATGATGAAGAAAACTGTTGTAGAAATAAAGAAATAAATCATAAGGAACAGCCTAGTCATAATTTTTGCTACATTTATTTTTCACCAGAAAATTGTTTGTGCTTCATAAGTCTTGCTCTCTTCTCAAGTATTTATCTTATCTCCAGAGACATAGGAGAGCATAGAAGGAAAATATCACTTACTAGCCAAATGCTGCAGATCTAATTAATTACAATAAGAACTGAGATACGCAAAAAACATCTCACAGAGCTAACTTATTAATCAGAAAAGGTATTTGAAGCCCTTGGAAAAAAAAATAAAAATCATGCAACATTTAACGTATCAAGTTCTTGCTGTTTTAAAACAAAGGCAATATTTCCCTGAGTCATTGAATTGTTACATTTTGGTTTTCCCTTACATTCAACTCAGTTGAAGTACATATGATTTCTAATATGTCAATTTTAAACAAGTACGTCCCTATTTGGGAAAAAATAAAGGTATCTCATGTTTTGTTCATGTATTTCTGAGTGTGCAGAATGGATTTTAGAAGGAAAAAGAGGAGTAGAAATCAAGGGCCTGGAAGATATATTATGTATATAACATAAGAATGAAGCTGCCAGCAGTGGAATAATAGTGGCAACTTTCAGATTTTCTAGTGCCAGACCATAATTGCCTCTGGTAGACAAATTTGAAGAACAACCATATTTTACAGAAAATCATCTCTGAAATGAAAACAATTATTTTACTAGCATTGGCAACTTAAAACACCAATTTTATTGGTGAGAGCGCTGTACTCATATATATGCATAAAGCTATAACACTGAGAAAACTCAGGGGTTTTTTTTCCTTATTTTTTTAAAACTTCTGAGCATATATTATTACTGCAGAAGTCATTCAGAGTAACAGCACTTTTGTTTTCTCCATAAGACTTTTTTTCCATTACCCATACTTGAGCTTCATTCATAAAAAAGCATTGCTTTGTTTTGCTTTTCTTAGGCTTATTCATATTTAAGAGATAACTTTTAGAAGCATAAAATAAAGCTCCAAGAAGAACTGTATGAACCACTCTGAACCTTGTCATTCCAGAACAGCATAAGTCACAGCTGAGGCCTACAGTTCAAGTTCAAGTAGCCTCAACCAAGGAAGAACACTACCACATGTTTATAAATTTTGTATTAGAGAGAGAAAAAAAGTCAAAAGGCAAATGTAGGTATAAGAAATAAAAATTTTAGATAGTTGTTTCTCCCTGATCCCAAAGTTTTTTTACTCCAGTGAAAAGAACCAAACTGAGCCATCCATCTTTACAGACACACACAGAGATGTCTATTTACACTGGACATATTTACATCCATTTCAGAGAGAAATTTAAAAAAAATCATTAGCGTACACCACCACCCCACCCACCCCCCAATAAGCTAAAAACCAAAACCCCAAAGAGCAGAAATGTAGCAATTTCTACTTTTCTCAGTACTGGCTGATTTCAGCTAAAAGTTTAAGCTATTAATGCCTTGAATGGTTTCCTGTATTTGGTTTAGATAACCAGCACAGCATTAAGCCGGGTTTACCTTTCTGAGTGGCCATTTTCCATGACACCTTCACAGTTCCTGGTTAAATTGGTGAATAAGGGGTTTATGAGGGGTTTTTTTTTTGTTTGTTTGTTTTGTTTTGTTTTGTTTGTTTCACTCCTGCCACGTGCTGCTTCTTTCCCACAGCATGGAAATAATCTATAACACTTGAGCTAATGGCTCAGCAGATTAAATGAAGGGGAGTCTTTACATAGCCCAGCTGTTTTGAGGCATAATCAGCTCTGGAAATTTGTTTGATTAAAGTCTTGTTGTCTTCAGACCACGAGACTTTACTTTGAAAAAAAATCTAATATATCTGAAAATGTGTCAATATTTCCCATGTAAATTGTTCTAATAAAATATATTGTTTGCCCATTAGAGACCTGATCTTTTTCAGAATATCCCAGTATCTAAATATGAATGACAGCATTGCATTTACATTTTGTATGAAAATACTGCAGTCTCATGGAGGATAGACCATGGAACTGAGCAGCTGAAAGAGTGATTTGGTGCAGCTTGGAGAGTTTGATTTTGTGTGGAATTTCTGTGGTCTAATGTGCACAGATTGCTTTTAATCATAGAATCATAGAATGGTCTAGGTTGGAAGGGACCTTAAAGATCATTTAGTTCCAACCCCTCTGCCATAGGCAGGGCCACCTCCCACTAGAACAGGTTGCTCAAAGACCCATCCAGCCTGGCCTTGAACACTTCCAGGGATGGGGCATCTACATCTCTGGGCAACCTATTCCAGTGCCTCACCACCCTCACAGTGAAAAAATTCTTCCTATAATCTAATCTAAATTTATCCTTTTCTAATTTGAAGCTGTTACTCCTTGTCCTATCACTACATGCCCTTGTAAAAAGTCCCTTGCTGGCTTTCTTTTAGGCTCCCTTCAGATACTGGAAAACTGCAATAATGTTGCCCTGGGGTCTTCTTTCCTCCAGGCTGAACAACCCTAACTCTCTCAGCCTATCTTCATAGGAGAGGTGCTTTAACGCCCTGATCATCTTCATGGCCCTCCTCTGGATCCATTCCAACAGGTTCATGTTTTTTGTATGCTGGGGGCTCCAGAGCTGGATGCAGTAGTCCAGGTGGGATCTCCTAAGAGCAGAGTAGAGGGAGACAATCACTTCCCTTGCCTTGCTGGCCATGCTTCTTTTGATGCAGCCCACGTTGCTGGCTCATGTTGAGCTTCTCATCCACCAATAAGCCCATATACATTCATATGACCTATATCATAAACACTCTAAAGCTGTACAAGCTTCTTAAGCATGCTTCAGTCGTGCTCTCAACAGAATTACCTCATCAAATAAGAAAGACTAAGTATCATCTAAATTCAGACTTTTCACTTGGCAGTTGTTTTTTCTTTTCTTCAGAACTGGTGGAAAAAAACAGGCTGTTTCAACATATGATATGGAACCCATAATGTAGGATATTTGCTCTGAATGCGTATAAGGTAAGGAATCACATTTCTTGGGCTGTTAAGCTTGAGGAAGTTAGTAGGTTTTTATAAAGAATCTCTAAAATCTTTAAGAGAAAATGTTACTCTAGATACTGAATTTTGTCTAATTCAGAAATGATTTTTGATGGAACTTGCAAATTGTACCGCAGTACCAGTAGATGTACAATTGTCAGTAGAGGTAGCTAATTGTGAAACCTCTGGAGAGCTACTTGTCTCTTTCAAACACTAATTTTTAAAGCAAATTTAAATTATTTTAAAACAAGGTAAGAAGACCAGTGGACAGATAATACAAAGAATAATAATACAACACTTTTTCTACATGTCTTTAAAAGTCTTCCTTTTTAGAGTGTTGTTTCTACTTAGTAATATTTTTTTAATCTACATTGATTTATTCGGTTTTTCAGTTCTGAATTGTACATAATTGTAACTTCAGGTCTCCAGTTATGACTACTTCCTACTGTGATTTAATTGTATTTTCAGCAAATTAGTTTTCCTCAAATCCAACACTTACATCAGCTGTGCTGTTGAGATGTTGTGATACCTGCAGCAAAACTGCTGAATGTTGTATACTGTTAAAAAGTCAGGATGTTCAAGTAATTTGTTTATAAGCTTTGTGAGTCTACAGTGTTGTGAGTATCTCATATGTGTAAAAACTGGTTCATATCTTATAATACAGATATTATATAGCTTTATATATAGCCAAATGGGACATGAATCAAACATTTTTAAAAGCATATAAATATTGCAGGAAGAAAAGATGAGGATGAAGGGAAATCTGAGAGAACTACTGTTTCCTGGTAGCTGCATCATCCAGTGGCAGCTGCACATAGATTTAGAAAACCAAAGAAATGCAATGGGAGTCTTGCTGACTGCATGTGGTCATCAAACAGGCAGTAATAAAAAATAATAACAAAACCAAAATATACACAAATAACAGAAAAAAAGAAAAGAAAAATAAAAATAGATCCATTGCAATAAGGAAAAAGGGAGGGGGGGAGGGGGAAGGCAAATGAAAAATTCCTGAAGGAATACAGGAATGCCAGGCATGACAGGTTGCCAATAAGATGGAGAAAAAATAATGCAGTCGATAGTCTTGAAAAATTATGTCAGACAAGAGAAACTATGGTAGACAAAGTAGAGAAAAATACCTACTGTAAGGATGAATAGAATCCATCTAATCATGACTAGAACATGAACTGCAGAAGGTAGAATTGGAGGACATACTGTATCCACCCAGCAGTGAAATCAAATCAGTTTCCCTTTTGCTCTATCAGATATGAAAAGGTAATTATGCACCTTTGAAAAGGAAGTTTTAGAACAGATCTATACCTTAGTCATGGTACACATTATACGTTAACTGACATTACATGGACTCTAAAATTTCCATTTCTTTCACCTGTGCATCTGTGCTGTTCCAGCTCTCAGAACACATCTGCTTCATTCTTTCCAGGTGCTCTTCTTTTCACTCCAGGTTAACTGCCTGCAAAAAGGAAAAGGAATGGTGAGGTAATATTGGGAAGCAAGATACAAAGTAGAATGCAGTGGATATAAAAAAGGAGCTGTGACAAGATGAAAGGACGGCATTGTTATAAATTGCATTTAATTATCAGTAACATGAGTAAATAGAGCCTTGGGCTTGATCTACAGAATGAACTGGAATAATTTGTATCAACTTAATTTAGCAGGACTGTGGGGACTTTATTATATAATGCAGAAATACTCTCAAATCCTAAAGACCCAAAATTCTTATTGAAGCATGATGAAAACTTGCAGTGAAAATGCTGAAAGTAGTCAAATGGGACCCTGAAAATGTGCATGTTTGCTATTAAATATCCATGATTCAGAATTCTTTAAATAGTCTCCAAGAAAAAGGAAATGCTTTTATTTGTAGAGGGTGGAAATTAGTTACGATTCTAAAAGATGTCTGGTCATTGTGTTTTCAATGAGCTGCCTCTTTCCTCTCTGTAAAGACAGGTATGCTCTTCTGAAATATTTGTATGATTCATATTTAGAAATTATTTTTAGTCAGGGACCTAATTTTTCTGAATGTTCATATGGAGTAAGATACAGATAGGATTGTATGAAGTATAATTAATAATGATGCACCTCATTACAGAGCCCAGAAAACTTGTGCTTGTGTTGCTTGCACAGGAGGACATGGCCTTCAGAAAGAGATAGTTGGATTTCATCATAACAGAAATGACATGACAGAAGGGTCATAATAGCAAATAAACATATACAGGGAGGTAAGAGAAAGACAGAGGAGCAAGCTCTAACCTGGTGTAACTCTAGCAGTTTATACCAGGCAAGAATTAAGTTGACAGCCTTAAGGCACATATTCCATTCCTGAAAAAAGAAAAACAGTTTAGCAGTGGTACATTTCAGTCAAAGGGAAAATAAAAATGATGACCATGCTGCACCCGATCTTTAGAGACAGAGGGATGGGGAGCAGAAAGAACAATCAGTGGGGGAGATGCAGTTGTGCACATAGCAGTTTACATCAGTTTGTGTTTGATTTCTAGGACGTTACTGCCTGAAGCTGATGTACACAGGGCTGCTAACTAGTTTATTTAATTGGTTGCTTTACATGGAGTCAGATAATATTATTAAGCAACAGAATGTTATAATGAACTGAGGATTGCACTTGAAAAATAAACTATGCTATTTTTTCAGGCTGGTGAAACACAGATTGCTTTCAGTTATTTTTCTTGGCAGGACTGTTGTTTCTGTCCATAGCCTGTCAAGCTAGCATAGTACCCAGATGGTTATAAGGCTCTAGGGCACCTGTATAATTCACATTAGAGTTTAACAGAAATGTGGTGAGTAATATTTATATATTTACATTTCAGATCCTCCTCCATTCAAAGCAAAACACAGCTGTTACATTTTCACCCTGACCATTACCCTGTGATATCCCATTCAGACAATATCTCTGCTCATTGCCACTCATTATAGCCCAAATAAGAAAGCAGTCTACCAGGAGACAGTTTTACTATGTAATGGTGTAGCTAAATAGTTTTTTAAGGTTGTTTTTTTTTTTTTTTACACTAATCACCAATGAGGTTTTATTTCTGTTGTCTTCAAATCTGCTTTCTGCCTACCTTCCTGTTTGCCATGTCTGTCATCTGCACCATCTGGGGTGACGTTTCTACAATGACTGAGAGCGCAGCACTAAAATGTCTGAATTCCCTTACTGAAAATTGGCTTCCCGGAGTTGTTAAACAGTTTCCTTTTTATTATTTTGTGAATAGTAGAGACTTAACATTTCAAAATTATGTCATATGCCGTTTGTACTTGGAAGGAAGATATTTTTTATAACTTCTTAGATAAAGAATGAATTTTCAGTAAATAAATAGTCTTCTCAGAAGGCTGTATTTCATCTATCCTTATCCTCAATTAATTGTAACGGAACCTATAATTAACTTTAATAATAATTTTAGAAGCCTAGAGTTTATTATATTCACTGAGACTATATATATTAGTCACATAATTTAAAGACAGAATAATGTGCCTGAGTATTTATACAAATAATTATGAATCTTAGAGGGAAAAAAAGATACAAAGCTTGTTTCAAGAGTGTAAAGAAAATGTGCATGTAGCTCTAGGTGGTAGGGCACTGAGGAAATGTTCTATGTTGACACATGAAATATCTGGTGTTCTGAAAAAGCAGTTTGAAAATATAAGTTATGAACTGGACAAGCCCACAAAATTAAGGCAACAAGATATGGAAATAATTAGGTAATTTCAGGTAAATTGCATATAATGAGACTACTTCGCAGTGTTCAGTTAGATTTTGGAGGGGATGTTTGAATATAAAACTTAAAAAAAAAAAAGTTACTGTTAGGAATTCTTGTTGCTTGGAGGTTTTTGCTATTAAATACTATGCTGCTTTGTATTACTCTGATAAGTTATGTTATTTGTTAAGATTGGTTCTCTGCTTGGGAGGATGCTGTAGTAGGTAGAAAATGCAGAAACTGGATGGACATTTTCTGTATGTAACCATGTTTCTTTTAATATATTAGAATATAGGCCTGCTTCATAATCTTTCCAGACCTCTGTGCCTGGCAAGATTATGGAGCAGATCCTTCTGGAATCTCTGCTAAGGCACATGGAAAATAAGGAGGTGATTGGGACAGACAACATGGCTTCACCAAGGGCATAACGTGCCTGACAAATTTGGTGGCCTCTTATGATACTGCCACACACTTGGTGGACAAGGGCAGAGCAACAGATGTCATCTACCTGGACTTGTCCAAAGCATTCAACACTGTCCTGCACGACATCCTGGTCTCAAAATTGGAAAGTCATGGATTCGATGGAATGGACTACTTAGTGGATAAGGAGCTGGCTGTCTGGCCACACTCAAAGGTTTGTGGTCCATGGCTCAATGTCCAATTGGTGGCTAGTGATGAGTGGTGTTCCTCAGGGGTCTGTACTGGGATGAGTGCTGTTCAACATCTTTGTCAGAGACACGGACAGTGGGATAGAGTGCACCCTCAGCAAGTTTGCCAATGACACCGAACTCGGTGGTGCGGTCGACACGCTGGAGGGAAGGGATGCCATCCAGAGGGACCTGGACAGGCTGGAGAGGTGGGTTCATGCAAATCTCATGAAGTTTAATCAAGCTAAGTGCAGGGTACTGCACCTGGGACGTGCACAAATCCTAGGCACAAATATAGGTTAGGCGGGGAATGGATAGAAAGCAGCCCTGAGGAGAAGGACTTGGGGGTGTTGGTGGATGAGAAGCTTAACATGAGCCGGCAATGTGCAATGGCAGCCCAGAGAGCCAAACGCATCCTGGACTGCACTAAGAGAAGTGTGGCCAGCAGGTTACAGGAGGTGATTCTGCCCCTATATTCTGCTCTCGTGAGACTCCACCTAAAGTACTGTGTCCAGCTTTGGAGTCCTCAACACAGGAAGGACAAGGATCTGTTGGAACAGGTCCAGCAGAGGGCCACAAAAATGATCAGAGGGATGGAGCCTCTCCTCTTTGAGGACAGGCTGAGAGGGCTGGGGTTGTTCAGCCTGGAGAAGAGAAGGCTCTGAGGAGACCTTATAACGGCCTTTCAGTATCTGACGGGAGCGTATAGGAGAGCCGGAGAGAGACTCTTTGTCAGGATGTATAGCAAAAGGACAAGGGGCAACAGTTTTTAATTGGAAGAGGGGAGATTTAGATTAGATACTAGAAAGAAATTCTTTACAGTGAGGGTGGTGAGTCACCATAGAAGGTGTGGATGCCTGTGGATGTCCTGGCTGGATGGGGCTTTGAGCAACCTGCTCTAGTGGGAGGTGCCCCTGCCCATGGCAGGGGAGGTGGAACTAGATGATCTTTAAGGTACCTTCCAACACAAACCATTCTATGATTCTATAATTCTATGAATATATGCTTTATCATATGCATATGCTTTCTTGTCCCTATCTATTATATCAAATAGATTTAAAATTTGCATGAGTCTGAATACTGTACTGTGCATCTATCTCCCAGTTATTATTTAATAAGCAAAGTACTTGAGGCAGTTTTACTTGGAGCTTTTTATATTTTTTAATTGCTTTGCTAGAAAGACAATAACTTTGCTAGCAAGTTTTTCAGATAGAAGTTTGGGTTTTTTTCCCATTCAAATGTTACAGTACCACAAAATATGATCAGGAAAGCATTAGGAATTAATCCAGAAACTACAGAATTAAAAGAGGACTAAAGACAAGGAACTTAAGTTTAAGGTTATTGAAAAACAGTCTATTTTATTTGGTGTAGGCTTATCATAGGTGTAGGGCACAATTACCCACAGTATAACAGTGGTGTCCCATAGGCTTCTTGAGGATTTTTTCAGAACTTTTCTAGGTCTCCGACCACTTCTCATTGTTAATGAATGAAAATGTAGAAAAAAAATAGAAGATGCCTTTGTAATTTTAGGGTACAACTTATACTTCTCTGTGTAAGAGTCAGTGGTAAAGATTATTTTAAATCAATCATAATTATAGAATTGGAAGCAGTTCTAAGCTTTATGGAAGAGTCAAAGCTCTATGTTGTCATGCAGGTGCACACACACACAATTCATAAATGGAAAAATCACAAGTGGCTGACATCAAGTTGAGAAAATAACTTCCATTAAGCAGCACATTTGGTACCAGATAGATTATTATCTCTAAAAAATATCGGTCATTCTTAATTAATTTTCTAGTCGTCATTTTAAAAATAAAGTTTATTACAATAAAACCCTTGCAGGATGCACTCACTGTACAAGAGAATGGTTGTTTATTTTTCAGAGAATAAAATTATTGTCTGAAAGTTTGTAGTTAATAATAGTAGTAGTTAAAATAATTCTTATACATACACATGTATTTTACAGTGCATATATACCTGTACACAAACTTAGGGTACTGAAAGCTACGTAGTCCCAACTTTATGATTTACTTTATTTTGATTGTAGCTCTACAGGATATGGGTTTGCGTATTTTTTACTTGTGTCTTTCATATCTAGTGTTAGGAAGAGCTAAGTGTTATCTTTCTATCGAGTTGATCAAATTGTTAAGCAAGAAATACTTTTTACTTTAGAAACTCCTCAGATGCCTCTGACCATAGAAATTCTGGAAAGAGATTTTTTCTTTCATAAATAGGAAGAAATGTGGATTTTATTGTATGTATATCAGTGGGAAAAATAGAATAATATAGAAAAATAGCTGTAAACACAAAAGTTCCTCTCCAGATCTGAAACAGAAGCAGCAAATTAAGCTGATTATGGATTGGAATTAAGTGTTTCAAGTTTAAATTGTGTTTTAAATTCAAACTTTTAAAGAAAAAGTGCATTTAATTTAGAATAAAAAGGGTGTTGACAAAGATAGTAGTGTTAAGTCATTACAGTCTCGGCTCATGACAAAAAAAGAAAGTGGAATACCAAGATATTAAGAGGAAATGCAGGTAAAATTGAATACAGCAATGTCTATATTGGTGGTTCGGCTCCATATGAATGTCTATGGGAATAACACTGATTTTAAGGACCAAAGCCTTTTGTTTTCTACTGGCTGCTTGTTCTTGCCCATCAAATGCATCTTCCACTTTTTCAGCAAAACTTTGAACTAGATCAGGAAACTGTCAAAGCTGTCAAAATCTGATGTTTTTCTGTTTTCATTTGGTTTTGCTTTTTTTTTCCTTTGGTTGGTTCAATTTCACAATCTAATTCAGATGTGGGGACAGAAACAGGTTGGCCAGCTGATGTAGGGGCAGTATCTTGCAGTCATATGAGATGATGGAAGGAAGTACTAAAACCAAACCCAAAGGTGGAAAAATTCACTGGAGGCTTAACAAATATAATCTTTCTTAATAGCACATGACAACTTTTCCCACAATCTCCTTTCATTTGAAGTGTAGTTGTAGCTTTGCTCATGGTTTTTCATCCCCAGTAGAGCTAAAAATTTTAGTTCAGTAGTAATAAAATAATTTAATATGAATTATAAAGTCAGTTTCTTGTGAGAAGGATGACTGGCACTTCATTGATTCAGTTAATAAAACAAATTTGGACTAGCAGAGGGAAACAGTTGAGTCGAGAAAGAAGATCATGGAAGCAAAATGCACAAAGGATGAGTATGTAAGTAAATAGAAAGACCTACTTGCTCACTGTGAAGGACAAAATGACTCAGAACCTGCTAGATTTTGCAGATTTTTAGCTTTGTCTTCAATCTTATATAGGGAATAAATTGAATATAACAGTATCTTTTGACCAGAGTCCAGTACTTCTAATTGAGGTGCCAAATGGTGTCATAATGAACTTAAATGTCCAAAGAAATCTACAGTGACGAACAAAAGCACTTTTTATCACATGAAGACAAATTTTCTTTTGTTTTGCTTGTGCACACCAAGATTTTGATAAATTTCCTCAGTCATTTCAGTGGCAGCAAGGTGTAATATTTTTAAATTAAGACAGACAATAATCTACTTATGCTAGTAAAAAATGTGTTCTGACAAAATAAGACTCCTGAAGGATCTTTGCCCAACTGTATGAATGAAACATGACTACTGGATTTTTTGAAAAGTTACAAAGTTGTTTAAATTAGTGTCCTACTTTTTATAAAATACTGTGTTCCTCTGGTGATATAATAAAACATTATTCTCTAACCTTTTAAACATAAAAAGACCTTGAAATTGCATGTAATTATCTGGCCTGAACTTTTAAACTTTTTATTTAACTACTTAATGCAATTTAACATAAGACAACTCATCACATTATTTAGACTACATCTTCAGGGGAAATTTTTATTAGCTTGAGACTAAAGGTTGTAATCAAATTGATTTTTTTCGCCTTAGCTAGGGTATGATAAAAAGACTCTGACATCTAAAATGGTCTTTCTTGCACTTAAAACACCTTTGGTAAGATGACATAAATCACAGTAAACAGATCCTATTTAATGTAAGTGACTAAAATCCTACAGTAATTCACTGCAATAGAGAAAGTCTCCAAATACAGAACTAATAAAGAAGACAAGATGGAAGAGGTAGTCTTCATGCTTACGGATCGTACTTCAGCTACTAATAAAAAAGATTCTGACAAAGTGAAAGCAGTATAAAAGAAAACATCATTTCCCATCTTCTTTTTCCCACCTAACATGTAGCCAGGCAAATTGAATTTCCTAAAGAATGAGCTGGTGGACTCTAAACTGAGGTCTGCAAACGTTATGGCTAACAGAGAAAAAGTAGCATAATTCTAGACTAAATGTTGGTATGCTATTTTCTTCATCAAAGATATTTTTACAACCATTAAATTATTTGACCATTGTTAATTAAAATAGTACTCTTCATCAGAATGTTCTGCTGCTGGGTAAAATGTCCTCATTTCACTTACTTCAGTTCTTGGAGTTCAGAGTTGTAGGATGTCAGCTTTTCATCTTGTGGATCTAGAACTCTTCCTTTTTTGCTTTGTTTCTTCTAAAATGCTTCAGAAAAATGCTTCTTGTAAACAGTCACATGTGTCAGTGTTCTTGCTCCACTAACATCCTTGTCAATATGAGGAATAATGATGCAACAAATTAAACTTGCAGCAGCAGAGAAAGCTACTTCACTTTTCTTTGATAGTGAAATAACATGATTTTTAATTTGTTGTCTCTTTTGCAAGAATTGTTAGGGAAAGGAAAGCAAACAGCATGGAACCAGATGGAATTAGTTACTATCTATCTCATGCAGCAGCTAGGTCAGAACCATAGAGTACGATAACTTCTTCTCCAAAAACTATTGTTTATGATGTGTGAGAGAAGCGGCCCTCAGGTATCAGAGTGAGGGGGTGGAGCGGGGCTTGTGCACACGACCAAGAGGAGAGTTT
>JAOTQQ010000001.1:158609733-158624646 GCA_026546715.1 Gallinago undulata | reverse complement strand
TGAAAGAGTGGTCAGGCACTGGAACAACCTGCCCAGGGAGGTGGTGGAGTCGCCATCCCTGGAGGTATTTAAGAAACGTGTAGACATGGCTCTTCAGGGCCTGCTCTAGTGCCCAAGATTGTTGATTTGTGGTTGGGTGTTGTGTGGGGAGTTGTGGGTGTGGGGTTTAGTTTGTGGGTGCTTTTTTTGTGTGGTATTTCTGGGGGTTTTTTTGGTTTGTTTTGGGTTGTGGGTGTGTTTTTGTGTTTGTTTGGGTGGGGTTTTTTTGGGTTTTTTTTGGTTTTTTTTTGGTTTTTTTGCTTTTTTGTTTTTTTTTTAATATGTTTGGACTTGATGATCTCAAAGGTCCCTTCCAACCACTAAGATTCTGTGATTCTGTGATTCTGTGATTCTGTGATTCTGTATTGTGGCCAGTTCTCTTTAGGATCTTTATCAACAATCCGGATGAGGGGATCAAGGGAATCCTCAGTAAGTTTGAAATAACACCAAGTTGAGCATGACCATTGATCTACTTGAGTGTAGGAAGGCTTTACAGAGAGATTTGGACAGACTGGATGGATGGGCTGAGGCAAATGATATGAGGTTCAACAAGGCCAAGTGCCGGGTCCTGCACTTGGGTCACAACAACACCATGCAACACTACAGGCTTGGTGATGAATGGATAGAAAGCTGCCCAGAGGAAAAGAACCTGGGACTATTAGTTGACTGCCAGCTGAATGTGAGCCAACAGTGTGCCCAGGTGGTCCAGAAGGCCAATAGCATCCTGGGCTGCATCAGGAATAGTGTGGCCAGCAGGATTAGGAAAGTGATTATCCTGATTTATTCAGCACCGCTGAAGCTGCACTGAGAATACTGTGTTCAGTTTTGGATACCTCACTACAAGAAAGACAGTAAGGTGATGGAACATGTCCAGAAAAGGGCAACAAAGCTGGTAAGGGGTCTAGAGCACGAGTTTTATGAGAATCAGCTGATAGAACTGGGGCTGCTTAGCCTAGAGAAAAGGAGGCTGAGGGGAGACCTTATCACTCTCTACAACTGCCTGAAAGGAGGTTGTAAGGAAGTGGCGGTCAGTCTCTTCTCCCAAGTAACAAATGATAAGTCAAGAAGAAGTGACCTCAAGTTGCACCAGGGGAGGTTTAGATTGGATATTAGGAACAATTTTTTCACTTAAAGGGTTATCAAACTTTGGGCAGCCTGCCCAGCGAAGTGCTTGAGTCAGCATCCCTGGGGATGTGTGTATGTGGTGTTTAGGGACACAGTTTATTGGTGGACTTGGCAGTGTGTTAAGTTAATCGTTAGACTCAATGACCTTAAAGGTCTTTCCCAACCTAAATGATTCTATCATTCTATAACTTATTCTCAGAAAATATGAAGGCTTTATCATCAAGTTTTTTAACCTTTGAGACTTGAAAAACTCTACCCTACTCATTACAGAAACCATATTTTTGAACTATCAGAAGCAGTCCAAAAAAGCATGGTTTCTTTGGAAATATTCTGAACACTTTGTAGGACTTGTCTTTATGATACCTACCACTTAAAAAAGAGCTTTGAGACTTCTGGCGTCTTGACACTGAAATAAAACATTTATTTTAAATTATTGACTGACTTAATATTCAGTATCTCACTGCCATATTAACAGTAAAAGATCTCTTGCTAACAATACTCCCCAAGATTCCTGAATACTTATTCTTCCTTGGGCTAAGTGATTGAACACAGGAAGAAGAAACCTCCCAAATATCTTTCTCACTATTGGTCTGTAATGCATTATAAGAAATGTTAGATAAGTTGTTTATTCTTTCTAATAATAACTTTCACAGTATTTGCATTTTACACTAGGCATTTATTTGTGTTTTATTTTTCTATAGATGACAATTGTGTTTCTTATCATCAAGCTGTGATATCACACAGCATTCAGAAAAGTCACATAAATAACAATAAAAACATAGTAAATAATCTGGCTGCAGGATTATGGAAAGAAGGCCACATCAAATTGAAATATTAAAGTTTGAAATTGAAATATCCTTCAAGGTGTTCAAGGGCAGGTTGGATGGGGTTTTGAGCAACCTAGTCTAATGAAAGGTCTCCCTGCCCATGGCAGGTGGGTTGCAACTACATGATCCCTTCCAAGGTCCTTTCCAACTCTACCTATTTTATGATTCTGTGATTACGTAATAATAGAAGAAAAAAACAGTGATTCTGTCATCTATCTGCTGTGACAGCTCTCAGTTTCTTTATGTTCACAAAGATTGGCAAAGAAGATAGCAGCAGCAAAATACTAATACCTATCTGAGTTACATTTCAGAGAAAGCTCAGTGCTTTTGTGGAATGATGAGAACTAAGGGGATGAGGGAATGGAGGGACTTCAACAGTGTAAATCACATGAGGTGTCACACAATATGACTGTGAGCCATTATGAATTTGGGTTTATGTTGTGGGTTGTTTTTTTTTTCTGTTAACCATCTCAAAATATGAAATCAGTTTTGAAGTTCACGTAAATACAGCTGCCTTCTACTGTTATTAGTGAATCAGATTAATGGGGTTTATTAATTCACTAATTTCTTGTTCTCCATTCACTGTAAACACTATGTATATCCTGAAATGCAGTTAGAATCATGGAATCATGGAATTGTCAGAGTTGGAAGGAACCTCTAGAGATCATCTAGTCCAACTCCCCTGCTAAAGCAGGAATGCCTAGAGCACATCACTCAGGACTGCATCCAGGCAGGTCTTGAAGATCTCCAGAGAAGGGGACTCCATGACCTCCCTGGGCAGCCTGTTCCAGTGCTCTGTCACCCTCACCGTAAAGAAGTTTTTCCTCATATTTGAATGGAACTTCCTATGTTCCAGCTTGAGCCCATTGCCCCTTGTCCTATCACTGGAAACCACTGAAAAGAATCTGCCAGAGCTGCAGAAAAAACACTAGATGTGCAGTGTAGGGACAGGTTTTTTATTTGAAGGAGATTTGAAATGAGCAAGGGAGATACAAGAGCAACAAAAAAGGTGCTCAAGAAACAAGGCAAGAGGATAGGATATACAAGTTGGGTCAGTGGACTTTTTTTTTTGCCTTGTGAGGTAGCCCTGTGCTTGATCACTACAAGCTGCAGTCTAAATAAACGATAAACCAAATCTTTTGTTCATATTATACTCCGGGGGTCAAGCTTGCTTCCAGGATGAGAGGCATTAATGGGGTGCTTTGTATGGCTACAGATGGGTATTTAGATTATTTGATCCAATGGTAGAATTAGGTACTGATATTGTTATGATAATGCTTATTGCAGTCTGTGAACATCAGCTATCCACCACTTCCTACCAGAATTTACCTGTTGAAGTGTTAAGGAAATGTTGCAGATGGAGCAATGCACTTTGCTCACAGAGAGAAGCAGTGATACATTTATTGGTATAAAACAGGATTTAACAATTTGATAGTAAATGCAACAGTACTTTAACAAGATTTGAGATGGCAAAGTACACTTGTTTATTTACGGCAGAGGACAAGGTCAGACAAAGCTGCCAGGGAGGGCTTCTGAGAGAGGAGTCTAGGTGCAGCTGGATCCAGTCCTAGTCCCAGAATTGGTCAATGGTTTATGTTTAAAGGATTATATATGTGCAATAAATCCTTCATGTCACTTAGCTAAGATTTCAAAGTTTAGCATGCACTTACCAAGGATCTGCTGCAGCAGGAAATCTCTGAATCTCAAGAACTAAATTTGAGCAGGCATCCTTTCTCTAGGGGAGATCCTAGCATGCAGCTGAAAAGCTCAAAGGGCTTTTGAGCTGTTCCACTATTTATGGGTGTCAGATGATTAACCTAATGTCATATTTGCATATTGACCACAGTACCAACATTGAACAAGTTAGCTCTTGGTTACTGTGTTGTTATCTGTCTACCCGAAACCATGTAGAAGCAGGCGCAGCCATCATGACTACATGCATCCATTGTGACCACCACAGCTGGTTATCATTTAGGCAGAGTGACAGGAAATAAAGGTCAGGTTGGCACCTTGGAGGGGTGGTGGTGAGCATATCATCATGGGAAAAAAATCCTGAAAGCTTTGTTTGTTATCTGGTATGCTTTCCAATTTGCAGCAACCTAAATTGTTTAGAACTATTCAGCATATTTCCAAGATAAATTTTCCCCTTTTAGAAAGCATAGTAGAGAACAAAAAACTACCTCAGTGGTTCATGGTGTAGTCTAGTGCTTTTTGAAACAGGTAAATGCTGGGTTTTGGTTTTGTTTTGTTTTGTTTTGTTTTGTTTTTTTATTATCAGCTGCACAATACAAAATCAAGAGTTTTAAATAGTTTTGTATGACAAGAGTAATTGTCAGTATTTTGGTAAAGTAAAAATGCATGGTGCTTATTTGCAAAGTAGATGGACATTAAAGAAAGCTGGAAATATTTTGTACCTTTTTTCTATGCTATCAATGAACAACCATGACTGAGATACTAATAACAAGTCATTTCGTCTTGGCTTTATTCAGACAAAGCTAATAAAGGTATTATTCCCAAACTTTGTGTAATGCCACAAGTAATATTAAACAATCAGGCAGAATTTTTTGATTTATTGTGATTTACTAGTGCCTATATGCTGCACAGTGATTTCAAGTGGGCAGCAAATGATTCTTGCCATTTTATGAGATTAAAATTTCTACCCCACTCCCTCTCAAAATCCACCAATTAATTTTTACAAATCAGTTTCATTCTATTATGCATTAAAGCAGTAACAATATTAAGCATCTTGACAGAGATCTCACCTCAATAGGATAATTTTCTAACAAAGTTCTCAAACTGATGACTGATATCTGAAATCTTTATTCATATTTATGCACATCAAACATTAGATATTTCTCATTAGGGATAAAAAAAATCACAAACTGGACTGCCATCAACCACTCAGGTGTTTAATTTGTGTTTGGATTTACTTCGGTATTCTCTCTTTTGGATGGAACATACTACAAAAGGAGATTGATGATTTTCTTCAAGATTCAGGGTTTCCTCTCTTTCCTCATTTTGCCTTCACTAGGAAGTCTGTCAAACTAAGTGTTACATAGATGGTAGATGACCTTTTAGAAGGAGTGTGATGCATCTGTTCATTAGACACAAATAACTGTAGACTTTAGAATGTTTAAATGTGCATGATATGGCAGTTTTAATATTGCTCCTCATATTTTACAGGTTTCCCATGACATATATTTCTAACCTTCTTGTTAAGTCCTCAAGGATACTTTCAGTGGCAAAAATCTTCAGCAAATCAGAAGAAACTCTCTGAAGATTTATGTCAGCAACTTCCAGTAATAGCATCATTCCCGCTATTTCCCACAATGTATAACTATGAAAATCAAAATCTATTTCAGTATATATGACCAGGACTAAACTGTATGAAATTGGAAAATAATAACTAGCTCCCAAATTTATTTAAAACTTCAGTATAAGACACATGATAGCAAGGAAGAGAGAAGGTATGGAGTCAAAAAACATAAAATACTGATCTGCACAATGGCACATGAAGATAGCTTAACCATCAGCATAGTCATCGTGGCAGTGACAAAGTGGCCTTAACAGCTGCTGAGGCCTTCTGTTAGCTTGCTGCTGGTGGTAAAAATATACTTTTAAGCCTTCACTGAGCACTGTAATCATAAAAGTACAGCACAAAAACCTTAAAGAGATTAATTTTTTCTGTTTGGAAGATGAAGGTGGTGAAAACTAGTGCAATGGAACAAATGGACCTGCCTATCAACTTTTTAAAGTGAGTAAGAGATCAGAGCAGTGTCTGAAGTAGTTTATACTTGATGTGATGGAAAAGGAAAGGCTGGCAAAATGACATTGGGATGTAGGGTAATGATCTATATCTTGAGGGTTATAAAACTTCAGTTCTGCTTACCACAGACCTAAAATGGTAGGCTGAACTCTGGATTTCATTCAAAATTTAGTCTACATTCAGACTGAACAAGCCTCAGCCACAGGTTATTATAGTCATTTAACCCGTATCCTGCAATCCTAGAAGTAAATTCAAGAAATACAGATTCCTGGAGCAGTCTGATTGACCTTCATGATCCAAAATCATCCAAGGAGATTTTATTCTTCTCCTTGAGTTTTTAATTTCCAATGAGGGTCTCAAGAGTAGTTCTCTCATGCCCTTTTTCATTGCCTATTCCTTCAGCTTGCCCACAACAGGAACAGAACAAAATCCACAGATCACACAAATATATGTTCTTATTACATACTTAATTCCATGTGGCAAATGCTTTAATAGAATCTCTGATGTTGAAATCAAACAAATCAAACAGTAGAGAGGATTTAAAAATAATTACAACTAGGAGATCTCAGCCTCTACTCTCGAAATCCTGATTCAAAGGTGACGGACACAGTATTCTCAAAAGGCAAGCTGTGTGTGAAGTAAAGTATAGTTCTACTTGATACTAAAAATTGAAAACTCAGTAGGGATAACAGTTTGATAGCATACTGATTTTACCTAACCTTCATCCTCCTCTTTACTACACCAAAAGTAATAATTAACTGTCTTTCTCTTTCCTTTAGGAGCTAGGGATCTCACCCACCTCTCCCTCAGCTCCCCCAGCACTAGATGCCTTTTCTTCAATTCGTCTAAATGATTAACATAATGAAGTTAAACCCAAAGCAATTGCTCTTACCTAGCATTTAGTTTGAAGGCTTCTGTTTCTATTTTAAACCTGAAGAAGGGCTTGCATGCTCAAAAGCTTGTCTTTTTTTCCCAGCTATATTTAGTCTAACGCAAAAAACATTACATATCTCTAAAAATACTTTCTCATTAGCTAATAGGAATACTTTCATTTCTTTTTCAGAGTTAACCACAATTTAAAAAAACAATGCAAAACACAAAAAATGAATAGTTGATCCCATCTGTTGGGTTTTTGTTTGGGTTTTTGTTTTTTTTTTTCTTAAGTATACACCAGCAACTAGGAAATGCACAGTGTAGATAAAAAATGTCATCAGTATCATATTTTCTATCTAAGAGTTCTCTGTAGCTCTGGAGTAGGGTTAGAGCCACTGATGACATTTCAGTTCATTGTTACAGCTGGGATTTAGTTCTGTGTTTCTTTTCAGAATTCAGCATTTGTTCTGGCAACTTAAAATTACATATGTTCTTAAGACAGAAGTGCCTCTAGAGGGTATGAGTTCAAGGTTAGATCTACCAATTAATACTTTAAAAAAGTACATTGCCTACAGGAAATGCAAAGTTCATTTATGACTTCATTGCCAAATACAGTAATAAGTATTTTACAGTAATTTTGATGAATACAGAATAGGATGAAACAAGAAAGAGACCAATGTGATATTTTACATGCGTGTTTGTGCATGCTTCATAGCTATATGAATTTAAGAATGTATTTACCCTGTATCACTTTGAAATAGAAAAATATGAAACAATTTTCTGCAACTTACAAAGTAACAGCAAGCATGAGAGAATATCTGGAAACAAGTGCCAATATGTGGGATCCTGAAAATAAACCAAATAAACAAATTTATTAAACTTAAGAGAGGAAGGCTATAATTTTTCTGTGTTAGAAGTGGGAATCAGTTGGAAATAAATGACTTAAAATTCAGCTGTCAACATGTTGCTATATATGCAGTTACTTAAATGGTAAATCTACTGCCATTTGCAATGTCTCAGGGCCTTCTATACCATCTTCACCTGCCACCCCAGAAAGGCAGAGGTCTTTTAATAACCTTGAGTCACCTCTGTTGGTCTTTGTAGGTGTCAGTAGATAGGACACAGGGTCCAAAAAAAAGGTGCCCTCTTTAGCAGCATCTGCAGGACAGATAGGGTATCTTAGGGCTGCTTCAACTACTCTAATGACCTACTTGTTAGCTACTAAATTGAGCTTGCTGTACCTAGAGGTGACTTTAAAATCTAAAATGGTGGCTGTTTTTCTGGTCAGTTCAGTGTGTGGAGCCAAATGAGACTCAGGTGACAACCTCTGCATGGACAAGAGCTAGGTCTCTCACTAGCCCCTACTAGCTGAACAGACACTGCTCTTCAACAGTTAGACTGGGAAACTGAAAGCCTGCTCACTTGCAGGCACCTGTACTTAGACATATGAATGAAGGCATCACAGCCTGAAAATGAATCTTTCCCTGCCAGATTTGCTCAGTAAGTTCTTGAGAAGAATGCTGATGCAATATCTGTTGAGTGAACTACTTAACACATACTCATGAGGACTATTCAATAACTTTTAATGCCATTTCTCCCTCTGCTAGAAATTTGAAGTTAACCCTTGCAAATGTTCCAATTTTAGGCAGTTCATGAAAAGTGTTTGTTTTCTATAGGTGATATCAGATTTCGCAGCATGTGTAAATCCAGTGAGTGATATTCTGAGGATATATTGGAATTTCTGTGCTAGCTAGAAGAAAACAGCATACTTTGTGGTTTGTATGGATCTAATTTTTATTTATATCAGATGAAAGTTTTATCAGTCCTTCTGTCTCCAAACCTGGACTTCGCTAGGACAGAATCATGCCAAATGATGATATGGAAAACAGCACCAGATGAAACAGCTATAACTCCAAGCTTTTCTCTGGCTAAATAGATTTGAGAACAGGTTTCATGAATGGTTTCTCTTTTTAGGGAACAATTTGCAATCATTACAAACTCAAGCACTTTGCTGAGAAAGAGGGTCATCATGATGGTGAAGTTCACCTTACATTTATGCATTAATAGTATCCTGGGGCCTATTTATTTAACAGAAAGTAGGTTAGGTTCAAACTTGCATGATCTCTAGCTGATACTAAAAATGGTGTAGAGATCTACTGTTCTAGAAATAACATATAAATCCATTTTACTTTTAGGAAAACTGTTCCATAAGAGTTTCCTACCTTATTTTTTGAGACATTTTGTATCAAAGAAGCTCATTTTAACTTACTTCTTTATTGGTCACCAAGTCACCAATAAGTGTTATATTTAAAGAAAAAAACCACTTGGATACTACTTGTTTAAGATATATTACCACAAAATCACAGAATCTTCATGGTTGGAAGGGACCTTTGACATCATCAAGTCCAACAACAACAACAAAAAAAAAAACAAACAAAACCCCAACACAACACACCCACACCACACCCACCGCAGACATACAAAGACCAAGAATCTCGGGCATTAGAACATGCCCTGAAGTGCCATGTTTACACATTTCTTAAATACCTCCAGGGATGGCACCTCTCTGGTGCACTCTACCACCTCCCTGGGCAGGCTACTCCAGTGCCTGACAACTCTCTCAGTAAAGTAATTCTTCCTAATATCTAATCTAATCTTCCCCTGCTGCAACTTTAGACCATTTCCTCTGATCCTATCATTATTCCCTTGGGAGAAGAGGCCAACACCTACCTCTCAACAACCTCCTTTCAGATAGTTGTAGAGGGCAATGAGGTCCCCCCTCAGCCTCCTCTTCTCCAAACTAAACATGCCCAGTTCCCTCAGTCTCTCCTCATAGGACTTGTTCTCCAGACCCCTCACCAGCTTGGTGGCTCTCCTCAGGCAGCACTCAGGCAGCTCAATATCCTTCCTGTAGTGAGGGGCCCAAAACTGAGTACAGTACTCGAGGTGAGACCTCACCAGTGTCGAGTACAGAGGCATGATGACTTCCCTACTCCTGCTGGCCACGCTATTCCTGATACGGGCCAGGATGCTGTTGGCCTTCTTGGCCACCTGGGCACACTGCTGGCTCATGTTCAGCCAGCTGTCCACCAGCACCCCCAGGTCCTTTTCTGCTGGGCAGCTTTCCATCCACTCTTCCCCCTGTAATGCTGTCTGGGGTTGTTGTGGCCGAACCCCGCAAGACCCGGCAGGACCCAACACTTAGCCTTATTAAACTTCACCCCATTGGCCTTGATCCATTGATCCAACTTGTCCAGATCCTTCTGTAGAGCCTTCCAACCCCCAAGCAGACCAACACTCCCACCTTGTTTGATGTCATCTGCAAACTTACTGAGGGTGCACTCAATCCCCTTATCTAGATCATCAATAAAAATATTAAACAAGAACCAAGCCCTGAGGGACACCACTGGTGACGGGCTGCCAACTGGATTTTACCCCATCAATCACAACTCTCTGGGCACAGACATCCAGCCAGTTTTTTACCCAGTGAAGGGTACATTTGTGTATGCCGTGATTGGCCAGCTTCTCCAGGAGAACACTGTGGGAGGTGGTGTCAAAGGCCATACCAAAGTCCAGATAGACAACATCCACAGCCTTTCCTGCATCAAGAGGGCAGGATATACATACATATTATATATTTATGTATATACATTAATATTATATATTTATGTGTATACATATACTGCTATATTTATAACTATGTATAATATTAACATCTCAAAAAGGAGGAATTACAAATTGCATTTTAGAACATGCCTATTTTTGTACATAGCTGGAAGGGAGTAGCACAGTTTAGTTCATATTATTTGTAGGATTTATCCATGCATGTAAAGGAGAAAATTCTAATTAGATATTCATCTATTTACATTATTTTTAGGGTTTTGCTGACTTGAGTAGCCCTATGAGAAGAACATCTGGTTTTTTATGAGGTTTCTTGAGTTGTTTCCTACACAGTAAACACAAAACTCACAGTGTTAGAGGACAGCTCTCAGTATAGTTAAAGAGAAGCCAGTCCATGCATGGTTTAAGCAGCTTTCCTGTTTAAGTGAACAAGGAAGAAGTCATTATTAGCGTTAGCTAGGATGTTACAAAACCTACTGGCTAAAACATTTATATTAGACATATAATCAGATTAGGCTGTTTTAATTTAAGCACATATTGTATTTTGTGTGCTCATTCATTCTAGCCTATAAGACAACAAAAGGATAAATTTTAAATTCCACATTGAAACCACATGATACCTCCTCCAAGACACGGAAACTTTTCTTTCAGGCTAAAAACTGAACAACTACTTGACTTAATAGTAATGCAGCACCATTCTACACAGACAATGCAACTGTCACCCAGACTTACACAGAGACATCCTCCAATGTAAGATATTTTAATGTATATTTTGGAAAGAAGCAGGTGGAATCATAGAATAACAAGATAATTCAGGCTTGAAGAGGCATCTGGAAGTCATTAATTCTAATGCCCTCCTCAAGTCTGGTCAAATTAAGCTAAGGTGTTCATGGCTTTGTCCAAGTTGGAATATCTCTAGTCATGGAATTTCCATAGTGTCTCTGGGTTGCCAGTTCCTGGGCTTGATCGCCCATGTGACAAAATATTTTCTTATACGTAGTCAGATTTTTAAGTGTTCCAGCTTGCATCCTTTAAATGAATCTTTGAGACGAGTCCCATTTTATTTTCTTTACACTCTCATATTAAGTAGCTATAGACAACGAGACCTCCCATTAACTTTCCC
Organism: Gallinago undulata; assembly: GCA_026546715.1. Lineage (NCBI taxonomy): Eukaryota > Metazoa > Chordata > Aves > Charadriiformes > Scolopacidae > Gallinago > Gallinago undulata. The sequence continues at coordinate 158,613,272 of JAOTQQ010000001.1, read as the reverse complement.
TTCTCCAGCCTGTGCAAAGCCTGTTACTTTAGCATCTCCTTATATGGCCCCTGACCATCTCAGTGGTCTCTGCTGGACTCACCCTAGTGTGTCCATGTGTTTTTTGTATTAAGCACAGTTCTTCATATGTGGACTCAGTGCTGAACAGAGAGGAAGACTCATTTTATTTTGGCCTGCTGGCTATACTCTTACTAATGCAACCCAGTATGTTGCTGACCTTTTCTGCAAGGGGACTTTGTGAGCAGCTAGAGCTAATAATCTAAGGACTAGAAAAACCTTAGCAATGTCTCAGCAGCATCCCACATCTGAGCACTCACCAAACAGCAATACTCCTAGGGTACCAAGTCAGGTTAATGAATTGTTACTCCCATCCTCTGCAGGACATAGTCTCCAATCACTGTTATCTGCCACCATGTTTGGGGCAGACACTAGTTTCTCTCTCAGCTGACACTGGTGCTTCCACTCTGAGAGCTGCTCCTCCTCACCTGTTACTAGGGCAATATATCTCTTCTGAAGCTGCAGATATGCAAGTGGAGTATAAGTCCTCTCTGCTGCCATAAAGTACAGACTTTCTGTCTTCCTTGTCATTGTACCTACTGCTCCTTTCAATGTGGTCTCTACCTGTGGATTATTCCTTGCAGCATGGGGGTCAGGCTTTTGTCTCTGCAGGGTCTCTGCACAGACATTGTTGACTTACTTATGTGTGCTGTGATTTAACTGTGGTAGGCAGCTAAGCCCCACACAGCCACTTGCTCACTCCCCTCAAGGAGGGACTAAGAAGATAATAAGAAAAGCAAAGGCAAGAGAAACTCATGATTTCAGATAAAGACAGTTTAACCCATAAAGCAAAAACTGCATGCATGAGAAAGTGAAATAAGGAATTCATTCTCTATTTCCAATCAGCAGGCAGGTGTTCAGCCATCTCCAGGAAAGGAGGGCTCCGTCATGCATAACAGTTACTTGGGAAGACAAGTACCATAACCCCAAATATCCCCCCCTTCCTTCTTCTTCATCCACTTTGTATTGATGAGCACAACATCATATTGCATGGGATATCCCTTTGGTCAGTTGGGGTCAGCTGTCTTGGCTGTGTCCACTCCCAGCTTCTTGTGAACCCCCAGCCTACTCACTGGTGTAAAGGTGTGATAAGCAGAAAAGCCTTAACGTTGTGCAAACACTGTTCAGAAATATCTAAAACATTGCTGGTTTAGTTTTAGTGTTGTCCACACTGTTTTGGTCACAGATCTCAAAAATTATGCTGTACAAGCTATTTGAAGAAAATTAACTCTGTCCCAACCAAAACGAATACAATGCATTCTATGAGTCTACCATCACCTCTTCCCCCTTAACTGATGTTACAAGGGAGAAGAGCAAATGAAAGAGTTAGTTACCTGTTAGATGTGAAACTGTTGACATTGTCATTGTTATCCCTGCAATAAAAAGAGAGGATAAAGAAGACAATGCATATTCTAGAAATCTAAACATTTATGTCCCTAGAGCAAATGGAGGTGACTAGTTAACCCTCAGCAAAATAGATGAGAAATAATTTAAGGCATTACAAAGGCCATAGAAATGGCAGACAGTCAAGAATCATCTAGCTGGCCATAAATTAGAAGAGTACCAGCCCCAGAGGGAACAAAAGAAGGGGACAGAAAAATCATAATTGTGAAGAGCTCTCCCTATTTCAATAGCGTTAAGAGCTTCTCTAATGAGTACAATTGGCAAGGGAAGTATTTAGCAATGTATAGTACTACTTAAGACATATTAAGCACTTGCATTTCCTTATGCCTATTCCTCTGAGATATTTTGAAGGACAAATGGTGTCTTGTGACAGGGTAGAAAGAATGCTTTCATAAATTTATTTCTTTGTGAATGTGAAAGAAGTAGAGAAATCTTCATATGTAGATGCTTTATCAGTTATAAGAGAGAGAATATTTAAAACTTGCAAAGCTAATCTGCTTTAGAAGACAGATTATACAGAAGAAGGACACGGAAATGTATAGCAAGGCTAAATTCTGTATTAGTGGGGGAACACAAGCAAAATCTGGTGTGTCGATTATGTATCTAACAGCATATAATGCATTTTTGTCCTGTATTGCTCTGCAGTTCTTGAAGTTACACAGCGGTTAACTTCAATTCTAACAATATCATTACAGAAATCAGAAACTCAGGCCTTTTCAAAGACCTTGAAAGCAAACCATTATCGTATTGTACTGCCCACTGCCATTGAAGTACTTAAAAAACTATCTTTTCTCTCTGTTGTGTGTAAGTACAAGTGAGAGTTCTACAGTGAATAATTCCTAACAAGACAGGAGGGCATTCTATCACCATAGTCTGCATAACCTTTCTAGATTTTATGTGAGGGTCACCACTTCTACTTCAATGTCACCACACTGCTTTACCAAACCCACGCTTAGGACTGATGTTGGGATGGCAGGCTATGCACACTGAAGAAAAGTAAGCCTGCTCTGTATCAGAATAGACAGTGTTGTTATCAGTGAATTCATATGTACCTGCACAAATGCAAATTAAGTAAAAAAAAAAGACCAGTGCTGTTCCCTTCTCTCTAAAATCAAGGACAAAGAATTTTATCAAGTGGAAATAAAACTATAAGGGTCGTTATTTAGAAGTATTTAGTTCTATTGAGTAAGAGAGAGGATTCACCAAAACTCTAAGCATTAGATAATTCACCTGATAGTTTCACCTTATTTTCTGTCTGAATATCACCCCCTTTTTTTTTTTTTTTTTTCAGCAATGTGTATCATTAAGTCTTGCCTTTTAGACATGGATTATAAAACCTTGCACACATTATATTAAAGGAATGGTCATGGGACTACCCGAAGAAGGGGTTAGAGTGTGAACAGAAAGATTTTCAAAGGAATCTAAAGGAAGTAAAACCACTGAGAGTTTTTAAATCAAATATACATACAAGCACTTTTTTGGAACAAGCATGTTAGTTTAATACTCTGTATTCAATAAATCTAGTCCAGTCTCTGTTGAGAACTTTAACTCACAACAGTATTTCAGGAGACAAGATTAATCCTGGAATGTCTGAATATAGATCTGCGGAAATACATGGTTCTGCAATTATGGCATTAGAAAGACACATGAATAACTGCAGACAACAACTGCTAACAGATGACACCTAGCTCATGCAAACAGAATTGTGAAATGATATCTCTGCTTTGTTTTGTTTGATCTTAATTTAATGAGTATATTATTTTATTTATTTATTTAACATATTGTTAATTAACGTGCTCAGTGTTAATGACCATCAAGAATTCTGTCAAACCGTTTCTGTGACAGGGTCCTTTGGAGATATTAAACATACAGTCCTGAGAAATTTACAGGGGATATATTGTTGATCTCTATGTTAGTATATTGACAAACAATGTTGAGACACTGAACAATCATAATTTTTTATTCCATACAATCACTAGTTCTGGAAATCTAGCTTTTAAAAAATTTTTTTCATGGACTTAAAGGAAAGGAAAGGAAAGGAAAGGAAAGGAAAGGAAAGGAAAAAGGAAAGGAAAGGA
>JAOTQQ010000001.1:158577328-158609633 GCA_026546715.1 Gallinago undulata | reverse complement strand
AAAAGAAAAGAAAAGAAAAGAAAAGAAAAGAAAAGAAAAGAAAAGAAAAAAAGAAAAGAAAAGAAAAGAAAAGAAAAAAAGAAAAGAAAAGAAAAGAAAAATATTTTTTCTTTGTTTCGTGAATATTTTCCAGGCATAACTTTTGTACTGAGGTCAAGCTGTCTAAAAATATTATTGTTGAACTTTGAAGTACAATGTTTTAACGGAAGAAGCTTGAACCTCTTGCTATATTTATCATACATGTCAGTCCAGTTCGCTAGACACCCACCCAAAACACTTTTTAATCCTGCCTGTGGGGGATCCCAACAATACTGCGAGAAAGTGATCTAACCTCAGAGAGGTGCCAAAATGAAGTTTGGCTGCCAGTCAAGCAAGCATTTTAAAAGAAATATGACTGCAAAGGCCCCAAAACATTTTAAAAAACTGATTGCAAATTCAAATATCTCCAGCAGATGGAAAAGTGGGACCACCTGGTAATAGGCCAGAAATAATTTTTGGTTTGCATTTAAGTTATTTTGGATGCATGCCACCCAACCAGATGCAGCATCTGCTTCTGCGGCTGCTGCAGAGGGTAACAATAATTCCTCAGGTTAAAAGTTGCACAAGTATTAGAGTAACTCAATTGACGAGTGATCAGTAAGGGACAGGAGACTTCCTAATTCTAACTCTTGATCTGTGAATTGAAATGCAGGCAATGTATGTTAAGAGACCTGATTTAAGGCAAATCCCATTATCAGTAGAAGCTAGTTTTACCTTCTCAAAGAGTATTTTCCAATTTTAACTCAGATATAAACAGATGTGTACGTGCAAAGTACTTAACATATGAATGGAAAAGAAAAAGCATCTTTCATAAGGCTTTCCATCTCACATAGAATATCTTTTATCACTTGGTTTAACATATAGCTTAGCACCCTAGAAAGCAAACCTCTGACTGTGAGATGATTCATTTGATTTTCTTTACTTGTTTGATAAGCCTGGTAAGCTACTGATTTCTGTAAACTGATTCAAGAAACCTTGAACTATCAGTACTATAAAGAGGATTAGTGTGAAGAATGGAGTGAGACAAGATCCTTATTGTGTAAATAGGACAAATGAGTGATAAATAGGATAATAGGGAATTAATAGTTCTTACATTTCTATTAGTAAAATTCTCCTTCATTCCTTATTACACTCAAAATCTTGTTAAGAGTAAAAAGGAACACACCTTCTATGTGGAGCCAATATTTTTTATTAGTCCGATTAAGGCCTTAAGTGTCTAATCAAAATGCAGCAAGGAGTTATTATTATTCTGGTTACACTGAAGCTAACATTTATACTCAGTCATACAATTAAAATACATAAATATTATATCCACTGGTGTATTTTTCTCTAGTGTTGTGTTTATACTTCCAAGGGTCCTCTGAGTCCTACAGGCTACAGCTTTGGTCTTCAAAAAAATTGGAGCAGGGTGTTATTATGACAAGTCACCAGTATCCTGGGGTTCTTACTCAGAAGACTATGATGTTGATGGTGGCAATTTTTTTCTCTTTGGCCTTGAACCCACTTTTTAAAAAAAATTCTTATTTATTTTAATATGTATATGTTTATATTTGTGATAGTGATATCAAAAGGAAGAGGTCCATAACAGCTTTTAGGAGAACTGAAGTTTCTAGAATATGGGGTATATTGTGTGAGATATATCTGGGATCTTTAGTTAATGAACTCTAAATAGATTTATACTCATTTTAATTTAATCCAATTTGCTGTCCTTTCAAAGTCTGACATGTCCCATTCTTTGTGTCATTTTGTAGTCATTTTGTGTCATTTTTGTAGTCATACCTCTTTTTCTGCTTTTATTTTGATAACTTTCAAAGCTTTGTTATTAATATTTCAAACTTTTTTGGATCTGGTTAGTTCAAAATGGCAGTCATTACAACTTTTAGCTCCCTTTTTTCCAGCTTCCTGCAGCTGCTTGTGTAGAATGGTATCACTGCTGCTGTCAGTGAGGGAGTGAGACACAAGTGAGAAGTAAACTTCAGTACCGTCTTGGCTTGGGGATGGCATGTTGACAGCCTCTTGCTCTTACCTTTAGTTCACTGAACAGTAACTCAGCCACAATCCATGACTGAGAAACACATTTTTCACTTTCAACATTGTTATAAACAGACTACAGAGAAACCATCCCCTGACTAAATGATGATAAATTAATACATCATCTTCACCAAATGGCAGACAAGGAAAAAGTATAGCATATCAGTTGAAGAAATTGTAGTCTATTATTTTCCCTATACTTGACAAAATAAAGATAATACTGTCATAAAAAAACTTTGCATTTTAGTAATTGTGAAAACACTTGGATGATGAAACTATTTCCTCTTTCTAAATTTCTAGATTGACATGAGCAGTCGATCCACTTTCACATGGATATTGAGCAGAAACCAAAATGGTCAAACTTAATACTTAAAGGGTGGGTGTCAAGAGGACAAGGCCAGTGTCTTTTCAGTGGTACCCAGTGGCAGGACAAGAAGTAACAGGCACAAACTTGAACATAGGAATCTGTCCTGCTTTGAGGTAAAACAGAACTAATTTTCTGTTCAGTAATTTTACTTTTTCAACTGGACCTCTTCTAACTAATGAAACTCTGAAATTAACAGCATATTGTTCAGAAACTGCTCACTCTCACAGTGATAAGACCAGATTATACCAAGGAATGGTATGCAGAGAGGCCCTTGTTTATACTTATTGCTATAACAACCAAGGTCAGGCAAATTTTTTATTTGCCCCATTGGAGGGTCGGAAACGGAAAAGCGTAGAGGGGAACCACCTGTAGGGAGAAGCGGACAGGACAGGTGACCCAAAACTGACCAACAGGTCAGTTGGTCAGGATGGACCAACTCCATCCCATCCGCATAATGCTCAGTATAAAAGTTGAGGGAGCAAAGGGTCAACTCTCTTCCTTCAATGGGTGACGTCCAAGGAAAACCCTGTATGTTCATCTGTCTTTGATCCCGATCCGAGTGTTCCTGACTCCAGATCTGGAATCAAGCTCCTGACCATCACCGAGTCCAGCCTGGGACTTTCCCCTGTGCCTGCTGGTGATGTGGTGATCACCCTGGGAACTTGAGAAGGTTTTGTATATACTGTATACATTTTTTTTTCTTTTTTTCCTTTTCCTTATTATTATTATTTCATTATTTATTTATATTTTCATTAAAGTAGTTTAGTTTTTTTCTAAACTCATAAGTTTTTTTTCTTTTCTCTCTTCCTCTCCTCTCTTTCCCTTGGCGGGGGGAGGAAAGGACCATCTGTCATTCTGGTTGGTCAGTTAGGTCAAAACCACGACAGAAGCTACATCTCAACATGAGGAGGAACTTTACTTTGAGGGTGGCAGAACACCGGAAGAGGCTGCCCAGAGAGGTAGTGAAGTCTTCATCTCTGGAGACATTCAGAAACCTCCTGGACATGTTCCTATGCAACCTGCTCTATGTGGACCTGCTTTGGCAGGGAATTTGGACTAGATGATCTCCAGAGGTCCCTTCCAACCCCATATCATTCTGTGATTCTGTGAAACTGAAATGCCATGGCCCTAAAGGCAAGACTTATGAGAAGCAGCCAAGGTCACTTGGTTTGTTCAGCTTGGAGGACAGAAGGCTGGGGGGTGACCTCATCGCAGTCTACAACTTCCTCAAGAGCAGCAGAGAAGAGGGAGGTGCTGATCTCCTCTCTATTGTGACCAGTGATAGGACACAAGGAAATGAAACAAAGCTGCATCAGGGGAAGTTCAGATTGGGATTAGAAAAAGATTCTCTGCTGAGAGGGTGGTCAGTCACTGGAACAGGATCCCCAGGGAATGGTCAGGGTATCAAGCATGTCAGAGTTCAAGGAACGTCTGGACGATGTACTTAGTCATATGGCTTAGTTTTAGGTAGTCCTGTGAGGAGCAGCGATTTGGACTTGATGATCCTTATGGGTCTCGTGTGACTTAAGACATTCTATTATTCTATGATTCTTTTCATCCACAGAGAAAAACATATCATAGAGAAGAGCTGCAATATGATAGATGCTAGACCTTATCTGGGGTCTGAAATGTGCTATTTTTGAATTTAGTTTGCATCTAAACACCTTTTTTTTTCCTTTGATCTCTGGCTTGGGTCAGATCTGAAGAAAATGGTCAGGTCTGAAGATTTTTTTTCACAAAAAAATTGACATGAGGTTCTGTTTTCTTTTTTTTTCCCTGGAAATCTTGCTCTCAGATTCCTCCCTCCCCAATATTCTGCAAATAATCTGTAAATTATGGAACTATATGAAAAGGCTGTTACTCAAAACAAAGGCTTAAATTTAGGGCTTTTCATTTATACAGCCTTGTATATTAAGAGGACTGTCTATGAAAAAGCCATCCTACTAAAAAGACAGTTGAAACTGTTCTTTTTCCACATGCATAGATGTCTGCATTTCAGCAACTCATCTTTAGTTAACAGCTCCCCAATGAACTGAAATTAATTCCACTATACAGATCTTTTGCTGCTGACTGCTTAAACCTCATAAAGTTTAATGCCATTCCACCCTGCCCATCCAGAAACACATTTTCTTGATTGTGTAGTTATCAAATAAATCATAGACTACTGTTTTGTTTGGGAAGACACATATCATGGACATCATATTTCTTGTAGTATTTTCAGGGAAATTCCAAACTTGAAATGTGAACACGATCTTAAAAACTAAGCTCACTGCATTTAAAAAAAGTCAAAATATTTTTTTTATTATTATTATTTATCTCACATTTAATCTGTTTCAAACATTGGCAATTTTTAAAATTATTTAAAAATTAATATAGAGAATACTGGGATTGCTGGAAATCTTTTAAAAATCACAATCAATATTTTCTGTATTAAAAGGTTTTGGTGTTTTGGTGTGGGTTTTTTTAAGTACTTCAGATAGTGCTCTTACCCATACATGAACAGGAAACATATCCTTGGTAGTTCTAGGCAGACAACAATATTATAGAAAGAAGGATATTAATTGGTATGCTGGTTTCAGCTGGGATAGAGTTCTTTCTAATGACTGCTGTGTTTCAGATTTGATATGAATGTCAATAATGCATATTGGTTTAGATACTGCCAGGTGATGCTTATATTAATCAAGGACTTTTTCAGCTTCCCATAGAAGCTGAGAGGGAGCATAGACAGGACAAAGTGGACAAAAGAATATTCCATACCACAGATGTAATACTCAGTATAGAAATACAGGTTAGTTTGGGGCAAGGATCCGTGATCAGTGCTTGGACAAGCTGGGCAACCAGTCACTGGATTGTGAGAACAATTTCTTTTGCATTGCTTTATTTTGTATATTTTTTTACTATTGTTATTATTTTTACCATATTTCCCTTTTTTGTTATTGTTATTCATTATCTTAACCCACAAGTTGGTTTTTTTTTTTTTCTATTTCCCCTTCTTTTCTCCGCCTTCTTGCTCCCTTTAGGGGAAAGGGGGAGAAGTGAGCAAGTGGCTGCATGGTCCTAGTTGCCAGCTGGGATTAAACCACAGCTGGTAATTTCTTCATAAAATCATTGAAGATGAGCTTGATTTCCTAAAAATGAATTACATAATCAAACTTCATTTTAAGATTATAACTTATTAGAAAGATACACTCTAATTGCTTATTTCTCTTATTTCCTAGAAGTTAAAGTAATGAGATATTCAATTTTACGTGAATAAGAATTAGGTTGGAGTCATTGTTACAGAAGGAATTTTATGAATAAAATTAAATTCAAATAAAAAATTTGAATTACAATATTAACTAATGAACACTTTATTTTCATAAACATTAATGAATTCATTATTTCTTTAAAAAATATTGTATAAAATATTGTCATCTCAAATATTATAAAAAAAGATTTAGTATAAGCATTAAAGCTGAAAAGAAGATATCCTTTTCACATTATCAACTTCTTTATCTGGATAAATAGCAAAATATTAGGTTTTGCTGACTGTATTATACAACCAGCATTTTTTAGCTTGGTTGTAAGCACAAAGAACAGATGTTTGATTTAAAACAAGGAAGTAATGCCATGCCATAGCCAAACCAGGGTGGCTTAAGAAAATGACAGCACTAACGTTCTGCTAGCTTACGCTAACGAGAGTTGGCAACATAACAGTGTATGTCATTATAAACTGTCATCATGAAAAATTATAAGAGACACCAACTTGCCAGAGTTGCTACATTTACTGAAGCCCTTAGTATTTAAGTTATTCTGCTGCTTGAAGAAGGGAACAAAGCTAAGACATATCAGAACAGCCTTTTAATAGACTCTTAAAAAGAAGATTTTTACCTATATTTTTCTGGTTTTTATACATTCCTGTATAATGTACGGCTTAGACACTAAGCAAGAACATTAGATTTTTTTGCATACAATGGGCAAGATGACCATGTAAGTTTCAATGTAAGAAAAAATCATATTAAAAAATGTAAAATTTAATGGAATCTATGGTTTCCTCAACAGTATACAGGGGAGCATTTTTTACAAATGCTCAATTTAGGTCTATATTTTTTAATTGTAGAACTGGAAGGAAACTAAAAATGTCAAACCATAAATCCACCTGAGCTAATTAATCCTGTTGCAATAGGCTCATGAGACAAAGCTAATTTCTCTACCATGACATTATGTCATGTAGACGTCTGCTCACTTGGTGATAATGTGAATATTTCCAGAGAAGTGTTATAAATTTAACAAAGATACTCAGAAGAAACAAAGAGAAATTCAGGGTAAAAATGCAGGAATGTGCTCTACTTTCAAATCATCATTGCCCCTCAGGGGTCCATGTTGCAACTGGTACTGTTTGATACCTTTATTAATGACATAAAGAGTGGAACTGAGTGCACTCTTAGCAAGTTTGCAGAAGACAACAAGATGAGTTGACTCACTTGAGGGAAGTGATGCCATATAGAGCGATCTTGACAGGCTTGAGGAGTGTATCCAGATGAATCTCATGAAGTTCTCAAGTGCAAAGTCCTGCATGTGGGTTGGGGACTTTGTCAGTACCAATACAGACTGGAGGATGAATGGGTCGAAAGCAGCCCTCCAGAGAAGGTCTTGGGGATGCTGATGAATGAAAAATTGGACATGACTCAGGAGTGTGCACTTGGAAAACCAATCATATCCTGGCCTGCGTAAAAAGAAGTGTGGCCTGCAGGTTGAAGGAGGTGATTATCACCCTCCACTCCACTCTTGTGAGAGCCCCGCCTGGAGTACTGGATCCAGTTCTGGGGTACCTCATACAAGAAACAGGACTGTCAGAACAGATCCAGAGGAGGGCCATGGAAATGTTCAGAGGGCTGGAACATCTCTCCTATGAAGAAAGGTTGTGAAAGTTGGGGTTGTTTAGTTTGGAGAAGGCTACAGGGAGATTTCAGTACTTAAAGGGGGCATACAAGAATGATGAAGAAAGACTTTTAAATAGGACTTGTAGTGACAAGGGGCAACAATGTTGAATTGAAAATGTTTAGATTTAGATTGGACATAAGGAAGAAATTTTTTGCAATTAGTGGTGACACACTGAAACACATTTGTCAGAGAAGATGTGTATGCCTCATCATTGCAATTGTTCAAGGCCTAGTTGGATGGAGCTTTGAGCAACCCGATCTAGTAGAAGTTGCTCCTGCCCAGAGCAGCATGTTTGGACTAGATGGTTTTTAAGGTCCTTTCCAACCTAAATCATTCTATGATTCTATGATCACCATAGTTTTATCTAAAGTACTGTGGCCATCATGCTGTGTAATTGTACTTCTTCACGAGGAAACTCTGATGTAGCAGCAAAGCATGACTTTGGCTTACATATTTTATATGTATTTATATTTATTTGTACTGATCCATGTTTAGTTCTTGTGTGTCAACTATTACATTAAAGTACACAGAAAAGGAGAATGATTCTATGCTGTGATTTGTCCCATTAAATCTTTTTACATTTTTAAGTCTGCAACATATGTCAGAAGAAACAGAGTCTGAAGTCTTAATGATGTGTTTCTCTTAGTGATGAACACATACTTCCTGAGCTGCAAAAATAAAGCATGATTACTGATTACTGTAAAAAAAAAAAAAACAAAAAAAAACAACAACCCACCAAAAATTAAAAAAAAAAGTCACAGTACTGAATAAAATATCTTCCAAATTTAAAAAATGTTCTAGTTGAAACATATTTGGAATGATAACCAGGGCTTAGTGCAATTTATAAATACCTGTGCATCAGTGACAGACATTTCAAAAGATATCTTCTTCATGCTTATTATGAATTGCAAAAAGATAACCAAAAATCTTACTATGACATGCACAATACAATACTTACATATGACTGTGGAAAATAGTTACCAGAAATGTTAAGGAAAAAAAAAAAGACCTAAACTGAAAATATGACAAGATATAATGTGATGTGTAGGACTTACCTGTAAAGTAATATTCAGTTTACTGCCTCTTTCAAAATTATACAGCCACATTCCCCTTGATATTTTATATGACGACTAGAAAAGCTTCAAAGTCAAACACAATAGTCATCAAAATACTATATCTAATTGACCATTTCTTAACTTTATTAATCTCAGACCAGTAGTCTGATAATGGTGGCTATTTGCAGATCGTTACTATACAAATATAAAACAAGAGATATGCATAGATATTCAAAGAATATAGTAGTAAATAATTTTAATTCCTGGATGATTTATGGATGACCCATATGAAAAAGCCTACACACTATATCAGTCTTAACAAAGGAAAAAAATTGGAAATGACAGTTGTCAATTCTATTAACCGAAAACCCTAAGCTTGATGCTGCACTTTTCCCAGTGACTTTTGGAAAAATTCAGAGTGGGATTAATTTTACCTAATTTTAGACACTACAGCATAGGTGTCTCTATGTCTGAGACAGAAATCTAGTCTTTTCAGTCAGAGGAGAAAAAGAGGAGATTTATCAGAGCTCTTTTAAACATTAGTTAAAAATTACTAGTACTCTAGTGAATTTTTCATTCTTTTGATTATAAGAAGAGTGGAAACTCCTAGCTCATTGATTCACAGATTCATGGATTAGACAGAGTTGGAAGGGACCTCTAGAGATCATCTAGTCCAACTCCCCTGCTAAAGCAAGAATGCCTAGAGCACGTCACTCAGGACTGCATCCAGGCAGGTCTTGAAAATCTCCAGAGAAGGGGACTCCGTGACCTCTCTCGGCAGCCTGTTCCAGTGCTCTGTCCCCTTCACTGTAAAAAAGTTTTTCCTCATATTTGAATGGAACTTCCTTTGTTCCAGTTTATGCCCGTTGCCCCTTGTCCTTTTGCTGGAAACCACTGAAAAGAGTCCAGCCCCATCATCCTTCAACCCACCCTTTAGGAACGTGTAAACATAGATAAGGTGTCCCCTCAGTCTTTTCTCTCACATGATAAATGAATATAGAAAACACTTGAAAAGTATAAATGCATTCATTTAATTGGTCTTAATTACTGAAGAGAATATATAAGTATTTACTTATTACAAGTATTTATTTTTTGCAAGATGTCCAGCAGGGAAAACATTCTTAAAAAGCACAGACTTTAAAAAGGAAGGTACATCCGATGCTCTCAATCTTTACAAGTGTGCTTAGTATTAAAACTCGGAGTCCCACTGAAACCTTAAACATCTTGCATAGCTATTTGCAAAAATGTTGATAAAACAATCATCCTCCCCCAATTCCATCAAGCTCAGCAATCGTATAGCATTGAAGCCTCTATCATGCCAGTGAAGAAAACTAAAGAATATTGTTGTTCTGTAAAAAACCTATAATGTATATTTCAATTAAGCTATTGTACTAGGGATATGGAGAAGACCAGCATTATATTTCTCTCATAAGCTTCTTAATAAGTTTGAATAGGCAGAATGAATGCCAGAAAAATGAAAAGGCAGAATGAGAAAACAAAAAGCAGCAAAGTTAGAGATGAACTCATTAAAATAACTTTCTTTCCCCAGAGATAAGACAAACTGTCCTTGTGAAATTTAGCTTAGTTTTAATGTATCATATAAAGGTCATTGTGTTTTGGGTTTCTTTTACTTTTTTTCCCTTTCTCCACTTGATTGCCCCTTTAACTTCTGTCTCAACAGAAAGATATATCACTCGATCATACTAACAGGATCAGCTAACTGAGTTTCCTCCAGTGAAAAAAAAATGTAACATCTGGACATGAAACACCACTTCCTTTAACTGACTGAAGACACCAAGCACTTCTGAGACTTCAACTTGCCTCACAAACATATCAAGAAGACAGGACAGATGGAAAAGAGTAATGGCTACAGGCACTGCTCCTCTGCTAGTGCCCTATAGACTCCCAAAAACATTTTTTGACCTTCTGTAGCCTAAGGCATTAGCCATAATTTATCTTTCTGTAACAGAAGACAGTTTCATAAGAACCAGAGCCCAGCTAACCAAAGGGGATTATTGGACATGCCTGCCTAAGAAAAGGAAACAAGCAACATAGTTGACCTCTGAGACTAAGTAGTACATTTCTCAAATCAAAACAAAATACTGCACAAAACATTAGAGTATGTGGGTGCAGGGAAAAAGTCCCCTCGTTCTGCCTTCTGGGCTTGGAAGAGCTGACACCCTCATGATTCCTGATCTACTGCAGAATCATAGTCAGTGAACATGAACAACCATCAGTCTGGAAAGCACAAAATAAGAGCAGAAAGTTAACTGGTAGCCTCTGGAGTTTCAGAACTTGTGTCAGAAGACGGGATGGAACGCAGTGAGGGTGAGATAGTTCCAATTATCTTCTGTGAATTTTCTGTTAACACCAACATCTCAAAATTATTAAACATTTTGGAACTATTGGACACCTCAAGTTCGGGAATCTTTGATTAGACACACATTTCTTTGTGTTATTTATTATAAAAATGTTTCTATCAACTCTTCATTTAAAATATTTTTATTGTCTTGTTTCCTTATTATAATTAACAATAGTGATCACTTTATTACCTAGCTCATGCATCTCAGAGCCACACTGTTTTCTAGCCTATCTATTAGAGGCAAAAGAGACTCCTTGATCATGAACTCAGATTTATTCTGCACTCTTTTGAGAATCTTGTGAGGTCCTGAAGACATTTTCAAACTTTTCCTTATTTGTGTTGGATCCCTTCACTTCCAGGTTTAGAATCTTTTGCTGAGATGCTATTACAAATTGTTTAATTATGCATTTTGATATGTATTCTAAATATAGTTTATATATGTCTGTAGTGGGAATAAACTTATTGTAAGCAATGTATTTTACCCGTTTACTTTTATTTCAATGCTACGACATTTGTTATTTTTTATTTCAATGCTATATTTTATTATTTTTATTTCAATGCTACTACAAAAAATCCTGACAAAGACCAGCTTGTGCAAAATGTGCAAAGGTAAAAATAATTAAGATTCCTATTTTCATTCAGAATAATAAATGATTTGTCTTCTGATGCAATGGAGTTCACTACTCCCATGGGAACTTCTGTGCAGCTTCCTCCTTTTACACAGTTTTTCCTTTCTTTTTTTATGGATCTTGCTCTATTTCTAAACTGGGTTTTATGCTGTGTTGTGTATCTGTAATACTACACCTATACTAGCATTTAAAACAGGCCCAAGAACATCTGGTACCCCTTTGGGTTAGTAGAATGGTGTGACTCATTTCTAAAAAGTTATGTTGTATGGCAACATCCAAGTTATCTACTACAAATTAACTCACCTGTGGAGACTGTTAGTTTCTCATGGGCAGTAATGGTATTGATGTTCATGCTAATAATTTGAGAAGATAAACAGCCATGTGCCAGCGCTTAGACTGTGGTCTAGTCTTTTTAATTCACAGATGTAACTGAAGTGTATCACCATATATGTTGTTTTTGAACCCAGTATATTTTACTGCCTTGATACTTTTGATTCTTTAGAGCGCTGTTACAGCTAATGCACAATTTTCAGTGTAGGCAAGCTAGCCCTCACCCAGATTTTCTTAAAGACTAATTTCCTAACTAGCTATTACTTTGTGTCAAATATATTTAAGATCCTTACGATTTTGATCATTTTTTTCCTAATCCTTCACACTTTTTAATCAATTCTTTCTTTCTTTTTTTTTTTTTTCAGATTAAAATGCTCTAAATGTTCTGTTGTTTTGTATTCCTCATGTATTATGGATTCATAGCTAAACTTCTCTGCCAGAATCAGCTGAAGCTGTTAAAAAACATTACTTGTTTTCCAGTGAATTTGTCAGAAATTAAGTTACCTTCCAACTGTCTTCTTTCCTACTGGCACCCGCTCCTTATTAGTAAAATACTTTTTCAAATCTTTTGGATTTTCCCTGAATTACCTAAAAAGTTGAAATTTGTTGAGTTTTTAAACTATTCTGTTGGACTCCTTTGAGTCTCATATTTATCTGATGGCTGTTTTGTTTGTTTGTTTCTGGTTGGTTTGGGTTTTGGTTTTTTCTTTCTGTTTTTTTTTTTTTTTTTCCTGATTCATTTTAGTTCTGGTACTTGATTTTGTTCAGTTGCCACTAATACTTCTGAAAGCTGCCAGATCTGCTTTCATTCAGGGTCTGAGATCCAGCTAGTAGGAAGGACTGGTACAGAGAGGTCAAATAAAGCCTGAAAGCAGAAGAGATTTTAAAACAGCTGTGAAAGGATGCTTGAATGCAATGCGAAAGAAAACAAAAAAAAAAACCCTACTGTATACAAAATAGCTGCTGGTTCAAGATGAAGACATTTGTGAGAAACGAGCACAGGAGTCAGTATGCCTTAAAGATTAATGTTACAATGAAATTTGCTGTGAAAGAGAAGGTGACAATTCTATGTTATTTCTCTCTGAGAAGTGAAGGAGAAAGAGGAATGAGAAAAATACATATTGTTTTTTTGAGGTAATGATATGTCTTCTATAGTCTATTTACTGATATTCTAGAAACTAGACTGATATAAACCACCTAAGTACCCTGATTCTTTGTGGTATACCAGTATATCTGCCATAAACTTCTGGCAGCTGTAAATGTCCTTTAGCTTAGTTTGATAGGATTTTTCTTATGGTCAGATCCCTTAGCAATTTCAAATGGTTTGTTTATAAAACAGTGCCCATATTGTCAAAGGAACTTTTACTCTCTGACAAAAAGCAATCCCTAAACTTTTGTCTTCTCACTCTATATGAACCTGTTTCAACCTTGGGATAAGTAAAACTAACATCTAGTTTTTCTTGTAGCTATCCTTCCCTTCTTTGCTGTTTTTTGTTAGTTTCTTTGTTTCTTTGTTTCTTTGTTTTCTTAAAGTAGAAGTTTTATATCTTTTGATTCTGTAACACCACAGTGAAGCACTTTGTTACACTGGGGAGAAGATTGTCCCCTTAAGACTTGCACTCACTTTTAGCCTGCAGAGCTATGAGATACTAGAGTGTAAAGCTGTGACATTTTTATGAATAGAAATACTATTTTAGGTCAGTTAAAGACATTTCTGTGCCTCCCTCTGGGCACTGTACAGTCAAACTAAGATTCAAGAATAGATCCAATTAAATTTTTAAAGACTGAAACATTTGCAATTTCTTTGCTAAAATAATCCAATGTCAGATTGTAAATACGTGTGGGAAATGGTCATCTCAGCTGAACCAAAATAAAAAGAGAAATAAAGAAAATAAATTTTAAAAAGTAACTTTAAAATCTACTCCAAATGTCATGGTAAATGTAGTTCTTAAATTCCTTTATATTAGAATAAATATATATAAATGTTTTCTTTTTCTATTAAAGCACAGATATAAGCTTCCTCCTAATCTTTTATTCAAGGTCTAAAAAACTGTTTGAGAGAAGATGCAAAAAGATACACCAAAGGAGGCTGCTATTTAAATACCAGCCCAGCCATTTTCCACTGAGGATTAGCCCCAAAATATTATTTAAGTTTCAGAAACAAAAAACTTTAGGAATATATTCACACCTATACTACAAAAAAAAAAAAAAAAAAAAAAGCCCAAACAATTCTTTCATAAAACTCAGTATTTTTCCCTCCTGTTTAGTTTAAATTTGAGTAACATAGCTACAACATCTGCAAAGTCCTGTGCCAGGCATAGTAAAGGCTAATTTAGTTACATGCATTGATACTGCATCAGTCCAAATACTCAAGGTCCAAAATCCAGTTGTCACCATCTAAGCAAAAACAATGAACTACAGCAAGCTCTCAGAAGGCTGGCAGCTCTTACTGACAAAGTGGAAAATGAAGACTTGAGGACTTATAAGATCTGAAAAGATTCACTTGCATGTGATAGGAGAGAGGTATAATCAGTAAGTTAGGAGCTACTTTTCAATACTTCTATTGAATCTCATGTTGGTGCCAAACCGCAGATAAGATCGCAGAGAGGGAGGTACCTCATATCAATTTGCTGGAATAAAGAATTCCCTGACTATCCAAAAGTGCATAGCCCTTCAATAATGGAAGCTGTAGGTCTGAAATTCTTTAGCTAGAAGAGGATCTAGAATCAATATATCTGTTTCCAATGTATGTTCTCCTGCTCACTGGATTATTTGAAAGATGAATGGTAGGACTACCACAATCTTTTAAAATGGATCCACTTGTGCTTTCCAAACTCATGTACCAGTTCTTTGCAGAAGATTCAAGTTTATGTTTCATGAGTGGATGCAGAAAGTTAATACATCATTCCTGTGCAATCTTTAGCATTTTCTTCGCATCTTTGCAACATTACATCTCTCCTCTCCTCTCCTCTCCTCTCCTCTCCTCTCCTCTCCTCTCCTCTCCTCTCCTCTCCTCTCCTCTCCTCTCCTTCTTTCTGGTCAAACTTTTTTTAGTCTAATTTCTAACAGATAAATTTTAACAGTCTTTATTTGAGTTATTAGCAAGAATTCACTGTTATACTTCTGGATAAAATAATTCCTAAGCATAGCCAATGAAATAATCTTTTTTAAATAATGGACATGATTATGATAGCATACAACTGAAAACCAAAAGTAGATGTAGTAATTATTTACTTAGAATGAGCCACCAGTGTAAGCTGTGAAATACAAATGTTATGTGTATTAACTACAAGCTATTATAAAAATATGTGTTATGAAGAGGTGGTAAGATTGGAACTGATAGCCGTAAAAACTATATTACAATTTATTCTGTAGTTATAATAGGACCATACAACTGAAACTGGAATAATCTCCAGAACAAACAAATGAACAAAGAAAATTAATCTGATAACTATTTGCTATACAATGCAATGGATGCAAAACAATGATACAATTTCTTCATAGTACTTCTAACAGGTATTCAGCAATAGATAGTACACATGTAAAACTCCCATTACAATGCATTGTATTTCAAATAATTGTTCTCCTTTATTTTCCTGTGTAAGGTCCATAAAAGGCTTATTTCGTAATGCTGTTTACCTCAAAGAAGAAGAAATAAAACCCAATAAATTAAAGAGACTTAAAATTCTCAGCAACTTTTACAAAATAAACTAGTAAGTTACTATAGCCATTTTTAGGTGGATAGTATCTAAACCTGAATTTTCTTCACTTCATGCAGGATCATGTTCCTTCCCTCAAGGCTACAAAACCCATTGAGATCAATGGGAAACTTGATAGGGTTTAGCTCAAGTCCTTTTTATGAACATTACAGAAATAGGTTTTTATGGCGCTTGCACAAAAACTAATAAAAATAAGTTTTGAACTTATTTTCCCAAATGGTCCACAGATGCATCATCTGATCCATGAGAAAGCAATGGTTATATCAGCAGATAAAAATCTACTACCTGCTTTTTTAGCCCAGACTGCATCTGTCTATACAGTTAGCCAAACATGTGGCTTGTGCAAATAATAACAGATCAAACAAATTCAGGGTAGCTAAATCAATTATGCTGTCTGTGGATTTGACTCAATAACTTGTATTAGTATTTAAATGCAAGAGGAGCTATACACACTTTCACTTAAAATAATTTATTTATGTGGCTGCGCTGTTGCTACCCCACATAATTAATGTAAACTCATTTTTAGTGGTTTTGTTTATTGGTAAAGAAAGAAGTTGTCTTTTACAATAAATGCAGATTTTAAGAGTGCATTGGGTCCGATAATTTTCTCACCTGTTTGATGTATTATCTTAATCGTACCTGACAGTAATAGGAAGTACAGTATCTCAGGTGATATATTTTTTCCATACTCATTTCAGAGCTTTGCAACTGCAAACACTCTCAAATGCTTGTAGTGTTCACAATTCATATTTGCTTTTGTCTCATATTAAAGGCCATAACACACTCATGAGCACAACTATGGGTTCACTGATATTGCTACTCACTTCCCAGGGAAGGTGTTCATCTCATGCTGACCTCCATCAGAGTCACTCTGTTCTTTAGCTTATTCCCTTATGAGATAAGAATTGGTCTTGCAAGTACCAGCAAGCTGCACTGTCACATGGCATACATCCTGACATTTCCCTCCTCAGGCAGTCTTTATACTTTTCAGAGTCTCTCACTTAAATTCAAGCTGTCTTTTCAAGAACCAGAAGCACTGGTTAACACTTCTGTTTACGCCTTTCTCTAGTTTTGGAACTTATCAAAACTATGTGATTTAAAAACATATGTTTAAATGGGGCTGTAACATGTTCAGAAGGTGGAAAGCAGCAATGGTTCTGCTTTCTTTGAATTATCCGTGGACACATTGTTTTCACTACTTTCAGGCCTGTTAACATTCATTGATGCAACATTGTCTTAAGGTCAGCATATAAGAGACCTGGATTCACTGTGTGGAAATAACAAAATATAAGATATTTCCTGCGAGAAGTAGATGAGCAAGAGCCTCCTCAGTGAGACCTCAGGGGATCCTTGCAAACTATTAAGGAACAAGCACACTATAGACAAGGAGTAACTGGACCTTTGCTCACAAAGTCCACAGTAAAACTGCAATGATAACATGTCCAGCAACTGTATTGCAATCTGTACTCAACACCAAGCTCTCACTGCTACATGTGACTAAAACATATCCTGTTTCTCAGGAGCTGATGGATAAAGATGCCCCTCTCTGGAGAGAGATATCATTGCTCTGCAAGGCAAGGCTATCATTTTATAGCCAGATGAGGAAGGGCACCACTCACATGTGAATTTTCCCATTGTATACATGTACATTTTTCATGATTTAACATCTTATGAATAAGCTAACCTAAAGTCCATGACTTTTCTTCCTTCATAAACTTTTAAATATCTTAAATATTATTTGTACTGTGAGTTGCTTTTATTGCTTGGCCTGTATACAGACAGATTTATTGCCATTGGCACTGTTCTGTGCAGTACATATCATCACAGTCATTTACTGAGATCATAAATTTTCCCATGTTCCCCATTTAGACCAAAACAGAACCTATCCTTGTAGGACACTGGGGTATGTCCTACTTTGTGAAAAGTGCAGTTGTTCTATGAGTTGCTCTTAAGCTGTTCATAACTTGATTACTTGGACTCTCAACTGTATTATTTGAACTGTATGATAGTTCATTGGTATTTCTGCTTTACAACATAAAACAAGTAATGAACAGCAAACAGTTTATGGAAAATGAAAAGACAAAACTAGAACAAGGTCATAAGTTAAATATTTACAAGTTTGAAGCATCTGATAATCATTTGAATATTCAACTCAACTAGCAAACACTAACTTGCATGCATGTTAACGGACATATTTGCTTGTATTATTTAGTAGTCTTTAACTTTCATAGGTAGATCTCAATATCTTTGTCTTCCCTAAAAACTCCCTAAACTCCCACATAAACTACTTTTTATAGTCACACATAAACCTCTATGTATTAATAATTCTCCTCTCTCTTTTTTTTTTTTTTTTTTTTTTTTTAATTTCTCTGCAATGTAAAACACACAGAATCACAGAATGTTTTCCTTTCGGTTTTTGGTTTTCCAAGGATTGAGAGTCACAATTTCTTTCTTCAGTGAAAATAGAAGGAAACTGGTTTTGGCCCATCGAGAAATTTTGTCTTCAGAAAGAGAATAACTGTCTAGCTGTTGGCCTTCATTTCTTGTTTTAGCAAGACACCAAGACTAAATATGACTGTTCTTTATTCTGAAATAATCAGATGTTGGTTAAAGAAAGAAGATATACCAGGAAATATCAAGTAGGGAAACCTTTAAAATATATAGAGTTCAAGAATCATAGAGTTGCTTAGGTTGGAAGTGACCTTTCAGATCATCTTGTCCAATCATTAACCTAATGACATTTACAAAAGTCATCACTAAATCATGTCCCTAAGCACTATGTTTACCTGTTTTATAAATACCTCCAGGGATAGTGTCTCAACCACTTCCCTAAGCAGTCTGTGCCAATGCTTAATAATCCTTTCAGTGTAAAAATTTTGCCTAATAGCCATTCTAGACCTCCCCTTGCACAACCTGAGGTCATTTATTCTTGTCCTATCACTTGTTACTTAGGGCAAGAGACCAACCTCCACCTCTCTACAACTTCCTTTCAGGCAGTTGCAGAGAGCAATAAGGTCTTCACTCAGGCTCTTTTTCTCCAGGCTAACAACCCCAGCTCCCTCAGCTGCTCTGATAAGTCTTGCTCTCCATACACCTCATCAGCTTTGTTGCCCTTCTCTGGACGTGCTTCAGCACCTCAGTGTCCTTCTTGTAGTGAGGTGCCCAAAACTGGACACAGTATTCAAGGTGAGGTCTCACCAGTACAACGGGATGATCACTTTTCTAGTCCTACTCACCACACTGTTCCTGATACAGGCCAGGATGCTGTTGCCCTTCTTGGCCTACCTGTGTGCACTGCTGGTTCATGTTCAGCTGGCTTCACCAGGCAGCTTTCCAGCAGCTCTTCCCCAAGCTTGTAATGCTGCATGGGGTTCTTGTGCAGGACCTGGCAGGACCTGGCACTTGGCCTTGTTGAACATCAAACCATTGGCTTCAGCCCATTGATCCAGTCAGTCTGTCCATATCCCTCTGCAATATCTTTCTACCCTCAAGCATGTTGACACCCCCACCTAGCTTGGTGTCACCTGTAAACTTAGTGAGGGTGCACGCAGTCTCCTCATCCAGATCATTGATAAAGATGTTAAAGAGAACTAGCCCCAGTACCAAGCCCTGGGGAACACTGCTTTTGACTGGCCGCTAACTGGATTCGACTCCATTCACTACCACTCTCTGGGCCCGGCCCTCCAGCCAGTTTTTTTTTATCCAACAAAGAGAGCTCCCAACCATATATACATTCCATATTAACTATTACTATTACATAGCATATATACATTACATATTTACTTAAACAAGTGACAGCAAAAAGATTAAGCAACTCTGTCTCTACAAGAGTCTAAGACTTGAACTTAAAAGCTAATAACTTCCAGACAGGACAAGAAATTTTTTCCTATTGGAAAAGTAATGAATGGTATAAATTTCAGGAAAGTACACCACTGTGACTTTCTATGTACAGGACACCAAAAAAAAACCAAAAAACCACCAAACCCAAAACTGGAAAGAAGTCTGACAGAAAACAAAACAAACAAACAAACAAATAAATAATGAAGGGTTGTTTGTTCCTGTGGCTAATATTTTGGTTCCAAGAAAAAAAAAATAAGGGCTAAAGTTAAGCCTTTATGGTTTTCCTTCTCTTTGGGAAGGCTCAGCTTGCATTTCAACCACAAAAAAAATTGGCTTCTCAGTTCCTGGTGGTAAATCAGTTGGCCAAGTGCTTTGGAGTTGCTTATCTGTTTCAAAATGGCATAAGGCAAGCCTAAAATGCAAGCAATCACAATGTGGGGTCTTACTATCAAAAACACTGAAGGGTTGCTGAAATACAATCAGTCCTGTATCCTGAATTGATAATGTATGAGCAGAGAAGTACTAACTGTAAGTCCTTATTTCTAGGATTTCTCAATATATTTTTTTTTCCTTTTCTGTTATTGCTTTCATACTTTCACTATTGGTTTGAGAAAACTATTCTACAGCCCTGGAAAAGATCTGTCCACCTTCTGCCAATGTCTCCACCCCATAGAATGGCTTCCAATGTAGGAACATAGGCTACCTATCACACAGCTAGTCTTTCATTTTCCATCTTTCATTTTCCACTTTCATTGGCTTTATAAATGCTTACCATTTGCTGTCCACTTTGTTATCTAATGTATTCTGTAACCAGTGGTGCTGAAACAAAAACTCTGAAGTGATCATCCCAAGGTAGGGATGAAATACAAGGTTGCAGTATTTCCCCTTGGGGTATTGGTGTGTCACAGGGATGTGTTTCAGTAGCAAGGGCTGGCTTCCCCCCCTCAACTTCCCCCCCAGTTTCAGTTGCACCTGGGAAGCAAGCGTGGGAGGTTATGATTTTATTCAGATGCAAAAGTTACTTTATCAACCAAAACCAGGTCCTGGAAACAGAGGGAAAAAAAAATTGGAGTCACACTAACAAGACGGAGGAGCTTAGAAGAACAATCATCTCAGCAGAAAGGCTCATTGTCAGACTTGATCCTTCCTAGTCCCACAGGTAGGCACTGTGAAAAGAAAGAAAACCTCTAGCAATAAAGTTGATACATTCCTTGCATACATTGATAAGGACTCCTGTTTCTCACTTTCTGAACTGTTTCACCCTGAATCCTCATTCAGAGGATACCAAAGTAGTTTCCTAGGGAATAAAGACTATGTTGCAGTGCACAGAAGTATTTGGTACTGGTAATCTGAGGGAAGCACAATGTTGCACCAATTTGAACATAAAAAGGAGATCAAAGGGATTGTGCCTTTTTCCATGTTTGAGCATCAATATAATCTTGTGTGATTACAGGTCTCATTTAGCATACTGACCTAGACAAATTAAGAGGACAAAACTTAAGATTTTACATTAACTTCTCCCTCTGTCATCCCGAGTGACCCAAATCAAGCAGAAAGCTCTACTTCACAGAGAATGACTTGATGACAGTGCAATTTTTAAAAGGCTAGGCTTAAATGGGTCAGTGATGCATCAGTAACATCTGTAACAACAATCTAGTCTTAAGATTCAGTGATTATTTCATTGAATTATTTAAATCTTCTGAAGAAACCAGTAATCTCCCACACTCTCCCGGACTAGTAGTTTGTTTTCAGAGTTCCAGGTCAGTAATAAATCTTACTGAAGAAAAACACAACAAAAAACCCACATGAAACCAAAACCCCACACTAAATATCTCTGGAAAAGAAGGAAGATAAAACAATATTTTTTTTAAAAAAAAGAATCACATCTGTAATGTGGAAGTATATCTTTGTATGAAAGGATGCTCTAATCACATTAAATGATACTCAGTGATCCCAAGATCAAGATCACTAAAAAGAACTGTCAAGAGGCTACTTCAAGGAACTCTAGTGGGAATTCATAAGAGGGTGAGGAAAGAGGTGAGGAGCAAAAAAGAATGATTTTGCATTCAGTTCTTCTGTCTCAAAGGAATAGAGCCAGACTTGCACAGAATGAGCAATAGGCTGATTAACATAATGAATGGCTTCTCTATCAAGACCATTCACTTTTAAATAAGTGTTAGGAACTATCTCTTCCTTCAGAGGGCAAAACTTCAATGTCCTCTTTTCTAAATTTAGGATAGTTATGCTTCAGGGTAAAAGAATTGTTTCAGGCCATCTCTGCTGAAGAGGGCCTTTTAATCCACTACTTTTTGAGTACACTTACATATAGATTGATTACTGAAAAAGTTATTATTTTCCCCTGATTCTTTCCTAAATGAATCACAAACCTTGCAGTTAGTCTTGCAGAGGTCACTGAAGGGACTCTAAGAGGATCTTATCATAGCCCTATCAGCTTCTGCTTCTTTTACTCTTCCCAGTCAGAGAAGTCATCAAAGATGAAATGTCTTTGTGTTTTCTTCCCAGCTACCTTATGATCATAAACATCTGTCCAACAAAACCCTCAAGCCACCTTCTCAAGGCTGAACAAACCTCAATATTTTTTCATTATAATATTAGTTTTGTTTAATGTTTTAGTTTCTATTAATCACTCAAGTCCAGTTGAAAGCCTTGGTTTGATCTTTTAGTAAAAAGAGTTTCTCCCATCTTCCATTCTCTTCCATCCACGGAAATCTCACTTCTATCTGTTTCTTACCCTCTAGTCTTTCAAGGATAATGCAATAGCAGTAAGTGCTCTTGCAAAAAAATTTACAGTGCTTTCCATGAACTACAATTTCACAAAAATAAAATTATCTTTTCTATTTTCATTTGGGCGAGCAATTGTCTATATGAAAAATTCATCTGAAATCAGCATTTGTGAATGCAAATTAAGCATACAGAAATATCTAATTTTTTTTTTACAAAAAAAAAAGTCCTTAGTATAATTTAATTTCAAAAACAATTAATTGCTCATTGTTTAATCCAATATTTCAACATGCATATCCAGACTGAAACCCAAAAGATAACAAATAAATAAAACCAACCAACACACGCTCAAAGACACACAAAAAAAATAAATTCCAACCAACTGTGCACGTAGAAGCACAGAAACCTGTTCAAGTAATGTTCATAACCATGTCCATAGTTGTGCATCCCTCCAAAAAAACACCTATACCTAATGAGGTTTCACCACTGACAAATTCACACAAATTCATAGCCTTAACAGGTCAAAGAAATATGACTATGTTTCTAATCACAAAGACATGGTAATAAGAAATCACTTTTGAATAATGCTTGTTAAATATTTAACTGCTATAAAATGTAAACTGATATTATTCAAGCAGTATCTTCTTAACAATAGGACCTATTGTTTATAATTTTTAGGAACATGAAGCTGAACTAATATGTATTAAATTAAATTAAATTAAATTAAATTAAATTATGTTTGTGAGTCTACCTACTTCTCTGTCTGAATGTTGGTTCCTCAGCTCACTTTGTTCTGTCTATACAGAAGCATTTACTGAAGGAAAGGGGATCTGAGAAGATAAATGTTTTGGAAATAGGTAAAATGTAGAATTGAAAGACATCTCCCCAGTGGCGGCACCCAGTATCCTACAGGTTCTATCATCTTTATTCATATTTACCAATTTTTTTGATATTCATTTTCAATGCAGGGTTGTTGGGGTTTTTTTTATATTTTTTTTACTCTAACTTTTCAATCATCAGACATTGTTACGAGGGTCAGATTTGTGTGTGTATGTGTGTAATTTTCCCAGCTAAATATATTTACTATTTATTTATACATGCCCTTTGAAAAAAATACTTCTTTGCTTACATAGCTCATTCCCTTCCTATATCCATAACTCTTGATGTAATTTTATTAGGCTTCATTTTGCCAGACCACTCAAACAGAATTAATCTAATTTTTTTTTATTATTTCCATTTTATTATTCATCATAGTCCTTCTCAGCATGTGTTTTGGTTATTTTCCTGATCAAGGAAATTACCAGAATTATATGCTATTCAGATGAGGTTTCAGAAGTTTTTGTGGCCACACTAACACTTTAATGACAGTTCTGTTCCTAATAAATTGTGGGAAATATTTGCTTTTTTCTAACTGTTTTACATTATATTCTCAGAATCACAATGTGATAGCCTGTTCTATTTCCACCTCATCATTTATAAACAAAAAAATTCCCATTTCCCATATTGTTTCCTTGTTCATGATCTCCAATTTTCTGTGTAAAGTTCATTCTTCTGTTATTGTAGTCATCTAAATCCATCCACTTAACCCAATTTCTCTCCATATTTCTCCATGATTCTTCTCAAGATTCAAACGTTAGCAAATAAATGTTCATTATAGAAAATGGAAGATGAAACTCAATACTATTTTCAAAAACAACTGATTGTCAACATAAGTAATTTCTTCGCACCATAACCTCCCTTTCAACATTTTCTGATAGTTTGCTTTCAAGCATACTCCTTATTCACTTTGTAACTCCTCCATAATTGAAATTAGTCAATTTAAGTCATCTCTAGTGTAACTAGTCATTTCTTATTTACCAAAATATGCATTAATAATACTCAAATAGATGACATCAAATGAATTTAGTAGTTGACAGCGTTGCTAGATTATGAAGAAAATTGTCAGTCTAGAAAAATTGACTTTTGCTTAATTCATAGTGTATTTTAGCCCATTGCTCATTTATCTTCAAATATGTAGTTGTACTTTTATTTAAAAAATATTTAAGGTCTTTTAAAACATTGAGGTCAGATATGTAAGCTTAGCCAGGAGTCTTTTTATTTTCTTTCAAATATACTCAATATATTTACTGTTCTTGGGTGATAAACTTGACTTTATAGAGTTATTTAAAATGTTAATTACCAGGCCTTAAATACCATGTTTGAGTTCTTTCAGAACTCAAGGGACGGAGATTGCTTGATCCCTTGATACATTTTTTTTTATTATCCTGCCTTTATCTCTGGGCTCTACGCAATTATCTACTGAAAGTGGAAACAATACACTCATATCCCTTAGAATTTGCCTCATCTTATTTGCACATAAATAAAAAAAAAGAGAAATGAAGTGACACGTCATTTTAATTTTTTTTCCTACAGGTAGTATTTTAAGCAGGTTTGGGGTTTTGTTTGGTTTTGTTCGTTTGTCTGTTTTCTAATCACTGGAATGTCACATGCTGACTGTTGATTTAAAGAATTGTTAGATAGAAAATTCATAAGTACATGCTTATTCAGTCATCTGTCTCCTACTTTATCTACAGTTTGGGGATTTGGATCTACATCTTTGTTTATGTATGTGTCTATTCAAACACTAGTCTTTCAAGTTAATCATTTTAATTAAAGAGTTAAAATTTCCAAAACTTATTTGAAGGAGCTATTTAAGCAAGTATCTGGATTAAGTCTGTCATCTAGGCTACTTCTGCTGAGGGCTATTCCTACCACATATCTTCCAAATTAATCTTGGAATAGAATAGGATAGTAAAGAAATGTCCTCTGCAGTGTCTGTCTTTGTGCTTTAGCTTTCTAAGGTATGTAAAATATATACATTTTTTTTAATAGCTATTTTTTAGAGAGTAGAAGTTAACTGAGAAGAATACTACTGTTGTTATCTCAATAATGGTACTCATCTGCAAAAGATGATTAAAAAGAATTTTTCTTATTCTGGTGTAGTGTATGAAGGGTCGGACCCAGGTCGGTGATGCAACCAGAATCATTTATTATAACAAAACAGGCAGCTTACATAGTACCAATGTATCTCTTTTCCCAACCCACACACCCCTGCAACCCCCAACTGCCAGGCGGGCGGAGTTCCCCTCAATCAGTCCAGCTGCCAGGCATTGTTTAGGGGTCATTAGGACTTGATCATGGGCCTTCACCTGCCAGTGTTCCTGCTGCTTCTATTCCTTCTTCTGGTCTCTGCTTCATCCACAATCCTGTTCACCCACATCTCCCCCTTTTTTGTTTAACGTACAGAATAATGCTTGTGTTAATATGCATGCATATCACATCCCAATGATTATATTGAACATACACTACCAAAACTACTATAAACTATAAAACTACTATTAACTGTATTGTTGGACTATAAAACTACTATTAATTATACTGTTAAGCTTATTGATTTCTATAACTCTCTTATGCTATGGCTGGTTTCTACATCCACTTCTAACATCATAGATTGCAAAGCAAGTACAGTGTGCATTTGAGCATACATGACTTGATCTATACTTTTGTAACACAGGGAATCAAACATGGCAAACATAATCATTAACAGAAATATAAACCAACAATACTTTTATGGAAAGAAGAAAATTGTTGCTCCATCGTTTCTGATGGTTGTTTGTGGTGTTCAGCTTCTAGATATGGTCGAATGTATCATGCTGGGATCCACTTGGGACCATTTCCTGTGGAAACAAAAGCGTATCCTCACCCCCAAGTTATCAATGGAAGGGGGCCTTCCCATTGTCCAGTGGCCATGTCACAAATATGGACCATTGCCCATGTTTTGTACATTGGGGAAGCTCCAAAGTGTTGATTCACTTGTGTCATATCAGTGTTGTCTCTGTTTAGAAAATTTAAAACAAAGGTGGCTTTCCATAGTCGTTCCTGTGGTGGATCTCCCAGACACCCCCTTTTTTGCTTAATTAGCAATTGCTTTAGCATTTGATGGGCATGCTCAAGAATTGCCTGCCCTGTAGGGGAGTGTGGAATTCCAGTGAATGGAATTCCAGTGAATGCCGCATTCCTGTAAAAAGAAGTTGTGTGTTTAGATGCATACGCAGGGCCATTGTCTATCTTAATGGTTTCTGGTATACCCATAGCAGCGATGGCTGCTAGCCAGTGTCGTTTAACATCTCGACTCTTTTCTCCTGTATGTACAGTGGCAAAGATATAAAAAGTATCAACAGTGACATGGACATATTTTAGGCGACCACATTCTCCAAGATGTGTAACATCTATTTGTCAAATTTGCAGTGGTGAGGTGTCATGTGCTCCCAATTGTGGCAATGGGCTATAGATTGGCTTGGTCAGTGGTTAGCTGAAATTGCTTTTGTAGTGCCTTCCTGTTTTGGTGAAAAAAGTTATGTGAGAGCTGTGCTTGTTGAAATAATTGCAGTGTGGCAAGGGTGACTGTAGCTTTGTCAGCAGCATGGTTGCCTTTGGTCCTGGAAGAGAGGTGTGTGATTGTATATGCATGATATAATAGGGTAATTTACGATAGGAAACATAATGCCATAATTTTTTAAGTTGCCCAAATAATGCAGGGTTCTTGACTTCCTTTAGGAAAGCACCTTCTATATGCTGAACAATTCCTGTAATATATAAATAATCAGTTATAATATTGAGATTTACATCAGAAAAAAGCTGAAAAGCACACACAACAGCTTTAAACTCAACAACTTGGGGCGATCCATCAATACATTTTATATCTTGGTTCCAGAGATTGTCGGTGGATTGCCAAAGGACCACTGCTCTGTGTGTTTTCCTGGAACCGTCTGTGAATGTTGTAACTGCATTGGAAAGTGGGGTATGAGAAAGTAGGGTTCGATTAGTCAGGGGTAATTCTTCTAAAGAATTTAACAGAGAATGTTTAGGTAACTGGATTAAAATCTGACCAGTGTAGTCTGCAAGTGCAGTGTGCACACTGAAAGATTCTGCTAAAATCCACTCCAAGTCTTTTTTGTTAGTGGGAGTATAAATAAATTCTCGATCACTAGCTTTTAGAGTCTGAAGTAGGTGACGACCTTTCTGAATCAAGTTGGCAAACATTTCTAATCATGAAGTTACAGTTTTTGTAAATGCATGAGGCAAAAAGAGCCATTCTATTACCATAAGTGGGTCTTCTTTTGCTGAATCCCATTGGCTTAGAAGGGCATATGGCTGAAAGGTATTTTGAATGATGACTAAGTACACTGGAAGTATTAAACAAAGATGGTGACTTTGACGTGTCTGTAAAGACTCTATTACTTGCTGTAGACATTGCAGTCTGGGAGGTGTCAGCTGTCTTTTAGAGTTCAAGTGAGGCTCACCCTTTAGCAATTGAAACAGGGAGTGTAGATCTTGTGTAGTGATACCCAGAAAAGGTCTGAGCCAGTTGATAGTTCCCAACAATTTTTGCAGATCATTAAGAGTCTTTATTTGTAACGCCAGCTTCAGTGCTTGTGGCCGGATGGTGTGAGTTGTAATTTTCCATCCTAGATATTCCCAGGCTGGTTCACGCTGCACCTTTTCCTCGGCTATCTGCAAGTCTGCTCCTTGGACAGCAAAGTGGACTTGACAGATGACTGTCTGCAGGTCTTTGTCCTTTTCGGCAGCTAAAAGTATGTAATGATAAATTATAACATGAAGGTTTGCATTTTGGACAGGTTGTAAAGCATTTGCTACAGTTAATTGGCAGATAGTTGGGCTATTTAGCATACCTTGTGGCAGCGCAGTCCAATGATATTGTCGTGTATCGTCGTGTGGGCTGTTCCTGATTGACAGAGGGTACAGAGAATGCAAACCGGTGTGCATCCTTTGGGTGTAGAGGAATAGACAAAAGAAAACAGTCTTTGAGATCAATTATGGCTATTGGGCAATTTTGAGGCAGCATAGAAGGTGAAGGGAGACCAGGCTATAGCTCACCCATGGGCTCAATTACTGCATTTATAGCTCGAAGGTCGCGTAACAATCGCCATTTGCCACTTTTCTTTGATATTATAAATACAGGAGTGTTCCATGGGCTGGTGGTGGGTACATGTGGCCAGCAGCCAATTGTTCTTGTACTAAGTCATGCAAATGCAGCAGTTTATCCTTTTTCAAGGGCCATTGATCTACCCAAACAGGTTTTTCTGATTTCCATGTCAATGAAAGGGTGTCCTGCTTGTCAATAGCCCCTATTAAAAATTTGATTTCAGGAAGATTCCCCACTGGCTTGACAAGTCTCGGCCCCATAATGTGCAGGGCATGGGGAGGACATAAAGAGCTGCTTGTGTAATGCAACAGCCATGTCCATTGAAAGTTAATAACTTTGCACTTTGTTTGGGTCTCTGAAGATCCCCTACTCCCACAATAGCAGATGTGGGGTCTCTCAGTGGCCATTCAGGAGGCCAGACTGATATATTAATGATAGTGACATCTGCTCCTGTGTCCACCAGACCAGAAAAGTGCTGATCGTGGACTTGGCAATGTAACAAAGGCTGTTCTTTAGACACTTGTTTTGACCACAAAACTATGGGTTTTCCAGTGCTCCCAAATACTCCTTCATGATACCCTTCCCCAGGGTTGGTCATGGAGAGGAGAAGTACTAATTGCACAATTTGTTGCCCTTTTGGAACAAAACATGGTGGAGATGGTGTCCAAGCCATAAGTTTGATTTCTCCCATAAAATCAGCATCAATTACTCCAGGCAAAACAAAAAGTCCCATTTGTGTGGTCGAGGAACGCCCTAACAAAAGAGCATTCCTGCCATTTCCAAGAGGTCTTATGACCCCAGTGGGGATGAGAACAACTGCTGTGGTATCTAGAGTTACCCACTGGACTGTGGCCAGGTCCACTCCTGCATTTCCAGCTGTGGCATGCTGGCCGGGCATTCTGCAGTCTTGGGACCGTATTTGTTGTCGTCACACGTGGTCTTGTGCTCCTTCCCCTGTTTTCTGAACCCTCTAGGGTTCGACCATCAATATGGAATTTGGATTTGCAGTCACGTGCCCAGTGCAGTCCCTTGCCACAACAGGCGCATGGTCGGTCTGGTATGAATTGATTTTCTTGACCT
Source organism: Gallinago undulata (assembly GCA_026546715.1). NCBI lineage: Eukaryota > Metazoa > Chordata > Aves > Charadriiformes > Scolopacidae > Gallinago > Gallinago undulata. Next base: position 158,580,530 of record JAOTQQ010000001.1, on the reverse strand, counting down.
CCTCACTTGTGGAGGCTTTCCACAGTTATAAGAGTCTGCCTTCAGAGCAGCAGCCACAACGAGCTGTGTTGATAACTCATCAGCTAAGACACTCATTTTAAAAGTTTCTGTGCCAATATCTTGGGACGCTTTTATATCAGCGACAGAGCGATTAGCATTCGTAATTGTTTGCAACACTTTACAGCAGTCAGCATTAGCATTTTTGAATGCCAATTGTTTCATAAGAATATCACAAGCTGCACAATTGTCTACTTGTCTCTCTACTGAATTTTGGAGCCGATCAAGGAATTTTATATAGGGTTCTCCAGGCGCTTGTGTGATAGCAGAAAAGAAGCTTCTGGAGTGGCTGTATCAGGTACCCGTCTGATCGTCTGCAAACCAATTTCTTTTACTTGCTCAAAACACCATTTGTCCATCTGGGCTTGTGTGTCAGGAGTAGCCCGAGGCCTCTCACAGATGAGTTCATTCATGCCAATATGATTTAAATTGGCAGTTGAGTTATCCAATGCTCTAGCAGTCGTGAGATCACAGTGCTCAGTCATGAATTTCATAGACGACAAAATCATATGCAACAACAGTTTCCAATCATGAGGAGTCATAACATATCCGTCACCAAGAGCTGTTAATAAGTTCATGGTATATCCTGACTAGAGACCATAATCTTTTACTGATTTCCTCAGCTCTTTAACTCATGAACTCATAACTCAAAGCCTCTCACGCTCTGGGTGGATTTCGACGATAAATAACAGGAAATGCCTGCAAAATGTCCGTGTCTCCTCTAGCTAAGGCTTCTTTGTGACATTTGTCCCACACATTACGACAGTCACTCGAGGGGATTAGGTCATTCCCCACTGCCTCCTTCAATTTATTATCTGAAAGAAAGAGATTAGGTTCTTGGTCTGGGTTAGTCGGCCCAGGATGGAAGAGGTCTCCTGAGAAACTCTCTTCATCAGGAGAGGTATTGTCTGTGGCGGGTGGCGGTGGGGCAGAAGGACGCATTGGGCTCTCCTCAGAGGGTGTTTTTGTCTCTTTACGAAGCCCTCTACTAGGGCTTCAAATATCTGCCACCAAACTAGTAAGTGTTGAGCTGCAGCTTTATCTGTCCCTTCAGCAGCATCCTAAAGCTTTATGCCAATTTCGTCCCAAAAGGAAAGTCTGGGACATTTTTCCATACCCAGTCTAAGAAACTTATTAAAGACAGGGTAGGTACAGATAGATTTTGAGTTTTTGAAATATATTGTAGTACTTCTAGATTCATTTGCTGCTCTTTCAGCAGTGTGTTTCTCATAGTTCCCGATCGCTCACCTCTGTCCTGCAGAAGGTGATGAACTGTCTGTGAAGTCAGCCCTTGAGGCAATCCCTGGTTCGATTGGGCTACGCTACCGGTCCGGACATCTTTCAATCTCCTGATTAAGGCCCAACATTGGGTGCCATTTGTAGTGTATGAAGGCACAGACCCCGGTCAGTGATGCAACCAGAATCGTTTATTATAACAAAACAGGCAGCTTATATAGTACCAATGTATCTCCTTTCCCAATTGACAGCCCCTGCAACCCCCAACTGCCAGGTGGGCAGAATTCCCCTCATGGATCCTAAGGACTTGATCATGGGCCATCCTCTGCCAGTGTTCCTGCTTCTTCTATTCCTTCTTCTGGTCTCTGCTTCTTCCACAATCCTGTTCACATTCTGGAACGTCAAGAAGATTAAAATACTAAAATTTTATGGGTAAGATAGTATTTTCCCAGACAAAATGCGTTTGTTTCCCAAGATACAGTGTAAAGACAGAAAGCTTAATTCAGTTGTCCTTGCATCGGTATTTAGTGCTGGTTTTGGCTGCTCCAAGAGATGAAAAGCATTCAAGTGGAGCTGATAAATTTAATACATAATACATGATGGTTTCTTCCTCTTACAGAGCAGCAGCTGGAAACCACATTGAACACCACAGAACATCTCAAAGAATGAAATGTGCATATGTGTAGGAAATGTCACGCCTAAAATCTTGTTACAGGCAAGAAGAAAACACACCAAGAAAGAAAGTCAACAATTTATTCTAAGTGTAAGGAAAACTTTTACAGATAAGGTAAAGAATTATTATCATTATGAATATAGTTATTACAGAAAAGAGAAATAAAAAAAAAAGAAAAAAATGAGAAGAAGAATTTGTTATTCTACAATAACAAAGGTTATTGTAGGAAAACTCTCAATAACAATAACTTGGTTAAAAATGCTACACAAATACTTCCTAGTTACTTTTACTTTTCATATGGTTATGTTCACCCTTACCATACTCTCTCACTACCAAGATTTTGTGGTACCACTCATCAACACACAGGAAGGGGGAAATTCCAGTAAGTCATAAGTAACCTTTGCTGGAAGGAGTGAGATGTGCATTATAGAGTTTCTTCCTCCTCCTCCCTCTAGGATTCCATTTGGACTATTTGTTAAACACACTTTTATACCTTGATCTTTCTTTACTGGTCTGCATCTTCACGTTGCATCTAAATGTATAGATAGTGTACCACGTCCATTTTACGTATGTCGAATGTTTGTTCTTTGTTCTTTTGTTGTTTCTATAACTGGTTTTGTCCAGCACCTATTTGTTTCTCTGATGACTGATGAGTTATTCACAGTTTTGCAATCTCCAGTAATAACCTGTACCTCCCATTTAATCAATGCCTGGTCTCATTTCTCCTGCATGCTGTGACCTTACTTTCAAGGACCTTGCCATCATGCCAAGCATTTATTTCTCTATGTTACATCAATATCTGTTAGAACCATAAATACTATTTTACACGGAATTACTACTTGCCACTATCTATATAAAAATTGTGTTTCTAACAAATTAAGTGTGTCCACCTGCTAATTAGAAAAATGTAGTTTCAGCTAAATCAAGTAAAAGCAAAATGCCAGACAGGTCAAGAAAAACTCAGACAAAACCTGACAAATCTCAGGCCCCAAGGCCTTATAAACTAAATTCTAAGCCTGTGGATGGCAGTTAGTAATAGCAATGCTTTATTTACTGGGTTGCTGAGCTACTGAAATGAAATAAGTCATGAACAACTAGAGGAGACAAAAGAGAATTAAGCCACTGAATGATACCAATATCAAAATACTGTATTTGCCGAATGTACTGGGTCTGGTGGAGAAAGGGTTAATTTCTTCCCAGGACCTAGCAGGGACACAGGTATTCCATCCCATATGG
>JAOTQQ010000001.1:158554911-158577228 GCA_026546715.1 Gallinago undulata | reverse complement strand
CAGCGCTGCAATAAAGGATACCTGCTTAATAGTCATCCCGACTATTGAGTCTTGATTTCGTCTTTCACGGCATCAATCCTGTGTTTAATGTAAGAAAAAAAAAAAAATTAAAAGGCCAGCTTGGGTGGGGCTTTGAGTAACCTGGTCTAGTGCCATGGCAGGGGGTTTGCAAGTAGATGATCTTTAAGGCCCCTTCCAAACCAAAATATTTTATGATTCTATGAAAAAAAAAAAATAAAAAGCTGGTAAGACAGCTTGAAAAGGAGTGGGCAATGTCCTCTGTTAAAAGACACAGTAAGAAAGTCTTTAGAAAAGTAAGTGAATTAGCACCATTTCAAAAGTTCTAAATGTGTGGTCTCAGTTCATTTATATAAGTATGGACTTTCTTAACTTCAGACAGCAGCATATGATTTACATCCAAAATTTTGCTAAAACACCCCAAATGGCATATAATACGAGTTTGATGCATACACTCCGCAAAATACAGATACTACACAACTCTGATATATTCTGCAATGATTCCTTGTTAATGAACCCACTAAGAGGAACTCATTTCTGAGTATGTATATGCCCGTATGGATACCAGTATACTTTTGTCTTTCTCTTCACTTTCACTTCACTTTTCACTTTGTGGTTTTGACATGTTGCTTTACATTTGAAATGATTAGATTTTTTCAAAAGACTAGATTTTTTTTAAATAATTTAAACATTCAGAGTAAGGGCTTAGTTCCACATATCCTCAAGGATCTGCTATACTATGTGTTCGATCTATGTCAATTGGGAATGCCCAAGATATGCTAAGAAAACACTCATTTCTACATCAGGATTCTGGCTTTTCATGGGTAAGCTATGACTGTGACTTCACTAAACAGTGAAGTTACTGAAACAGTAATAATAGGCAATGCAAAAAGAGGATGTAATACAGCCTGCCATTTCAGAAGACATTTCAGACTGATATGTAATATTATATTTTGAAACTTACTAAAAATTATACGCATCTATTAAGATGATATGGAGAAAAAAGAACCTAAGATATGACAGAAGTATATGTCTATACCAAATATGCAAAAGTATCCTCTTGAAGACATTGTATGAACTCTGAAAACAGGGTTGTTTTTTTTCTCAGACTGGCTCTGTGCTTGTGGGTCGGATCTTACTTTCTTGAGCACCTTAGTGCCCTCATACAAGGATGTATCTTCGTGTTACTAACTTGTCAGTAGTGACAAGTGACAGGACCAGAGGCAGTGGCCACAAACAAAACTACAGGAGGTCCCCTCTGAACATCAGGAAACACTTTTTTACTGTTAGGGTGACTGAGCCCCGGTACAGGTTGCCCAGAGAGGTTGTGGAGTTTTCCGGCTTAAAGATATTCAAAAAACACGTGGACACTGTCCTAGGCTGGCTGATCTAGGTGATCCTGCTTCAGCAGAATGGTTGGAGCAGATGACCTCCAGAGGTCCCTTCCAATCTCATCCATTCTGTGATTTTAGTCAATAGCAATTTCACTGCTTTCTTCATCATCATTCACTGCAGAAAATAGTCATGGCCCAAATAACACTTGCTTTGGTAAAACTGTGAAAACAAAGGTAGAGAGAAAACATGACTGCTGTCTATAAATAAAACTGCAGAATTAACACCAGGGAAGCAAGACCAGTATAAACAAATGAACAGTGCTAGTATGAGAATGTGAAAGTATAGAATTCCAAGAATAAATTTTCATTCCAAATTAGATGCAGATTCCAAACAAAATGGATATATAATTCTATTAAAATTATTAAGTGGTAGTAATCTAGAAATAAGTAGTAGTGCTGTTTTTTGGATAAGCAGGGAAATTGTCTCTAGCTGCTTTTAAAGTGGTGCTCACTCATTTGAAAAATGAGAGACTGAATGTCTCTAGTCTCAGTCTTAGTCTCTCTTTAGGGGACTAAGAGTAGGTTAGACTCACTGAGTATATCTATACTCTTAAATAAAGGCCTGTGAAAAAGCATAGAAGCTGTGGGTTTGTTATGCACACTCAAAAATTATCTGCAATCATTTGATTTTAAGATTACACAAGGAAAACAGGATGGTTCATAAGAGTATTTCATGCAAAGATACTCTGGCCATAGTATAGCATTTTATAAAAATAGCAGAGAATTCAAAGGTCTGTGTAATTATTGAGAATTTACAGATTTCTTTCCTAGTGTCTTGTGAAAAATGAATTGGGCAATTTTAAACTGTCAAATTTGCTGAAAAAATTCTAGGGATAGTGCGAGGTGGAAGCAGGAGACATTGTAACATCCTACACATACTGAAATTTTTTCTGAAAACAAAAATTAGTAAATCTTTAGTATATTACAAGCTGAAGTAATTATCAAGTAAGAGTGTTTGCTAAGGCTTAACTATTATCACTCCTAGATTGGCATAAATCTCATAACAATTTAAAGCTGGCCACACTTCCATATCTTTCATTCCCCCAGATTGCTTAGACAGTAAAGGATTATAACAACAAGAATATTAAAAGTCCCATTTGTTTTAATCAGTCTGCAGGTTCTTATCAATGCTTATATATTTCTACCATGTTTCTGTATATAAACAAAAATAGCTGAAATCAGGATTAGCAGAAGAAGAAAAACAACAACCAAAAAAAAAGAAAAACAAACCAAAAAAATTTATTGTGCTAGACAAGGAGCATTTGTATAGAAAAGTATCATCTGGATACTGGAGGAGAGAAAAAAAATATCAGAGATGCCTGAAAGTTTAGTAAGAGCTCAGCAGATGTAAGATTATCTAATTTAAATATCTAAGGCCAAAATTGTGACCCTGAAAAATTTACGGCTGTTAATGTAGGAGATTAAGCTTTGTAGAAAACTTAAATTTTTATTTTGAAATGTCTCAGGCATCAATTTTTCTCTTTTTATAGATGCTCAGAACTGTTTACAGAGGGCTTCACCCACTTTACCCTTCTCAATCCAGTAGTTTTTATCAGATTCCCACTGTGACCTCTTCCTTGTAGGCCTCTTCGCTGATCATGATCCATGCATGTGAGCTGTTCCTTTGCATAGAGCACAATTCTTCAATCTGGTTTCCCCTTCCCGTTTTTCCTAAAGGGCCTGTATCCATTCAGTGCTTCATTCATGCAAATTACTCTACTGTGATCCTTTGTGATGAGGTCATAGGTGTGCAACCACTCACAGGTTCCCAGTTTCTTTCCATTTTTTCTCATGCTGCCACAATTCAGATAGGTCTCTAGTCATGCCACTTTTTCCAAGGGAGGTTGAGATTTATCCCCATAGTTCTGTCCCTGGTGTGCTTCTTGTAATCACCCTTGCTCCATTTATCTCCAGGTGTTGGTCTCTGATGGTCACACCCTGTAGTTACCACTACTGCCTCACCAACTTTTACAGCATTGAACAGTACTTACAGATTGCCTATCCTGTATGCCGACAGAAATTGTAGGTGCCTTGTACCTGTGTTTATGTCCTAGTTATTGTGGTTTTGGTTATTGATGTTCCCTAGATGTTAATTAAATAGGAAGCTGGACATGAGCCTCCCCAGTTCCTGCATAATTTCTCAGCCAGCAGGCAACTTCTCACGGTCTCTTCTGGTTACCAGCTGCCGTGAATGCTACGTTCTTGGCAGTCACCCTTCTGTGCTGTGCTCCCCTTCCTCCTGCAGTGTGCTTGTCAACAATGCATCTGTAAAGACCCCCTGGTGAAAATAAAAGGTTTCATAGGCTTAAGACCTATCTTTTGGTAAAGAAATGTTTTCAAGCCTATGTTTTCAAGAAATGTTTTCAAGTCAATGTCTAGGTCTAGAGATCCAGACTAGAAGTCTGGGTTCATCTTTCAGCCAGCCAGTGCTGGATGTTGCTGTCATTGAAGTCAAAATAAAAAAAAAAAATTAAAGTAAATAAAGAAATAAAAATTCTCTTTGAATTTAATGGGAGAACATAAAATCCTTTGCAGACTCCCAGTTTTTTATATTTAAAGCTCTGAAAGAGCATGGCCTTAGGGGCAGTCATTTTGCAATTTTTTGTCTTCTTCAAACAAAATGCTCCTGCTGTGCTTTTGAAGGCTCACTAAATCACTAGATATAGCCTGAATATCTCTTCTTGTTAGGGTACATCAGATGGGGCAAAACCCATCCCACCCCAAGCAGCCTGAGCTAATTTTCATAGGAACCTTAACAGGGATGATCATACCAAAGCAGCCTTAATGGATTTAGCTAGCAGTTTAGCCTGCATGGTCATAGAGTTCTGAGCCTGTTTGAAGTCAAGTGGTATGCTAACTAAAGCAGCACTAATTATTTTCATGACCACTTTCTTTGCGTCTGGGCCTGTCTTCCTTCTATATGTGTCAGACTGGAAAAGCCCCAGGAGAGTCAACTAGGACAATCTCCAGATTGAGTTCATACACTATAGCCTGTGCTAACCACTAGGAAGATTACACAATTCTGGCTCATGGTGTAAGATATCTTATGGGTTTTTTCTGCTTTGTCTTCAGCATCCTTTAATTCTAACAAACATGACTATCACTTTAACTTCATTGTAACATGCATGGCAGTGAAAAGCTACTTGTAAAAAAATAAATAAATGTGTAAGCAACCTAGCATGCCTTCTAAGAGCCAGGGCCTTGTATCATAAAATCATAGGACCATATGAAAATTCAGGTTGGAGGACTTTAGAAGCTTCTAGTCCAACCTCTAGGCCAACTGTAAGGTCAGACCAGGTTGCTCAGGTTGTACCCATTTTGGCCTTGAAAAACTCCAAGGATGGAGGTGGCAGAGGCTTTCTAAACAATCTGTTGCACTGAGTGATTGTCTACATGGGGAATATTTTCTCCTTATATCCAGTTGAGTCTGTCTGTCTAATTTTAATTTATGTCCCTTTTCTCTCATCCTCCCATAATGCACCACTGTGAAGGGCCTGGCTCTGTCCCATTAATGACCTCCTTATAGATACTGGGGCATTTTCCTGACATTTATCTTTCATAGGAAATGTAGCATGTTCAATACATCCAGCTATTGTATGAGTAAAACATCGTACAGTATGATTACAACAGTGTGGCACAATAACAAATTGTATGTTGTGTTGTATATGTTTGTGGGCTTACCTGGATTTGATTAAACTTTTCTAGTTTTCTACAACATGAACTTTTGTCACAGGTTAAAGATCTGTTGCAAATTATTAGGTCTTCATAATGGTGATCAGCTGCCTCTGTTTTCTGGAGTTCTTCACTGACTCTGGGTAAGATCCCTTGTATCACAGGAAACAGATCTACATCCAAAATCACTTATTGAGAGAGACTGACTTGCAGCTACAGTAGTGAGGGAGGCAAACTGGTGGTGATATTCTGGAGTCTGACATATTTTGTGACTTAGAAACATGTAATTAAACACAAGTATCATGATAATGTTGTCACTGCAAGACCTGTGAACATAAAAGGCAGACTGAAATACACCACTTTTTCTTAATTATGCAATTATCTTAATATATTAAGGGTAAATGTAGTAAAAATGTTTTAAGATAACATTGTAGGCAATTGATTTTAAAATATTACAGCACATTAACAAGTGAAAAAAATACAAAATTTGCAAATTAATATTTTATAGAATTTTTTTTAGGAGTCTTAGACATAATCAAAATTTGATAACTGATGTTATTATACAAGACAATAGTAGGCAGATGGCTTTTTATGCTAAGTCCAAAACTTCCTAAGACAGCCAACCCTTTTTTGTAGTTCAAGTTCTGTTCATGCTATCCTTTTAAGTCCTGCAATTAAGTAGTAATTCCCAGAAGTAGTGCCTTTTAAGGCAGCACTTTTGAGAATGATTTTATTAAAGCTAGCAGATCAGCATTTTCAGCCTAAAAAATGGCATTTCCAGAATTACTGTGTACTGAAAGCATCACTTACAGGAATTGTTAAGGAAAGTCACAGCTTTGCTCCTTTATGTAGACAAACTCCCAACTAACAAAATTACCAATATACCTGGAGGTCAATATATGCCTGGAAAGGCAAATGGCAAAGGGCTTTGCATGAATCAGAATTTTGTATGTAACACTAGCTCTGGATTCCCATGAGGGTGGAGGGGAAGTACTGCTCTCCTAAAAGCATTATACAAGCAATATATCTTGAAATCTATAGCTGTCAAATTAAATATCCAAGTTACCATTAGAGAAGAGTTTCATAAATCCTTTCTAGTTATATTTACTCTTGGTTTCTTTCTTGTTTTTTTTTTTCTTTTTTTTTGTTTAGAGGATGATGATTATTGTAAAGGTAAGCTTTTCTTCTTTGTTTTTGAAGTATTTGAAAATACATGATCTTTTCATATATCTATATGCTTTTGTGCATGTATCTGTGTAACTCTCAGCTAAGGATACAATGCTGGTATTAATTAGGGAGCTGAGAGAGAGGCTGTAACTGAACAATCACATTGCCATATAGACTATCTGAAGTATGTCCTGGCTGCAGATTACACAAAAGCACAATTTTTCTGTGTACAACATGGAGCAGTAAGGGAATGAGGAATCATCCTAAAGGTTTGGAAGACCTATACTGCATAACCACTGGTGCCACCTGGTAACTAGAAATATAAGTTGCCTGTTGTCACACAGTGAAACAACCAGGTAGTGGAACAGGAGGCAAAAAATAATGCAAGAGAGACATTAAGTATGAACAGAGACATTAAGTGCAGGGAACCATATGTCTTTGAAAAGGTTAGCCAAAAAATATTTCTCTGCACAATATGACTGTTAAATTCAAACCTTTGCCACACTTCATGTTCAAAATTACTAGGTGACAGAAATAAAAATGCCATGGAGGCAGACTATGGAAGCTGAGGGGAAAATAATTTGAAATGCAACTTATCTTTGAAGCACTTATCTTTGGACGGATCTCACTTGGATTTGGACCTGTTCTTCTCATTAAGCAGGAGTAAAATGGCTAAGCAGCAGCACTCATTAAAGAAGCACAAGATTCCCCAGGGTTATAGAATCAAGTCCAAAGTAAAAAAAAATGTCTAATCATTTCTTTTCATCTCTGTATTTCACTCTATCTTTGCTTGCTCTCCTTTCACCTATCATGGCTACAAAATTACCAGGTGAGAAATTTTTAAATCCTGGTTTCAAAAACTTAACATGATATATTATATAAACAGTGGAAGCACCACATTTGTAATTTTCTTGATATTTAGTAGGAAGGATGACAGAAACACTAAAAAGTATGTAGTATTATTTAAATGATAGACCTGTTTTGTGTTGATTGTGTCTATACTGCAAAGTAAGAGATATGATCTTCTATTCCCTAGGTGCTGAACTACATTCCAGCCTCACACTAGGAATAAGTCTGTGTTCTCACTCATGTCCCTCTGAAAAAAGTAATCATGATAGCTGGTTAAGAAGGGACCACAACATCTGCAATAGCTGTCCTGGTCTGGAAACTTAAGAGGGGGACATCAGTGTGGGATTCACAGAGTATAAATAAGACATAGCAAAGGTTAAAATTCTTCCTGGCCTCCTGAATGACACAGATCTCCTGTAAGTCATATGCCGTTTTCACTCATCTTGGGCAGATGTGTAAGGTGACCTAGGCCATTTCAGGGTTGTTTGATTCTGTGTAAATAAAGCCATCACTGAATTGCTACTGTTTTAATACAAGTTTAGACACCTTCCCCCTAACACCCTACCCTGAGATGAAGTAGATTTAGCAGGATTTATATTTTTAAACATAATTACCTACTGTTCCTTGAGACACTTCAGACTGAGATAGCAATGTAACTGACAGATACAACACAGGGCTGTCACACAGCCAGAAGTTTCTTTTTGGAGCAGCTGCTGGAGGCAAGACCTGTAGAATCTAACGTGACTCTAGATACCTAAGCATGGACAACTGAGTCCTGTTAATTATACTTCCAGGTCATCTTAAAGTCATTTCTATATTCTACTTGTGGGCAGAAAGAGGACCCAGCTTACAAGGGAACATTCTTAATATCTTTGCTTTATCTAAAAGGTGAAGACTCAATCTTTATTCTCATTTCATTCACTTCTCAGATGATTGTACTTGATTGAACCTCTAAAAAAAATGTATGCTTTTCATTAAAAAATAGAATTTTTACCTATTTTATACATATACATGTATGTTTACATATATATAAATTTCAAGTAGATAAGACAAATAAATAGAATGCAAGAAATAAAATTTCTGGTTGCATCTACACTGATAAAGAGGGATAATGAGTGAGCTTTTGTTCTTTGAACTGGACACTTGTTTAGCTTCTAGCTCACTGCTTAGTTATTTGGACAACTTCCGCTATTTCGTTCCAAAACTGTGCAAGGTATAGTTCTGAGGTAAGTTAGTTCTAGGGAGCTCTATCATAAAATAATGTGAATGAGACTGCACCAGGTTTAGCTCCAAGAACAAAGTCTGTCACCATTACACACTGCTACCCATATTTTTCACATCTTTAAAGAAAATTACTTTATCATTGATAAAATGCAAAAGATAAATGCAAACTGTATTTCTACATACTAATTTTACTTGCTCAACAATGCCATACCTAATGAAGTAAATTTACAAATCTGTCAGTTTTTTACATCATATGATATCTTCAGTATCATAAATTCCACACATTGAATGAGGCACAGTATTTTCAGTCTGCTGGCAGATAAAGTGACAGTGACCCAAGTGTACGTTTTTAAGATTTTTATTTGTTAGCCTTTTTTCCTGAATTAAAAGAAGATAGCAGCAGTTGACATTAGCCTTATTCTGGGGAAACCATCTGATGTAGAACCATCTACATAAATTGAGTACATACTAAAAATAATATTCTGCAGTGCTTGTAGGAAGTTTAGAAACTGGATACAAACAGGAAAAATAATTTAAAAAGTGGTGAGAGGGCTCCATTTTTTTCAGTTAATTATGTATCAAGTTAAATACCAAAATATGCGTGTTAACTTACTATTACACAACTAGAATTAGTAGTACTTACTCAACTGATTATTGGAAAGGTAAAACTGAATTGTATTAAGAAAATTGAAAAGATGCAAAACGTTCGTACAGTCAAATTGTGTGAACTTCAGTATTATATAACCACTTTAACAAACAATACTACTTATAACTTTGGGAGAAATCACTTCATCTAAGATGAAAGAAAAGTGAAAATTAAGACTTTATCCAATTAATTACTTCAAACATATATCGCATAAAAGAGAAATTGAGAAGTTAATGCTTCCACTACAAGGTTATAGCACTATTTGTATCCATCATCCTCATCTTCCAAAGGCAGAGATATCTTTTTTTGGCAGTTGCAGCAGAAGTAAAAAACATTGAGTCACATTGCCATCATTTTGATCAAAAGAAACTCAGAATATTTTTTGGCTGTTAGACATTGCTTTTGTACCTAACATATGTTGTACATTAGGTAAGCAATTTTTAATGATGTAGGATGTGTACCAGTATCCAGAAAGCAGCTCATGACACCCGTCCCTGGAGGGGTTCAAGGCTAGGTTGGATGGGGCTTTGAGTAATCTGGTCTGCTGGAATGTGTCCCTGCCCATGACACAGGGGTTAGAACTAGGTGATTTTAAATACAAAACTTTTTTTTTGATAAAGAGTTTTGTAGGTAGAAGCCGATTTCTCAGGAAACCATGCTGAGTGACTAAAACCTGAGAAAAATCTACATATAGACTTCATGATGAATGATCTATCTCTCTGTCTCAAGAGAGATTTAATAAAATATATATGCATGGTTTAGAAGATATTGGCAAGAAAATGTTCTATTACAATATCATGAAAACTGACATCTTAATTTCTTAAAAACCACACAATTTATTATGTGCACTGCTACTCGTAGTGCAAAACTAGAAAGTCTGTTTGGATATGTAAAAAACTTAGATCTATTGCAGAAAACTTAAAAATATCAATTTTGTGAAGTCTGAGTTTCAAGCTGAAGTTAAATCCAGTTCTGGAGATAGAATAACATATGTAGTGATTAAAAAAAAGAACTATAAATATATACATAAATATATTAAAAACGTGATCAAATGTAATTTTGTGATAGTTATATTTCTGAAGGAATGAGGAAAACATTTTGAGAAAGAGCGTATATTATTCTAAAAGAAGTGTTTCCCATTAAAAGCTTCTTGAAAAAAAATCTGTTCTTTATTTTCCAAGTGAATATTCCTTGTTCCTCTTCAAAAACTTCTCCTTCAGGAAAGGCAAATTTATGCTGCCATATTGATTTAGAACTTCTGGTAAAGCTGCTGGTTTCATTTGTATTTTTCCACATAAGTTTATTCTTTTATTACTATAATTGTTCTTTAATGTGTATCTATTTTATCTTCTTACATTGTTTCTTATCTCAGAATAAATCCTCATTTATATATTAATAAAATTTTAAGGACATTATATTTAACTATCATTGTTAAAATTGAATACAACAATGTTAAAATGTTTTGAGATATGCAACAGAAACATCAGAATACTTTAGGGACAGATATTTAATTTAGAAATGGTGGTTCAAACATAAGTCATTACTAAAAGGGTTTCTCCACACATAAGGTCAGGAAATGCAGTTGGGATAGATATGAGAGGGCAGAAAATGAGTTAAGTAGTCATATGTCTTCTGCTAAAATTATTTCCCTGTCCTTGAGCAGATGAGATTCTCTGTGTTATAGACAATAAATGTAGTTTAGCTCATCATTCCGTAAATTTTATTAAACTTTCAGGTCATCCTACTTGAAATCTTAATGCAATAAAGATGATAAAATAATTGGAAGTTCACTAATAAATAAATTACAGTAGAATTTTGTGGCAAAAAATAAAAAAAAATAATTTAGAATCTTGTTTTTATAAAATAGAATTCATTTTAACATGATATTCACTTAATATTATTATATTTTCTGATTGTTTTTTCTCCCTGTTTCATATGATTTGTATAAAGGAGATGATATTTCAACCCATGCAACTGTATGTGCTGGGGAGCCTACCATCTGGAAAGCACCTTGGCAGAAAAGGATCTTGGGTCCTGGTGGACTGGTGGACACCAAGTCTAACATCAGCCAGTAATTTGCCCTTGCCATAAAAAAGACTAATGGTATCCTTGGCTATGTTAAGCAAAGAACTGCCAGCAGGTCAAGAGAGGTGAACCTCCTCATCTATCCAATCCTGTTGAGGCCACACCTGGAGTCCTCCAGTTCTGGGATCCTCGTACAAAAGAGGTATGGACAGTATACTGGAGAGAATCCAGCAAATAGCCATGAAGATGATTAAAGGACTAGAGAATTTCCTGTGAGGAAAGGTTGAGAGATCTGGTACTGCATAGTTTAGAGAAGAGAAGGGTCAGGGGGATCTTATCAATGTGTTGAATATATGAAGAGAGGATAAAAAGAGGATAGAGCCAGGATTTTTTCAATGGCATTCAACAGAACAAGAGGTAGTGAATAAAAACAGAAAAACAAGACGTTCCCTCTGAACATCAAAAAATGGCTTTTTACTGTGAGGGTGACTGAGCTCTGGCACACGTTTTCTGGAGAAGTTGTGGAGTCTTCAGCCTGGAAGATATTCATAAGTTGTCTGGACACCATTCTGGGCAGTCTGTTTGTGCAGAGTGGTCAGAGCAGATGACCTTCAGAGTTCCATTCCAACCTCAACCATTCTGTGATTTGTGATTGTCATTGCTTAATGAATTTGTTAAGGTTCATAAACATTTGGACCCAGCATGGAAAGCAGAATGTCTGAATGGAAATAAATATAACTTATCCTATTTTTATAACAGGTCTAATGAAAAAAAAAAAAAAAGGAAGCAGAAAGTATTAAGTATCGTGCATTTAAGTTACTACTTGTTTTACTTTTGTAAGCAGGTACTTTTTGACCTCCTCAGGTTAAAAAAAAAAAAAAAAAGATTCAGTTCTTCAAAGTCAAGTGAATATGTTTACATGAATTCAGTCAAGAATGCTGACCATGTAATAATCAATTATATTAAAGGCTAAGCACCTCTACCAAACTAGATTCTGTTTATTTATACCAATTACCTGAGGATTATTGATCAATGGAGGAAGTTCTTTTTTTTAAAGGAAGAGAGCATCCACTGACAAGGAGCTGAGAAGGAGGTCAAGTATGTTCCTTATCATACATTTTTACAATACTATTGTATGAATAATAAAGTGAAACAAAACTAATTGCCTGAGATTCTTACGCCCCATCGAAGCTCTCACTCTCCCAGCTGACCACCCAAACTGCTAGAACCAGACTCTCCTTTCTCCTCCTTGCTCTTGCACTTCTGGCTGATCACAACACAGCCTGAGGAGAAGGGAAAGAGTGATTTTGAGATGCCTTTTGGTTGGTGGGGACCTCAGTCCTCAAGGGCTACAGTGTAGGCACTGTGTGTACATGTTGCAGAGCATTCTTGTTGCTTGGTGGGTGAGGAGGCTTGGCTTGGTGCTAGTACGGGTACAGTCTGCAGTTTGAGCAAGAATAAAAATAATCAGAAAGATTTTAGTGAATACTTTAAAGTTTTGATCGGAATGCACTACACTAGTGTCAAGGCAAAAACTGGTCCTGGATGTATGGCTTTCATTTTTATCTGAATGACTTAAAACTTAGTCAACAGAGCACTTTCCAAAAATGTGTGAGATGAGAGCTTTATTCCCTCTAGGCTGAGAGTCTTATTTCCTCAGAATTATGCCAGAAATCAAGTCTTTCATGTGCAAAATAAATGCTTTAATCATCAAAATTCAGTTCATAAGGCAGATATCATTCTGCTACCATTCACTTGCTTACAGACAATTGAGAGTCTGTGCAGGCAGTGTCAGGAGTTAATGTAAGAAAGATGGGTGGTCTCTATCAACTATAGATGTCTGTAAATTAAATAATACTGGGCATTAAGCAATAGTTGAATTCCTACATGGGCATCAAAATAATATTGGAGGTGGAGATCACCTGATCTAATTTTAGACATCCTCAGAATAGATCTATGTCTGAGCTACTCACCCTCAGTTATCTTTAAAGCCAAGAGAGACATCTAGAAATTTTAGAAATCATTTCAATTGACCTGTTTGCAATATCTTCTCTTGCTTTATAATTGATTCATCCTTCCACATATCACCACTGTTGATAAAGTCTCAGATGTATATGAACTTAGGTACATTGCATCTCTAGTGCTGGAATACTTTTTACCATTATAAGAGGCACACGATTTTTGAGACAGAAGAAGTAGGCAAGTTTAGTAAATCTTGAAAAAAACCCAACCTAGTCAGAATCCATAACTGAGAAAAAAAAATAATCAAGTTGATAGAGCAAGGTACAGGGACAAAAAAGGAAATGATAGGATTCTTACAAAATTCTGAAAATGTTGAATGAAAGAGAAGTGTATGGGATGGGGACAATGCTTATTTATTTGTTTTGATAATGTCTATGTCTCTTTTGTGAACTATCAACAGGTAACGTAATCTTGTTTCATTAATTATCTGGGAAATGTGTATAACGTGTTTTACCTAATACACTTCTGTGAAAGGCTGTTATACTAAGAAGCAGCATATTTGTAGTTAAGTTAGGTACATGCCATCTTTGCTTGTTAAACTGCAAGCTGTATATTTAAGATTTTTCTAGAAAACAAGCCCAAACCAGAAACACAATTTGGACCTAGATCAAAAGGCCTGAGAACACGTAAACCATGAACTAAAACGCAACCAAATAATAAAGAGAGGTGACAAAAGAAATAAAACCAGTTAGATCAGAATGTTAACAAGTACAATTTAAGCACTCTGGGTTGGGGTGTTTTGCCTTTGGAACTTAAGGAGGACAGCTATTGAAACATACATAAGTTATATCTTTGTAATGATATCTTATTTAGAAACTCTTATTCAGAGAGTGACAGAAAAGTGTGAGAGCATGGTTTATAAATTGAGCAATTTCAGCAATCAAAGAAATGTAAAATCTCAATATGAAGTAAAGTCTTCTAGCAGGACCATCCCACATTGGAGGCATTAAAAAAATAATAATTGTGCTATGCTAGTAAGGAAAATAGCTATATCTCAAGACTTTATGGGCCCGCCTATGCTAGTTATCGTCTGCTGAAGGCTATAGTAACTCTTTTCCTTATGCACTCAGTGGATTCTGTCTCCTGAAATGCTCAGTGATCCAAAAGTCCAGACATACAAAGGACGGTTGACATGCTTAAACACTGTATGTGCTTAAGGCACCTTGCCATATTCCACCCTATAAATATACTGCATGGCTATTCTCCGTATGTTTATTTTGAAGGGAAATTCACTTTTGCTTCTGAACATAGTCCCAACTCAGAGGGATAGCCAGAATGTGAATCAAAGCTATAGAAAAATAGTACTTCTTTCATAAGACCAGTCTGGCAGATCCTGAATAAAAGGACTATGTAGGATTAGTTTATTTTGCTGTTAACTTCATATACATTCACACCATATACCTACACCATACATACGGGTATTAACATTTATCCTGAACACAATGGAATTAAGGGAAGCTTTTTTCTCTTGATTCTGTGTCTGGTTAACCACTGTGACTCTTATCACAGAGCAATCTATGTTTTGTTCTTTAGTAGAGATTTTGGTTTTGTGCATGTGTTTGCATTGCCCTGAATACTGGATCTGAAAACCCTTTCTCCCAGTGACAATATTGCTGACATTTATCTTTGCTACCTGGATGTTTATTTTCACAAAACATACACAGAGTTAATTTCTTTTTGATTTTTTTTTTTTTTACCTTTCTGTCTATTTTGATTGATAAAAACCTATCAGTTCACAAGCTACAAAAGAGAAACACACAAAACCACATAGTAAGAAGCAGTTGAAGAAAAGTGTCCACACAATTAATTAATGGCCTCCATACATTGTAGTATTTATATCTATCTTCAGAAATGCTCCTTGAGCTTGATCCAACAGAATTCACATGCAGAGCAGAATGTACATTAACAAGTGTAATTTAAAACCCTGGAATTGCACAGGAATTGATATTAATGAGAATCCTGCTGAAAGTCACTGCTGAGAGCTTTAGAAATGGTAAGTTTAGAAAAGGTAAGAAGAGGAACAAGAATACAAACATCCTATTACCATGAGAAAGCTTTTTATTTTTCTTTCTTTTTTATTCCCCCAGCCCCCCTGTATGTTTGTTCCTCTTGTACTTACTTTGAATAGTTGCAATACTGGAAATAAACAGCTACTCAGTTTTAAATGGAGATCCAGTGCTTAGAATTTAAACTTATCAGTCCTTGCTTTTGCACCACTCTCAGTAATGTTGAGGTCAAGCAACCTTGTATCATCTGTTGTTTCTCATGAAATAACATGTAGAATGAGGATTTTTACTACTATAATCAGAATCACCTGGTTCTGAATTTATTAAAAGGTACTGCCTTTCATAACTCCTCCAGCCTCAACAGAGCTCTGACTAGTGAATGCCTGCTCTGACAGCTGCATACCTGCATCTGAAGTTGCTACACTCAAAATCTTGTTGCAAACCATAAGTTCATAGAAACTTATGCAATTATACATTGTCATAGAATCATAGAATCATTCAGATTGGAAAAGACTGTTGGGATCATCAAGTCTAACCATCAACCCTACTCTACAAAGTTCTCTCCTACACCGTATCCCCCAACACCAGATCTAAACGACTCTTAAACACATTCAGGGATGGTGACTCAACCACCTCCCTGGGCAGCCTATTCCAGTGTCTGACCACTCTTTCTGTGAAGAATTATTTCCTAATGTCCAGTCTAAACCTACCCTCTTGGAGCTTGAAGCCATTCACTCTTGTTCTATCACTAATTACCTGTGAGAAGAGACCAGCACCACATGTCACAGGGGAAAGCTGCACATCTGGCACAGCTTAAATCAAATCAGGATCAAACTGGTTGTATCATTTATTATAACATTAAATTAACCAAAAATCAGTGAACTGTACATTCAGGATCAATATTAACAACACAACAGACAAACTATGTTGCTAACTCCTCACAAAATGCAAATATACAACTGCAGATTTCAAACACCCTTCTATGACTAATCTCAAATTCTAAACTTGCCTTCCTCCTGCACACATAGTCACCTAGAGTTGCACTCCTAACCAAGTAAATGTGTGTTATAATCCCAAAACCATTTTCTGGGAGTGCCCTGTTTACATATACCTTCTGTATTTACAAAGAGCTTTCCTGTTGGCCCTTGTTGCTCCCAACAATCCACTAATGAGCAAGCTGGTGAGAAAGAACCCCAATTAAGTCAATATTCACATCCAAGATGTGAGTACCTATTCATGTTGTCCTGCAAGGAAACATACACTGCTCACAGTGGAGGATGTTCTGTGAGGCCTAGATAGAACACATGGTGTTACGAGAATTTTGGTAGTTCCAAATCGGAGGTTTTTGCCACTCTTGTACCACTTTCCCACCCACAATCATGAATACCCATGGGTTTTTTTTTTTATACGTCTTTTCAAGTTGACTCCTTAATTCACCAAAAGTGTCTCAGTAATCTTCTGATTACTCTTTTCTTTGTTTGACCAAGTAAACTTAAGATAATTGCTAATTTCTTTTTAATTTTATGAGTTAATAAGCAATCATTGCCTCAATCACTGCAGTCACTGGGCAGTTTTGGGTATTGTGCCCACACACAGTGTTTCTATTTTATAACAGAAACTCCTATTTCTATTTTATCAGCTACTGTTACCCATGTTATATTACCTAGAGGGAGTTGTGTAGACTCCCCCATAGCAAACATTAAACATGCACCTGACAGTTGATAAAAAAGGATACATTCTCCATTCCTTTCAGGCTGATGGCTTATTGGATAGAGAGGCAAACCTTTGTAATATTAAATGGAATAAATCAATACCAATCATAGCAATTATTAAAAACACACACACACCTTCAGTTAAGCTAAGCCTCACATCCATTGCCAATGTCCATCTGGCTTTACTATAAAATTACTTCTGTCCTTCAATTCACCACTGTATTCTATGAGTTTAAATTAAAAAGACATAGTAATTTTAGTTTAATTTTAGTAATTTTTAGGTTTTTTTGAACACAAATCAGTTACCAAAGTGTTCAAAAGGGAAAAAAGGCAAACACAATCCCCCCCACACACATACAAAAAAGTACCCTAAAAACTCTTCCCTTAAAAACAACAATAACAGCCAGAACAGTGGAGAAGAGCAGGTAATATGCACAACTGGCTAATCATGTGATGGCTTGTGTATTCTATCAATAAATGGATTTTGCAAAAGCTTTTCTTACACTTGGGAAACTCAGGGAGAATTTCTACTCCTCATTATGCCTAGTTAGTTAAATTAAATGCTCTATTACCAAACCTAAATTTCATTCAGATGAAATTGAGTTGAGAACAATTATCAATAGGTTAAAGAAAAAAACAAACCCAGAAAACAATGGTTGCAGTTATTGCATAACACACAAAAACAGATTCTGAAATTTCAGGTATATGTATATTTTCAGAAAACAAAAACATGCAAAAGGATGAAAATGCACCACAGAAATTACTTTAAGAATACTTTGATTAAAGACTACAAACACTAGGTACTTGAATAATAATTCTGGTTTACATTATATCAGGTATTTACTGACATGGTCACAGATTCCTTGGGGCTCAACTAATTCTGGATTTTTAATTAATTGCTTCATCCTTTTAAATTTCTGAGGGTTTTCTTCCTTAAATGAAGTATTTATGTATTCAACTTCTGTCATGACCATTGTTTGCAGTTGTAGGCTTTGTTGTTGTTTTATTCTGTCTGGGAATCTAATTTTTAAAAAATCACAGTTGTTCAGATAGAGCTTGGGTATAAAAGCTTAATGAATTCTCAATATGGATAATTTAAAGTATGTGTTCTTTCAAATCAAAATTATTTTCTTCTTTAGGAGACAGAAAAATTGATAATGCAGCTATATTTCATGAAGGACTTATATTTTAAATTATTTTAACTCATAATCACTTGCACGTTCTCACAAAGCTCATCTCATCCTCAAAGGAAAGACCTAGGCTCATCTCTACACATTAAGATGTCTAATTTAAGACATTGTATTATTCAGAACAGACAGTTTGTGTAGCAAAATAGCCACCTCAGGCCAGGAATTAATGTCTTTGGAACCATTGACTTGTTCCCTGAAAGAACTTATTCTCCTCCACT
This sequence comes from Gallinago undulata, assembly GCA_026546715.1. Taxonomy (NCBI): domain Eukaryota; kingdom Metazoa; phylum Chordata; class Aves; order Charadriiformes; family Scolopacidae; genus Gallinago; species Gallinago undulata. The sequence goes on along the minus strand of JAOTQQ010000001.1, from coordinate 158,559,085 downwards.
ATATTGGAAGCTTAGATAAAGTTGCTGATAGTGAATTGCCTCAAATTAGATATGTCGAGTACTAGGGTTCATGGAACAAGGTTAAACAGTATATAATTTTTATCACCTTTGTAGACCTGTTGGTTTAAATGATGATATGAACTTCATGATCAAATGGGAGAAAAAGCTTTTATCTCGTCTGAAATGTTTAGGCATCTCTGAACTACTGCTTTGAGCTACAGGGTCAGGGTGAGGCCCAGTGAGGGGAATCAGGGTCAGATACAGCCCTGGGATAGCTATGCAGGGCCATGGGGATGAGGATGTGTAAAGCCAGGCCAGGAGGTTAGTCAACCAGTGGGACTCACTTAGCAGGACCACGAAGCGCAAGGCTGCACTGCAACTCAAGCAGGGCCAGGAAGACCCACAGCTGAAGGCAGAGCTCAGTGGCTGGGGTTGGATCCCAGTTGCAACCATCCTGTTGCACTACCTGGGGCTCCACCCTCAGCTGCGCTGGCTCTACCTTGTCCTTGAGACCCCAAAACCAAACCTGTGAAGGTTGGGAATTGAATGCTTTCAGAACCCTTCCACTGTTTACCCTTGCAGATGCCTATATGCATCTGTTTAGCTCTCATTTGACATTAATTCTTTTTTTTTTTTTTTTTGAAATGGCCTTTTTGACAGGTAAATTCATTTTTAAAAAGACTGACATTAAAAACTTGAACTTCTATTAGGAAAAATTGCCATTTTCATGATTTACACATTACAAAGCATAACAAGATGCTCAGAAGAGTCTGGTTCAGTATTTCTTAATAATACTGAATAATTCTGAAATCAAGAGCAACTATATGAAAGCATCAACCATAAAATGGTTCACTCTCCATTATACTTTATAAGGTACATCCTGATTCTCTTACAGCTTATGCAAATGACTTCAAAAATGGTAAATGTAGTTTCTGTATTTGACTGCAACCATTCATGAAGTGAAAAGCAAATTAGAGATGTTTATTGCAACTTACTCCACATTTCAAAATTAATCTAAATGAAATGTTCTTCCGTTCCCCTGTTGACCATCAAAATTTTAAAAGCAGTTGGTATCTCATATGATTTATCCTTGTCAGTGTCTGTACTGGAAAGTTAGAGACAGCATAAAGAGTTCTTTCTCATATACTCAACTTTCAGTGTGAAAAATACCTGTTACTTGATTTATTCACAATCTTATATTGTCTGGTATTATTTCACTCATGTTTCTGAAGATTTGTTCAACATTAAAATAAGTCTCAACAACAATAACAATATAGTGTAGATCTTTCTGGCTTCCAAGGCTCCTGTTAATGTGAAATGAGTTAGAAAGGGTTTTTTTTCCCTCTTTTTTCTTTGTTTAGCTAAATAATAAGATCATGCTGATAATGCAAGTTTTCATAGCAGTTCTTAGGAAATCATCTCTTATTGATGAAAAGAGAAAGAATCCCTACTGTGATTGCTATAAATTCTACAATTAATTGACATGTTGATTTAGCCCAGTTGACTTAACTGAATCATAGGAACTCTTTCAGAAAAGATTGTATTGGTCTAATCCAGTGTTGCCAAGGTTTAACCCCTGCAAGCAGGTAAACAACACACAGTCATTCGCTTAAATTCCTCCAGGGGATGTCAAAGAGACTCAGAATGCTAAAAATGTGAAAACTCATGGGATGAGATAAAAACATTTAAAAGGATAAGAAAAAGCTGCACATGCAAGCAAAGCAAAATAAGGAATTAATTCACTGCTTCCTCTCATCAGGTAGATATTTAGCCATCCTCAGGAAAACAGGGCTTCCTCATGCATAGCAGCTACTTGGGAAGACGAAGGCTGTGTTGATGTTACCCTTTTCCTCCTTCTTCTCCTAGCTTTTATTGCTGAGTATGATGTCATATGGTATGCAGTATCCCTGTGGTCAAGTCCGCTGTCCCAGCTGTGTCCCCTACCAGCTTCTTGGGTACCCCCGGTCTACTGACTGGTGGAGCAGCATGGAAAGAAGCAGTTCTTGGTGGGGTGTAAGCACTGTTTGTCAACAGCTAAACTATCAGTGTGTCATCAGCACTGTTTTTATCCCAGATCCAAAACATAGCATCCTAGTAGCTACTATGAAGAAAGCTAATTCTATCACAGCCAAAAGTAGTACAGCCAGTTAAAATAATGACATACATTAGTAATATTCAAAGATTAATCTCATTATGTGTCATGCCATCCTGCTTATATTGGTAGAATAAGAGTGACTGCTTCTCAGATACAAACAGAAGTGTATTTATTAAAAGCTGCAGTCATCCAAAGACAAACAGATGGTTGCTATTCAAGCAGGGCAAGGCAGTGATTATTCACATCTGTACAATACCAATAAAGTCTAACATATCCGGAAGCAATTAGCTGCTCTTTTAGAATAAAGCAGAGTTACTCAGAACAGCTTTCTCTTCATTGTTTGGTCAATTTTACATGGAAGTTGTAGCTATGCATAAATGGTTTTCATAATAGTGAACACAGTAGTCTTCACTGATTGCATACTGTGTGTGGGAAAATGTATCTATAGTTCACAGAGAAGGATATCATAATTACTTTCTGCCACAATCCACTCATTTTTCCTGATTTCCTCTTAGCAGGAACTTGCATCAAGATCACTTTGCACAATTACTGCCCAGTTCTCTCTTAGACCTTTACTGGACTGACCTTGCAAAAAGGTCAGCCCAAAATCACGTCATGTGTGACACTGGAATTATACACAAAAGACGAAAACAGAAAGCTCTTGCATCAAGACTGATGCTCTCTTCTGAACTTTAATGCACTAGCATATATATCTACTACTGAACTTAAGTTTCACGGTTCATAGTACAGATATAAAAATCCAGCCATCTGGACAGATATGTTGATGGGAAATAATATCCAACTACATTCCTGCACAGCTTTTCCAATCAGCCTTTAAACAAATAAATTCTCTTTCTAGAACAACTACTGACAATTGATTGTCATTAAAATAAATTATTATTCTTTGCCTAATTAACCTAATTTTTGTTAACATCCAACTGGCTTCTCCTATCCAATGCATCAAGATGTTGTGTACTCTTAGTTTTGACTTATATCCAAAATGCACACCTAAACTTCTGAAAAAAATGAGGTCAGGAAACAAGACAGAACAGTGGACTCCCACTCCCCACTGTCTTAAACAGTTCTTTTGGCTCTTGGCTCTGTTCTGGAACACCAAAATTGTTATGCCAAGAGCAAATTTGCTATACATAGGACTAGTTTTATACAATAGGGGGGGTAGGTTAGTCAGTCTTGATTTACCTCAGTGCTTGAAACAAGTTTTTTATTGGTTCTTTATCCTTTTTTTTTTTTTTTTTAGTGATATAATAATGCACCTGTTTGATACTAAGCCTAGTTATACTAGGTATCTTGTATTTGCATAAACAGACCAGATTTCTTTTGCTGGGACATAAGCCAACTTGTGGCTTACATGACTGTGTTAATGTAGCCCTCTGAGAATATGCTGATTATAAGGAATTTCCCTGTTCCATAAAGCAAGGAATTTCTCTGTTCCATAAAGCCCTGCAAACAATTTCTCATGGAATCTATAGAGCAGGTTATCTTCTTATTTTAGCTTGTTTGGATATTTTTTAGCAAGCTGTTTTTGTCTGATCTAATACACATACTGTCAGTTCTACATAATTTATATTTTTAATGTTATGTAATAGTAAGTCATTTGCTCTGCAGATGTAAAGATGTATTGAATCTTCAGTTAATTCCATTGACCAGATGTAATCCTATAGAAAAGAAAACTACAAGCAGCAGAAAATCGAAGGTGTTTTAAATTTCTCTTTAATGAAGACATAAAGACACCAGAATCAATTAAAATTCTTCATGTTTATATGGCATAAGTGTTTATACATCCAAATTAAGGAGTCCAGTCCTGTAGTATCTGGATGAAATATGATAAATATTAATAAAAATCAACTTATAATCATAATATTAGTAATAATCTATTGATTATAATTAATAAATTATAACAATGGCATCATGGAATTGTCAGAATTGGAAGGGACCTCTAGAGATCACCTAGTCCAACGCCCCAGCTAAAGCAGGAATGCCTAGCACATCACTCAGGACTGCATCCAGGCGGGTCTTGAAGATCTCCAGAGAAGGGGACTCCATGACCTCCCTGGGCAG
>JAOTQQ010000001.1:158519616-158540386 GCA_026546715.1 Gallinago undulata | reverse complement strand
AGGGGGGTCGGACTAGATGGCCTTTGGAGGTCCCTTCTGGCCCAGATGATTCTATGATTCTATGATTCTATGATTCTATAATGCAAATACAATATAGCATAAAAAATGTTGTGCTTCATCAAAAGATTATATGATTCTATGATTCTATGAGCGCAGGTTTCTGAGGGATTTTGTTTGTTAGTTTTCTAATATGAAATTATTTATCTTTAATTTATTAGTATATATATTATTTATTGAAATATAAATATGTTCATGAAAGTTTTCACAGGTCTTAAGAAGAGCTTATTGTTTTTCAGTAACCAGATTTATTTATGCCTCAGGTACATGCATATTCTCCTGTGACAGACCATGCAATTTACACCCTTGAACTCAGAATAGCCCATTTGGAACTGGACTTCAGTAGCAACAGAACCAGCACTTCGATGTTTCATCTGTGTTTGGTGGAAGATACTCTTAGTGAACTGTTACCAAATTAAGGGAATGGTCCTTTTCATTCAGCTTCAGAATGTGGATTGAAAACTGGCTAAAAGATAGGACCCAGAGGACTGTGATTAGGGGCACAGAAGCCAGCTGGAAGTCTATAACAAGTGGTGTTCCCCAGGGGTCAGTACTGAGTCCAGTCCTCTTCAATATATTCATCAATGACCTGGACGAAGGGATGGAATGTACCCTCAGGAAGTTTGCTGATGACACAAAGCTGTGCCGCCATCCAGCAAGACCTGGACAAGCTGGAGAGATGGGCCGAGAGAAACCTAATGAAATTTAACAAGGGCAAGTGTAGGGTGCTGCACCTGTGGAGAAATAACCCCCTACACCAGTACAGGTTGGGGGCTGACCTGCTGCAGCTCTGAGGAGAAATACCTGGGAGTCCTGGTGGACAACAGGATGACCATGAGCCAGCAATATGCCCATGTGGCCAAGAAGGTCCATGGCATCCTGGGGTGCATCAAGAAGAGCGTGGCCAGCAGGTCAAGGGAGGTCATCCTGCCCCTCTACTCTGCCCTGGTGAGGTCCCATCTGGAGTACTGTGCCCAGTTCTGGGCTCCCTAGTTCAAGAAGGACAGGGAACTGCTGGAGAGAGTACAACAAAGGGCCACAAAGATGATTAAGGGCCTGGAGCATCTCCCCTATGAGGAGAGGCTGAGGGACTTGGGTCTTTTTAGTCTTGAGAAGACTTAGGGGGGATCTGATCAATGCATACAAACACTTAAAGGGAGGGTGTCAGGAGGACGGGGCTGGTCTTTTCTCAGTGGTGCCCAGTGACAGGACAAGAGGAAATGGGCACAAACTTGATTACAGGAAGTTCCTCCTCATGTTTAGGTGGAACTTCTTTACTGTGAGAGTGGTAGAGCCCTGGAACAGGCTGCCCAGAGAGATGGTGGAGTCTCCTTCTCTGGAGACATTCAAATCCTGCCTGGACAAGTTCCTGTACAACATGCACTAGGCAGACCCTCTCCGGCAGAGGGGTTGGACTAGATAATCTCCAGAGGTCCCTTCCAACCCCATATGATTCTACAATTCTGTGAATCTATGTAATCTAGAGTGAAAAGAATCAATGTGCTGCATATTATGTAAGGATCTAGAAAAAAATCTAATTGGACTAATCATGTGCAAGACATAGAACTTCTAATAAAATCACTTTACACTTGAAAAATATCCAGTACTACAGTTTTGAGATGGAACAACTCTAGTACCAGTGAGTATCTCCTCTGTTCTTTCTGTTAAAAGATAAAGAAGCAAAAATAGCCATGGACTGGATGCATAGATTACATGGAAATTTTAAAGTTCAAAGCTGTATCTGACACACAAGACCTATCAAACTCTTTTACCAAGTAGTATTTTATTTCATGATGATATTGTATGATAGTTCAGTGGGAATGAAACCAAACCTGTGTGGTGCCAATGAAACTCTGCAATTTTATTATATCTGAATTGCTTTCTTACCTAAAAAGTTTAATTTCAACTAATACTGTATACAAATGTTAAAGAAAAAGTTCTGTATTCTGAGTCTATTCCTGTTGTGTTTGTTAAGTGATTATTCATTTCAGTTTTGATAACATGACATACAGCGTGAACATCTTTTATCCCACTGCAATATTTCATCACACAAACAACTATTACACTTTTAAAGGAGTCAGCAGCTAGACTTCAGATATGCATAAGGCTCAAACATGAAATGTCAACTTGATTAGTTATGAAAGTAGGAATGACTGTATAGATTTAACAGCAATGAACAGTCAGAGTTTAAAATGACTCAGTCACACATCTGCACTGTCAAGATAGTTATCCTAAACTTAGATCTCTAATTAGAATATTTATACATTCTGTTGCTTCAGTTGCAAAATGATTCTTTCTGGTATAAGCCTAATATAGAAATATCACATAGAGTCCCTAATTTCCCACATAGAAATTCAGGAGAGGTACTTTCTTAGCTTATGAATCTACATGCACTAGAAAACTATGCAGATACACTGCTGACAATTATTAGATAACACATTAGTTTTTTATTTTATTTTCCAGGATGAATAGAATCATAGAATCATTTAGGTTGGAAAAGCCCGTTGGGATCATTGAGTCCTACCATCTACCCTACTCTACAATGTACTCTACACCATATCCCCCAGCACCACATGTCCAGGTATGGTGACCCAGTATTGCAATGCCCGACCACTCTTTCTGTGAAAATTTTTTTCCTAATGTTCAGTCTAAACCTACCCTGTTGGAGCTTGAAGCCATTCCCTCTCGTTCTGTCACTAATCACCTGCGAGAAGAGACCAACACCAACCTCTCTACAGTGAAAGAAAACTCCCGGAGATGTTTATTAGTCAGAAAAACGGTGAGGATTTTGTCTGTCAGCATCTGCAGTAAACATTCAAAAATACTCTGTGAAAGTATTTATAGTGCTTGTGGATCAACTGAGACCCAGTATATTAAGATGTGCATGCCTTAAGAGATACTTTTTTCTTGAGTAACAAGTTATCCGCTAGTAGTCCTCTTCCACTTGGCATAAATATGAACACATTGGCATGAATGAGGTCAGAGTATTACAAACCATGGTTGTGCATGGGAAACCAAGGAAGTGGAAGAGCTATCCCAGGGCTGTATCTGCGAATTCTTGCAATCCCACTTACTCACTGAGAGTTTCAATGACAGAGGCACCTTATAGCTACAGCTGAGACAATATCTTCAGTGTCAGAAGAAAAGGGTCAGAAGACAAGGTCTCCAGTGCTAGAAAAGGGGTGAAGGTACATAGTAACAGTTATTTAACTCTTCCACTATGTATAGATCTAACAGAGTGAGCTCTAGGAATTATGATCCTAGCTAACTCAATTGAAAAAATAGTTCAGGAGGAAAGAGGCAACCTCTGAAATGAAGTGAGTTCATCTGAAACCCTATATATTAATTTGGCGTCTTTGTGAGAATTTCTCATCATAGTCATGCAAGATGATTCAAATATAGTACAAACAAGAGGATCTACAGAGACACAGATTCAGTTCTGTCATGCAACTGAGGCAGTACCTGAAATGCCAGTCAGGACCGCTGTGAGGCTTCAACTCATCTCCTATCTACCTTTCCACACCACTCCACAACCCTCCTTCTCTAATACATTCCTATTCAGTTGGTTACTTCAAAAACAGAACTTGGCTGTAGGCTCAGCATTGAACCTTAAAAATAGAAACAATAGAAAATAATGTTAAGCAGCCAATTTTCTTAAAAGTAAAAAAAAAGTTTGAAAACTAAGGAAAAAGAAACATTCATGCCAATATTCTTAGCAACACAAAAATAAATTTTGAAAAAAAGCCTGTTAAAATAAAATAGAATCAGAAGTGTCTCAAAAATTGCTTTTGTAAAGTGTTCTATCATGAAGCTACAACCATTATTGAAAAATGTTACCCTTGAAGTATTTCTCTCTGAAAGACCATCACTGAAATAAAAGAATAAAGCAGAAACAATTAAAAAAAAATAAAGCAAACCCAAAACAAAACAAACCCCGACCAGTTCCCCTTCCCACCCTAAAAGATCCCATCAACAGTCACTTGACAACAGTCAACAGAACGCTAAGGAAACAAGGAATGTTTAAACCTTGATCTGGAATACAATGAATGTCAATAAGGTTAAAAACTGTGATTAACATTTGGATGATGAGAAGGTTTTCATACAAACACTTTGAAATCAAAACCATTATATTTAGTTAAATGTTTTGCTTTTTTTAGTGGTAAGCACCAATTCATAAATGACAGAATAATATTATAAAGAAGCTACCACTATTTCTATAAACAGAATGAAACACAGTATACTAATATTGGCGTGGTACAAATTTTCTTATTAATTCTATTTGGTGCACAATTACAGGGAGGTAAATGCTGGGAGATAAAAAATGAAGAAGTGTCATAATTTCCACAACTAGGTATCAGATAAGGATCACAGAGGTTGCAGATTCCTCCTGATTGAACTTAAACCCATTAAGAAAAGACCTTGTTAACGCTGATCATACACCTGAAGTGATCTTTCTGATATCTGAAAAATATGAATTTTCCAAATAAGGTTTCTTTGATATCTCATTTCACTCTCTCTAAGGTTTAAGAGTATGTGGAGAGAAATACAGGAATTATGGTGTCTGTATGCTAATTTAGGATTTTGCTGATGGAATACATTCTACTGACTATTTACAACAGTAGTCTGTACAAAGCATCCAGAGCAGTACTGTGGACTCAACTCTTTTTGTGGAAGCATAATTCTTTCCTCCACTGCCTATTGAGCTCTAGAGCACCAAGTACCACTGGAAATCGAGACATATATGTGAAATCTATAAAAATATCTGCCCAAAACAAGATTTTTAATTTTTTTTTTTTCCTCAGTATGAGAAGTAGGTGACATGCTTTAAATTTTGAGTAGACAGAAAGCAGGTAAAAATTCCTTAAGTCAAAAATCAGCTTATTCCAGATATTATATAAAGAAAAGTGATTTACTATCTAACTCTTTGATTTAAGATTACATTTATTTCTCATGTTTTAAGAGCCTAAACTTTACATATGGTGTCAGTCTAAGGACATTTACCTGATTTGAAATGCAGTACAGTAAGGTACCTAAAGCCCTAAACCCAAGTTATTCTTCTGTGTCTTCATATGGTCACTTTTAGAGTGAATCATCTGATCAAATTTAGAGGTTAGTTTTAGAATGATGTAATTGCATCTTGGAGGTGCTTGTCTATTTTTCTCAGTTACAGTCCATTTATCTTATTTGACTGTCTCTGACCATAGCCTGTTACAACACTGGGCCAAAAAAAAAATCTCCTGTCGTACTCTAGCAATTAGTATAGACTGTATTTTTCCAGCAATTATTTGATTCGTTTTTTTTTTCCCCAGAAATTATTAGAGACTGTATTTTTCATCACTTCTTACTTTCTCCCTTTTGGAAATTTTTACAGATCCTTTGAATGAGGAAAATGGTGACTTATTTTTTTTTTTTTTATTCTCTGGCTCATAAAAATTACTTTCTTTTTACATATAAATTCATCTTTTAAAACTATAAAATCTCTTGAGTTTTATAGCTTCCTCCAGTTTCCTTTGTATTAATGTGACAAAAGATAAATTATTTCTGACTGGTCATTTAATCAGAAAACCTTATTCTGATGCATTAGTGTCAAAACTGCCATTTGCTCAAGGCATTTTTGCTAAAGAAAAATAAATTCTATTATGAAAGAAATGAGGCTGGAAAAATAAGTCACAATGTAAGAGTGAATTTTGGTATATATTAAAGGGCTACTGCTAGCAATTTTAGCCATAGCCACAATTTTAACCATAGTCACAATTTTAGCCCTGGTCAGTGTGGGAACCCTCAGTCACAGGATCTGACAGAAACCAGGTTGTTTATTGCTACACTTCTTCAGTAGTACATGACTCCAGATATACATTTAAGTAGATCAATTTGAGCTGTTATAAATATCTACAGCAATCTACCCACAGCAGCCAATTTTTCAGTAACAGCTAGTTTATTCCTACTTCTGTGAGTCTGACAGATGCATCCTTAGGGTAGAATCATCTCACACAATTTGAGATGTCTTAAAAGTAGAATTTAAGTCTCATTCTTGACTCCATTGTCAAAAGAGACAAATAGCATTTTGTGTTGATTAACTTAGATGCCTATGTTGATATATGATGAATCATCATCTTGAGACAAACATCTTAAAATTTTGAGGCCATTATCCTCCATAATTTCGAATCTAACAAAACAGTTTGATGTATATGTGTCTTTATTAGATAATGCCAAAATGTAAATGTAGCCAGTACTCAAAAATATCACAATTAGTATTAAAATTAGAGGGTAAGGCAACATTCTTAATCAGATAAGAAATACAGAATAGCTGCAAAATATTTGTAGTGTGGCATAAGGCTGTTTTAAATGTATTTATTTGAAGTAACATGTTTAAATAGGTTTAATGATCATATTAAAACTACTTAATTACTGAAACTGAATAGAAGGGAAATGCAACTTCTATCTAAATCTGCTTTGTGACCATATGACACTTTTGTATTCCCCTACGTACCAGTATATTTCTATCTTACATATATCCATTACTCTATGTGCCAAAAATCCTGGCTTTGGGGTATTTTACTAAGCAATGGCCAGTCTAACTTTGAGGAATTTAAAAGAGGTTTACCATTTAAAAAAAAAAATAACCACCAACCCCTCCGCAAAAAAAAACCCCAAAACAACCTAAAAACCATCACCAAACAAAACCTAAAACCAACCAACCAACCAACCAAAAAAAACCCCAAATTGTAGATAATCTTAAATGACATAACAGTGTACTGCCTGAAAAGGGCTCAGACATGTAGGCTGGTAGGTTGGAAACAGACAATTGTAAAAGAAAATAGTTTTGAAGAGATTATCAAGGAGAGTTCTGATTTACTGAGTTCATTACCTAGTGAAATGAAAACTTTGATTCCTATATTTTATTGTTCCATTTTCTAGTTTCAAACTATTATATGAAGTAACTTCCCAAAGTGCAATGGAAATTCCTCCTACATATACACAAAAGAGATTTTTGTTGCAGTGTTGCTTTTTCAACATGAGTACAGAAATTATACTCACAAACCTGGCCAAAATGAAAACCCAAACAGAACAATAATACAAGAAAATAAGGAGCTTAAATTGTTTACATTCCAATCTCATCCTGAAGCAAAATACACTTTTGTCACTGGAATCCTTTGCCTCTGAGAAAGTGCAGCATTTGGTATTCTTATACCAATTAAAGCATAGATCTACTTACATAATGAATGGACTTTAGATTAGAATTCTATATTCAAAAGCACATAGCTGTATAGTTTAGAGAGAAGCCATGACTGATATTCCACTTCTGTCAGAAAGGAAGCCCTATTTTCCACCCCACAGGTACTAAAATTAATTCTCCAAAGAAGATGATTCATAAAGTGCATCCAGAAAAGACACACACACCCCAGAAGTTACACAACTAACACAATGAATAAACAGAAAAGGAACACTTGAAGGAAGGTTGTATATGTTGATTTTATTATATTTCCATTCTCATTAATTGCTAGATTCTAACCACCCATCAAATTCTGAGTTTGCACTAAATAAACCCTTACGACTAAAATGAAATTGTTCCTGTACAAATGAAAAGTACAGTCAGCAGGGTTTGGAAAAGCAGGACACGTGTAAAATAATTCATAGCAAAATATCAATTAACTTCACTTTTTACATCCCATGATTCTGTTTTACAAAAGAAGACTATTATCTATGAAGATAGGTAGACTGTCTATAACTGTATCTTTTCTACATTAAAGTTGAGAAGTTTTTAATAATCATTAAGAGTATTTGAAAGGTAGCTCCTGGAACACTTCTAAAATCAATGGCCTATTGTACCTGTTATTGTGCTATTACACAGAACAAAATACAATGCAAAAACTAAGTGGAACAAACTCTGTAAAAGATACCTCAAGTCCCCTATCAAGAATCTGCTTTTTTAGCAATCAGTTTTGAAATTTAGGTAATTGCATAAAAGTATTTTTGCTATTTTCTCTTGGGAGGAGAATGCTTTTGCTAACTCTCATTTATAGTAGAAATATTTGCCTGTTTAACATTTAATCAAAATACCTTAATTAATTTCTGTAAAAGGCTTTTGGCCTCACATTCAGTATTAAAATTGTAATGAATTCTATATGTACCTTTTAATATATTATTATGCTGTATGAAATAATATGGAAGTAAAATGTACTGTACGTTTATCACCATGCAAATATCAAGCAATATATTATCATGTAAAAGGGATATATTTTTATTGAGTTGTCAAATAGTTAACAAAAACATTGACTTAAAGTTGTCTCTGATTCATCTTCAACAACAATAAGAGCTTAGCAACAAGATGCATTTTGATACTTTTTAATATTTATACTTAGGATAAAAGAAAAATATCTTAAGGCATAACATGATATGCAAACTTCCAAAATAAAGCAAGGAAGGTGAGGATATAACTTACTAACTATACTCTGTTTATGAAAAAAAAATGGGGGAGGGGGCAGGGAGGGAGAGGAAAAAGGAAAAAAGAGGAGGAATCAGACTGAGAACATGAATTTATAACTTATTTTCTTTTATTAAACAGTATCATATAGGTGTGCTACATTTGGGTCTCTGCTTCACTAAGGAATTAATACATGACTTTTGTGATAATATAAAACTTATTTCTGAAACTGGTATTGGTAATATTCTGTCTAATCTATAGATTAATTTCTATAATTATGTACACATAATGTATATATATTTATAATATTCTATAAAGACTGTTTAATTTGAGATAACCTCTATCTGAAATGAAAGGATTAAATTGCAGGATGCTGTACCCTTGCTGAACCTATATTTTACCTATACTGAACATGTACCTGTTGAGAGGACTGTCCCTTATAGTTTTATTTTGTTGCTGATTTTTGTGTCCTGCTGTAAGTACAAATTATATTTCCAATGATAAGTGCTAAAAAGAGAACAGCATTCTGGATTTTTTAGGCATGTAAATAATGCAGAAAAAGTAGAGTATGATATAATAATGTATACATGTACATCATATGCAACATACATACATACAGCATGTATGCAAAAATATTCTGAAACAGATTTGGCAAATATTTTTTCTCTTATGCCCTTTGAAAAATAACCTATTGGTGAAAGTTATTTATTCTTCTGAAATAAGAAATAAGAACTTGCTGCCTCTTCTAGACATATAACCTGTCTACCTGCTTCCATCACCATCATTACCTCTGTGCTAAGCAAAATACCTTGTTTTCAAATGCATAAAAATTACCAATTTCTGATGCAGTCTGTGTCTACAGTAGCTATTACTTTGGATTTTGTTGTAACTGTGAGGTTCTGTTTGCATGCAAATATATCTGTGTCCCTAAAACATTGGACATGGCTTCTCCTTTTCTTGGAAGGTTTTCTATAGATTAAAGATTATAATTTACTTAAGTATGTTCTACATACTTTTTGGATTGTTATTTGGAAATTAAATATCCTGACTTGTTAAAATTAAAGAGAAGGAAGAGGAAAGGGATGGAGAGGGGGAGGGAGCAAGAGAGGGAGAGAAAACGAAAGGAAGAGGGACAGGAAAAGTGTAGGGAAGAGGAAGTGGAGGGGCAGGGGAGGGAAGGAAAATCAAAACCAAAGAAAAAAGTGAGAAGAGAAAAACCCCAAGAAATTTGAGCTTCAATGATGTATAAATCGAGTAGAAAGCTGTGAGATATTTTTCCAGGAACATAAACTGCTCAGTGCAATAAGTGGAGTTCTTCAATCAGTAACAATGCCAGCTGCACTACTAAATATTCACTTAGAACAGACATTCAGGAGTGGGCAAGTTGGCTTGGAATGCTAAGCAATCCTGCAGCTGCTCTCTGACTTTCTTTTGCATTAAAAATCATGCTTTGGGAGGGGAATACAATTCATATTGCATATGCCAGTGTTTTTCTATCATCAAGTAATCAAATAATTTTTATTTTCTGTGGTCAACTGAAGGATTAAAAATCTTTAGATATGTTCTCCTTCTCCACTAGTAGAATCAATTGTGACTGGGAAATGTATTACAGGTAATCTTTGTCAGATGCTGAGAGCTTCATTTTCATTTTGTATTACTTTTCTCCCAATTCAAATGACTCATCTGACTTCCAACACTATGTCCAAAAGAGAGATTTGTCAAATTGACAGCTGGTAGAAAGAAGAGACTGGTCTTTATTATGCTCTTGCTCAGAGCTCCCATAAGGCCCATGCAGTATCTTCCAACCTTGTGAAGAACTTTGTATGCTTGAATAGTACTTGGTACTTGAATGTGTTTTTATGTTCCAGCTGTTAATAACTTACTTGTGTTTAGGAAATGAACTGTGCCCTGGAAATCTAAATAATATCATCAGTGAGCCCTAAACAGCCATGTCACTTACCAACCACCTAGGGACCTGATTCAGTCATGTAAACAGTTTCCCTGGTCCATCTGAGATGCCCTAAAACTCTTCATAAGGACACAGCTCTCCTATAGAAACTGTGCCTTATCTGCCAGCCATGTACAAGTATCTTGGATACTGCAGAGACAGAACATTTTGTAACATTCAGCATGTTCCTCTAACTGGAATACTTACACAAATACATTTTTTTTTTTTTATTTCAGTGGATCCTCTGTATAAAATCAACATAATTCTTCCAATAAATTATCTTGATGAAAAGAAAGGAACACATCCTAATGTTATACCCCTGTAGGAATACATAGAGGAATATCAATACTGAGCTAACAGGGTTGGTAGAAGAGATTATACCTTTTGAGTAATGCTGCAAAAATAAAGACCTTCTGTGCTGTTACGGAAAATCAGGTACTGGTGTCAGCAAGCCCCAGAAATGTGACTATACCAGCACTAGCAGAAATAAAAACCTAGCCAGTTGCAATTTGTAAATGTAGGGTGTACTTCAGTAAAAAAAATGAATGAAAGTTAAATCTAGACCTAAATTTTATTTTTAAGAAGGAGCACTCACGAATAAGTAGTGTAATATATTGGAAATGAAATCTGTCAATACTGTTTCTGATTTTTTTCCTTAGTATTAATTAGATAGCAAATATCAGTGATGCTATTAATGTCTTTTAGAATCTTTGCTTTTTGAGTATCTTGAGTTTGCAGGAAGCTATCTAGGGCCACTTCACTCAAACGGTGTCATCTAGGGTCAGGGAGGTATCAATATTATGCCTAATGAGATACATACATTGAAGCATGTTACACTTCACAATAGTACTTTTGATTGTAGTCAAAGTTTTATAGATTTGATAAATATTTGTCTTTTTAGGAGAACTTTTTATCTACCACATTTTCACTGCTGGTGTCACTGCTGGTCTTCCTCATTTATAAGATATACAACATATAAAATTGGAAATGCCTATAGATATCTATTTCTAGAATATAGTTTTATTGTTAAAAACACTAAATATTCCCCTTTGATGCGTACAGTAATTTTAACAGAGATTCAGTGCTTGGAATTCCTCTGGGTCAGATTTTGCCTGTGAGGGAAATCTTACTTTCACTGTTGACAGATATTTTTTTTTCCTTATATTTGGATTGCTGCTGCTTCTGTTTTAATAACAAAAGAAAAGAAAAATAATAATAATAAATCTGCCTTTTGACAGAAAAATCAAAGAAAATATGTCTTCAATGATGCACCTTCAGAGCTGAGATACTGACAAGGTGATAGAAGAAAGCAAACACTGCTACAAGCTGCCCTGTATCTGCTTTTTAGCTGAACAGAAAACTACAGCAGAGCAGAATGTGTCTGACTCATTTACCTTTGAATTAACTTAAAACAATTACAGTAAATAATCATGCAAAAAGGTATGTAGACAGGTTTAGAGACACACATTGCCACAATTTACATATTGTTTTAAACTTGTTGCATCGTTTCTATGAGCACGGATGCTGGAAAAAGTGTATGTCAAAATGGTCGCACAGATTGTTAGTTGCCTTTTGACAGAAGTAAGAACAATGTAAACAGAATGCATGTAGCCTTAGTTGTGCCTCTTGTAGAGACTAGCCAGAGAAAATTGTTTGCATTTTCTTCTCCTAAGACCTTTTACCTTTGTACATTTAAGGCCACAAGACCTTGTATCAAGCCAAATACACTTTATTAATTTTGGAAGGCTACTGTGCTTTAGCTGTTGCTGCCTGACAAAGGCTATCTTTGCAGGAAGAAGTAATGCAGACCAACAGGAGATATTTTGTTAAGCAAAACAGGTGAAATTGAGGACCAAGCATTTGCACCACAGATATTCCAGTATTTTTGTTGCTTTGGGACAGCTCTAGCTGGTTCTGAGCAGTGCAACATTCCCCAAAACCAACCATGACCCCCCAGATCTTGTTCTGGGCCCAAGGAACACACCATATAGATAGAGCTATGAATCTACTGTTAGTCCAGTTAATGTTTTAACAGCCTAAGACCCAAAAATATCTAAATGATACAGAAAATCCTCATTAGTGTCAGAATCTAAAGGGGCCTGCAAATAACCCATCCCTTCACTGGCATTGTGCTCACCAGGAGGAGCAGGGTGCCCCGGGCAGGTGAGAGACTCCCACTCAGCCAGGGCTCCTGCTCATGGCTCTAGGGGTACATCTCTCCCTTGCCCCTGCAGATGGATGCTCCCTAGGGCCTCATGGGGGAGATGGCAGGTGCCTCCCCACCTCATGAAACCAAGGGCTGTTGTTCCTCCCACCCCAAGGAATGTCAGGCTGTTGCCTCTGGCTAGCGGCACAAACAGAGACAGCAGCAGCTCCTACCTGAGCTACATGCAAACTTGTACCACAAATCTTACTATCCGTTTTGTTGATATAATTCAAAGAACAGATCCCATGCAAGCTATTAGTACTCTGTTTCTCAAAACTTTTGTGGCCCACAGTTGAGCTATATATGCTGTATAAACTTGGAAAAGAAAAGAAAAGAAAACTGAAAACAAAACAAAAAACAAGCCCACAACCCTCCCTCCATTTTCAAACAGTCCAAAGACAGATACTACATTGAGTAATAGCCTCCAATGGGTTAAAAAACAAGGCTGCTTTCAAACAAGAGATGTACATACAAATAAATGTTGCAGATCAGTAATCCTGTTAGGGAAAAAACACTAACCTCATGTATGAAGTAGCAATGCAAGGAGGAGCAGGGCACAGATAATAACCAGACAAATCGATTTGCTGTGCTCCTCCTGGTGGATCCATCTAGTTTGATAACTTTGGCACTTAGCAGCATTCCTCTCTAGCCTGCATAACCAACTGTGCTAACAAGACAGAAACCTGTTTGTGTTTCTTCCTGTTACTTATTAGGGCAATAAAGGTGTCAGCTGATGTATGCTGTGGTTGAAAGACCATCTGTTTAGGAGCAAACAAGTCACTAGAATAAGTGTTGAGAAACTTTTCTATGTTACTGCTTCTGCAATAATCCCCACCACACAAAAATCCAGTTACAGTTTCAGACCTTTCAGAGTAATGGGTTGGCAACAGCTTCAGATATTCTGAATTTACCTGCATGGAATCACATCCCAAAGCAATTGGGTGTTTTGTAAGAGAAATGCTGCTGATTTTGTTGGACGAACTCCTCTGCAGATGGTACATGTTTAGCTACATTTATGCAGTTGATTGCCCCAGGATAGATTTTGTGCCAGCACTGTTACTCCCTGAGGGTGTTTTTATATTTTAGTGTTTTTATTTTGCTGGGTAGTTCTTGGAAACTGGTGTTATTCTTTGACCAAAGGCTTGGACAACTGACTATTCTCAGTAGTTTTCTTTGAATACCGGAAAGTGTAAGAGCTGTAAATAATTGATCTGGGTTATTATGATAGTGTTTTTTATAAATTTGAAACAAACAGAAAACAGCTTTCATTGTTTTATAGAATGGTGTTATTTCAAATTTTTTCCTCTGTAAAATATTTTAAAAAGAAACAAACCAGGCAAAGTGTCTTGGAAATTTCCAAATGTATGTGAAATAATTATTGCTAATAAGAAATCATGCTTTTTAGGTAAAAGATGATCAATTATGTTTAATTCTGATCTTTTGTATTATGTGAACTACATTTCACAGAAGAAAATAACTTCAAATTGAGCAATCAAAATGTTCCATTCCATTTTGAAAGGGAAGACATTGACATTGAAATGCTCCAGTTACAGAAGTGATGTAAATAGTCATTTATCCCAAGACACAAGTCATTGTTTTCAAACTCCTTGTGTAACTTACCTAGACTTGCATTTTAGTTATGAACCACTTATTTTAAGTGTAAAGCCTATCTTTACTTTGAGTATGCCGAACACACAATTTTTCTACCTAAGTATCTGTTTTCATAGCCTATGGTTTGGCTCAGTGCTATTTTTTTTCCTGACAAGCAAAAATCTCTGCATCTAGTCTGGATTCACATCGGATATGTATTATTCACGAGAGTATAACATGACTGAGATTCATGATAGGGCAGAATTATGGTTTGACTTATCCATATTGTATATTTCCTAATTTTCCTCTCCCCCTCTCTCCCAAACTCATTGTTACCTCTGAAACTCATGGGCCTGACACTGCAAGTGAAGACCTTTATAGCCATAGAGGACATAACGGGACAACTAGTAACTTGAGTACAATCTGCAATCAGCTTTAGTGATTTCTGCAAAAATGTTTTTTTCATCTGTACATGTTTGTAAAACATACTCATTCTTAGCTTCCTATTAAAGTAGCTTTCTTTGGAGAAGAAAGAGTTTTTTGGCTTTTTTTTGTTTTAACAAATTATAAAAACAGGCTCCTAAAAAGGAAATTATGATACATAAGTAAGGTTCTTAAATTATTACTGTAAAGACAGGAACTCAGTCATAATCTTTGTACAAACCAATTGCTGTTATATTTTGTCCTTATTGTTTTCCTTGCTTTTTCCTGTCAGAATACAGGGGCAATTAATTTATCAGTTTGACAGATGGCCCCACTCTATACATAGGCCACAAGGATAATATGTGTCATTTCTAATCTCACAGAGATACTGGAGGGAAATGCAGCTGTGATTTACACACTTTGTTTTACTAATTGTTAAAAAAAATATTACAAATTAATGTTTGCAAATATAGAGGGCTAAGATTTCTCTAATCAGTTGGGGGACTTAGTCACATGCCTTACTTTGAAAATCTCAATCCTATCGGCCATATTCTAAGTAATGACAAAGCATGTTGTTTTGATGCCTGGAACCTGTTGCCTCTGTATCATTCATTTTCTCTCCAGTTCCCTGACCCAGCTTCACAATCTCTTCACTTCATACTGTGCCCCCACACTCACAGTCCTTGTAAATTCCCCTAATTCCTGAAGGCTGCTGCTGCATCTGGAAAGTCAAAAGGAGGCTGCAGCTTGTAGTGACACCACTGGTCACCACCAGTCAGTGGTGACAGCGAGTTCTTTTAGCCAGGATGCTACCTGCAATCACCACAATCTCCTGTTTCATTACATGGTGTCACTGCTTGCTTTGTCTCCCTTAACAACTCCATTTTTTCCTTTCACCAAGAATTCTCACAGCTTTTAATTTAATAACCCGGTGTTAATGGCAGCCTGTAGCTGACAGAGGTGCAGGACAGCAGGGGGAAAATGCTGTGGTAAGCCCGAGATCTTTATTTTCACAGAAGCAGAGATATCAAGAGGTAAAATATACTCATCCATGTTGCATTTCCATCTAAGCTCTGGTTTAGATATCTCGTCCTTCTCTTTGCTACTTCTTTTGCCTTATGTACCCTGTTTAAAATGATAGAGAAGTAATTACAGAAACATCTGTCTTCACAGGTCAAAACTGAAATATGACTGCTTCCTGCCTTCTTTTCCCACTACTGAAATGGTCTACCGAAAAACAAAAGGAAAAAAGCCAAAGGTCTTTTCCATCACTTAAATTTTTCCTGCCTTTATTTCCCTCTTTTCAAAAGCCTAGAGACTCCTGTTCAGAAGTTATGAGGACCACAGAACAGGAATACCTGAATTCTGATTTTAATTCTAAAAATATTTTTTTTAATGATGAAAAATATACTTTTGGTTTCTTAACTCAGTTTCTCTGTCTTTTACGAAAAGATAATAACTCATTTTTCAAATATAATCTCCATTTGTGACTGCTCCTTTTTTTCCTAGCATTTTCCTCCTATGCTCCCTTGTAGCTGTTTTTGTCTGCCCCACTGGTACTAAGTAATAAAAGAAGCAAGGGTGGGAATAGATGACAACTTTCAGGTTCATATTTGGAAACAGAAAGAGTAAATTTCGTTTCTGCTGGTGATGAAACAGACAGTGTCAAAATATCTTTATTCCCAAATAATCTTTTTAGTGACTTAATACATACTGAAGCAGGACACCAAGGCACACTAGGTTCAATGCATTGTAAAACACTCTAGACTTACAAAATGCCAAATAGTATCACTTTATGATAAAGTGAGTTTAAGCATTTCTAAAGTATAGAGGATCTTCCATTAACTTAATGGCTATTCTAAGCTTTCAATGGCAGAAATATGATCAAAAGTGAGCTAAATCTATGTCACCCTACTGATATGGTTGTAACATTACGCTTTGCTACAGCAGTTGTAGTGATCGTCCAGTCTGAAATGTCAAGAGTGCATTGAAAATGAAGTCAAATAGGGAATAAGCCAATATAGAGCAAGCAAGTACCTTATTTCAGGTTTGTTTATTTACTTGTTTACTTGGTTGGTTTTTACATCTGCTTAAAGGCTAACATTCTTTTAGAGATGTTTGTATTGAATTTTAGAGATGTTCTAGTATTGAACAAAAAGCAAAAGGCAACATTAGCCACTGCAACAGGAAATTACAGACTACAATGAAGAAACATTGCATTGCAGATAACATAAATTATAGGTGCTGCTAATTTTTTGTGACATTCACTCAGTGCTATGATAAATAGTGAACAACTCCACATTTGCCAGAATTGGTATGTTCTCAACCACTTAAGAACTTTGGATTTCATATCCAGTTCCAAATGTTTTAGATCATTTACAGCATTCAACATGGTACTCATTAAAATGTATGCTACCAGGCTAATATACTTAGTTTTTAAACAAGGCTGTTAGAATAGCAGTTAAAACTGAATATTCAGACATAGTTCCTGCACAACAGTTATGACTAAAAGTTATTTCTACATGAATAATGGTCCCTGTGGCTCTCCTGAGCTGAATACCATGGGCCTGCTTCAAGGTTCTCCTACAGCACTGAACCCAAACCTGACCATGGACTCCACCAGTGACACCCTGCACCTCCAACGCAGCCACAATTTGAGTTTCCCCAATTGCAGCCTAAACCCCTGTGTTGGCTCTCACTGACATTTAAGTTGTGATGAATATTTTTAACACAGAGATATTTGTTTATAATTCATTCACATCATTTTTACTCTTACATACAGCCTACTTCTTAAAAAAACTGCCCAAATGCATGATTGAAACATGCATGTATTCTTGCTCCTTTTCTGTAAAAAGCTGATGACATGTCATTCTGAATTCTCAGACATTCACTAAAATTATAAGACTACTTGCCAACATGTTTAAAGGGGTATGAAAAATAGATTGACTTGTCATGCAGTTTCATCATTAGCCATTGGTGTGATTAAGACAGGTCTATATGAGTTGTAAATCAGAGAAGTCCAAAACTTTCCACTTAGCCTTTTAGAACTGATTTACAGTAGGTAAAGATCTGATTCAGCACATGAAATCGCAAACTGTCAGGTATATTTCTCATGTATTCTTATACCTTCACTCTTTCTTGGAACGTGCACTCAGTGTTTGCATACACACAGTCATGATTTATCTAATAACAGTTCATCCAAGAATATATTAAAAAAAAAAAAAAAGCAAATATGAAGTAGATAGATTAACTAAGACAGCAATGGTTTGATTTTATTTTAAATGGTGAAAAATAAGAATAAAACTAGAACCACATTCTCCCCATCCCCTTCTTCCCAGGATCAACTTCACTCCTGACTCATCTACCTCCTCTCCCTCCCCAGAGCAGTGTAGTGGGGGTAAGGAATGGGGATTGTAATCAATTCATCATATGTTGTCTCTGGCACTGCTCCCCTGCTCCATCACAGGGTCCTTTTCACAGGATACAGTACTTCATGAACTTCTCTAATGGGTGTCCTTCCCGTGGGCTGCAGTTTTTCCAGAACTGCTCCAACATGGGTTCTTTCCATGGGGTAAAGCCCTTCAGAAACAGACTTCCAGCCCTCATTCTTTCATCTCAATTACATAAATAATGATTACCCACAATTATTCTGCTCTCTGGCAATTTTCCATCAATGTTTTGCACATTATCTCTCCCAATTTCTATTCTTATCTCAAATACTTCAGGTGCCTCACCTGGGGCACTAAAAAGGACTGTGATGGTCTGACCTTCACTGACCACCAAGCTGCTCTATCGATCCCCTCCACAGCCAGACAGGGGAAAAAAATAAGATGAAAAACTTATGTATGTCAAGATAAAAGAAATTCAATGAAGCAAAAGAAAGGCCAGAAGCAAAGGAAAACAAAAAGATCTATTCTCTACTTCTCAACAGCAGGTGATGTCCAGCCACTTCCTGGGAAGCAGGGTCTTAGTACGTGTAACATTTGCTTCTGGAGACAAACATCTTAACAACAAATACCTCCCTCCTCCACCTTTCTATTAGTTTTTATTGCTGAACATGATATTGTGCGATATGGAATACCTCTTTGGTCGGTATGAGTCAGCAATCATGGCTATGTCCCATCCTATCTCTTGCCCATCCCTTTTGTAGCAGGGGTGCGCAGTGTTTGGAGAGACAGTCTTGATGCTATGGGAGCACTGCTCAAGACTAGGCAAAACAGTGCTGTGATATCAACACCTTTCTGGATGCAAATACAAAGCACAGCACTATGAGAGAAAGTTAATTCCATCCGAGCTACACACAATACAGCAGAACTCAGGTTACAGTAAAGACAATGCTTGATTTAAACCATTGTCTAGTCTTCCTATTCAGACAGGATATTATGTTGAAAAGGAGTTGAAGTTGGGCTGAAAGAAAATAAAAAAGAAAAAAAAATAGTTGTTTTGCTTGCTGTTGTAACATTTGACATAGAGAAGTTAATCGTTGTCTTTATTTCTAGGAATCCTTATGAATTTTCTTGTATAGGACATTGAACAAAATACACAGAAAATATGAAGTAAAACCACCAGAGTTTTCTGTAGGTCTTGTGCCAAGAATATATGTATATCAGGCTAGGTACATCTTTACCTAGTTGCCAAAAGAATAAGTGAACCTCTTATTAACAAAATAGCACAGTGATCTTGAACTCTTTCTGGCTAAAGTCTTTCGAAACATTCAATAACTTTAAATACTTGTTAAAATATTTAAAATATTTTAATCTTGTGTGAGAGGGAGTACATTTTCATGAGAAACAGTTAAGGGAACTGGGATTGTTTAGTCCGGGAAAAGGTGGCTGAGGGGAGACCTTATTGCTGTATACAACTGCCTGAAAGGAGGTTGTAGCAAGGTGGGGGTCAGTCTCTTTTGTCAAGTAACAGGAGATAGGACAAGAGGAAATGGCCTCAAGTTGCACAAGGGGAGGTTTAGGATGGGTATTAGGAAGAATTCCTGCACTGAAAGGGTTATTAAGCATTAGAACCAACCAGCTTCCCAGGGAAGTGGATGAATCACCATCCCTGGAGGTATTTAAAAGTCAGGTATATTTAGTGCTTAGGGAAATGGCTTAGTGATGGTTTTGTCAGTGTTAGGTTAATGGTTCGACTGGATGATCTTAAAGGGCCCTCCCAACCTAGATGATTCTATGATCATCCTTACCCAGGATATGGATAAGGCTGAGCTGCTAAATGACTTTATTGCCTCAGTCTTCACCAGCAAGGGCTCAAACCACACTGCCCAAGTCATGGAAGGCAAAAACAGGGGCTCTGAGAATGAAGAACTGCCCATAATACGAGAGGATCAGGTTCAAGACCTCTTAAGGAACCTGAAGGTGCGTAAGTCCATGGGACCTGATGAAATCCATCCGTGGGTCCTGAGGGAGCTGGTGGACGAAGTTGCTAAACCCCTTTCCATCATATTGGAGAAATCATGACAAACTGGCGAAGTCCCTGCAGACTGGAAAAAGGGGAACATAACTCCAATATTCAAAAAAGGAAACAAAGAAGACCTGAGGAACTACAGGCCAGTCAGTCTCACCTCTGTGCCTGGCAAGATCATGGAGCAGATCCTCCTGGAATCTTTGCTAAGGCATGTGGAAAATAAGGAGGTGATTGGAGACAGCCAACATGGCTCCACCAAGGGCAAATCGTGTCTGACAAATTTGGTGACCTTTTACGATACTGCCACAGGCTTGGTAGACAAGGGCAGAGCAACAGATATCATCTACCTGGACTTATGCAAAGCATTTGACACTATCCCACACGACATCCTGGTCTCTAAATTGGAATGTCATGAATTCGATGGATGGATCACTCGGTGGATAAGGAACTGGCTGGATGGCCCACTCAAAGGGTTGCAGTCAACGGCTCTATGTCCAAGTGGCGGCCAGTAACAAGTGGTATTCCTCAGGGGTCGGTACTGGGACCAGTACTACTTAACATCTTTGTCAGCGACATGGACAGTGGAATAAAGTGCACCCTCAGCAAGTTTGCTGATGACACCAAGCTCAGTGGTGCAGTTGACATGCTGGAAGGAAGGGATGCCATCCAGAGGGACCTGGACAGGCTGGAGAGGTGGGCTTGTGCA
>JAOTQQ010000001.1:158421055-158506214 GCA_026546715.1 Gallinago undulata | reverse complement strand
GCTTTTAAATTGCAATAGTGTAATCGCCATTGTACACATAGGACCTGCAATAGTGACGTATTGGACCTGTGAGTGAAGTCCAAATAAATTAACTTGAACTTCGCAGTGAAGTCCTTTCTCTCCCTTTTGTCACATCAGTCAAAGAAAGTGGCCAAAAAAGTGCACTGACCAGCAAAATATTTACATGTGGCCAGCCTTTTTAATTGTTTTACCTATCCATTTTTCCCATAGTTGTTCCTGCCCAAATCAGCTAAATCCATCCCTTTCCTTGCCTTTTTTTCTTTCTTTATGGTGTCTCTTTCTCTGAGCTCTTAAACTTGTGTTCCTTCCTGCCATTGTGCTGTTATGCTCTTCTGGGCTTGTGGAGATCAACATTTTAAGGACTGATTGCTCTCTGGCATCCTACTACTCCTGCCTGCATCATGTGTCATGCTTGCCAGCACCATACAGATATATTGGACATCCTAACACACTGAAGTGTATTTAAGTAGTTGAGTCTTACATCTTGTTGTTCTCACCATAATAATTCCATAGGCTTCTTTATTGTGTTTTGACTGTAATGTGGCCGTATAGCATGCAGTGGTTTAGGCTGAGATGGCCACTATATGAAGGACAGATGCTCTCTTAAACCTCTCTCCCTTCCCAAAAGAGAAGGAAGGGAGAAGAAGGGAAAAAGACTTATGGGTTGAAAAGAAAACTAAAACTACATTAATGAAATAAAAAACTAAACCTGTTAACAAAAAAAAATAAAAAAATAATATTAATAAGACAATAGTGAAACATAAAATATATGGGAAAGCATATCGAGCTCTCAGGATGATGATCATGTCACCGGGCAGGCACTGGGAAAGTCCCAGGCTGGACTCAGTGATGGATGGAAACTGGATTCAGGAACTGGATTTGGGAACGCACAGATTGGGATCAAAGGCAAATGAATACACAGTCCTCCTAGAATGCTGGCCTTTGAAGAAAAAAGCCTGAACCCTTTGATCCCTCAGATTTTATACTGAACATGATCCAGATGGGATGGAATACCCCATTGGTCAGTTTTGTGTCACCTGTCCTGTCCTCTCCTCCCCACTGCTGCCACCCCTCTATGCTTTTCCGCTTCTGATCCTTTAATGTGGCACATAGAAAAGTGAACTGACCTTGGCTGTTACCGCAATAAGTATAAGCAAGAGCCTCTCTGCATTCCATTTCTTGGTATTAACTACAAATATTGGACCTTATCAGTCTGGAAGCAGACAAGGTCTGAAAAAGATGTCTTTAATTTCAGAGAGTGCTATTAGAAGAGACTTAACTGAAAAGTTACTGAAAATTGGTTCTATTCTTTCTTAAACCACGGCAGAATAGTATGCAGCCACTTAGATTGTAAAAAGCTTAATCTGGAACTGAATCCCTACCTAGATTTCTCTAGCAGTCTTTAACTGCTCTATAGTCAACAGAAGAGGAGAGTTCAGGCAAAATGCTGCTTTTGGTAACAGGAGCAAAATAACTGGTTATCAATATAATGTTAATTAAAAAAAGGGGATAGATAGCTGGAGGTAAAAGGTCTTGTAAAGTCATGGAAGAACAGGTTTATATGCACCTTGGACTGGTTTGTGTTGTTCTGTACCTTAGACTGTAACTCACAAGGGTGCAAAGTAGGAACGGAGTGCTTTCGTTCTGATTTTCAATGTAGTGAAGTTAGTCTCTCTTTCTTCATTTTACTGACAGTAGAAATTTATCAATAAATTATCAGTATAACAGTTTAGTTTAAAATTTGCACATATTAACTTTGAAACAAGCTGCAGCACGGTTCATGATGGATCTGGCAGTGTTTATCTCTGTTTAGTTGAAGAAACTAATCTTATGATAGAAAAGGCAAATTCAGCAAAGGAGATTTTAAGAAATCTAGCTTTTGCAGATCTCAGACCCTGAAACACCTGCTGCCTTAGCTTGTCAGAGTGTGAAAGGCTGATCAAGCACTATGTTATTACTTTTAGCCACTGCACCACTCAGATTATAGAATCACCCTGCTCTCCCTTCAGGTCTCTAGGAAGCTTTATTTCTCAAGGGTTTCTCAATGACCCTATGGGGACTTCAGGATGAAGGTCCTTCAGGACCCAAGGACCCTTCAGTCCTTGGGGACTGACAGTTCCTCAGAGGACACTAATGAGAAATTCTGAGGATAAAAAAGGCTTCAACTGTAACTAGTCCCTGAATGAGGATTACTGGAAAAAAAAAAAAAATAGTCTGTGCCTTTTTATCCTACTCTACACCACATAAAATAATTAACCTGAGGTACAGTATCTAAAATGAAAATATTTTTTAAAGATATATTCTTATTTCCTCAGCTTGCTAAACCACTGACCTCAACAAATTTTTAAAGGATAAAGAATACGGTGCTGGAGCAGCAGATTTACAGATGCACAGAGGAAACAGGTGCAAGGGACACAGGGGGAAGGAAAGATGCTGACGTGATATTATGTGAAATCATAGCATTGTATTTCATGATGCATTTTAGCTTAAGTCCTTGCTGAAGGATAAAACAGATTTGTTTTATCTTTGTGGATCTTCAAGATAAATTTCAAGTTCATCACACTGTTTCCTATTAAAGTAAACACGATACAGAAAACATAAATAACATAATGAATATTGTGGGAATTTCAGAAGATGCAGAGAGTAAAAGCCTTGGGATTTCTCATACAAGTTTCTTCTCTTTGTTGTTACTGTGTTGCTTTTTTTTTCCTTGAACAATTGTTTAATTGTGATGTTTAACACATAGATTCCCCTTTAGCTTTCATTCATAAGTGGTCTCTCAGTATTTAGCATAACCATAACATAAAATCTGTATGACCCAGACTCTTCACTATTGAACAGTACATTCTCAGTGCAGATTAGCATTCTCAGTTTGCTTCTAATCACTACAGAATATAGCTGTAAACTGATACTTAATGTCTTCTCAGCTAGAAAAAAATATAATCTAGGCATTAGAATAGTATCTAAGTAATCTCTTCAGTACCTGGTGGAATGGAAAGCCGTAGCCTATAGCCAAGATTGGCTCAATGAACACAGTAATCTTTACAAGAGCAATGCAGACGCTATCCTCTCCTCACAATCCTGTCTCACTCTGCTAGATAAGCAGATAAGATGAGCTCTGCTTCATTCTAGCTGTAACAAAAAATACCCCAAATTTATCTTCAAATCAGTCAGACAACTGTTACTGTTAATTTAATACAACATGAAAACTATAGAGCTTAGAACTGATTTAAATCCACATCTGAGTCCATTAATCCATGCTGGTGGATTAAATATTCTATGGAGGATTTTCCTTTGTAGGTAAAGCTACAAGAGTATTAATTGTATCCAGTTCTCTGTCTTTCATTCTAGACTGACTCTTACTGGGACAGTTAGGATGAACCTTTCAGGTGATTGCCACAGCCCATTCTATATGATCCCTGCCATTTACTCTTGACTCCTTGACACAGCAGGGGAGGACAATTGAGAATGAAGTATCATATCAGATTCCTCTAAGTTATGAGCCAAACTCCCTAACATTCTCCAAGAGTAACTCTAGTCTCTATGTCTTTGGTAAATAACGATTTCATTTGAATAGTTTAAAAATTATATCACATCTCGCTGAAATATTAGGCCTAAATTCCTGCCCTGAAGTTGTTACATTTTGTTAAACATTTAAAAAATTTAATATTTATGTAGCCTCATTTGTCAAGTAGGTAATATAATTTTCATTATAAAAGAAAAAAATAAAAATAAAGACATTAGCATATAACAAAAATGTCTGAAGATATTCAGATTTTGATAAACAGATCATTCTTTCCTCAGCTGTCTCCCTGGTGTTGTTAATATTGAATAGTCTGCTAGGCAGACTATTCAGTATTTCTGGGATAAGATTCTGCCTCGAGCTAATGAAAATTTGACTGTATCTCTGAGCAGTGGAAATAGATCCATCTCTATTGTTCAGAAAGTAGGCTTTCATCTGTACATCGGTGTTTCTCACTGTTGTTGTAATAGCAATTCCAAAAGTACTTTAAACTTTTATTACAAACTTCACTACTTTGGGACCTATACAAGCAACAGATTTATGATGAGACATAGGACAGCTTTTCAAAACAAGCCTGCTTTTATTACTCAACTGGAATGTAAAGTTTTATGGGTTGGAATTGAAAAATGAAAGATTTGATGTCCAGATTGGCAATATTGTGTTCTGATGAGTGTGAAGCTTCATCTCTGTGTCAGTCCTAAAAAGCAGATTTTTTTTTTATCACAGATATCCTATTGAGACAATTCTATGTTCTAAATTCTGCTCATGCTGGTTTTGTGTGCTTCCTCAGTCAGGTATTCATTAAAACTTGATATACACTCATTCATCTTTCATTGTACTCTTATAGCAACTCCAATCTAATGTTCAGATTTTTGTAGTTTTTTCTATTACTACAGACATATTCATCTGAATAATTTCTAACCTCTTATTTCCTTTTTTTAGGTATATCTCCTCAGCCAGGAAAAACAATAACAAAATAGCATTTGAAAAAAATATATAGATATAGAAAAACAAGATGTAATTCTCTCTTAATGAAAATAACATGGAAGGTCTTAATACTCTGCACACATCATGTGGAAAGTAACACATTAGGAGACCTTTGAGGCTTTGTAGAGCTTTAAACCCCCTAAAAACACTATTGCTAAAATGGATTCACAATGATATCAACGATTCCTCTTCCTCCTGTACCATTCAATGCCTCCCTTTTGTGATAAAGATTATTTTTGTTTCTTAAGAAATTATATTTCAGTAATAATTTAATTTTGTAAATATATTTCACCTAATTATGGTGAAGTTAGGCAATTACAAAGTAATGAGTTGTCATGTATACTTAACCAAGGTGCATATGATTTTTTTCTGTCAGTCTAGCTTGCCTGTCTGTTTATGAAGTCGACAATAGATATTGGAACATGATTTTAGGTAGATCTGATGCTTTTTTAACATTCACCCTTAAGTGAATGCTTTTCAAAGAATCACAGAATGGTTGAGGTTGGAAGGAGCCTCTGCAGGCCATCTGGTCCAGCTCTCCTGCTCAAACAGGGCCACTAAGAGCCAGCTGTCCTGGATAGTGCCTAGATGTTCGTTTTCTGTTTTTAATGTCTTCAAGGAGGGAGACTCCACAACCTCCCTGGGAAAGCTACTGTAGTGCTCAGTCACCCTCACAGTAAAAAAAAGTGTTTTCTCGTGTTCAGAGGGAACCTCCTCTTCACTGACAATTCACTTTGTTGCCATTGTCTCTTGTTCTGGATCCATCTGCTTTGCACTCTCCCTACAGGTATTTATGTATGTTGATAAGATCCCCCAAACCTTCTCTTCTCCAAGCTGAGTAATCAAAGCTCTCAGCTTTTCCTCGTAGGAGAGATGTTCCAGTCCCTTCATCATCTTCAGGGCCATTTATTGGATTCTTTCCATAGTATGGCCATACCTCTGAAGACCCCAGAACTGAGCATAGCATTCCAGGTGTATCCATATCAGCACTAAATATAGAGGAAGGATCACCTCTTTCAATCTGCTGGCAACACTTTGCCTAATGCAGCAGAGGAAACCATCAACCTGCTTTGCAACAAGGGAATATTGTTGGTTTATGGTCTACTTGGTGTCCCCTGGGACTTCAGGTCCTTTTCTGCCAAGCTGCTTCCCATCTGGGTGGTCTTCAGCATGTATTGCTGTGTGGTGTTGTTCTTCCACACGTGCTTTGCACTTCTGCTTGTAGAACTTCATAAGATTCCTGTCATCCCATTTTTCCAGCCTGTCCAGGTCCCTGTGGCTGGCAGCACAATGATAGAATCATAGAATGGTTTAGGTTGGAAGGAACCTTAAAGGTCATCGAGTTCTAATCCCCCCTGCCAAGTGCTGATTGACCTGTGTGTTTTGGTATTCCAACAAAGGGTAGATGTTGAGTCTTTAACTACATAACTGCTAATATTGCTGTGTTTATAGAACTTCCTGTTTCATAACTTCCTGAATCAGACTAATACTATGATCCTGATGCATGCACTGTTTGTATGATTTTAAATATATGAATTTTAATGAGTTGTCCTCTAATTATTCAAATTCATATAAAAGACAAAGACTTGAAAGCTTACTTCTTGACACTTAATGAAGCAACTTCCTCTCAATGCATGAATAATAACATTTTGGTCTACACCTGACACCTGGAATCCATCTAGAAGGAGAAGCTGTAAAGGAGATTTGTGGTAATACCTATAGTCCTTATATTCCAAGTGTTTTCATAGCTGCAGAACACTGACATTCTAGTGAATTCTCTGTTCTGGAAAGGAAAAAACCTTACATAGAAACTTGTCCCCAAAGACTGGGAGTTAATCAGAAAGATTAGTCCCATGTCTTCCATTTTGTCTCCCTGTTTTAAAGTAAGATACATAAAACATAGGGAGTAGTTTTATTACAGACTAAATGCACTTTTACTAAATTACTGATGTCATCTTAAACAAAGGTTCAGTAATGCTACCATCTTGGCTAAATGTTACACGTAAACACTAGCTCCTAAGACCACTTTTGTTTCAGAGTTGACAACTTTGTGTACGAATCTTCTGAGGCTATGCCTCTTCTATGAAATAAAAAACGGGGGGGGAGGGGAAGGTTCTTGTGGGAGTGACAACATGCTGTAGCCCAAAAAATAGGTTTTTGGTCCTGGAGAACCCTCAACGATAAGGGATTCAGACTCATATCTCCCCAAAAGTTACACTCCCTTATGCCCTAAAATTACTCAGCACACTGTATATCCAGACACAGATGGAGGGCTATCTTTTCTGACTCATTTGTATTACCCCATGGGTATAAATACAAGCAAGAAAGTAATCCTAATTTGAGGCTTTCCGCTCGATAGCTTACTTTCCTATGAAGGCATGAATAAGCTCAAAAATATATACATGTTCACAGACACACAGAATATCATAAAAGATAGAACTGAAAACAGAAATCAAAGTTATCAGGAAAAAGAAATAACTTCGCATTCCAAACAATGACTGCTCTCACAGGCTTCACAATGAAATCAGTAATGAACATCAAAGTATAGATCTATAACAGAAATGTGATGCTTGCTTTACATAATGGCCAAAATCTCATTCCTATCAACTTTGTCTTTAGTATTCTCAAATTTTAGAGAATAGGATTCCTGGCAGTGGAAATCTTGTGTTTGTGAAAACGTGTCTAACATCTATCGATGAACAAATTCACTCTTCTTTCATCATAGCAGGGAATATACCTGTTTACTTCTAAGACAACTATTCATTTCTGTATTTTCCTAAAAGATCCAAATTTGGGAATTAAATACACTGTATCTGAGTCCTAGCAAATTAAAAAGATTTTTAAATAGTTTGAACAAGCTTTAATCAAATGTACATGGGGAGACAGACAGAGCATATATCATAAAAAGCCATGAAAGTAAAACTTCTTACTTCCCCCCCCCCCCCCCAAAATAAAATGCAAGTGCACAGGGCAATCAGTGTATATGTAAATTCTCGTACTAAAATATTCAGTTTAATCAGTAAAGTAGGCACAAACTCAACAGTTAGAGTATGCAGCTGAATCCATGATAAATGTCAAGGCATGAAGCATGAATCATAAAGAAAAGAAATGCAGTGTATCAAAATATTTCTGACTAGTATATATAAGCTTCAACCAATTATTTAAGTAGTAATATGACCTGAAGAGTGAATAGTCATTTGAATGAGTTTGAGTTGACAAGGAAAATACACTTTGATCACATTTTGAAACTTAATTTCTAGGGTGGCTATGACTTGCTGTCCTTCAGAATGACATTGACCGAAGCCTGTATTTTGGGAATCTTCCACAGTGAAGAAAATTAGGCTTAGGATTCAGGCTTCTTCCTATATATACAGAGGTCTCTGATAACTAGTTATTGAGGTTCTCCTGTCTTACCTTCTAATCCCTTCACTTGTTCATCTGCACACACACACTCACACACATCTCCTCATTTGCTATCTTAATCAGTGACATAAGTTTCTTTGAGGGGTTCTGTGCAATTAAAGACTAAAAATCTACTTTATTTTAATTTATGAAGAGGTTACTTTCAGCATACAATACAAAATCACTCATTTTTTTTCCTGAATAGGTATATATTCTGCTTGGTTTTAAGCTCAGGGAAATTTCTTAGATCTAGTAAAATGAATGCCTGCCAGTTTCTCAGTCTTAACTGAAACTTCTTATGAAAAGTTTATGTAGATTTTTCAGTGACAGACTAAATGAAGAGGAGGAATAGCAGTCTCAAACCTGACATTCTTAACCATACCACTACATTTTATTGTCACTTTGATAATCCATATATTTCACAGCTACAATCTTCTGCTAGGTGAATTTGATCTTAGAGATAAACCAGTTCAAACTGTCAAGCATTTCAACCTGGCAAATAGGCATGCGCCTCCTTCAGGAAAGTATATGAGCCCTTGAAGGATGCGAGATCATTTTCTTGATATTCTTTAAAACACTTGAGACTTAAATATATAACAACTCAGTTTTAACTAACTCGGTTTATTGGGCACATACCTATCAACACTGTTAGTAGACATGACCTCTTACCATTAAAATACATAAACATCTAGCTATTAAAGTTGATATGAATTGGAAAGTACCTTTAGGAAATAATTTTCAATTATATTTATCTTTCTAAGGAAGCAGGTAAGTAACATCTAGTGCTTTTAAAATAATTTGAAAAAAAATATAATAAAACAAGCACAACAAAATAACCCACTTTAACCTGTTTAATTTTTGCCTAAATCAATACAAAATAGAAAATCTTATAGACTGTTAGGAAAATGTATTTTTATATGGTAGATAAAGTAACTTCAGATGATTTGCTAAATTAATGAAATTATTTTTTTGTGTGTGTGTTTTAAAGTTCTGGTTATTTTTGTTTGTTTTTCAGAAAGTCTAAATTAAAATTTTGAGCAGATCTAATTAAGAGAGTGATAATAAAAAATCAATATCAGGAATGTATTTAAAATTAATTTCCAGGAATGCAGAAGCATCAGGTTTTTTACTCCCTTTTATGCTTAATGTTTCATTATGTACTTTACTTGACATGTACCTTTTCAATTAGTGGGGTGACATAAAAATACTGATTTACATAAAGAAAGGGAAGAATCCATGCTTTCCATTCATTGGGTTTTCCTGGAGTCTTAAAATAACTTCAAAGATCATTATGTCTATGTCTTTTATCACCACAATTGGAACTTGCTTCCATGGCCCATTACGCTATCTCAAGGCTCAATGAGATCAATAAAAGGCAGTACTGAGAGGGTTAATTTTATATCCTTCTTGATTTTGGTATTATTCAAATCTTCATTAATTTTATAGATCTTTGCTAATACACAAAGATCTCTTTACCTTAAATAAAAATATTCTAATTTCATCCTTTAAAAAATTTAAAATCTTTAAAAATATATGCAATAAAGTTACCAGTTCCCAGGCTTCATATCCTTCATTAAAGAAAAAAAAAATAAAAAAAAGTTTGAGAGATCAATCTGACACCTACATACAAAAAGACATTTAAATAGTGATCACTTGGAGCTAGTTAACGCAAGTGAAAACAAAATGTTAGAAAAATCTAGAAGATGTAAACCCCTTAACATTCTAGTTTTACACGAAAAAGCATAAATAGAATGGAAGATCAGAAACACATGCCTTGTTTTGACAACATTTCTGAAAGAAAACCTCCATGTTAAAAAAATTGCTGACAAAACTGACTCATACTACGTTTACTGATTTGATTTAAAAATAAAAATCTGAAAAGACATTTGACAGTAATTAATAAGGTCGTTACAGATAAAAGTTACAAACTGGTCACCTTTTTGTATGCTGCTTATTTATTTTAAGAGAAAAGCAGTATATATCCTGAATTAATTTTCATCTTTTAATACACAAATTGTGGAAAGAAAGGAAGACAACTGAAACTTGCTATTTTACCACAATTTTACTTTATTTTCTTTTCATCATTTCATAGAATCATAGAAGCATAGAATCGTTTGAGTTGGAAGGGACCTTAACAATCATTGAGTTCCATCCCCCCTGCCATGGGTAGGGACACCTCCCACTAGACCATGTTGCTCAAAGCCCCATCCAGCCTGGCCTCGAACACCTCCAGGGATGGGGCATCCACAAGTTCCCTGGGCAACCTGTTCCAGTGCCTCACCACCCTCACTGTAAAGAATTTCTTCCTAATATCTAATCTAAATCTCCCCTCTTCCAATTTAAAACTGTTGCCCCTTATCCTGTCACTACACTTCCTTGTAAACAATCCCTCTCTGGCTCTTCTGTAGGCTTCCTTCAGATATTGAAAGGTGGTTATAATGTCTCCTTGGAGCCTTCTCTTCTCCAGGCTGAACAAACCCAGCTCTCTCAGCCTGTCTTCATAGGAGAGATGCTCCATCCCTCTGATCATCCTCGTGGCCCTCCGCTGGACCCGTTCCAACAGGTCCATGTGCTGAGGGTGCACTCTATCCCACTGTTCATGTCACTGACAAAGATGTTAAATAGTACTGGTCCCAGTACAGACCCCTGAGGAACACCACATTCTATGTCTCATTTTGTCTACAGTTGAAAAGAGTTTTCATTGAGGAAAGGTAGAAAGGAGAATTAATCAAAATCTAATACATTAAATACTCAAATGAAGGAATCTAGACTAATAAATTCAGTTTCAAAGTAGAATCCAGAGTTTTTACTCCTGTGTACTAGAGTGAATAGAAAAGGTTGCACTAGTACTGTCTTGTGATTTTGAACATATTGCTTCTTGATGAAAAAATATTACACATGCAATTGTTAATGTTATAACCAAAATATATCTAGATTAAGTAATTGAAAGAATTTGAAAAAAAAATTAATCGTTTTCTTACAGAGTTTTGAGAACAAATTGTAATAGAAAGGGGACCCCTAATAGAAAGGGGAGGGGGAAGGCAAGAAACGAAGAAAAGCCTTTCAGTGATTTAACACCTTAAAAAAATTAAAAATGAAAACAAAAAAGTGCATGAAGATTAAGAATTAGTCAATACATCCAGTATCTGATAGAGTTGTTGAACATAGAAGACAAGGGAACCCCTGAGGATTACACAGATAAGAGGAAAATTTTGGATCCTTGTTTATTCATTCTAACCGGTAATGTTCCCTTCACAGACACAGTTTTAGAAAAAAATATTTACATCTATGATGATGCACACCAAATCTATTTTTGAAAGGTTGCTACAACTCTAGTACCATAGTGATGTGGTGAGGTGAAGTTGATGCATAAGTGTCATACTTTCATCATTTACAAGTTGATCAACCATTTTTTTCTTTGAGGATAAATAAACATTTCCTGGGAAAGATTAATCTTTTCTTATATAAACACCTATAATAAATCAGAATAAACACATTAGGGTCTCAAATATCTACTTGTAGAGGTTTAAACTGAGGTGTTCCTAATTTCTGGTCCCATTACTGCAATCCAAAGCACCCCACACCCTGAGAAATTAGCGTGAAACTGTTTCAACACATTTTGAAAAAGACTATGGAGTCTGATTCCTACTAAGTTAGCAAATTGCAGGACATAACTAATGAAGTAGCCTGTACAAATGGAAAGGTTGAAAGGATGTATGATACTGTAAAGCATAACGAGACAGATCTAAACCAACTGACCAAACAAATCAATTAGCACTGCAGAGGAGTCATGAGAACTTTATTCTATATACCAGTGATAACAACCAGTGGTTCTATACAGTACAGTGCTGATGTCAAGTGAGATTGTCTTAGCTGTCACATAAAATTGCCCTTTTCCCAATCTCTTCTCCTCTCCAATGAGCATAAATTTCAGATTAGAAGGCAATTCTTTTGCTTGAAAAACAAAGAGAGATTGGAGGAAATACTTTGCCACTTTGCCTGAGAAGGTGCCGTGTAACAGTTCTAAATTGCTGCTGCAATGAAAGAATTTACAAGAGCGGTACAGTATTTTGGTAAACATCTATAAGTCTAAGAAAGAAGGATTTTGAAGAAGGGTTTTACTTCAACAGTGTACATTCAGTAAAGTTCATAGGTTTTAAGCTTTGGAGTTTTGACACACAGGCACACACATACATACCTATACAGCAATATGTGTATGGGCTGTTTGTTAAAAAAAAACCACAAAAGTGACTGGGCTGTGAAAATGCACAATACTGTGACTCATACATTTGAGGGATGTTTTCTGAAGGCAGACAGAAGCTAGTCATATGCACTAATTTCTCCAACAACCACTTAAAAGAAACTGCTGCAGTACTTAGCCAATGCTAGCAAGTCCTTCTCTATGGTGGAGATTAAACACTATGCCATACAGAAATAGCAACATATCTTCCAGTTATCTCAGACAGAAAGCACAGTAGGCTTTTATTGCATGTGGGATGTGCACAGATCTCCTGGTGTCCCACACAGAAAGGCTGGGAAAGGGATTGAGCAACTTTCTTTTATGATGAAGACTTCAGAATATTGTGTCACTGAACAGGCCAACTAATTGTCATGTACTTTATGTGGTTATCAAAAACTAAAATTTGTGTTATTAGACATTTACTCACTCTTAAGTGACTAGAAATTTTACACTGAGTAACAGAGAGAACCCATAGCACAGCAAAGAATTAAACTAAGATTATCTGATCAGCAAGTTATAAGCCACTAAGCCACTACTAAGCCACTCTGCCTTTTTGCTAGCTTAAAATGAATGAGGAACATTTCTGTTGTTCCTGCTTGTGGCTCTTCAAGAAAAAAAAAACAGAAGAAATACATGCAATTGTAATGGTCACTTGTTTATAGTACAAGAATGTTCTACTCCTAAACTAAGTGTATTTCTACGTACTTGAAAAATTTGATTAAAATGCATGCAATTGCTTTTTTCCCTAACCCCTGCTCCCCTCTGCTGCCCCTAACAAAACAGTAGTAATATATATAATGTGTTTTCATCTGATATATCTTAATAGAAAAAGTAACAGAAAGAAAATGTGGAAGGCATGCACAGCCCATTAATTAGATAAAAGAGTAAGTCTGCAAAAGTTGCTTGTTTTATTTATGAAAGCCTTATGAGCTTGAATGGCACTATACTTTTTGGATGTCATTTCTGTTCATTATACCTTAGTGTCCCAGAGTTGTCTAAATTAACTAAGAGCTACTTTAAAGGCAAAGAACCAGAATATCATTATGATTAACCTTCTCTCCTGTCATGTATATAAGTTCAGGCACCTAGAAGCTCCTACAGAGCAAAGTACCAAGAATTCAAGAACTATTTTAAAATTCAAGGAACATTTTTTATGAACTGGGACCTAAATTAATGAATTGGAGAAATAATTAAAAATTAACCTGTAGCTTCGTATTATATTAAAGCACAAGGAAAGAAATGTTGAGCCTAAAAAAAAGAAACAATAAGGATTCAGGTCAGATATACTTTTTCCACTGTGACTCACTGAGTGGTTGTTTTTAGTGCTGTCAAAGGCTTTTCGATATGACAATTAGAATTATGAAAGACAGTATATCCTTATTTCCAAACATTGCTTATTACATTATTTTATCTGGAAATACTAAATGTTCTGGAGCTCTAGGAATCACATAATAGTGCTAGAAAAATACTGTGACTTTTTGACTTATGATCTTAATTTTTATGGACATCAGTCATGTTAGTTTTAACACTGTTTTTACCCCCTGTAGTCCCTATGAAATGCTAATTTAGACTCTAATTTCTAATCTAACAGCTAGAAATCTTTTTCAAGCTTTTAGCCTGGCTTTTGAGTCAAGAATGACCTTTAGTATTAGTAGCCTTTTTCTTCCTAATATTTAGTTCAAACCAGTGAAATACTAAGAGGTCAATTTTGTGACAATACAATGGCAAGGACATTATGTTTCGTAAAGCTTTTTTAGCCATTGAAATCAGAAGCTAGATAAGCAAGAAAGTTCAATGATGAGTTTATTAGGTGATGTGGATTTTTAGTCTTTTTTTCCCCATGAAAATAGCATTGTTGTTGTTTGAGAGAATATTCCTTGCGTTTTGGAACTCATCCTAATTAACTGTTATAGTGATATAAATTTGTAAATTATAGTCAGCACATACATTTTACCTCTTTGAGGTACAGCCCAAGTGACCTTATGATAATTTATCATACATTTTGTCATTTGATTGCTTCCCTAGGCATAATATAAAATAAATATATAACAAGAATTATAGTTAGTAAAGTCTCCAGTTTAACATGACTATATATTTCTGATGTCACCAATTAGCTTAGAATCATTTTCCAGTCAGAACAAATTCAGAAAGACAAAAGACATTGCATATGACTGAAAACAATAAGGAAAGCTCAAGAAAATGTCGATGTAGAGAATAGGAAGGCTCAGTGAATAATCATAATATTTCAGAACTACTGTATCACCTCAATAACTGAAGAAAGCAGACAAAATTGGAATAATTTAAGTTTCATGTCTCCTTTGAGTTTTCTGAAACCGAGAAGAAGAGAAGCCTGAGGGGGGATCTGATCAACACCTATAAATACTTAAAGAGTGGGTGTCAAGAGGATGGGCCAGTCTTTTTTCAGTGGTGCCCAATGACAGGGCAAGAGGCAATGGACACAAACTTGATCATAAGATGTTTCAACTAAACATGAGGAGGAACTTCTTTACTTTGAGGGTGGCAGAGCACTGGAACAGGCTGCTCACAGAGGTGGTAGAGTCTCCATCTATGGAGACATTCAAAACCCACCTGGACAAGTTCCTGTGCAACCTGTTCTAGGAGGACCTACTTTGACATGGGGTTGGACTAGATGATCTCCAGAAGTCCCTTCCAACCCCATATCATTCTGTGACTATGACGTTCAGTAACAACCATTAATAAGGAAAATAATATGAAGAGGCAACAGGTCAGCACATGGCTCCAAGACTCATGTTATCAGCAGGGTTTTGGGTTTTTTGAGCATAGGCAGCTATAAGAGACACCTGGCCTGCTGATGGCAGGTGGGATACACCTGTCCCAGAAAGGAAAAAGAATTTTGGGGCGGGAGTCCACAGATCTCATTGACAGGGCTTTAAACTAGATATGAGGATGGAAAGGGAGATAACTGGGCCTGTCAGGATTAAAGCCAAGGATAGCATGCCAGGGACTGAAGGATGATGGATTACCACACCAGGGTTACAGGGACAGGGTGTTAAGAAGGGCCTTCAGCCTGGCTCCCTGAGCAAAGCTGGTGACCCTTCACTACAGTCAAAGTCTTATTTGCATGAGCCAGCAGCTCCTGGGGCAGATAAAAATCCTGAGGCAAAGGGAATCCAGGAATCACAGATAAAACAACACAAAGAATGACCACCTGAAGAGCAACACAAAGGAAAGGGAGCCATTCCAGCCAGTAAGTCAGCCCCGTTAGGTGCTCAGCTGAAGTGCCTTTACACAAATGCACACAGCATGGGGAACAAGCAAGAGGAGATGTGTGCATACCTTCAGGGCTACGATCTTATTGGCATTACTGAGACATGGTGGGATGGCTCTTATGACTGGAGTGTTGGAATGGAGGGTTAGAGACTCTACAGGAAGGACAGGATGGGAAGATGGGGAAGGGGGTGTTGACTTCTCTGTCAACGACCAGTTGGAGTGTGTGGAGCTCCACCTGGGGATGGATGAAGACCTGACAGAGAGTTTATGGGTCAGGATTAAAGGGGCCACAGGGGCAAGTGATGTTACAGTAGGAGTCTGCTACAGACCACCAGATCAGCCTGACAGGGAGATGGGGCCCTCTATAGACAGATAGGAGCAGCATCGCGCTCACACACCCTGGTCCTCATGGGGTTCTTCAACCACCCTGATATCTGTTGGAAGGACAACACAGCAGGGCACAAGAAATCCAGAAAGTTCTTGGAATGTGTTGATGATAACTTTCTTCTTCAAATGATCGAGGAACCAACGAGGAAGGGAGCCGTGCTGGATCTTGTCCTTACTAACAAGGAGGGGATGGTGGAGAATGTCAAGCTAAAGGCCTTGACTGCAGTGATCATGAAATGGTAGGATTCAAGATTCATAAGGCAGCAAGGAGGGTGTGCAGCAAGCTGGCTATCCTGGGCTTCAGAAGAACAGACTTTGGTCTCCTGATAGATCTGATTGGCAAGGTAGCATGGGAAAAAGAACTGGAGGGGAGAGGGGCCCGAGAGGGCTAGGTGATATTCAAGGATCGCCTCCTCCAAGCTCAGGAGAGGTGCATCTCAAAAAACAAGAAAGCATAAAAAAACCCCTCAGACTGTTTCTCTGTATTCTGCCCATTCTACCCATCCTTGCTTCCACCCTCTATAGGCCAGCTAGTAACAAGCAGGATACACACCCAAAGGCACCTTGGGGAATTAAGTTCTCAATTCCTTTCTGCTAAACAGCTTCAAATGCTCAAACTAGTGCTTTTGCAGGCCACTCATACTTTTGCACTACAGCACAAATTGCAATGTCAGCAAATGCCTGGAGCTGACCTCATTTAAGCCCTAGACAAACAGCACACATAAGAGTACCAGGTGCTCAGGGCTAGGACACTAAGTGGTTGTGAGCACTTACAGCTTCCATTGACTTCAGGGGCAACTGAAGATACTTAACAACTCTCAGGAAGACCTCAGCAATTCACAGGAGATTACAGCTATGTTTTTAAAAAATTCTCTCTTTCCTTTTTTTTTCCTAAGTATGACATTATTTATAAGATATTTATTGCCTTAATATGATATCTACTAACAGCTTTAAATAGTAATGAGCAAAACTATTCTGCAAAGTAAACAAAAGCTAGACTTTTTAGTAAATAACAGTAGGAAAGCTGTACATTAGGATTTAATTGTAAGAAAAAAGTTATACTTGGCAAAAGGCATCTGTAATTTGTGATTCTATCATTTTATATAACTTAATGAGTTAAAATCAATTCTGCCAGCTTTTTCCCATATGCTGCCATAAATCCCAACTAAACCCAAATCTCTACTTTAAGGAAGATAGCTGCTAGAAATGCAAACAGAAAGCTCTAAGTAAG
Source organism: Gallinago undulata (assembly GCA_026546715.1). NCBI lineage: Eukaryota > Metazoa > Chordata > Aves > Charadriiformes > Scolopacidae > Gallinago > Gallinago undulata. The sequence continues at coordinate 158,489,171 of JAOTQQ010000001.1, read as the reverse complement.
AATAAGTAAAGTTATACCATGATTGCTTCAATTTTTAATAGCCAAAGTATTTCATAAGATGTTTTATGTTACTGCAAAACAAGCTTTTCACATCTTTTAAGCTATTTCATGTCTACCTCAAGGAGTAAGAATATATTCTATCCAGTTAGTATTACAAAGCATTAATTATCATATCTCTCTAATAAATGGAAAAATATATATTTAATTTTTTAAAATATAATAAAACTTTTGATCAAGCCTGGGAATCTGAAAATCAGATAGCTATATGTACTTTTTGCAGACAAATATAATGCATCACTGTAGGAACAAGCTTCATGAAGAAAAAAAGAAAAAATAATAGTATATGGGAGATCCTTTGGTGTGATTATTCTACTCTTTGTAAAATATGGTGGGTTTTTTTTTCTATCAGTTAGAGTCAATATTCATATTGATATTAATAATAATATTCATAGTGGATACTAATGATATAGTACAGAGAAACTGGATATCAATTACATGTTAATAATGTTAATAATCCAATAAAAGTGTGCACTGTATAGACTTTCTACCACATATGTAGGTGTCTTCAAATGCCAAACCAGTACTGTGTTCAAAATGTGACAGCTCTTGTTAATCACTGACAGAAATATGCAGCATTTCACTGGGGGGACCATGAATCTAATCTGTCCAGAAATATAATTGGTATAATGCCAGAGCATATCTCTTTTCTTTAGATTAGGACTGTAGCTCCAAAATATTGGACATTTATAGCTAGATGGTGTGAACTCAAAGAACTATTTTTAGAAAGTATAGTTTGTATATAAATGCAGTGAAGAAGTATCAGAAAGTTTTGAAAAAAAATTATGTACAGCAAACATAAATAATGTCTATAAATATCTATAAATAGACAAAATGTCATTCAATATCTTTTTATTTTGTTTTCTAGGGCGATAATAGATCATGGAATATACAAAGTGTATAGTAGTTCAGCTGTTTCAGTAATGAAAATTCCTCAGGGAAATAATTTGGCCAGATTCTCAAGTATAGTTACAATCCCACAGTCCCACTCAGCTGCTACAAATGAACCATAACCTCGTTGTAAATCACTGGGAGAGGATTTCATGTCTTTGGTGAATTCTCTCCTGACATATATATACCATTCCCACGCACTGTAGTTTTACGTCTTCACTGGGAGTTAGAAAATTCATGGTACAGTGTTGCTATAGTCTTTCTCTATTGGTATAAAACCCTACCAAAGTTGAGAAGCACTAGAAGAATTGGACCAAGGGATTCAAAATAATGGAGAAAAGCTCTAATCCTTGATACCTTTTATCCCTTGTCTTAAATCAATCAGAGGTAAAAAAGTTGTTCCCTAAGGAATTTTCCTTCATATACTTCCTTTTTTTATTCTTTTAAAATTAAAACCACTTTTTAAAATAGTTTTAAAAATTTAACTATATAAAACTACTCTACTTACTAGAATAGTTAACAGTGAATAACATGCATATTCTGCTTTGGTTTTGAGCATTCGAATACTGGGGACATAATTTATTTTAATCTGGGGATTTTCTCTAAGATATGTATTTTATCTGTCATTAAAAAGTCAAGTGGGGTTTATGTTATGAAAACAGGTATGTTCTTTTTTCTTTTGTATCTTTTCTTATCAGACAATTTACCCTAATGGACTTTGTCATACATCTTGTTTTATCTTTTCTGCCTCTTTTGAGACCTGTCTCTTGTTCCCTTAACATACCTCATGAAAACAAACAAAAGCCCAAAGGTCATGTTTTTTTGACTATCATAAATTCTAAAGGATGCAACAAAACTATTAGTCTCAGACTCAGTGGCAGTAGAACTGCTCTTTAATTAACAAAAAACTGGATTTTTCTTCACCTCCCCCCAAAAATTCAGGAAACAAAATTCTGCATAATGCAATCCTTCATGATGTTCAATTTCAGCATGAATGACTTGAACTGTTATCCACCCATTAAGAAATAATAATAACGTACAAAACATGGTGTTTATAGTAAATATAAAATCTATAATCATATGGAATCTAGAACTGTCCATGATTATGTCTCTATATTGGCGGTAAAAGCTTGTAAAAATGCAAAAGTAACATGGTTTTAAGCTCAAACACAAGACAGCACAATAGAACAGATTTTCATTTGTTAAATTGAAGGAAGATGTAAATGGCCATGACATTTAGCACTGATGGGCAATAACAGATATTAAGGGAGGCCAGGATGAAGGCAATTATATTACTATGTGGTCCAGTTTGGTAAAGGAAACAAGGAAATAACTGTGGAGGCTTGAAGTTTATTTATAATACTCACATGTGACTGTATGACCACTGAAGGGCAATGAACAATTTCTAGATAAAATGTGTGTCACTATTCTCATAGGGCACAAAAAAAGACAGTAAACAGAGCAGTCACTCAAATATGAATAGTCAGAGCTAAAACCAGAACCTGAACCACTTCCAATTTGGGGATGGCAAAAAAGAGAACTAAAACCTTCCTCATAAATTTAATTCCATAAAAAGTGGAGGGCACTAGAGCCTTTTCAACTGTGTTTGAAATGGTAAAATTCAAGAAATTGTCTTTGAAAAGATCTGTTCATGATACTTTACTATGTAGGTAAATATTTAATAGTACTCTCTGGAGGAATAAAAAAAAATTGAAATAGGTCAGAATCCCAAAGTACAGAAGAGAGATGAAGATTGGAAAGGAAAAGGAAGGGTGTAAAATACTAGATACAAAACCAAAGGTTGCAGTATTTCACTCCATGAACAAACAAGTGAACCCAAAGTACAAGATATCTTGTGTTAGAGAATTATGAGCATTATGGTGCACTAGTGTTTGCACATGACTCAATTCAGCATTTTACATTTGGTCTTTGTAACATTTAAACTTGAGGAGATGAATTATAAATGATCACACAGACATTATAGCATCAGAATGCTCAACTGCATGGTAAGAATTAAAAATATTAACAGTCACACTTGAGCTATATCCCCAATGATTTGTTGGGATATGTAGAAAAAACACAAGAGACATGGTTTTTATTCATGCCTCTGAGTTAAAAAAAACCCTAAGTGTTTCTGTTGCATAATGTGTGTGTTATGCTTGTGTGTAATAAAAATATTTAAAACAATTTCACCATGTACGGAAAAAACAGGCCTGGGGATGTAGAGGATGGGAGCAAAAGATTCTCTGCATAAGTCCTTAACGGGGTATAAAGCGTCTTCAGAGAATATAGCTACATCTAAATTAATATATTAAAGTCGTGATCTTTAGTATTGTATTTACAGCACTTTTGAATTTATTTAAGCTTTGAGATCAGTTCTGTGAGATACTAAGCAGTATTTCACAGAAAGCCTTAGCAGAAAGAAGTCCAGCTGTTTACAAAGCACAGTCAGAGAAAGAGTGGCAACTGGCTGATCAGACTTTCTGGAGCAGCAAAGTTTACAGCTACATTCTCCCAAAGGCTACATCTCAGGAGGAGAATTACAGTGCTTTACCACATTATTTATAATGTCGTGGATTAAAACCCTGCAAGTCTTACATAGGACAGTGAAAAAATCATCACCTAGTTGGTTCCTGGGAGATTAATAAGACTTATGTCATTGGTGTAAATGTGGAGAAGGTTGAGCCCAATTTTTCTTTCTTCCAGTTGACTTGCTTGGTTAGCTGGTCACTTCTGCCCGTCGTTCTCTCTGTTTTCACAAACTCTAGTGAGCCAAGTATCCTCAGCACATTTATCTTCAAAATAGTACCTTCTACAATATGAAACAAAAATAAATTTTCTTCTTCTGACGTATTTGTAAATCTGGGCAAAGAAAGGCTGTCTTTCCTCTAGAATCCCCACTCACCATGGGAAAGTTTCTAATAACTTTTTTCTGAGCTCCTTTAATATATAAAATCCATAAAGAATGTAATATTATGTACCAGGCTTGAAAAGTTCAAAGAAAACACCTTTAGAAATGTTATTTTTTTTTTAAATATTTGTTTCTTATTTGATAGTTAAAGAATTTTAGTAATTGAAAAAAAAAATCAGGAAACAAAAAGATGTTCACCTCATATACTCGATACTATTAATATCTTTTAAACCCAGAAAGTGCTTTTTTTGCCTTAAAATTATTTTGCTATGTAATTATCTCAGAGTAAATCAGCTTTAAAAACTAAAAAATAGTAACCACAAAAATAAACATGTCTCCATTTTGCTTCATAATTAGAATGAAGAGTGAACAGCTATAATATCATCTCTGTACCTTGGAATTATTCATGGCACAGAGGGTCTCAAAGTACGATCACAATGTTGCCAACAATTCATATCGTCAGGCAAATAAGGCTTAATGCAGTTTTAGGAACATAAACCTGATGAAGTATCCTTTTTGTCTTTGCTTGCAGAATAATTTTTGCTGAAAACAGCAACAAATGCTCAAATGATTAAGAGAGATCTTCAAATATCTGAGTGATTAATACAAGCCAGAAGAACCAAGTGACTGTTTCATTTTTTATAGTTTTATATGAGAACACAAGTCAAGTATTCATGTACATATATGTTATTTCTTCACTCAGTAATAGGTCTCACTCTTCTCATTACACCATAAATTCAGCTAATTAACAAAATAGAAGTCAGAAATTACATCAAAGAGGTTTATATTTAAAAATAGAGTAGAAGTAGATATTTGCTAGTGAGAAGGCACAAAAAATAGAAGGTGTTTGAGTTTTTCTCTTTGATTGTCCTCTCCCTTTTGAACTTCTGTTGTTTTTTGTTTTTTTTTTTTTTCCAGTCCCAGCTGTCTGTCCTTCACTGTCTTATATCTTGATCTTTATAGAATCATAGAATCATTTAAGTTGGAAGGGACTTTAAGATCATCGAGTCCTACCTACTTACCACTTCCAAGTCCACCACTAAACTATGTCCCTGAGTGCCATATCTACATGTCTTTTAAATACCTCCAGGGATGGTGACTGCTTCCCTGAGCAGCTTGTTCCAATGTTTGGTAACCCTTTCAGTGAAGAAATTGTTCCTAATATTCAATCTAAACCTCTCCTGGTGCAACCTGAAGACATTTTGTCCTATTCTATAACTTGGTACTTGGGGAAGAGACCAACCCCTGCCTTGGTACAACATCCTTTCAGGTAGTTGTAGACAGTGATAAGGTCTCCCCTCAGCCTTCTTTTCTCCAGGTTAAACAATCCCAGTTCCCTCAAGCACTCCTCAGACTTGTTCTCCAGATGACTCACCAGTTTTGTTGCCCTTCTCTAGACATGCTCCAGAACCTCAATGTCTTTTTTATAGTAAAGTGCCCAAAACTGAACACAGTACTCGAGATGGGACCTCACCAGTGCTGAATACAGAGTGATGATCACTTCCCTAATCCTACTTACCACTCTGTTCCTGATACAGGCCAGGAAAAACTTGTGGTTTGAGATAAAGACAGTTTAATAAGCAAAGAAAAAGCTGCACACGCAAACAAAGCAGAACAAGGAATTAATTCAGAGCTTCCCGATGGCAGGCATGTACTCAACCATCTCCAGGAAAGCACGGATCCATCATATATAACCCTTACTTGGGAAGAGAGACACCATCACTCCAAACATCCCCTGCTTCCTTCTTCTTCTGCCAGTTTTACATGATGACCATGATGTCACATGGTATGGAATATCCCTTTGGTCAATTGGGGTCAGATATCTTGGCTGTATGCACTCCTAACTTCTTGTGTCCTCCCATCCTACTTGCTGGCAGGGCAGTGTGAGGAGTAGAGTGATTAGCAACAATCAGTGTGCTATCAATTCAATACCATTTCTTATTCCAAATCCAAAACATAAAAGTATACCATCTACTAGTAAGAAAGTCAACTCTATCCCAGATGAAACCATGACAATCAGATGTGGATTTTTAAGAATATTTTGTGGGAATATTCACTAATTTTTGATAAAATACAAATTTTTTTTTGTGAGGTACTTAAGCAGAAAATAGGTTTAAACACAATAAAATAATCAAATCTTCCTTTAGTGTGCCATAGCCTGAGTGATATGCTCTAGGCGTTCCTGCTTTAGCAGGGGAGTTGGACCAGATGATCTTGAGGTCCCTTCCAACCCTGACAATTCCATGATTCCATGATAGGAACACTATCTTACTTAGTGTTCAAATGTTACAACTGATCATGTTCTAAGTCAGGTAAACAAAAATTCTTTGAATGTGATTAATATCCACTAACAATGAATGCAGGATCAAAAGTTGCAAGTATTTATTTTTCATGTTGGCATTATTCAAGATCTGATGAAATGTCATAGAATCATTCCAACTTGTATTGCTCTGTAATTGAAGAGTCTTGATCAGAATTGCATCCAACAAAACTTTTCTTTTAACCATACCTGTTCAAGATTCAATTTCAGGAATATAACATTGCTAAATCTTTGCAAAAAAAAAAAAATAAAAATCAACATTTCCAGGCTTTGATATGCTGACTGATATCAGTGTTTATCTGTTTGATAGTTGTTTCTGATATCTTTAATATTTTAACTGAATATGTGTGCAAATAAGGAAAGCCAGATTTTTTTTAAACACACACATTATCTTATGACCCTCTCTCGAGTTAAGTTTCCTTGGAATATTCCTCTGATGAGAATGAATATAAATCTAGCCTTAACGCTGAATTCAAAAGGAAACCACATTCTGAAGGCGAACTCACCATGGTAGTAGTGTGCATAATGCATTTTTTTTAAAATAGTTTCATACAGCAGCTTCATTCAGCAGTTGGTCTAAAAAATTGGACTTTTTTATTTAATCTGTTACCTAACATAGTTTTATAAATATATATTGTGTAAAAATAATGTGATATCTGATCTTTGCTGCTCTTATTCAGAGGATGAGGGGTTATGTTTGCTTAGTAACGTATTTCTAACTTTTAGAATCCTTGTATCAATTGTATATGTACTCTAAAAAATTAGGAGGTCAATGTGACACCTGTAATGGAAGTAAAGATTTCCATGAGTGAAATATAGAAGAACAAACCGGTTTGTCAGAAGTAAATAATATATTTGGGTTATGTTAACCCACTTTTTGCTAGCTTGATGAAGACACATAAATCCATTTGGCATCATCTTAATGTTCTTACCTCTTAGAATGTGAGGTCATCACATGTGTTGTGCTTGCACCATTGTTTTTAAAACTATTTTCTCAGGAAAAATTCTAAGCTTTTGATTTGGGTACATGTTTAGATTTTGTCATTATTAAAAAAACAAACAAACTTATTTTGGACTTATGTACTAACGAGAGATCAATTGGAATGAAAGAACGGTTCTTCTTGTGTGACTCAAATTTGAAAACTGTTACTCAAAAGACACGCATTTCTTAGAAACAGCTCAGAACTACTTGTTGAAAGACTGGCCATCAGTTGAAGTATTATTGGTATATTAAAAGCTCTAACAGGAAAAACAAAATAATAATCAAAAGTAAAAATATAATTTAGTATGTATTTCATCATTTCAGAATATAATCCAAAGTCAAAAAATATGTGTTTTTTCTAGAAGATATGTAAGACATAGATGTTTTATTGAAACATCTTCATAGAAACTGAAGTATTCTATTGTTCTGTTGAGAGGACAGAAACGAAATAAATTTGAAACTGTAAGATTTATAATTAACATTAGGGAAGAGTTACATATCCTTCGGCGCCAGTGTTGTAGACAAGCGAGTCTTCTTAATTTTATTTCAGATTAAGAAGGGAGAAATGGACACATATTCTGCAAAACTAATCTGAACTATTTTAGATGTCTACATTGAGGCAAGATTAATTATGTCCTGGAAATATAACCCCTCATTTATTCTGTTAACTATTAGTGCAGCATGGGAAAATTAGCTCAGATGTATTTGATTGATTAATTTCTCCTCCATTGCATCAATATAACATTTTGTTATATCTGTGACTGGTTTAGCAACAGCACAGCTGACTCCCTCACAGCTAAAGGTGATAACTTTTATGGCTTGTGTTTCCAAATAAATTAAGTAGCAATAGATCAGTTCTCTCATCATGATCTTTATCAACTTCTAGTAGAGAAACTGATGATTCAGCCAGCTGACTGAATTCCTTGAATCTTAATTATTCATGAATTAGCTAAATGAAAAATGCTTAATAAGCCAGGATGCTAATACACTGATAAATCTTCTGGACTCATTTCCCAAGGGTGCACACTTTGAGTTCACTAAGAGAGAGGTAGCTTATTTTACTTTCAAAGTAGTGAAAGCTACCTTGAATGTAGGTCTTTTGAACTTGTCCACAATTCAGCTCACAAGGTGAAACTGCATAAACCTAATATCCTCATAGAAACAGCATCCATCATACAGAAGAAACAATTTAATCATGGGTATTCTAGATACATTCTGACAAAGAATGGCATTGTCTTTATCGTCACGCTGTCTTGCAAAACTCACTGAGATGCAACAAAAATGTCTGCTGGTTTCTGATGATCATAGCAAGCATCCTTACACAGATAGGTAGGTGATAATGATTTGAGGACTGAAATAGTGTCTTGCTGAGGTTGCTATTTCCACTGATACGATAACATATTACTACCTTGAAGTTGATGGATTTTTCCTTTAATTTAAACCTAATATTTTTGCTTAATGCTAATTCACATGAACTCACTTGTTACTGGGAGTATAATTGCTGGTTTCTCTCTGGACTGGGATATCACTGTGATATCACTCTAGAGGGATTTTTTGTTAGGAGTTTATATCTTAATCATAAACATTGTGAAATAAGTCACAGATACACGAAAATGACTTTCAGTTGTGCTTTTGTTAATTTAAGTAGAAGCAAATCCCCAAGTTTTATAACTTATTTCTAAGTGGGTCCTTAGAGAATGACATTATGCACAGGCTGCTATGAGAAAAGGCCTGGGGCAGGGGGTGGCGAACATCAGATGATTGCTCTCAAAGGAGTGATGCTATGTTTTCCTTTTATTAATTTCTGAATAATTAAAAAACTGCTTGTTTTAAGTTAATTGATTGTCATATGAAAAGGTTTGTCAAGGCAACAGTCAGAGCAGCAAGAGGAATGTCTTGGCATACTTAATCATCTTCTGTCCTCCTTCTAATTATCTGTTTGCCAGGGAGCCAGAATAGCTGGAAAAGAACAAGTGTACTGCCCTCCGGGGTTGTCCTTTGGAGCTGTCAGACCAAAAAAAATGCATGCCTTTGTGCAGAGACGTGTAGAGCAATCTTAGGTTGCATGGTTAGTAAGAAACAGTTAGAAAGCTAAAACCTTAACATCAGAATCACTATAGCAAAATAAGTTTAATATTAAAGTCCTTTGCATTCATGAACAGGCTGCTCTTTGTGTCTGTAATATATGTAATCAGATAATTATGTGCCATCAATTCATATTAATTTTAAATATTGATCATGCAAATGTTTATGTATTAGCAAGAGATTAGATTGTACAAATGAGGGACAGAAGTAAGCACTTGTCATTTATACTTTATCTGAAATTTAAGACATTTTACTTCATATTGTGATCAATGGTGTTTTAGAAATGTCTGTTTCTTTAATTGACTAGATGGGGAAACTGTTGTCGATCTTAGATGCAGATCTTTACATTTCATCAGCTAAATATAAGCTTTAAACATTGCATCATATTTTCAAAATGCAAAATAAAGGGATATATATTACTGTATTGTTAGTTTATAAAACTTATGATTGTTTTGAATTAATAGCTAATTATTTTGGTATAGATCCTAGCTAACTTTTGAAAAATAATTTTCAATTACTTGATTATTTTTATTAGTCTCCTCAATTTTATCTTAAATTATACTTTATTAAGCTCATCAAATAAACAACCAAGGAGTGGAATATCAAATACAGTCAGATAAAAATCTAATCAAAAGGATAACTAAGGCTTTTCAGAAATGCTGACAAAATATGTGATACAAACAATCCAGAAATTCAGCCTAATATTCAGAAAAAGATGCATTAATCTGTAGAATTAAAAATTAAATTTAAATATAACAGCAGAAAAGGCTAAAAATAAGAAAATAAAGTGCATCAAGAATTATTCTATTTTACCATTACTATAATTAAAATAAAATAAAAAGGTGAATTTAATAAAAAAAATTAGATTACAATTGTGTAATGAGTTTTCCATAGTCAGTCTCATATCTCCAAGAAGTAAAATATCCTCTTCAATATACGATGTGAGTGTTGCATGCTGAGTATCAGTCGGGATCATATAGGACCAAGAAGGAGGACTAAAACTGGATCTTTAAACTTTACATATGGTAAAAACCTTTTATGAATGGAGGCTTTTAGTTCTATTTATAAATCTTTGCCAAAACCATGGTTCTTACTTTTGAATGTTTGCCGGTATTGGAATTTACTCTTAGAAATACATGAAACTATAAAATGTGTTATGAAATATGTAATCATCTTTTCTCAGATATCTGTATTCTGTGTTCATTACAGGACTGATCCAATGTTTTTAGAAGTCATTAGCAAAACTCCCACTAACTGCAAAATGGAAATCAGAGCGGGATTAATAAATGGACATAATCTGTTGTTCTCTTGTGAATGTGGTAATTACACTTTATTTTCACAGTACCATTTATCATCATTCAGTATGGTATGGCCTCCTTGCCTTTGTTTAGTTATTTAATGTATTTTCAAAACTCAGAATAATTCTAAGTGCAAACATATTTGCTAGCAATGAGTGAAATTCCTTAGAATCTGTAAACTCTTATGTTGTAGAGAAAATATGTTCAGCTAACAACTTCATATATGATGGTACAAAGTGTAGACAACTACAATTAATTTTATTAAAATATTAAGTAGATCACAGAGAGAGAGAGAAAGAGACAGGTACACAAAAAACAGTGACATAATAAACTGTTGAGCTACTTGTTATGCTGAGCTACGCTCACAAAGCTGTTTATTCCTGGACTATATCTTATTTTGACACAAAATCCTCTTAAGAATTGAACCCCTTGTAAATGTTGCTCACTGCAGAACGTAAGCAAATTGGTTTGCAAAGATTTATTGATAAGGGGAAGTAATGCATTCACCATGCATGGTGTACAGCATAGTTGCCTATAATAGGAGTCTGAAAAGACGTTTTTTTCTTTCTGGCACCTTCTAGAGATGGTCAAATATTGGTCTAGTTTAGAGAGAGCAAATTGTATTACTGTTGCACACGCGTGCACACACACACACGCACACACACAAAAGGCATCATAAAATTAAATAAAAATAGATTAATATTAAATCTGGTCCAAAATAAATTCTGTGTATTACTAACTATTGCTTAGGTAAACCTTAAATAACAGCTTATTTATCTTCTTTTTCCTAAACAACGCTAATGAAGTCTCCATGTCTTTTAGACTTCAATAATACATTTTCTAATGAGTAGTCTGTGGAAGTTCTACTTCATCAGAGAATTCTATATTTTATAGCAATTCCCTGACACTATTGTACTTGACTCTCCAGAAAGTAAACATGGAATTAAGCTTCAGGTTCACTCTGATGGTTACTATTTGTAATATTCTTATATGTTATAAAACCCTGAAACAATGTGACACTTTTCTTCTCTTGCCTGGTCATATCCTGCAAGTATATGAACTAATTCAGCCAAGAAAAAAATGTTAAATTAAAATAATAAATATTTTCTATTATAATATTTATTTCTGTAAGACATATTACTTCATGTTCCTCTCAGACATGATTGCCTATAGAGTGAGCTGGACAAGCACAGCACGCTTGTGCATTCTCAGTGTGCAAAGTAGGGGCAAAAGACAGGGTGCAGATTCAAGCTCAACAGGAGGTGATCTGCTACAGAGCTCCCCATAATGTGGGAGCTGGGGACAGCTGCTTTCTGCTGACAATAATCTGCTTTATGTGAGACAAGGATCCTTCTGAGAATTAGTAAAAGAGGAAGGATTTATGACAGCTTTTCGTATGTGTAAGTCTCTCTGTGGCAGAAGCTCATACTGAATGCTGAGTTCAGTAGGAATAGGGAATTAAAAGCAAGATCATTTGCAGAAGGAAGATGTTCTTACACTGTAAAGTAGGAGCTTTGGGCTGCCATTGAGCTGTGAAATCAGTGCGAGAGTGAATTTACCAATCATGGTCCTTTGCAGAAAGTTGTGGATCACAGGTTCCAGTAAATTTTGGCATGAAAGGAGGTTGAGGAGTCCTGTGGACTCTGGAGGACTCCAAGGATCTCACACCTCTGGGTTCATTCACCCTCTTTTTAAAATTAAGACCCAAGCGCACACCAATACTCTCTCATTTCTGTTATACAGTGTCTTGGAAAGGAGTTGTGTTGCAGACTATGTTAAAAAAAAAAGAATATATCTGTCTGAACAATTAGATGACCCAGACCCTGCGGTTAGTGAACTCAGTTTAGACATAGCTTTTGCTGCTACAGAAACCAGATCTTGCTAGAATAAGAAAAAGTATTTCACACATGTAAGGTATCACTAATTAGATGACTGGCGGGTTTTTTCAGCCCTGAAGAGTGTTGACTCTTGCTCCTGTTGACTCTTGCAGGTTTGTTTGCATGAAATGAGCATATTCCCATTAGTAATTCTGGATAAAATATTTTCTTTAATAAAGGAGTTATGTACTTTTTTTAACCAGAAAAAAAGCACTGTAATAAAAATTTTAATGGGTTGTAACAGGGGTTCTGGAGGGTCTATCCATCATCTACATGGTGCACAAAAAGAGAGAAAAAAAATACTAAAAAATTATACTTTGTTTGCCCTTATCACGTGTTCAAACATGACATTCAATATCCTTGTTCAAATGAATCCTAACAACTGTTAGTAGAATCATGCCTCAGAAAGTTGGTAAAAATGGAACACATAAACCCATGATCTATACAAATAGAATAATTAATACAGATATTTCTTAAAAATTCAGGGGATTACAGAGGCAGCTGGTTAAAAACACATGCTGAAATATTAACCATACTAAAGTCAAGGATTTAATCACTATCACGTTAACTAAATAATGCACTTTTTAATGCAGAGTAAATGGGAGATAAAGTTACCACATACCACATCTTCTTCACTGAAATATCTCTTTGATGATATGAATCCCAGTCCTTTGCATTTTTTACATTTGCTTTGACTAAATATGCGGGATGCAGCGTGAAGGTTACAATGAAAGCAATTGCCCATTTATAAATACAGACCTTGACTCTAACCTAAAAAAGACATGTTACAAGCTGTATCTGTGGGTGACTGACTCTTGCATGGTACATTGGGTACTGAACTCATTTTAAAGCACTGAGTTGCATCTGCCTTGACCTATTGTATCATTTATATCTCTCTATCTATCTGGACTGAATGTAAAAGGAGTGCTTTTGTTATTATAGAAATCTATCAACTTTGCACAGGCGTAAATGGGGAAACAGACCCTTTTCCTGAAAAGAAAGGGTTCCTGGAATGGATTCCAGAAGAATATTGTTTTTAATATCTCCAGGAGCTGAGATGAAACTGGCTAGCCTGCAATGGCAGGTCTTACTACTTGCTTTTAAAAGAAATTCCTTGTCATGAAGGAACTCCCTATTCACCACAGTTTTGGTTTTGTTTTGTTTTTAATGAAAATAAGTAAATAAATATTTGCCCAGCTTTCCTGGATAAAAAAGAAAGATTCTTCTCTTGTGAGGCCCAGAATCCCAACTGGTGCTTTTTTTTTTTTTTTTTTTTCCCCAGACTCCCTTCAGCACCTGAGCTCAGTGATCTCATGGTTTCTGAAGCCCAGACTGACCTATATGTTTTCATTTGCCACCAGTTTAGGAGCAGCAGGTCAAGCACAGCATTATGATCAAAAGGTCATTCAAGCATTTGCACCAGTATCACTAGTGCTGTCTGCAAATATTTGGAGAGAGGTAAAGGTCTGTGACCACGATAATTACACCAATCAGTTCTAGAAAGCCTTGCACATAACCTCTTATATAATCATAGAATATCCTGTGTTGGAAGGGACCCATGAGGATCATTAACTCCTGACTTCACACAGGGCAACATAAAAGTTAAACTATTTGTCTAAGTGTGTTGTTCAAACGTGCCTTCAACACCAATGAGCTTGGGGCCATGACCACTTTCCTGGGGAGACAGTTCTAGCGCTTGACTAACCCTTCAGTCAACTTTTTCCTAATATCCAATATGAACTTCCCCTGATGTAATTTTAAGCCATTCTCTCATGTTCTACCACCAGACACCAGAGAGAAGAGATTAACACCTCCGTCTCTCTCTCCCATCATGAGGAAGCAATGATGTCACTCCTCAGACTCTTTTTCTCTAAGCTGAATGTGCTTCTTAGGCAAGCAGTCTGGAACTGACCATTTTAGAATTTAATTCTTTCACAACATCCCCAGGATTCCTTCCTCCTTATCTTGCCAACAGACACATCTCCCATTTCATACAGTCAAGGAAATCTCGATTGTACAGTCAAGGAAGTCTTTAACACAGAACAAAACTTTCCTTTCCTCTTCCCCTTGCCTATTTTGCCTGAAGCCATAGTCATGTCACAGTTGCGCATACTGTCCTGCACAATCCCTGTAATTCTGGTAGTTTGAACAGTTTTGTAGGTCTCAACCTGGGCTTGCAATTCCTCCTGTCTGTTAGTTGTGCTTTGCACATGAATGTACAGAAGTCTAAGGGAACCTTTTAAATCTTCCCCACTCTGAGCAGTGGCCTGAAAGCCTTTTCCCTTTCATGTATCTTCTCCATTTGCAGCTCCACCTCTAACTTCTAGGCTTCAGTTCCTATTTTCCAAAACTCCCAACTGGGTTAGTGAGCCTGAGTGCAACAGCATATGCTCTCTCCCACTTTGTAAGAACACCTTCTTGATAGGCTGCCATGCAACTGAAGAAACACATTAATGATTATAATACATTTATAAAATTATAGTAAAAGCCATAAAATTGGAACTCAAGTGAGACAACTGCCTCATCTACTGTTGACTCAATGTGGACTTAAAATTTGTCTGCAAAAAAGGACTAGCTCTATATAGTCTGGAGTCAGGGTAGTGTGAGGGAAAGTCATTCCAACTTGCTGACCTCAGTGCCAGGTGACTCTCCTTGATCTTCATTTTTTTAGTAATATTGCCACTCCTTTCTGATCTGGGCCTTAGCTACCTATGAAGACTAAAAGAAGCTTGTCTGTGCTGTGCATTGTCACATGATGTAATGCCAGCCATAAGTGACTTGTCTCTTATGTTAACCTATTATTCACAAATTGCAGGATCATATTTCTACAAGATCCTGACAAGAGCCAATAAAACTGTCTCAAATGGACTGAAACTTTGAGTAAAGTTTATTAACTCATGTTAATATCACACTAGTACTATGTTTTTTAGATTATTCAGATGAAGTTAAACAACAAGTCTGTTTGAAGTATGGACATATGGAGCTTATCTCTGCATATGTCTTTTAAAAATACCCAGAATCTCTATTACCTTGTACAAAACAAGGTTGAAAAAAACTGAAGTATGCAGCTGGGCCTTGTTACATATTTAAAAATCTGACTAGGGAAAAAATGAAGAAGACAAAGAGGGAAAAAGAGTAACATCAAAGTTCTTCTCTATTTCTCTTTCCAGTTTCACTGATCCTCTGAATACCACACATTGCCTTTATAGGATGCTAAATGGTGAAGTAATTTCTTGGTATGAGACGCAAAATTCAAGGAGTACTACCTCCTCATTCAAAAGTAAATTAAAAGAAAACAAACAAACAAACGCTAAGACAAACAAAAATCTGATTCAAACAATTAAAAATCTTTAGTTTTAAAATACAAAATCATGAAATCACTAACTGATTGTGCTGGAGAATTACTATGATAGTATTACTAGGATTGGGTTTTTTTCCAAAGAAAATGAAAACAAAACAATAGTTCAGTAGTCCTTCATATCCTTAATATCAGTTAATGAAGAGTACTTAGGTTTGAAATACACCTACCACCTATGAGTAGAGTGAGACATTAGATTGTAGTCAAATATTGCAAGAAAGGGTGTTCCTGAAGAACTGTAAAATGTAAAGTGCAAACATTATGCGACACTTTTTTATGGCAACATTTATTTGTATCATGTAATTTGATTATTTTCTTTGGAAGTTTACTTAAAAAGAGAGTGCTTTAAAAATACATGCAGTTTTGTAAAATCTGATCCTCACAAGCATAATACATAAGTAATGGCAGACAGGATTTATTGTCAGAGTAAGCCTATACATATATGGTACACTTTGTTGTTACAGTAAAATGTATCTAGTAAACCACATTTGCTTACTGACAGCATTCTGTACTTTTGTATCAGACAATAATGTCTCTACTTTAATTTACAGTAAGGAACAGCACTATCTTCCTTTTGCAGATGGTGAACTAAGGGAGAAACTTTAGACAAGCCTTCTAGCTGTGAAAGGCTATTGCTCAGATGTTACATCTTTGTTAGAAAAAAACTCAAACAACTCATCATTTTTTTAAAGTGCCATTTTCTTTAAAGTTTGTCAGAGATATTGTATTTTTTGAACCTGGAAAAGTACCAAAAGAGATACTCATTTTGATATTCAAGAAAACACCTATGCGAAGACATCTGATTCTTGAGATGGATGCTACTCATAGTCTCAGTACAGCTTTATACCCAGATTAATAGAGCATTTGAAAATGATTACAGAACCTGAACCTGTATTCTTGTCATGTTCTTATTGAAAAAAAATCCTTTTTACATATATTCATGGTTTTAACATAGATATGTGCTTCTGCTTCATCTGTTTTTATTAGGAACTGCTTTAAAAACTGTATCAGAACTATAAAAAAGAGCAGAAAACAAGCATGAGATAACACCACTGAATGTTAAATACAGTTTTCATAATAACAGTACACCTTTTTTCCTTTGTTTGTGTACATGTATATAATATTTAGATATAAAGTATGATACATTGCTTGGGTTTACTTTAAAATGTATTAAAAATGTCAAAATTTCCTACTTCTTAGGGAAAATAGAAGGAAGGCAAGAATAACTTGGAACCATTGTTGCTATTGTTAATTACAGTCCAGTTTTTCAAAGAAAAAAGAAGATAAAAGGAAAAAGAAAGCGGAAAGATTAAGCTGTAGTACTTCTTGTTAGTGACGACATTTAACTTGCAAATTTTTTTTAGAGAAGTACACGCACACTGTCTCTCTTATCATCCTAGCAAAGACCAAGCAAATTCATAGAAGCATCAAGCTGTGTAATATATTGCTTTTAGCTGCTTCTCTCCTCAGCAGTTCTCAGCAGTGTATCAGAGAATACTCTGGTTACCTAAGCTGGAGAGTTATTAAACCCAAATTAAAAAGAAAGAAGAGAAAAGAGGCAACAGAGAAACAAAATACACATAAAAGAGGGAACCCAGCTTCCTTCCTTTGTCCTTCAGAAATTTACCTGAGTACACAGTGGGTGATTAGGTAATTTGTATTTTAAATGTTGTGTATATACTTGATGTTAGATACTTTGAATCTGGGGTAAGGCACAGAGGCTACATATTCCATGTGAAACTAAGGATTTAGCTTACATTCCTGGATGTCATCTGGATTTCCATCTCTGCTTCATTTTGGTCAGGTTATTGCTCAGACTCTTGGTCGTTGACTTAATGGCATTATGTTGTATGTTCATACATTTTAGGAGATTCAAAGGGATAGAAGGTACTAAGTTCAGTTTGTAGCTTCCAAGCTAAATTACAGTTTCTAGAAAATTACAATCATTAGAATACCTTACTTAAACATGTAGTTACACTTAATTTTCAGTGTATCGCTTTGCACTAATTAATGTTAATTTCACAATCTGTTTATCAAATATGATCTCTCCGTGGATTAAAATCATACAGTGGGCATGATGACTAACATTAACATTAAGCCCTGACATCATGAATTAACAATGCTTACTTAGTTGATAGTTTCACAGCAAGTAAAAGTGGCAACAGCAAGTTTAATTTTGTGACATTTCCCAACATTAAGAAATGGAAACCCATATCATTACTTTCTGTCACAAGAACAGTCCTTGAGAGGGCATAGAGATGGGATGAGAACAGAGGCTGATTCACAGTAACTGGCAATATGCTCCTAAGCAGGCTTGAAATATCAATATTATCGACCTTGGTGTGTGAAACATTTCCTGCTGGTAGGAGATCTGCCTATCCATCAGTCAGAAAGTAAGAAATGACTCATCAGATGGTGGATTACTGGAAGAAGAATAATCATTTTGTCCGGAATTATACATCAGGATTAGCTGCTGTTCATTCTGTGTTTGCAACAGAGATAGAAAGAATTAGCTTTTATTTTAGGAAAAAGACCTGACAGGATTTACTGTTTACTACTTTTCTTGCATAAAACTGTCACTCATCCTCAATGGCATTACTATGGCTGGAATCAGAGGACCCGTGGCTGTACATTTGTCAGTTTTCACAAGGCAAATTCTGTCAGGATGAGGCACCTTCGAAGGAAATCTCTAATTACACAGACATTAGCTTTAGTGATAAAGAAAAATACACTTTCTCTAATTTCTTATTATATACAAATACCCTTCCATAAGGGAAGAGGGAGAGGAAGAAATGAAAACTTAAAGATCTGGCATTTCAAAACAGAATAAAGAACAACTTCCCATCTTTGAAGAGGCCAAAGTTAGCTCTTCTGAAGTACAGGGTTGTAATCCTACTTATATTATTTTTGCTATGTTAATCCCTTCACTGTGGTACACAGTGATCTTAGTAAGCAGATCTGACCTCAGAGCTACCCTTGCAACAAGTTGGACTTCTCTAGATCCTTTCCCACCTGACTATTGAATGGTCATATGACTCTATATCCAAAATACAGGTCAGAGTCATAATGATAACAGCAAAGAAAACAAGGAAATCTTGCTGAAAATGAGAAGGTATTTTTAGATTAAATTATCTCTTAAAATGTAATCTATTTGTTTAAGAACCTCTCTGTAAGATTTTCTGACACTTTCTTGCATCTCTATAGCTAGAATTATTGACAGGGAGAGAGTGAAATAAACATATAAACATCAACTTGGTGATACAATAAATACATCTTTGTGCAAATGCAGTGACTAAAGATTAAGTTAAGAGTGTGACTACCAACCTTCAGACATTTTTTGGCTTTGCCATGGCCCTTGCTTAACCGTTTTCCTTTTAAAAAACTCACAAATTCAACTGTTTAATTTTTGTTTCTTTTTTTTCCCAGGTTTCTAGTACTCTTTGTCTGTGTAATGATAATTCTGATCCCTCATAGCTTCCTGGAAAGGAGACTGATTAGGGGGTTTTGTTTGTTTGTTTGTTTGTGTTGGCTTTTTATTTATTTTTAATTAAAGCAAATTAAATTACATGCATCAAGTTTGAAATGAAGTATACATTAGAATACAATTATATTCTAACCACAATTGACATGCTGTAGCTAAGGAAACATAGAATTATCCTGTTCAGTCTTTTGTAAAGGTACTGTGAATCTGCAGACAATCATTGTTTAAAATTTGCATATATGTTCCACATTTACAAAATTACTGAGAAAATTTATTGTAACAAAATTGTGCCATTTCCTCTTTTCCATTATCACACTAATGTACATACTCTATTCATCACAGGTTTTTCTTTCAGTATCATTATATTTAGAGCCAGCAATCGAGTTCTGTATATAATTCATTTTTTCTAATGGCTCTGTAAAAAGAGACAGTCTTTGTTTTCCCCTCAGCTAGAGGAATGTATAAATTACAGTGAATACTCCCTTCTATCCATGCTTTTGTCTTTTGTGAGGAACAAGCCGTTAGAATTCCCACTTTCAATCTGTCACATATGTATTTTGAAATCCTAAGAAATCCTAAGATGGAATGTCTAACTAGAATTTACTTGTTTATTTTTAATGAGACAGGCCAAGTGCGAATGTTTGCAATACTGTGTTTCTGATGGTTGCAAGTGCCAAACACCTCCTTTAAAACAGTTGATTTTTTTTTTAGGCTCAAAGACATTTTTTGTTTTACTTAGCATTGCATATTTTGTTTCAAAATGAAATTCAGGAATGCTAACCACTAACTACTGCATGATATTTCTGTTTGTACTAATATAATTTCTCTCATTACAGTGTTAAAATTATTAAAATTTATTTGTTCATTAAACAGGAAATAATTAACACATGCCTTTTTTTTTTTTTTTTTTTTTTTTTTACTCTTTATTAGTTGGTGTTTTAAAAAACTAGTTTAGATAAGAATTGCTAAAAAGACCTCTCTTCTGAATTGCCTGGGACAGTAAAGCAGTCTATTTTATTGATCCTAACTGGGAAATGTACTTTGCATGAATTGTGGTACTCAAATGAAAAAAGTTATAGTGCAGGTGGATTAGTTTGTTACAGAAATAAAGTATGAGAACCATAGCAAGTTCACAGGACATTGCTGAGGACTACAAAGGCACAGTCTTCTTCAATTCTGAAGAGAGACTGTGACATGGAGATGTATCCAGATTGGCCCAGTCAAATAAACCTTAGCTCATTGCTGTAGGAATAAATGAGATTCTAGCTTTAATCATGGCCATGGATATTGAATATTTATCATTGGATTCTTCTGTGATGTGGGATATACCTTCTGTCAGACAACATAATCCCGGCGTATCAGCATGGACAGCCAGGTAAATGAGATGGTTTGGTCTTCTCCCTATGCTATGGTGCTTTTGAACACACAGTGTGGGAATGAAGACATCTGACCAGACATAGTAACGTATTTTCTCCTCTACATCTTTTTGAGTGATGTGTTGATTTTCTGTGCTGCTTGCACTCTTAGTTATGGAGTCACCTAGATTACCAGAGGAGGAATACTAGGTAATGCTGTAAATGTTTCCTCAAGATTATTTCAGTCACCTCTTTTAGCATGCACTGTGGCCACAATGATGTGGACAGAAATGAAACTTGACTTTCTAATAATACAACTAACTAATCCACTAATAATACAACAGCTGTGAATATTTAATGTATATACTTGTATGTTTTGTTGGGAAAAAAAAAGACTTTAAAGATTCAGTTTCTGCAGTATGACAGAAATGGGATACTGAGATCCATCTTTATTTTAGCTACTTTTCTTTGCCAATGTATCCTCTCTTTTGTTGAATTCATCTTCATTATAAAATAGGGAGCAAAAGTTTCCTTAAGCACCTTCAAAAGGTGCTTATCTTTAATCCATTCACCTTAACATTAATTCTTGCTACATCTTTCATCTCACAATTAAAACATTTTGAGAATTGTCGTCTAGAAGTTTTAAATGAAGAGTCATAAAAACATAGCTTATTCCCTGGTAGAAAAAGTTCCACAGCCACATAATTAAAATATCTGCTTTCTTCCCACAGAAAAAAATCAGAATTTTCTCTTTTAAAAAGATCAGCTGATCAGAATTTTCTCTTTAAAAAAGATCAGCTGAAGGAACTATTTTGTCATGCTTGGGATTTGTGTTCTCTGGATACAAAGGAAAAAAGTTTCACAAAGTACGTTAAGGCAAAAATCACAAAAAGAAAGATGAAATGGTTAAATGACATGGTATACATCCACTCTAGTGGTGAAAGTCACCTATGCGGAATTTTTAAAACAGAAGATGAAGTAGTAGGGAGAGAGTGAGAAAGGGAGTAAGAGGAAGAGAGAAGAGAAGGAGAGAGAGAGAGAAAAGAAAAACTCTCCCCATTGGCCACCTTGGAACAGAAGATGAGTGTCCTCCCCTTAGCATCTTCTCCACTGCAGCAGATCATCCTCCATAACATTTTTTCCCATAGCAACTATAGCATTTTCATCAGGACCTAGTCACACACTTTATGGTTGTTTCTTTCTACGATGTGCTAGTACTAGTTGGAGCATGTTGCTGTGCTAAAAACCACTGACAACTAAGCCCCATACAGCTGCTGACTTGCTCCTCTCCCCAGGTGGGATGGTGAAAATAATTGGAAGCATAAAAGTAAGAAAAATTGTGAGTTGAGATAAAGACAGTTTAATAAGTAAAGCAAAAGCTGTACACACAAGCACAGCAAAACAACACTACTTTCCATCAGCAGGTAGGTGTTCAGCCATCTCCAGGAAAGCAGGGAACCATAAGGTGTAATGGTTACTTGGGAAGATGAAATGCCATAACTCTGAATGTCATCCCTTCCTTCTTCTTCCCTCAGCTTTATATTGCTGAGTTTGATGTTATATGGTACAGAATATCCCTTTGGTTACATAGGGTCAGCTGTCCCAGCTGTGTCCCTCCCAACTCCCACTCTCAGTCTATTTGCTGGCTGGACGGTGTGGGAAGTGAAAAATTACTTGACAGGTATAAACCCTGCTCAGCAATAATAAAAACATCCTTATTATCAACGCTGTTTTCATCACAAACCCAAAACACAGGTGTAAATTAACTATCCCAGTGAAAAACAGCACACACTTCTTCTTGAGCAGGGAATATTCTACGTGCTGCTGGTTTTTAAACTTTGTTCATACATATTACTCAGTCCCTTAGTGTTAACGAAAGATTAGTACCAAAGGATGGGAAGAAGGCAGAAATGCTGGCAAGCTACTTTACAGAAAATTATCAGTACACTATACAAAGTGATTTTCCTCAAGGAATTTTTTGGGGAGTATGAAGTAAATGCTGTTGAGATAATTTTGATTTTAAACAAAAACTGCAAAATATAAATTTAAGAATGACCCTTTCTTCAAATAGGCAGAAAACAGCAGCTTATGGCTGCAAAAATCATGTGAAAGACAATATACAGCTATAGTTCAGTAAGACTACTATTAGTAAAAGCAAAACACCAATCTTCTTTTATCTCTACAAAAAGAAAAATTAGTTCTCAGTCCATATATCTTGAACGTGTATACATTTGGGATAGGTGAAATTTGAGGTTACTCCGTTTTTTTGCAAAGAAGACAGAAACAACAAAAAATGTATTTTTGTTTCTTTGGTTTTGTTTGTTCATTTGTTTTTTTAAAAGTATTTTTGTCAAGTCAACAAGACCAGACCTTTTCATGGGCTACTACCGGGCAAAATAAATAACTACATTCAGATACTAGCATTTACACAAGAAATGAGGCTAAATTCATGAGGCTAAATTCGTCGGTATCTGTCTACTGTGCAAATTATGTAGAAGAGCTTTTGGGGGAAGGAATACCTTGTATTCTCATAATTTATATTTATGCGAAGTTATCTGACCTGGTTACAAATATTTTTGTACCTGTTCCAAAAGTGTATTCTTCTTACTAAATATGACAGCCCTTTCTTCAGCAATATGAACTAGAATTTCTAAATCCCCAGAGATGAATTATAACCAGGTCCTAAATCTGAGATATCATCCATCAGCTCTCAATTCATTCACTGTGGGTGATTGTCTACGCAAAGACTTCCCACAAAGCATATAAAAACAATGTTATGTATTCGGGGGGTGAGAGGGGTGGCAGTGTGGTGTGGGTAAAATCCTACCATGTAAAAACACAAGTTATTTGGGCCTGTTCTAAGAATGGAATATTATTACACTGGGAATAGAGAAATATATATAGCTCACATTCTGGCAGAGGAAGAATATATTTTGGCCTCCTGTAATACTATCCAACACAGCAATGATATATGGAATCTAAATTACCTTTAATTGGGTAAATTACCTGATTAAGAAACATATGATATGAAGAAGATAATTCTTACATTTACAGTCTTCACATCTGAAGACATAATTAGCCTATAATTTTTTTTTTATTTTTTTTTGTTCTGTTCTCCCTTTCTTGTAGGGTAGCAACAGAAGATATGAGAGCTTTTCACCAAAAGCATATAATTTGT
Source organism: Gallinago undulata (assembly GCA_026546715.1). Lineage (NCBI taxonomy): Eukaryota > Metazoa > Chordata > Aves > Charadriiformes > Scolopacidae > Gallinago > Gallinago undulata. Next base: position 158,465,378 of record JAOTQQ010000001.1, on the reverse strand, counting down.
TTGCCCAGAAAATTACCCAGAATGTTGTATTGTAGTGCATTTCAAGACTTAAATTATTTATTTCTTTTTAAATTACATGATTTATAAATAGGGTGAAAGTTTCACAAAATGCAATATCAGCTGCAGTTCTGCTGATAAATGATCAATGTGAAGCCATATAAGAGAGTAAAAGAAGTTATTTGAAGGTGATAACACCAAATAAATCACGTTATAAATGACAGAAAGACTTTTAGGTTAAAATACATTCAGAAAATTGCACTAAAAGATTTGTCTCTCTTGATTTTAAGCACCTGAAAATTTAAAGACTATACATAAAAAGCAAAAATACAAACCAATACTTTTAGCACCGTTCAGATGGTACACTCCAGAAAATTTCAGAGATAAAATGTTGGCAGAACATGAATTTCAGTTTCATCCCTATTAGTATTCCTGATACTCATAGCAGTCTTAGGCCATCAGTCCTCAAGAAAATAAACTATATTGTAAACAAAATTACATATGGTTTCAAAAATTAACTGCCTTTGAATATTCTGACACACTGAGATTTATATAACATTAATATCCAGAATAAGGAATATTACTGGTTTAGAAAGTATAGTTAGTCCTTGTAATTGTTACTGCTTATCTCATGATCTCCAAATTTGACCCATTCCTTGATATATGAATCTTCTGATATTACAGGTGAACCAGGGCAGCTTATGGACCACACGTATGCATTTGGGATTGAATCAAGACCCACAAGACCCTTATTAGATGACAATAAATTAATGTTTTCTTATCCAAGGGAAATTACCATCTGTTGAACTTAAGAAAAGCATTCAGCTGTGGAAAAACACTTCAGACTGATCACTTCACATATGTGTTTTCTTGGGATAAGGGAAAAAAATGACAAGGACACTTATTTGCTTTTTTAAATAGCAGTCCAAGAGAATTCAGTCTTCATGAACATAAGGTACGATGATCTGTTTTATGTCAGTTGTTTCAGAATGTGTATGTGTTGATATTTGATCTGATAATGAGCTAAAATAAAGGAATTACAAAAAACCCATAAATTCTTCATTAAAAATGTTTCAAAATAAAAATATGGGAATGGGAACAATAGGAAGGATGCATTACTATCTCTGTGTAATAGTTTTTTTTATTCATACAGGTGGCTAATGCCAACCTGTGGTGCCATTGACAAGGTAGAAAAAAAAAGGAATTTCAAGATTTTACAAACAATAGAAAGAGTTTAATCATAGAATCATAAGATCACAGAATAATTTGGGTTAGAAGCAACCTTAAAGACCATGTAGTTCCACCCATTTGCAATGGGCAGGGGTTCCTTCCACCAAGTTGCTAGAAGCCTTCAACACCTCCAGGGATGGGACATCTGTTAACTTCTCTGGGCAATCTGTACTAGAGTCTCATAGCCTGCAGAGTAAAGAATTTCTTCCTAATATCTAATCTAAATCTCCCCCCTTTCAGTTTAAAACTGCTACCCCTTGTGTTATCTCTACACTCCCTGATAAAGACTCCCTCCCCATCACCCACTCTAACTGCGGCACTGGTAGCAAGATAGCAACATTAAAATAGCAAAACACTACAGAAACAATTAACAGTTGCTAGTAACTGGTTAACTGATGACTGAGGGAGAAAACCATTGATACTTCATATAGCAATATAGGCCTTCATATAGCAAATAAGGACATAAAGTCAACAGAACAGGGGCAAATAGGGAAGGGATAAACAGGGGCATGTTATTTCTTTGGGAAAAGGTGCAGGGTAATTAAGTTGAAGAACAAGAGAGGTTAAAAAGGAGGAAAAGATAATATGAAGTGAAGCAAATCATATGATCGGGACTGCTTGGTGCCCCTCTCAAGTAGTCTTGCACATGACCACTGCTATTTGGAGCAGAACATTAAATCTGTTGTTGATCCAACAGTACATAGATCTTATTTTTTCTTTACAGTCGGGGGACCAGAAGGCTAAAATTAGTGTGGAAGCACCCAGATCAATGGACGGGACATCCTGACATTTCAACTGTCTGTAGACTGTCTATGGCTCTAGAGGACAATTAGATCTAAGTCAATATGCCAATGACCATAGTGGCTCCATGGTAGCTAAGAAAAAATAACTGCTATCATTTTAAGCTATGCATGAAAGCAAAATTCAGATTCCCAAAATTAATCTATTTCACTACCTTGTCATCTACAGAGGCAAAGTCACTGTCCAGATAGTGACTAGTCAGTAGTCATCCAAACACCAACATTTTTCATGGATGCCTCTAAGAATATGAGCTAGTAGTTTTAATATGTTTTTCTCCCTCTGATAACATGTCTGATAGCATTATTAAGTTCTTTTCTTACAGAGAGGTCAATCAGTATAGAAAAACATGATCCCACATCTCGGAACACAATCAGGTCCTTATTTAAATAATGTAAAACAAAAACCATTCTGCATAAACACAGGGAAGGATGCAAAACAAAATGAAAATATAGCTGGAGGGAAGCTGATTTTAATCAGCTAAGGAAGATTGGCTGTTAGACCAAGAGGAGATAAACATAGGAGGAAATTATGACAGCTGACAAATTAATCCAATTCAAAAGCTGCTCTCTAAACTAATTTTTTTTCTTCTCCCTTGGTTTTTAATGCACCAAGGTAAAAAAACCAAAACACCAACCCACGAACCCCCCCAAAACCCCATGAATTAAACCATATTAAATGAACATGAGGAAGATAGGGGCTCAGACTGTAGATCACATTTAAATCTAACCATAACCATCATAACAGAAGTAAGAAGTCTCAGTTATCAAAATGGTTTTCTCTTTTGAGAACACTCTTCTCTGTCTTTTTTTTTTTTGTGGGGGGGGGTTAAATATATATGATTCTTTTCACAAAAACTGAAGATGAAATATTCACATCACCTATACTGAAAGCAAGGTTTTCTCATTCTAGTGAATGTTACTCTACCTTACAGAGCAAAATTTTCTATAACACAGAATGGTTACACCTTAAGGTTTCTCCTAAGCATTCTTGCTGTGTCTTACCCATCTATTATACTATGGTTCTGTGGTAGATTGGAAAATTGCAATTTGCTTGCTTGACTTTTTCATTTTAAATTAATCTACCCTCCATCACTGCACTCGAGCACAAATGAGAACAGCGCTGCCAGAGAAGACATCCTAGCTATGACTGCATGATTAATTTTTGAACTGAAACAATGGAGAATAGGGAGAAAATGAAAACAGTTTAAATGAAGTGTCTCAAATAAACATTTAATTTAGAAGATGGCAGAAAGAAGTATATACTAAGTCTCAAAACTAACATTGGGAAAATTTACATGAAAGGGACTTGAGAAACCCAGTTATAGAACAAATAATATAAATCCTGAAATCCTGCAAATGATTAACACCTACATCTAGGGTGTCATGTAATTGGGTCATAATTACAGTAATTAATATATTTTTTTTTTCCCAACTGTAGACCTTTTGAACTATCATTGTTGGATGATATTGGAGTCTGCTTTTAATACAAGAATATGAGGGAATACAAAATTAAAAAAACAGTGTTTGAACAGCTTATTTTTACAGTTTCACACAGTTTACATTATACAGAGCACTTACCTGTTTTATTATTAGCATCACCAAGCTCTCTTTTTTGATCAGGACTCCATTTGTATAGGTTGTATATTAGTTGACAGAAACAAAGTTGTCTGCCAAAGGTTAAAAAACATGGAGTTTATGAGGAAAAAAATAGTTAATTTTATTAGAAAAGGTTATGTATATGTTTCCTGAGACATTACAAAAACTCAAAGGGTAAATATTGGAGGGTCTACACCTTTCATGGTCTATAGCTCTCATTACATGAGATGATAAATCTGGCTTTAAGAGTGCTAGTGTTGAACTTTTCATACTGCAGTCTAATGGCACAAGACACTGATATGCTGTAGTGCTACATCTAATGTATTGTACTGACTTTATCAACCCCTGACAAGAGTTGTTATATATAAAGAGGTTTTATTAGTTACATTTAAACAAATATAAAGCAAAAATTTGCTAATGACTTGTCATGAAGTCAGTATATTTTCTTCTCTTATATGTTATTACTATTGCCTTTCAGTTTTTACATACCATATCTCTTCATTAATTTCCCTTCTGTCATTATCTTTATAATCCTCATTTTTTTTTTCTCAGTGCTGATGTCTTCATCATTGTGAATTTCTTATTATTAAGGGATTTCAAAACTAGCATTTCTTAAACTCTTTTGCTACAACTTCAGACTTTGTCTAATCTCTTCTATTTTTAATGCAATGATAAAAATATCTGGCACAAGGCTCCTTCATTTTCCTTGTAGAGGTTAAAACAGGATCCTGTGCCAACATCCATTTTGATTATAAAGACTAAATGGTTTGATATATAGGGGACTTGAAGCTGTAATATCTTTCCTCCTACAAGATCAGTTTTCCTTTCTCTAGAAGTATTCTTCACCGGTATTGACAAATATTCTTTGACTGCTTCTAGTACAAGCATTCTCCTTTGCTCAGCAGCACACATCTACTACTCCAAATGACATTCAGGCAATTCTTCATTGAATTTGTAGATGTCCATCCTTGTTTTGATACTTGACAACTATTTCAGTGGATAGCTGTTCCTTTGGTACTGTTTTATGTATCAAGAACACATATGGTGGCTATTTTATACCATGTGTTGACACTGCCAACATAGACTCATAAAGTGGTTAGACTTGGAAGGAACCTTAAAGACGGTCTAGTTGCAACCTCCCTGCCATGGTGAGGGACATGTCGCACTAGACCAGGTTGCTCAAAGCCCCATACAACCTGGCCTTAGACACCTCCAGGAATGGGGCCTCCACTCCTCTCTGGGCAACCTGTTCCAGTGTCTCATCACACTCACAATAAATATTTTCTTCTTGATGTCTAATCTAGATCTACCCTCTTTCAATTTAAAACTGTTACTCATCATCCTATCACCACACTCCCTCACAATGAGTCCCTCCTCCATCTTTCCTGTAGGCCCCATTTAGGTACTGGCTACAAGGTCTCCTCAGAGCCTTCTTTTCTCCAGGCTGAACAACCCCAGCTCTCTCAGCCTGTCCTCATAGGAGAGGTTCTCCAGCCCTCTGATCATCTTCCTGGCCCTCCTCTAGACCCTCTCCAAGAGGATCACGTTTTTCCTATGTAGGGGGCTGCAGATCTGGACACAGTACTCCAGGTGGTGTCTAACAAGAGAGGAGCTGATGGGGAGAATCATCTCCCTCAGCCTTCTGACTACATTTCTTTTGATGCAGACTAGGATGTGGTTGGATTCCTGGCCTGTAAATGCACATTGCTGGCTCATGTTGAGCTTCTTGTCCCCCAGCACCCCCAAGTCCTTCTCCTCAGGGCTGGTCTCAATTAATTCTCCACCCAGCCTTTATTTGTGCTTGGGATTGCCACAAGCCAGGTGCAGAACCTTGCACTTGTCCTGGTTGAATTTCATTGAGTTTTGCATAAACTCACATCTCAAGTCTGAACAGGTTCCTCTGGATGGAATCCCCTCAGTCTGGTGCACCAACCACACCACACAGCTTTGCGTCATCAGCAAAGTTGTTGAGGTTGCACTCAATCCCACTGTCCATGTCCATGTAACTGACAAAGATGTCAGCTGTCCCAGTTCTGATTCCTTTAGCAATGCCACTCATTATTGTTCACCACTTGTACGTTCAGCCATTGACCACAGCTCATTAAGTATGGTCATCTAGCCAATTTCTTATGCACTGAGTGTTCCATCTGTCAAACCCATGTCTCCCTAATTTAAAGATAAGGATATCATGAGGCACAGTGTTAGATGCTTTGCACAAGTTCAGGAATATGACGTCAGTTGCTCTTCCCTTATTCCCTAACATTGTAATCCTGCTGTAGAAGGCCACCAAATTTGTCAAGCATGGTTTGCCCTTAGTGTAGCCATGTTGGTTGTCACTAACCATCCTGAGGTACATTTATGGAGATATATGTTATGAATTGAACTGGAGCAAAGCAAATATATCAAAGTTGCCTTGTCAAAGAAAGTCACTGTTCCTTACAGTCCACACATATTAGTATGATAACCTACCATCATACCTCTGAATGCATGTTCCAACGTGGGCAGCAAAGGGACCTGTGAGTTATCCAGATTCTGACTAAAACCAGAATCAGGAGGACATTCTACTCCTACAGCAAGGAAGTTTAGCAGCTCTTTAGTCTCTCATGAATATAATTCCAGAGTACTACAGGGTTTTTGTGGCAGAGACTTTCAGATTTTTGAAGTGCAATTTCATCTCTTCCATGACAGGGACTTTAGGAAGAAAAGATTCTTGATAGAGAAAGAAACTGGAACCTCTTCTATTTCCCCATTTTGAAAAAATTTCAAAGATAAATGGGTCATATGGGGTTCCATAAACAAACTAGATTCTGCATTTGAAAATGTGTCTATGCAATGTTAGTTACATCATCCCTCTGTCCTAACTGATATCATCTGTCCTGATGTAAGTCTTTCTTGGGCCTGTACCAGAAATTCTGACTGTGGCTTTGTATGCATCTGCGCACAAGGAATCCCCACTTCAGTGAACCTTTCTAACTTGGTATCATTTCTGGTGTGTATCATATGCCTTAGTTTGATTTTTTCAGGACTCAAGAATATAGTTCACTCAGATATACCTTCTCTGAGGCCATGGCTGAATCTCATACCATGCACAAGTTCCTCTGAGGTTAGGAATTATAGAATTGTCTAGGTTGGAAGGGACCTTTAGGATCATGTAGTCCAACCATCAACCTAACTGACAAAAACAAGGAAGCACAGCACTAAACCATGTCACTAAACACTATGTCAACCCATCTTTTGAATACCTTCAGGGATGGTGCTTCAACCACTTCCCTGGGCAACCCATTCCAATGCTTAATAACCATTTCAGTGTAAAAATTTTTCCTGGTATCCAGTCTGGATCTTCCCTGGTGCAACTTGAGGCCATTTCCTCAAGTCCTATTGCCTGTAACTTGGGAGAAGAGAGCAACCCCTGCCTCTCTACAACCTCATTTCAGGTAGCTGTAGAGAGCGATAAGGTCTCCCCTCAGCTTACTTTTCTCTAAGCTAAACAATCCCAACCACCTCAACCTTTGGTCATGAGACTTACTCTCCAGACCCCTCACCAGCTTCGTTGCCCTTCTCTGGATCCGCTCCAGCACCTCAATGTCTTTTTTGTGGTAAGGGGACCAAAACTGGACACAGTATTCGAGGTGGGGCCTCACGAGTGCCGAGTACAGGGGGATGATCAGCTCCCGAGACCTACTCACCACACTGTTCCTGATACAGGCCAAGATGCTGTTGGTCGCCTTGGCAACCTGGGCACACCACTGGCTCACGTTTAGCCAACAGTCAACCAATACCCCCAGGTCCTTTTCTGCCAGGCAGCTCTGCGGCCAATCTTCCCCAAGCCTGTAGCGCTGCCTGGGGTTGTTGTGATCCAAGTGCAGGCTGGGTTTGTGATCCAAATTTGGATGGGAATACTGCCTTCCAAAATATATCATCACGAGGACTTTGGCTAATACTATACTATGTACATATTCTCATTTGACCCTTCTCCAGCAACATTAAAAAAAAAACAAAACAGAAACCTTTAAACAGACATGGACCTAGAAGAATTTCTTGAATGAGAATCCAAAATTAGTGAATTTCAAATAAATGGAACATGCATTTACTGTGAGGGTGGTGAGACACTGGAACAGGTTGCCCAGGGAACTTGTGGATGCCCCATCCCTGGAAGTGTTCAAGGCCAGGCTGGATGAGGCGTTGAGCAACCTGCTATAGTGGAAGGTGTCTAGTGTTCCAACCCCCCATGGCAGGGGGGTTGGAAATTGGTGATCTTTAAGGTCCCTTCCAACTGAAACGATTCTATGATTTTATGATTCTAAAACAGCTGATTAGCATTTCTGGCAGACCTAGAGATGACCCTGTAAAGGTTGGATTTTTTTGTAAAAATTCAGTTGCTCCTCAAGCACTTCATTCATTGCTCTCTCTTGGATTTAAATTAAGAAATTTTTTAACCCATTTGGAGTGACACTGACTTGTATATTGACTGCTTGCAATGGATCAAAAGTATGACCATTTTTCCCGCATCCACCTCTTTTTTGTTCAAGGTTAGAGCCACAGGACTGCAAAACTGTAGCCACAATCAGAAACCACACTTTATCGCTGAACTGAAAAAGTCTTCAGCCACAATCGATTGCCACTACCTTATGTCTAGAGCAGTAGATGCAACCCATATCCCTGTTTCTTTTCTTCACTTAAAGAACAACCCATACTACTAATTCAGTATGCAATAGAACCTCTGATTGCCAACATTATCTCACTTAGTCAAGAATAACTAGAGATGGGGTCTTCAGTTTTATGAAAAAAAAATATTTCTCTACATAGTAACAAAAGATGAGAGAGAAAGATAACCACATCTTCTTTCTTATTTTTGTGGTTTCAGCCAAAATCACCGCAACCGGACCGAGAGATGGCCCTTCCCCCCACCTCTTCCAGGAGAGGAAGAGATAAGGAGATTCAGAAGTTTAGAATGAACTAAACTACTTTAATGAAGAAATTAATATTAAAATTTTAAAAAAGGAAGAAAATAGTGAAATAGATACAATATATACAAAAACCTTATCAAGCTCCCAGGATGATAGTCCCATCACTGGCAGGTACTGGGGAAGTCCCAGACTGGACTCAGCGATGGATGGGAACTGGAGTCAGGAACACACGGATTGGGATCAAAGGCAGATGAACAGACAGGGTCCTCTTCGGACGTCGGCCATCACAGGAAGACCGTTGACCTTTGATCCCTCAGCTTTTATATTGTGCATGGGGCAGATAGGATGGAATACCCCAGTTGGTCAGCTTTAGGTCACCTGTTCTATCTGTTCCGCCCCACAGGTATGACCCCTCTACATTTTTCCATTTCCAACCGTCTAAGGGGCAAATAACGAAAATTGGCTGACCTTGGTTGTTATGGCAAAAGAAGTATAAGCAAGGGCCTCTCTGCATACCATTCCTTGGCATTTATCACAAACATTGGTCTTATCATTCTGAGAACGAGCAGTTTTCTCCACAATATGCCGTTAATTTCAGAGAGTTAGAGGAGGCTTAGCTAAAATGTAAAATTACAGAACACAAAATTGGTTCGGTTTTACTTCAAACCAGGACGCTTATGAAGTCTCAACGCCTGTAGTCAAAGTTAGGCAGCCAAGGACAAGTGCAGCTCAGAGGATGTCAAGAGGGGAAACAGCAGGAACAAATAGGTTGCTGTAATAAAAGAGAATAAAGCAAAGTGATTATGTGTTTTCCCACAGAGGAGAAAGCATTCCTTAGCAACCATGAATTGTGAGATAGCAACAGCATGGGTGGACTGTAAGATCTGCTGGAAAATTGTGAACCAGGTGGAAAACTCACTGAACTGCTTGGGCTCAAAAGACAGTGGTCAATGGTTTGAAATGTAGCTGATGATCATCCTCTTGCTGTGCCCCCAAGGCAAATGGAATAAACCCATGCAATAGTTCAGGCTAGGTTTCAGCTGCACAGAACAGTGTTTTGTGGAAAATAATATAGAGATCCTCAAAGACCAGCAGAACATGTGTATACATGTGCCTATGTCAACTGCATACCAGACCATATTAGCAACTACATAGACAGCAGATTGAGGGAAGTGACTATTCCATTCTATGTAGTTCTTGTGAGATCCTACCTCAAGTATTGTGTCCAGTTTGGGGCTAGTGAGCACAAGAAAGATACCAGCAATCTGGAGTAAATTCAATGGCAAGCGCCTGAGACCATTAGGGAACTACAGCTCATTGTCTGTAACAAGAAGCTAATAAGACAAAAGCAAAAGAACAAAAGCCAATAAACACAAGTTCCAGTAAGGGACTTTTCAGTTAGACATTTCTTTTTTCATTATTTTATTTTTATTTTTTATTTTTTACTAGGAAAATTAGCCAAATATTGCAAAAAGTTGCACAAAGAGTCTGTGAAATCTCCATTCAAACACAGGTTGGCAGGACAGTGAGCAACTTGATCTAATTTTGAAAGATTATCTTTGAACTATCTTCAAAGTTGTCCCTTGGGGGTTAGACACCTCCAAATATCCTTTTCAATATAAATTTTTTTTCTGCTCCTATTCTAACAACTGAAGCATCAATCAAAGCCATACACACCTGCAATTCAAAAAGGCAGTCACTCATAAAAGTCATTCTTGTTAGCTAGAAGTAAACTTCAAATTTGCCATCTCCTCAACATCTCTGGTACGTTCAATATTCCTCAGTTCCCTTGGAATGCCTGACCTCTACAACCTACTTTCTGCATATCCTGCAGCCTATAGAGAACACAAACTGGTCCAACGGCAGGTTGCGGGTGACTGTTCAGACAGAGCAGAACACTCAATAGAAACTAATCCAGGTAGAAGGTTCTTAGAGGTAAATGACCTATGTGATCAGCTAGCCTCTTTTTCAAAATTGGTCAGAGCTTTAAACAGAGAGGGGTTTTGGATGTTTGGTTTGTGTTTTTTTTGTGGTTTGTTTCTTTTTTCTTATTTTTTTTTTATTTCAAGATGTACTTTATAGTAAAACTTTTTGGTTCTCATTTTTTCAGCAGAAAAATTGCAGTCATTATTCCTGAAGTTGTCAAAATAGGAATAGTCTAAATCTGTGCAACTATGTAAAAATACAGGTCAAGGTTACCTTGTCTGGTAGAGGTTTGGTTACAGAATTAAACTTTCAGAAGCATAAGAGATTCCCATAGATTTAGAGAAGCTAACATGGCAAAATAGCACAAGCCAGAGAAAGATGCAAAATTAATTATTGCTTACATGTGACATAAGTATTGTTATACATTATTACTTGAAAATATAGAAAATTTTGTCTAAAGCAGTAGTTCAAAGAATTCATCAGGATTAGGCCCTTCTTGTTCTCGTTAATAAAACTAGTTGTGTTTGTGCTTCGTAGTTCCTTCTTTCTGCTGGCTTCTCTCTACTCTTACAGTTGAGTATATGTTGCAAGAGGAAAAAAAAAATAAAAAGAAATAAGAGATCAGGCTCGATTGTAGGTGAAAGATGTCGTCAATCGAGACTGCAGCAAGTAGGAAGTATTGTTAGATATCACGAGTGGTTAAGTGGTGTTCCCATTAATTTTTCTGTATTACCATAGATGAGGGCTGTAGAATATCTGCGGTTGTAAAATAAGTGACTTACAGCATGATAGGCTTCACTAGTGATGATAGGGGCAGTGAAGGGCAACAGCTAAGTATACACATACTTTCAATACTGTCAACAAACTGAGTTCTATGTGTGAAGTATACCGGTGACTTTATATATTCATTATCAGATCTTAATTAGCAGATTGATGATGGTGGTGGGAGCCAAAGACTGCCAGATCTTGATGTAACATGAAATTGTAATATTTTCTTTCCCAGATTCATCATAGATTTTTACATAGACTTTTTACATTCAATCTGTAACAGGTTGTAACAGCTGCAAACAAATGTAGGAAAGACTTTGCATTGAGTTTCTTAACTCACTATTATTCTATTTGAAGTTAAAGCTCAAAGAAGACTTCAGAATACTTTAGGGGAAAAAAAACAATAAAATTTAAAAAAAACCAACCCTAAACAACCAAGAACAAAGAAAGAAGAAAAAAAAAGAGAGAATAAAGCCACAAAGGAAAGTCTTCCCTAAAAAACCACTTTCCAACAGTTAAGCTCTAGTGACAGGTGTATAATTTAAAGAGTCTTTAGGAATGCATCAGAATTCATAAAAGCAGGGTTTCCATTTGCCTCATTGTTATCCTAATGTAAACATTTACCCCTCCACTTGAGTTGCTGAAAGCAGATTAAAAAGATGAATTATTTCTCTCTCATATTTTTTTTTCCTCTGGTAACTTTTGATCCATGAAAAAGACATTCACCCTCTATCAGATGATCAAGCAGGCTTCTCTCAGGTGATTATACTCCCAATTAAGAGTAATCTGAAAATAATTTTTCCTTCAAAGCATAGCCTAGCAGATAAAATTTTTTGCTATTAGTAGACCACAGTCTGTGATAATTGTTTCATGGTCAAGTGACTACTGCCTGCCCATTTGTAGCTGCAGCTCTATAGCTGCTGCCTGCAACAGCCTAACAGACCAAGGACATCCCTGCTGGACCAAAAATAACCCTTTGATTCATGGACCAGAGTGGGGGCTACCATGAAGACAACTGGCAGGAGAGAAATGCACAAATAGCCCCAAGACTTAAGAGGAAATAGACTTAACGTCCTAGCAATGAATTGAGTAACCTTGAGAACTAACTGTAGCCCCTGTCTATTCTTCTTTAGGTTACTGTTCCAAATCTTCAGCACTAGACTGCTCTATTTTTGAAAATAAAGAAATGTTGGTGTAACTATGTAAGACTACAAAAAGCATTGTAAGCAATCTGCCCCTGTTAACTGCATCTTTGCAGGGGCATCCTACTTCTTGGCATAATTTCAGCCAAGACCTTATTTTTCTGGGTCACAGTAGACACTGTCTTGTTTTGTTTGTAGGAAGGCTCTTTCTGGGTCTCTGAGATTTGACCAATCTCTTCACTGTTTCTAACAGATGTCTCTCTGGTGCCACATGCCATGCAAGCTCCAGTTCTTTGCTTTAACTCTTCTTCCTTTCCTTCATTCAGCTTCTCAGTGAAGACTCGGAAATGGTTGCACTCCCAGCCTTCCTGCTAGTAGGCCAGTATGAGCAGCTGAAAAGTACTTGACTGCCTAACATCAACTAAAATATTAGTGTGTTATCAATGTTATTCTCATCCTAAATCCAAAACATAGCACTATACCAACTGCTAGTAAGAAAGTTGACTGCATTCCATCTGAAACTAGGACAGTTCTATAAAAATTTATATTACACATTGAGAATTTAGGGTAGTAAAGAATTGTCCTTCACTTTTCACTTCTTGCAAATCAATGGCACGCATAAGCATTACACAAAACTTACAAAACAAAATTAATGGCTGGGTTTCAGGCTTGGTTGGAAATACACATTATTAATCCTTATAATAAGTCAATTTCTTTAGTCCTTTAATGATGACTTTTGTAATATTCCAATACAGCCTCAGCAGAAACATCTGCCTGTCTTATTATTTTTCCTCTGGAGATATTATCCTACCTTCCTCACTGCTTAATCCCATTTTTGTTGTTTCTACCCATATTTATGATCTCCCTAAACCCCTTCAGATTTTTCTCAATGAGGTTGGAAGAATCAACAAATTTAACATGATGTGATTTTATTTCCTGTTCTGCCTGAGTAACAAGTTAACAAAAACAGAATCTAGTAAAGATGGTGTTATAAAACCTCAGTGGACACACTTTCATACCTATTTTATGCAGTGCAATTTACCTTTTGTACATTTCAGACAACTTCAATATATATGTTAATAACTCAAGGAAAATTAATTTTGTAAGTCTGATTTTGTGAGGTATAGTTTCAAAAATGTTATGAAATTACAAATGTTTGTTTATTTCTCAACTGACCTGAGGAAATATCTGATCTTTAACAAGTGTACCAGAAATAAATATGTACCTCATGTATCTTAGCTAGTTAATTTGAAATATGGTGAGAAATTTTTTGTATGTTACTAGATTTACTGATAGGCTGGTTTTCATTGAAATTTTTATTACAGTAGCTTCTCTCACTCTCCATAGACCTGTGTGTGTTAATAAATGTATATAAATATAAATATATTAAGACTGGTATTCATTAAGTTTATCTTGTTTCCTGTTATAAGAAAGTTGGCAAGATACTGTATTTGCCATGAAGTACTCAAATAATATTTGGTAGTACCAGACTTCTATTAAGATCCCATGATTTAGCAAAGGATACTTTCTCAAGTTCAAAATTTGTTAAATGCTTCCATGTCATCACTGGTATAACTGGAGCAATAAAGAAGAGTGGAAGTAGGAAGTTATATGAACAGCCACAGCCAGACTTCTGTTCCCATTTCTGTGAACTTGTTGGGAAAATAATTGTCATTTTATAGGTAGTATGCTGTATTGTTGGTATTTCCTTCCTAAGAATAACGCATCTTTTATTCTAAAGAAAGTTTTTACAGCTGCATTAAATTTCCCATAGAAAGTTTTATTAAAAACTGTAAAAAAACCCAACCAAAGATACAAAACCCTAAATCAAATTAGCATAGCTCAAGAATCATAGTGGAGCATCTTTTGACAACTTAACTCAGGATACAATCTTTACTAAAAATGTGATTATAACTCTTAAACAAGTGTGGATACTTATTCTTTTTATATGGTTTAAGACCTGAACAAGAAACAAACAAAACAAGAAAGAACCAAACAAACAACTAAGAGGTAAGATTGGAAAGTATAGAAAGTTTAACCTCAGCCAAAGTTTGTGGAAGCCATTGTTGTCTCTGTTAGTTTGTATTAAAAAAAAAAAAAATAAACATATATACTTTTAAATAGACATAGAGGAAGCACTGCAGTACAACACAAGAGATAATGGATTAAGTTTCATATAGGTCTACTGCATCAATTTGGTCATTCAACATACTATTTATGCTTCACTTCTCCACCTGTATAATGAAAGGAATAATACTAGTCTGCTTTGTAACCAAAAAAGTTGTTAGCAGTCTTACAAAATTTCCCCAGAAGTTGATAAGACACATATAGGTTATCTCCATTTTGATATTGTAAAGAAATAAGAAGATATGGTCTTTAGCAAATGTAACTTTCAACCAACTGTTGTGGTCAGGAATCATCTGTATCTTACTGAAGGTTTTTGCTGTGCCAAAGACAACTTGAAACCATAATAAAATTAATTTCTTTATTTTCTTTAAAAAAATTATGGCTGTAACTATTTTGAGTAGCAACTGCTGATAGTCGGTCTCATTACTAACTATACACTCTTAATATTAAAAACAATTCAATCAATGATAATATGGGTGAAACAATTTTTCAACGTATTTCATAACCATTACTTATAGGTGATAAATGTTCACTCTCACCTATAGGAAGACATACATCAAGTATGTTCCAATGAAATCTTTTTTGACCAGACATATTCATTCAATATGCAGAAAGACCCAAAAATCCCATAAAGTAAATTTGTGGATATCTTCAGCTTTGGTGAGATTCTTTTGGTGGAGGAAGATACAAATCTGGCTACGGATTCTTCAAATCCTTTGAAATCTGTTTTTTGTTAGTATACCTAGTCCATACTAATAACATATTATACATATAAAAATATTAGACTGTCTAATACCTCAGTCCAATATGAGGGACACTGTTGTGGGTCACCTGATCAGGATGGAGAAGTTGATGAGGCCTTTTACAATCAGCTCAAAGTAGCCTCTTAATCGCAAGTTTTGGTTCTTGTGGGGATTTCAATCACCCAGATATCTGCTGGAAAGGCCACACAGCCAGGAATATACAGTCTAAGAGGTTTCTCCAGTGTACTGATGATAACTTCCAGCTGGTGGAAGAGCCAACGAGGAGAGAAGCACTACTGGACCTAGTACTGAAAGAAAGTGGGACTGGCGGAGGACATAAAGGTTTAGGGAAACCTTGGTTGCAGTGACCATAGAAAGATAAGAGTTCAGGATTGTGAGTAGCGTGCACAAAACAACAAGTAGGACTGAACCTTTGGATTTCAAGAGGGCTAACTTTGTCAAGAAGCTGCTAGGTGAAATCCAGTGGGCTAGGGCACTGGAAGGTAAGGGGGCTCAAGAGAGCTGGGCAATATTCAAACACTGCCTTCTCCAAGCTCAGGATCAGTGCATTCCCAAAAGCAAGAAATCAGGCAAGGGAAGCAGGAGACCTGTGTGGTTTAGCAGGGAAATTCTGAAAAAAATGAAGTGGAAAAAGGAAGTTTACAGTACGTTCTTAGTTAAATTGATACTTACGTACATGATAACATAAATTGCTGCAATTAATTAAATATCTGCATAAAATATCTTCTTGCTAAATAAATACCTGCAAGGTAGTCAATCTTTCAAACACTAAAGTGAATACAGTGTACTTAGACATTTTAAAAGATTAACTTCAATGCTGGGAAGATGAATAATTGAAAAATTCTTTTACACCATCTTACTTTGAGAACTTTAATATTTGTTCATTGAGAACAGATTATGGCTGCTCACTACCTTGTACTTCAGGTCTTAACTTTCTAATATTAAAATGAATGCAAGTGCCACCAGGTCAGAGAATTACTGGGTAGTCCAGTCTGTATGCCACAGCAGAATTAAGTGTACTTGAATTAGACTAAGTGAACACCTAAAGGATGTTAAGTTAGTCAAATTTATACCTTCATGATTCTTTGACTAGGCCATTTGTATCAGATTAGAGCTAACTCGAACAATTCTATACTGCAACTGTAATTTCACACACATTTTATTGTGACCTGAAAGACAAAGCTATTGAAAAACAAGGCACATGCATTAAAAAAAAAGAAGATATTAAACAGTACAGTTCCCATTGCAGTCCCTTGAAGGACTCCACTCTCTCTGGACATTGAGTGGTTGACTACAATGTGTGGCAATCTAGCAAATTCCTTGACCATCTGACAGTCCACCCATCAGACCCATATCTCTCCAATTTAGAGATCAAAATGTTGAATAGGACCATGAGAAAGCCTTATAGACATCGAAGTGGACGACATCATTAGCTTTTCCATCATCCACCAACACATTCACTCCTTTGTAGAAGTACACCAGGTTAGTTAGACACAATTCGCCCTTGGGGATGCTATGTTGGCTGTCTCTAAGCACCTCCCAGTCTTCCAGATGCTTCAACAGCTTCCCAGAGGCTGTCTTGTCACAAGTTCCCAGGGTGCCCCTTTTTACCCTTTTTAAAAATAGGCATGGTAATTCAGTTTTCTTCAGTCACCACAGACTTTGTCTGACTGCCCTGAGTTTTGAGATAAGACGGAGATTGACTTGGCAACTGTATCAGTTCTCAGGGCCCTGGAATGCATCTCATCAGGACCCATAGACTTGTGTATGCATCTCATGAACAAAACTCAAGTAATTTAGTTGCTCAGTATGATCATGGTGCAAATAAATATGCAATAACCATTGTTAACAATGTTGACCAACTATGAAGTCCAAATCTTTCAAAAGAATTTTTCATACAAAGACTCTTCTCACACAGGTAATGAGTCAGGTACCCACATCTAATATTAACCTTATGCTGCCTTTACATTTATCAAATAATTTTGCAACAGAGACACTTTTGTGCATTTCTATAGAGACATTGTGTACATTTAATCTGTAATATTTTAGACATCTACTTTCTAATGAGATGAATCATTACTAATAAGTGACTATTGTTCTTTAATGAATATAAGAGGAGCATAATTTGCTAGTGCAGAGACTGGGATTCGGTTGTCCACAAATATAGTTCCTCATTGCCATCAGAGATACTCTGTTATACCCTACCGTAAGCTTATGGCTGGCAGATACAACACAGTGCTTGTGGTTGGCCTGTGTCCTCTTGTTGTGGCGGCTGGAAGGCTAGAGAAAGACCCTGAGTCATGCCAAATGACACCTATGTGTAAGCAACTGAATTGAGTTCTGTATGTCAACAATAGGTCCAGGTTCAAAGTACCTCAGCACCAATGTCTGACACCAAAATGGCTGAAAGTCTCATGCATGTCTTTTTGATTTTTTTTCCTGTCTACCTCACAAGGATGTTTCAGTTACCACACAGCATGTCAAGTGACAGAGACACCTATTTGTAGGCTGAATCAAATCCTTGGAATGAGACAGCTTGCTTCTCATGTCCGTGGCAAGTGTCAGGATGACACATCAGGGTTGGTAGGATGTAGTGATAGCAAGGGCCTCAAACCTGTTGCACTGACACATGCTGTGAACACTATAACAAAGGCAAGGTCTTGCAGAGATGGACCAAGAGCCCCTGAGACAATAGGAGAG
The DNA here is from genome assembly GCA_026546715.1 of Gallinago undulata. Classification (NCBI taxonomy): domain Eukaryota; kingdom Metazoa; phylum Chordata; class Aves; order Charadriiformes; family Scolopacidae; genus Gallinago; species Gallinago undulata. The sequence continues at coordinate 158,447,421 of JAOTQQ010000001.1, read as the reverse complement.
ACAAGGGTAGTTGGCACAAAACATGTTGGGGGACCAGTGAAGTGCTCATCTAAGAAGGAGACACAGCCAGCAGACCAGCTGAAGTGTCTCTACACCAATGCACGCAGCATGGGAAACAAACAGGAGGAGTTGGAAGCTATCCTGCTGCAGGAAATCTACGACATAGTAGCAGTTACGTAAACTTGGTGGGATGATTCCTATGACTGGAGTGTGGCCATTGATGGCTACAAACTGTTCAGAAGGGACATTAGAGGAAGAAGGGGTGGAGGTGTTGCCCTCTATATAAAGAAGAGGCTAGAGTGTGAAGAGCTGTTGCTAAGGCATAGCCATGAGCAGGTCAAAAGCTTATGGGTAGGAATTAGGGATCAGGACAATAAAGGAAGCCTTGTGGTAGGAGTCTACCACAGGCTGCCTAACCAGGCGGAGCCTGTCAATTATGCCTTCTTACTCCAGCTGGAAGAGGCATCACCATCACGGTCTCTCATCCTGCTGGGGGACTTAATCACTCTGACATCTGTTGGAAAAGCAATATGTCTGGCTGCAGGCAATCCAGGAAGCTCTTAGAGTGCCTAGATGACAACTTCTTGGGACAAGAAATCACCAGCCCTACTTGAGGAGATTGTTGGACCTGTTAGTCATAAATGCAGGCGAAATCATCAGGGATGTCAAAATTGAAGGCAGCTTGGGTTGCAGTGATCATGCCCTAGTGCAGTTCACTGTCTTAAGAAGTCTGAAGCCCATGAGAAGCACAGTTAGGTCTCTAAATTTTAAGAAAGCAAACTTATATCTCTTCAAGGAGTTAGTAAATAGGACCCCATCGGAAACTGCCTTCAGGCTCAAGGGAGCAGAACAAAGTTTGCAGATCTTTAAGGATGTTCTCTATAGAGTGCAAAAGATCTCAATCCCCACATGTAGGAAAATGGGCAAGGAGGGCAAGAGACCACCATGGCTGAGCCGGTCAAACTAAAGGGCAAGGTGGGGCTCCACAGGAAATGCAAAAAGGGACAGGCATCCTGGGAAGAGTATATGGACATTGCCTGGCAGTGTGGGGATGAAGTCAGAAAGGCCAAGGCACAGATAGAACTGAACTTGGCAAGAGATGTAAAGAAAAACAAGAAAGGTTTCTACAGGTACATTAACAAGAGGTAATGGCTTTAAACTGAAGAATAGCAGATTTAGATTAGACATTAGGAATAAGTTCTTTACAATGAGGGTGGTGGAGCACTGGAACAGGTTGCCCAAGGAGGTGGTTGAGGCCCCATCCCTGGAGACATTCAAGGTGAGGCTCAATGAGGCCCTGGGCAACCTGGTCTAGTTGGGGGTGTCCCCGCTGACCGCAGGGAGGTCAGACTAGATGACCTTTGAAGGTCCCTTCCAGCCCAGATGATTCTATGATTTTATGATTCTATCATTTGTGATACCTGCAATACAGGTGTCTACAGGGCTATACTTCCATTGTAGTGAGAGGTATTGACCTGCTAGAATGTGGATGTCTGCTTACAGTAAGATGAATACTTGTTTGAATTCCTGCAGGTGTTAACCAAAACACCAAAGTGTGGACCAGAAGATACCATGTTGCTTTGTTATCAGCAGGCCATGGGATATATATTAACTTTTCTCACACTTACGGACTTAATCAGAATTGTCTTCAGTGGCTGCAGGTGTGTTTTAGAAGAAACTGCAAAATTTGATAGGGGTTATGAAAGGATCAAGAAGGCTATTTCCTACATGCAAAAGATGACTCTGTAATGATCTATTTCCCATACCCTAAGATAGCAGGCTTATTTTGCTAAGGCTCTGTGTTGATTGTGCAATAATATGGTTTACTCATGTGTAATTAAAATCTAACAAAACAGAGTAACTACGTAACCAACCTGGTGGTCAATTAGAAGAGAAAGAATTTCTGAACAGACTGCTTAAGAACAAAGAAAACCAGCTTCAGTTGATCCCAGGTCCAAGAAGGAACCTTCCACCATAAGCAGCATGTTCCTGTCAGTAAAGTGTGCTGATTTCAAACCACCCCATTCTTCATGAAGAAAAGTTGCACCATCAACTCTAGGACCCAAAGAAACATTGAAAGGGTCACTGTAACACCAGAGGAAAGGTTATTAATTGCCTTTTAGTTAGGTATATAGGGAGAAGGATAATAAATTCTATTAGTAATAAGGCTTTTTAATTTGATAATTTGGAATTTAATTGTTAGTATTACTGTAAATGGACTGCATGCAAATTTGGCATTCAGATTTTATTGAAACTAAGAATAAATTGTTGTCTTTACTTGTAAACTGTTTTTAACACATATACTGCATGAGCGTTATGCAACATATGGAGGCTTAGATATTTAGACTACATTTAGCTACTAATATAGTAAATATCTAAATCAGGATGAGCAGAAAACCATCCCCTAGAATTCAGTTATATTAAGTATACTCCAAATAATAAGGTGATATGCTGTATCTTCAGTTAATAAAGGGCAAACATCTTCCTTTAGTTCCAGCAGCAACAGGTCACTTATACTAATATTATGCAAGGCAGAAGCAGATGGATTCTATCATATTTTGGAGAGGGACTGGATTTTTTCCCCAAGGGAAAAATACAAACAAAATTTAGAGATATGAATAAAATGTGGGAAGAAAACATGCAAGTATTCTGCAGTTACTGTACATAATTGAATAAGAAAACTGAAGGGAAATAACTCTACTTCACAGTTAAAATTCTCACGGCTAAGGCAGACCATAAAACTTAACAGTAGTGGTAATAGGTATATGATTTGAAGTCAGGAAAAATCTATTAATCATTTATTATATGATGGAGTAGTATGTTGTATGCAACTAATTGTTTAAATAAAAGTTTTAGATTGTTGACAGAACTTACATGTAGCACTGAAAATTAATGTCACATGTTGATCTCACTTTATAAGAAAAATCAATAATGTACAAATTCATACAGAGACAAAAAACAGTGTAAAATTATAATTCCCAAACACCCTTAAACTAGTTTATAAATTAACTTCCACAGACCTTTCCTTTTCTTCATTTTGTATTCACAGATAGATTATCTGTACTGAAAAGGAACAAACTCATCTAGGAAAAAAAAAATAGTCTCTGAAACAAAAGAATATCATGAGACATCAGGTTTTCTGTGAAGCATTTTTTTTATTCAAAGCTCAATTAACATGTACACTAAATTCTGGTTTCACAGAAGTACTATTATGTCTTTAAAGAAAAGATGTATTTCAAACATAATAATTCAGTAAGAACACTGCATGAATTTCATTTAATAATGTCTCATTGTAGTTTTATTGTATATTCCTACACATTTTAGGGTGACAGCATTATAGTCACATTTTTGAATTTGCATCATTCACAATTTTCAAATGGCTTAAGGTTATCCATATTTTTTTAATGCAGAAGTAAGTTAATAGAAGTGTTAAAATGTCTGGAAGCCAACAGCCACTCCCTTACATATATTTAGAGCAGGGAAGCAGATACTCACTTCAGTGAAGATTAAATTACGTGAGGTTATGATTGCCCTAAATTGTGTGATATAAAGCTTTTAATGAACTTGCACTAACAATCTTACCACAAGGCTACAGTCCCATGAGCTGGAACTTGCAAGTGAGGAATGGTGAGGAACACAAACCTATGAAGGATGGAAAGCTTATGTTTCTAGAATTGCCTTCTAGGGTGGACAAGACCACAGGAAGCTATGGCATTGGCTGTCTTATCACACTTCATGTGCTATATGACTATGTAGAAGCGCACATTCCTGCACTCACAGAGGCACTGTCAATTTAACATAACACATTGTTGAATGCTCTTTGCAGCACTAGGTACATCTGAGTTATGAACAGAGGGTTAAATCCCGCCTTTGATAGTGTGCAAATCCCTGAAGTGATAACCTTTGATAGCTATCTCTAATGAAGTAAGTTTCTCTGCTGAGAAACAAGGGCAGAGTTTAGCTAAATGTGAGAGCTTTAATTCTAAAGTTGCATGTTTTCATTGACATAAATTAAACTATTTATTATATGTAAACACAACTTGATAAGTTCATTATTTGGTTTATTTTTAAAAGAAACTTATCACTCAGCACAAATGTTTTATTCTCTAATGTAAAGTACTGTATTTTTTCAGCTGAAATTATAATGGATCTAGACAAAACTTGATGTAATTATAGTGACAGCTTGAAATCTACACGGAATAAACTGAATTTCAGTACCATCACTACAGTCCTAACAGAGATTGCGTAGAAACTTTGAACAAGCTAATACAAATATTCATATGTGAGAGAAAAATGAATGGAGCATTCTTCATTATAGAGTCCTTGGGGAGTCCTTGATCTGTCAAATTACAGACATGATACTCTGTTACTGCTTCATTGAAGCCCCGATGCCCTGTCATATCAATATATACAAGGGAGAGGAATTTCACAAATGCATCTAGGCATAAACAGAGCACTGAGAACAGAACTGATCAGAATTTGCCAGTAAATGGTTTTCTATTAGGAAATAGCAATTTGTTCTGTTTTCCTACGTGTCGCTACCAGGAACAAAGGGCTGGAAGACTTCTAAAGTTCCTTTCCAAATGCTCAGGTAGTCTGTCTCCTAGTTTAAGAACAGTAGATCTAGTTGTTCTAGCCTCAGAGCATCTGAATTTATGGAGTGAAAGGAGTGAAAGTAGGTCATTTTGGAAAGCTCTGAAATTTCAGTTTATTTTTCTTCAAAGAAAATTTAGGAAATCCTGCTTAACCTGGTCCCATTAAAAAACAAAACAAAACAAACCAAAACAAACAAACAAAATAAAAACAAACAAAATCCCCAAAACAAAACAAAAAACCTAACATCAAAATGTTTGTTTATTTTAATCCAGAACTGTACATGTGAATATTCATGTGTATACTTAGGCAAATGTGTAAGAATGTTCACTTATGTCAACATTCTTCAGGATTCCCCTTAAAAGAGACTCTCCCAGTTATCACTGAGAAATTATAAATTTTGAGGAAATTATGTACTGTGAAATCATGTAAATGTAATACAGGCAACCAAGAACTGTATCTAAATTAACAGTATCAACTTAATAGAAGCAAATCTGAAAAACAAAACAGCTGTGAGGATATGATGCCTGCCCTACTTATTTCAGGGAATTTCATTCAAAATAGATATAGTCTATTCCTCTGGACTAAATGCCCATTAATGTTTAGGATGTATTCAGTGCTCCCTTCATATCTTCTGGTTTAGTTTCCTTCAGTTACCACTGAGGTGATCAGATATTGTCTTCAAAAACATACTCTTTTCCGAACTAAAACAAACAAACAATTTAGACACAACTGAAGTATCTACAAACACATTGTTGAAATCACAAAGATAAACACTTTGGACTAGATTGTAGTCAACTTGAGTTAATCTGAAAGTTCAAAGTAATGCACAATACTCTGATATTTGTACTGACTTCTTCAGGCCAGTGCTGTTGATAGCATTAGTAATCTGAAATTAAGTTTAGTGAAATTAAGTTTAGTGAGTCACAGAGCTCAAAAGAAGGTTTTAGGAACAGATTTTTTAAGATTGATCAGGGTTTAGTAAGGGGTTGACTCTTACTTGAAAATTGCTAGAATAGGAAAACTGAGTTTTAGGAGGGAAACTGCCACAGAAGCCAAAAGCCACTTTGGAGAGTGGTCTATTTCATAGGTGAGTAGGAGAACAGAATTCGATAGAAAAAGATAACCAATAGTTACTACGCTGTTGAAAATAACATTTTCAAAACTGATAAACTGGGTAAATGGAAAACAAATTACAAATGCAGAGTACTAAAATATCCAAAGTTTGTGAAATTGACCCTGAGATGGAGGAATGTGTTATGTAGGAAACTAAATAGATTTAGACAGAAAACCAACAATCAGAAATGTCATCATATAGACCAAAAATCCATCACAAACATATCCATATAGAAGCTTTTACTGCACTCTTGTTTTGCACTGTAGTCATCATGTCAATTAATTGTGAAACTGTGTAGCCATTGTGAAATATAATCCCATTGGGTACAGTCTGTAAATGATACACTGTGAATCCTGAAAGTCATTCATTGAGATTCATAGGTGACGTTGTGTAGAGCTGACAGATGGACTTTCATCAAATCACTAGAAAATCAATGACAGACCCCCAGATCAAAAATGTGTCTCAGTATGGTCTAGCAAAAACACTGACAGCAGAGAGTGGGATAGATTAAATAGCCATGAGTATTCTTACACAGGACCAGGAGCATCTGCTAGAAAAGGAAATCATATTAGATGATGAGCCCAGCTGACCACAAAACTCTATTGCTTGTGTAACTTATGTTTAATTGATCTATAGTCTCAGTGAATGTCCAGAGAAGACAAAGGTTTCAACAGGGCAGTGACACAAGAATTGTTTGTATGATGGAGATCTGAGATCCTACAGAAGACGTGTGATAGCATTGTGAATGTTTCGAATTATCCACTCTTAGAACATACATGTGTCTTAGAGACTGGGACTGTTGACTACATATCTGAAAAAATGTGTTGTTTGTAAGCAGCCTTTCTGGATTTCAGAGCATCCAATGCCATTTCTGAGAACCGCTATTTATTTCCAGTTTTCAACCTAACTTTAAATACTGATAATTTGACAGTAAGTCAAAAATAAAATATAAAAACCCTATTTATAAATTGTCTTATGCTATCCAAATTTCCAGTATCAGGAATGTGTAGATATAATCAGGGATTATATATAAGTCAGTCAAGAACCAGGAATAGAATCTAAATATTCTGAGTCATGCAACATGTTTTTTCACAAGATTGTTCCAGTCAATATTCTGTAAAAATATTATTAATACTATGTATATTAATATTTTCTTATACTTGTCATCCAAACTCCCATCAAGTATCTAATACTATCTTCCCATATGAATATAGAATCAGTTATTAGTATTCTGCAGTTCATGGTAGTTATAACTCCCATTTGCTTCTTCCTTTTCTCATCAAGTTTTTTAAATAGACATGGTACAGTCTCAATATGTGGTATTTCACATTTCTGACAATCAAAGAGTTTTTCCTTTTCAATAAAACAAACAAACAAACAAAAACCAATAAAAAAATCCCACTCCTGCCCCATAATTCTTTGTAAGGTACTTGCAGTTCTTCAGAATGAGTAAAGTGCTTTAACGGTTTTCAATTGGAAGAGGGGAGATTTAGATTAGATACTAGAAAGAAATTCTTTACAATGAGTGTGGTGAGGCACTGGAACAGGGTTGCCCAGGGAAGTCAAGGGGCTTCCCTGGAGGTGCTCAAGGCCAGGATGGATGAGGCTTTGAGCAACCTGCTCTAGTGGGAGGCATCCCTGCCCATGGCACGGGGGTTGGAACTAGATGATCTCTAAGGCCCCTTCCAAACCAAACCATTCTATGATTCTATTGTTATACTCCCTGATAAAAGAGTCCCACCTCATCTTTCCTGTATTCATGGAATTCATGGAATTGTCAGAGTTGGAAGGGACCTCTAGAGATCATCTAATCCAACTCCCCTGCTACAGCAGGAATGCCTAGAGCAAATCTCCCAGGACTGTATCCAGGCAGGTCTTGAAGATCTCCAGAGAAGGGGACTCCACGACCTCCCTGGGCAGCCTGTTCCAGTGCTCTGTCACCTTCACCGTAAAGAAGTTTTTCCTCCTGGAAGCCTGCTATAACATCTCCCTGGAGCTTTATCTTCTCCAGGATGAGCCATCCCACCATGTCCCTGTGATGCCAACAAGATCATAGCCCTACAGGTGTGTGCACGTCTCTAATTCCTCCTGTTTATTCCCCATTCTACATATGTTTGCTTAGAGGCATTTAAATTGGGCCATCAGTGAAGGTGACTTACTGGCTGGAGTGGCTGGAATTCCTTTGTGCTGCACTCCTGGTGCTCTCCTGTTAAACTGTGACCCTTCTCCTGCATCTGGGCATCTGTTACTTGTATTAACATCACACCGATAGGAGTAGGATGCACTGAGGTTCCTGTCCCCCAGCAACTCTAGTTTAAAACCCTCTTCACATGCTTGGGAAGCCTCTTATTCAAGTCTGTTGAACAAAGTGATACTAAGCAGATAAGGGATAAGGTCTTACAGCTTTTCCTCCAAATGAATTTCCTGAAAAAATATCCCAACATTTTGAGATATGAAGAAACACAAGAAGAAAAGCAGAAAGCATATTGGGGCTACAATGATCTTAAACTTCAAATTACTAATAACCAGTGCTATACTACCTCTGTTATAGGAAGATGAAATCTAATTTGAACGCATCCAACCGAAATAGTCACCATTCAACACAGGTAGTGTTGAGCCAGAGAAAGGGAAAAAATAGGTTTTGATGAAATGACTTACAGTGGAATCATTAATTTTTCAAGGATTAAAATTAAAACAGGTTATTGATTGAAGTACAACCCTAAAATGCTAGGTTAAAATATCTTATTGTATCTTTGTTCATGGTTAGAAAAAGATTCATAAAATAGATTAAGTAGCTGGTTCAACATGGTAATTCAGAAAGAGTTCAGTTAAGTATGACTTTTGAACTCTCACAAGAACTTTTTTATTACATGCAAATATTGACTGAAATTTCCACTTCAATGGGTCAAAAGCATAAAGTGACCTCGGTTTACTGCCATGTGGCTTGGGATTCAAAGTTGAGCATATTTTTGTGGTATAACCTCAATATAACAAGCTTGCATGACTTGAATTTAGATTAGACTAAAACATTGGGGGTGACAATTTTTCTCCAGTCTTCAGTTTTCTACTTTTCCTAGACCATGTAACTGTAATATAAAACACAGATTATAGAAAATCACTATTTGAAAAACTCATTGAATCCACAAACATTTCTTGTTCTGTATCTTCTGCACTACCAGTATTTGAATTCAAAACAAGCAAGAACTAAAAGGCAATTCTGAAAATAACAGTTTAATAAAAAGTCATTTGTTTTGAACTCCATATGTATGAAACAGTTTTCAAAAGCAGTGATCTTTATTACAGAGAATTATGTAACTAGGAAATATGGAAATTTTTTCAGTGTAAACCTACAAGACCATTTTCTTTGCTTTTTATGCATCTATACATAAAGTGTTTTATCTTTATGGAATTTTAGCCTACTTTAACAAATGTTTTTTCAACAGAAAAATTACTTTATCATATATAGTAATAATTATAGTAATTAATATTTCAAAAATATAATAAATGACTGGATTTTGATTTATTGTAAATAGACTCAGCTTTAATTAACTTCAGACAGAGAAAAATGTGGATTCAGTTATTAATGTAACGCGTATTTCAATGCAAAGTAGTCATAGCATTGGAGTTATACCAGAACTGACCGGAGTATTTTGACATAATTTTTGATGAAAATACTGATTTCTCTGCCTTTACTTTAAAGTTATACCAACAGACCTGAGCACAGAATTTGTCTTTTTTAACCAGTTGTCTTTATTAACAAAGTTAATAGATGAAGATGCAAGAATAAATCACTTTATCAGTGACTGTTCAGCTGTTTATTAAATGTGTTATCTTTTTATATGTTTTGACTGTTGTAATCATCTATTGGAAGTGCAGGTTTCCCATCCCCCAGGAGTTTATACGAAGCCTACTCTAATTTATGTCATGTTAATCAAAACTTTCTCTTTAATGAATAACCCATTCTGCATTTTTCAGTAGAGAGACTGACAGCAGACAGCTTTCTCAAGATTTCATTATTTTTAGTAGACCATTATTCTGAATAAAATAGATAGTTAATTTACTGTTTTCAGAAACGGATGTCTGGTTTGGGTTGTTTCCTCTTTTCAGAGTTTATTTCTGTCCCATATTCTTTACTTTTCTTCCCAAGCAGAAAACAATTTCACAAAAATGAGAATGGAAAGAACAGAAAACAAATACTTTTCATATTGTTTTAGAGGAGCTGCATCATTCTATACATCTCAACTTGCTTGAGCAAATACCTGGACACTGGGACCATATATCATGGAAGAAAGTCATGTCAATGCTTGCCACACACGTTGACCTCCAAAACAGAGTTTCTCAATGCAAGACAGTATGTTGGACAGTTGACTGTTCATTCCAATGATCAAAGTTCAGACGATTTAAAGGAAAGTGTTATTTAGAAAGAACAAAATATAGGCAGTGCTTTATTGCTAGATAACTCTACCATCCGCCAATCCCTGGAACATAGCTGTATCAAGGCACATTGATACAGCTCTAATGAAGTATATGACAGCCAAACTCAAGTGTCAGCACATGAAGTAAAAGGGGTAAGAAAAATATAAATGTGATTTAACTGAAGTCAAAAATTAAATAATAATCAGTAAATTAAAATCTTGCAATTATTTTTTTTTTTGTATCTGGAATCTCACAAAATTCTAGACTTCAGAATTTCAGAATGTTGTCTCAGATTATCAGGACACAAAATATTTTTGTTTGTTATGCGCTATGCTACAGGTGCTCTTGCATGTCTTCTACAACATCTGTCTAGGAGCTAGCTGATATGACTTTTTAGATTCAGAATCTGAAATGATATGTTAGTTGAGGTGATAAATTCTGAAACCAACTCTTCTTGTCCCTGGAGTTTGAAATAGGACAAATAATGATACTATTTTTTATCACCCATACTTCATTTTTCTGGAGAATTAATTTTTGGGATTGGAGTATGTGCTTTTTAGAAACTATTTGTTTATAATTTCTTTGTTTCATTCTACTTTTCTATAGACAGCTTTCACAATTACACTTGTTAGAATAATGTTGTATAAAAATTTACATTCAACACAAATATTACAAAAGACAATTTATAGCTGATTTATTTATTTTACTTAAGGTGAAACTGGCATTTGAAAAAGGTCAGTGAAACCAAACTCATCACATTTATCACTATTTCAGATCTTTGTTTGTCTGGAGAAGATGTTGGTCACTGTAATGAGGTAGAGCAACTTCATATTCAAACTCCTCTGTTCTTTGCCTCTACAGTTCAGTTTTATGATTGTGGACCTCTAGGAATATAATTTTTCTCACTGTTTTAGGCACATTAGTTTGACCTAAGGTAAGATATAGAGCTATAACACTCCAAATCCAAAGCTTCTGTTTCTCTATGGCTCCATTCATAGTTATTTTGGATCACAAGAACAAAACACCATCTATAGGTTTCTTGTAGATTCTCCCTGGCCTTTAAAATATTTGTATTGTTAGGCTTATCCACTATTTTAAAATACTTAAAATAATATTTAATCACAAAATAATGTCAGTATATGGCTTTCATGCCAAAATCATTAAGTTCAAGATAGAGACTACAATGGTTTCTCCCAAATTCAGGCACCTGTTTTCTGACAAAGTTGGAGCTAATGGTCAAGTTGAGATATACAGCAAGTTTAAGTCAAGTTTTTCCTGATTTGGCTGGCTGGAGAAATATTTAGTTTCAGCTTTGCTGCTTTTTTTGTTCTGGCAGAATATGTATTAACTTGTGATGGAACTTATGTGACTTTCTAGCCAAAAACATGTATCTTGAGGCTGTAGTAGGCTTTATTAACAACACATGTTACTATCATTTATAAATCTTTTGTTGTCAATACTGTTAAATTATTCAAAACTGTGTAATTATTTATTTATTATTAAATTGATACTAATTAGAATATTTTACAATTTCCTACTATTTATTAAACACAATTATTTGATGAACTATAACATATCCCAACCTAACGAGTCCTGGCTTTTCATTTGAATTAGAAAATGGGATATAATGTGCTTTTAAAAATCATTATGAAAAAAATAAGAATGAACTATTTTTGGGGGGTATAAATTAACTGTATTTTAGTTATTCAAATAATTTTAGTACTAGGAAAATTTGACTGAATTAGTACTGACAGTTGCTGAAAATACAAGTACATGCAATTATTTTTCTTCCTTATGTTTATTTATTTTGCAGTTTTAGCATTGAACACTAACAGAATTATTTTTCAGAAAATACATAGATATAAATATCCCATTCTCAGAGTAGACACTTGACCTCTGACAGTGAAGTGAAAGTAACAACTAGCCGCTCTAGTAAGAAAGCTGAAAAATCTAGGAAAAGCAGGTCTGGGAACTAGTATTTTGAGTTTGTACTAACTTTCGTTTGAGGGTTTAGAGCTCACTAATCATGTGCACTAGACAAGAAAGAAAACTAATGTAGACCATGATTTACATCCTGTAGCAGTTACTATGCAAAAGACTGGGCACAGTGAAGCACAGAAAGTGCCATGGCTGCCTATTTGAACATTTTCTTACAGAAAGAGTGTGCTAGGGTTCTGCCCTTTAGCACTGCATCAAGCCCAGCTAGCTAATGAAAAGGTTGACAATGAATATAAAAAAAACTTCCTCAAAGTAAGCAGAAATAGAGAAAAAGACATATGTAGAAAGTGTGGCAGAGCACAGTCTTCAGAGAGCAATTTGTACCTAAGAGCAAATGAGGCAATTGTACATGTACTTGTTTTTCTCTACCTAAAAATCCCAAGGAGATAAATGCTCTGCTATTAATTTTTTTATTTTTTATTTTTTTTTTAAAGAATCTTTCAGGTTAAACAGGGTCATGTATTAGGTATACAGGATGTTTTTAATAGAATCATAGAATAGTTTGTGTTGGAAGGGATATTTAAAGTCCACATAGCCCAACCACCCTGCAATGAGCAGGGACATCTTCGACTAGATCCTTCTGCTCTGGGAGACCTATTTTAGTGTTTTACCACCCTCATTGTAAAAAATTTATTACTTAGATCTAGTCTAAATCTACCCTCTTTTACCTTAAAACCACTGCTCCTTGTCTTATCACAATAGGCCCTGCTGAAAAGTTTGTCCCCGTATTTCTTGTAAGTCCCCTTTGACTGCTGAAAGGCCACAATAATGTGTCCTTGGAGCCTTCTTTTCTCAAGACTGAATAACCCAACTCTCTCAGCCTTTCCTCACAGGAAATGTGTTCCATCCTTCCGATCATTTTTGTGGCCCTCCTCTGGATCCACTCCAACAGGTCCATGTATTTCCTGTACTAAGGACTCCAGAGCTGGATGCAGTACCACAGGTGGGGTCTCATCAGAGTGGAATAAGGTGCAGAGTCACCTCCCTTGACTTGCTGGTCCTATTTCTTTGATGCAGCCCAAGATATGGTTGTTCTTCTAGGCTGCGAGCACATGTTGTTGGCTTTTCATCTGCCACTACCCAGTATTAGGAGCTGGATAGCTGCATAAAGTAATTCATTAGCTTTAAAAAGTATTAGTCATTCTAGTAAATATTTTTTATCCTTTAATGAAGAATGGAATAAGAGCTGGACATTCTGTCACAGTAACTGAAGATGTTGATAAGAACCTAAGTGGAGATCTTTCATATTAAAGATGGAAAGATATGAGCAAGTATTTTTCCCTCATGCTATTACTCAAGCAAAGACAGAAGCTTGATTTATAGGAATAAAGGAAGGAGTATAAATCATATGTTTTCTTCTCATCCTACACCCCTTTGTTATGAAGCACAACAAATCAGTGGGCTGTTTTCTATCTATCTAACACATGCTGAGATTATGTTATCAAATCCCACTGCATTTCTCCTTTTCCCCCTGCATTTAGTCTTCTAATTCCTAGACAAAATCCTAGATTTATCCAGGCTGGGGGCTCATTATTAATTTTTGTGCACAGTTAGTGTCATCCTCTGTTATTTTCCCAACTTTCCCACTTTTTTATTTTATTATTATTTGAGACTTTTAGAATTATTATTTTAGCTCCTGGAAGCAAATGTAACTTACCAGTTAGTATATCATCAGCCTCAAAAGAGAGGAAAGAAAATTGTCTGTTATGTTGTATATACAACATTCTTCCTAAAAACACCCTGAAGATTTACTGGCTTTAACATTGCTTTAGATTTCTGATTCACAATCAGTTTTTGATATTTGATAACACCATAATCTTTTTCAAAAATAATTATACTTTGCCTTTGGGTTATCACCCATTTAAACTTTATTTGCTTTCTCCTTCCTAGTGCAGTAATTTTTACTTTTTTTTTATTTAAAAAAAAATAAAATTTATTATTTTTATCAACCATGTCCCCAAATTGATCATTCTGAATTTTTATCCCACCTTATGATGTACTGTCACCTCTGCCAACTTGAGGTCATCCACAAATTCGATAAGCCTTTTCTCTGTTCCATCATTCAGCTTGTTAGAGAAAATATTTTATAAACATGTCTCAAAAGACATACTCTATAGGATCTCAATCGAAATGCTCTACCAGTCTGATAACAAGACATCAGATCAATGATTAACTTCTGTGGTTTTTTAAAAGTAGAACTTTCATATTTATATCACTCTTCTTTGACTCATCTTTGTCTTGATAAATCCATTTTGTATCTTTTTCTTCACTCATTTAAACATATATAATTAAATTGCATAGTTTTTTCAAGATATATATAGATATTAAACTTGATTTGGTTACATTTTACCAGAACCTCCTCTTTATATTTTTTTCCAAGTTTATTGAAGACTGCTTTTTGAATTCCATTATCTTTATTCAATAGCTTTCATTCCTTCCTTTTATCAGAATAGTGACATCCTTCTTTGTGATTACTTTCATCAAAACTACCTGCAACTTTAGGTTTTCAATTAGTTCTTCTCTTGCAACTGGAATAAATTGTAAAACAATCACAGTTCTGTGCACTGATATGTTACAAGCAAAGGAACAAGTTTATTCCATCATGTTCTAGAAACTTGTTGTACTTTGTGTCCTGTAATATTTCTTGGAACAGGTTACTGGTGGTGTAATTAAAACTTCACTTATATAAGTTTCATCTTTTGCATACATTGATATTCATCAAGTCAGCTTCTCATTTTTCTGAAATTTTCAAATAAATTATCTGTATAATACAGTATTTGTCACTTTCAGAAATGAACTACAGCTTTGGAACAGATAGTCTAGTTCTGCAATATTTTCATTGAATTTGGGTCAATCAGTTAGCATGAAAAAATCATTTGTTTTCTTATGCCTGATCATGACATTTTTAAATGTGTCCATTAACATTAATTTAAAGTGTTGGCCCTATGTCAACATATAAAGAAACATTTTATTTCAAACAATTAGCTAACAATGTAAATAACAGTCACTTTTATAAAACCAGTGTTGGTGAAAGATCACATAACTAGACAGTTTCTAGAACTGATAAAAATCTACAGATAAATTATTGTAGCTCCATTAGCCTACAAATAGAAGAGGAAGACATTTTGAAGTTTCCACTTCTTCAAAGTATTAAAGTGAATTTCAAACTGTGGGGGGTTTTGAGACTTGGCTGTACATCATAATGAAGAGATAATTTTGGTACCAAAACTGGTACAGCAGCATCAGGATGGGTTGTCTGAAATAAATAGACACACTGAAAAGCACACTAAGTTCTGAATAGCAAAGAATAGGAATCATCCAGATTTTTCCTCTGTTGGGGAGGACTGGGTTAGAGACCACTTTGCCTAATTAGACATCCACAAGTCATAGAATCATAGAATCATAGAACCATATGGGGTTGGAAGGGACCTCTGGAGATCATCTAGTCCAGCCCCCTCACTGGAGCGGGTCTACTTAGACCACATTGCTCAGGAACTTGTCCAGGTGGGTTTTGAATGTCTCCAAAGAAGGAGACTCAGTCACCCCTCTGGGCAGGTTGTTCCAGTGCTCTACCACTCTCACAGTAAAGAAGTTCCTCCTCACGTTTAAGTGGAACTTTTTATACTCAAGTTTGTGCCCATTTCCTCTTGTCCTGTCACTGGGCACCACTGAGAAAAAAACAGCCCCTTCCTCCTGACACCCTCCCTTTAAGTATTTGTATGCATTGATCAGATTTCCCTTAAGTCTTCTCAAGACTAAAAAGACCCAAGTCCCTCAGCCTCTCCTCGTAGAAGAAATGCTCCAGGCCCTTAATCATCTTTGTGGCCCTCTGCTGTACTCTTTCTAGCAGTTCCCTATCCTACTTGAACTGGGGAGCTCAGAACCGGACACATTACTCCAGATGGGGTCTCACCAGGGCAGAGTAGATGGGCAGGATGACCTCCCTCCACCTGCTGGCCACACTCTTCTTGATGCACCCCAGGATGCCATTTACCTTCTTTGCCACAAGGGTACATTGCTGGCTCATGGGCCAATCCATGGGCCCTATGGGATGCACCCACGAGTGCTGAGAACTGACAGATGTTACAGCTGAGCCACTCTCCATCATTTTTGAGAGGTCTTGGAGAACTTGAGAAGTGCCTGAGGACTGAAGGAAGGCAAATATCACACCAGTCTACATAAAGGGCAGGAAAGAGGACTCAGGGAACTACAGGCCAGTTAGTCTCACCTCTGTTCTGGGGAAAATAACGGAGCGGCTCATGCTGGACATCATCTCCAAACACATTGAAGATCAAGAAGTTATCGGTATTGGTCAACAAGGGTTTACCAAGGGTAAATCATGTTTGATTAATCCGATAGCTTTCTATGACATTATAATTGTATGTCTGGATGAGGGGAGAGCAGCAGGTGTCATCAATCTTGACTTCAGGAGGAACATGTTGTATTAGGTGGATGAATTAGTTTCAGAGGAATAAATCACCTTTCTCTACATCAACTTCATTTTTAGCCTTAGAAAATCTTTTACACAGGTGTCTAGACTCCTGCAGCTCTTACATGCTCCCCCAACCCAAACAATAAATGAGAAACAAAAAATCCAAACTAAACCAAACCAAACCAGAACCAAACCAAACCAGCCCAACATTTAATTCTGTACAAAGGGGATATATTGAATTCACTTAGACATGTAACACTAGAATATCCCAAATTTAATATTCCCACATCATTGCTAGCTTTCACGTTTAGGTTAAAGTACCTATATGATGAGCTTGGTGATTACAGGGTAAACAACATGCAAATATATCAGAACTTATTTCGGTGTGTGATTCCGACAATTCTGTCTACCTTGCAATGCAGAAATACCAAAGATAGACTTAAATGAATTGACTCTGAGAATAGAAGCAGCTTAATTGTATTAATGTCTAGGTCCATATACACTATTATACCTTACTGAAAAAAGAATACATTTGAACATTCCTTTTTAAGTTAGAAAAATCTCAGACATATTAGATCACTATAAAGGAAACTTCTCATTATGTTCTAAAAGTGATATAAACTTGTAGAGAGAACACAAGCCCCAAGGTTTGCAGCAATTTGTTTATCAAAAGAACATTTTTTCATAAGTTTTAGGAAAATCAAGGATAAATAAAAGCAAACACTGATGGGGTTTATCAACAGGGCATTTTTCCCATGACTAATAGGAAAATTATTGTGATCCTAATATAATAAAGGAATAGCTAATGCACATTCGTTACCCATTGTCTGAGATTTCCTTTGGCTTCTGGGGTATTTAATCTGATGTACTTGATTTAGAATGTAATCTGTAACATATTATACTGTGAAAGCCAGTCCTTGACTTACATAAAACGTATTTCTGTACAGATAATGCAAGATCTTAATTTAGTAACAAGTAGCAGATAACAGAGTGCATGTCAGGTTATAGTAGGATCAATAATGAATATACAAAGTGAAAGTGAAACTTAACAATAGTACAGTCCCATTGATGCTTGGAAGCTGTATGTCCTAGAATGAATGTTGAAATACCAAAATAAGCAATTGTGAGTAGCAGCTGAGTTAATGGAGAGATAGCCTGAGCTCATAATAACTATGGGACATAATAGACCTTCAAAAAACGTTCTTAAAATCATTGTAGGGGTTTAAACTGTCATTTAACTCTGTCAGTTTAATATTTTGCTTTACCATGTATTCTTCTTAAATTGTAACTTAGAGATATGCACCAGTCTTCAACTGTCCCTAAGGAGTTTATGCATGTTATTCAAATAACAAAATTGTATATGTAACATTTCATTTAAAATCATCTTTCAAAATTCTATTAAAAATATATATTTTATTTATTTGAAATTCCTGCTGAAATACACAGAGATAAATGGATATTCCAAAAGCTGAGCATACAAAGCTCATTTTTAATAGAGTGGCTTGGCTTAAAGCTAACTCCCTAAGATGATTTCATATGTTAAATATGAATTACAAATATACAGCACTGAGATTTCTACAGGGTTCTCTCTATTGTATAACATAGGTTAGTTGTTACATTTAAATTTAAATCCTAGAGATTTTTAATTTTGTATGTTAAGCAAACTAAAATATTACAACAAGCATTTAAATAGCATCAAATGCTTTGTTTTTTTAGATGAAAAAAGCTTTTGAATTTCAGTGGGAGTATCTCAGTATATTATAAGTTGACTGATTCTTTCTTTCATGTTCTTTATTATTTGATAGCATAGTAATAGGCCTTAGGAGACATCCTACTACTGCAATCGAGAAAAAAAGTGAAATTATTTGATTAATCGGTATGACAGATTTTAATTATAGAACAAAGGTAACATGTTTCCTGTATTCTAAGGAGAAAGAACAAAATGTAATACAGTTTAAATTCAGAGTGCCATCTAGTGCTGAATAGAAATGTAAAAAAGTAAACATATTTAAGCTAAACATATACATATTAAAGATCTTAAAGGCCATAAAAAATAAAATTAAGTTTGTGTATGCTTAACATAGTACATTGTAGGAAGTAACTTTTAAGACTATGATATATTAGCTTTTAAAAATAATGCAAAAGCTTTGTTTGAAAAATCTCAAATATACCACTATGCCTACACCTCAAAATATCCGACAACACAACATATGGAATTCAAATATTTCTTTGCCAGAATGCAGAAACCAGTTCATATGAATACATTATGGTCTCTTGTTCTGTTTTCCTTCCTTGATCAGTTATATCAGTGAGCATTAACTTTTTTTTTGTATTTTCCCCCAAGTTGTGAAACACAGTTGCTGTTGTGTTGTTTTTGTTTTTGTTTTTTTTTTTTTCTTCTCCCAGTGTCAGTGAAGGCTATTGAACTTATCAATTTCCTTTATTTGGTTTGTTTGAAGGAATTCCTTGATCAATAAAATATATTTCTGGGGAAACCCTTACATTAAAAAAAAAGTAATAAATTCTCAAGTCTTTGACTCAAATATATCAGTAAGATTGTTTACATTTTGTTTGTTTGTTTGTTTTAAAGTTTGGTAGTCAAAAGCTATGGCAGAATCCAGAACTCAGAAAATAAATATTTTTCTGAAAGGTTACTCACAAAATCTAAAAAACTGGAGGCCAAAATGTCAGTCTTTCCATTTCACCACAAAATCTCCAAATTGAAGAAATAATGTGTTTGAAAAATCAGTGAATTATGGCTGATAATATACCAAATATTCTATGAGCTAAATAGCTCTCATTCTTTCCTGTTGACTTTCGATTTTCAATAAGACACTTCAAAAAAGCACATTAAAGGAAGAACTAGAACTTTTATATGAAAATCCTACGTTACACAGATGCAGTTAAATACTACGCTCAATAGTCTGTCTGTAGTGCTTAGAGCAGCAGTCTCAATTTATTAACTTCTCCCCTTTCTGCTTTCCTTTCATTCCTCACCAAAGCTCATTAACATGCAGTTTTTGATAAAAACACCTCAACATGAGATACAAAATAATTTTGAGTATGTTCTCAATACATTTGCATTTAACCCAAGCATTTACTCCGAGAAAATAATTAAACCATGTATGTTTTTCAAGGAAAATTAAGTTTTTACTGTAAGGATATTTTAAGCCACCAAATTGAGTAAATGTCTTAACAGAATTATTTTTTATTGTACAATAATGAACAATATGTCCAGCTTAGAACAGCGTGTTTATCTTACCAAGTAAATACACCTGACCAGCACTGTTAGGAATATGCATTTCAGCCTTGATCATTTTTTATTGTATGTAAAAAGTGAAGGTTAAGGAAGTTAAGGAAGGCTGTAAACTAAATGCTGCGGGAATTTCCACAAGAAGAATTTTAAAGACAGATGCAATGCATCACTGAATCTGTTTCATAACATTTCTCTACCTCTTCCCTTCCTGCACTTGTGAACAATTTATCCTGCTGGAAAATCCTGTCTCCAGGAGCCCTAAAAATGATGGTTCATATGGTATTTATTTATTTTTTAAGTCCAAAATGATAACAAATGACCTGTAGGCTAAACAACCAAACAAACAAAATCTCATATTGAGACTTGCTTCCATATATTTGAACTGCTTGCAAGGAAAATGAAACATTCCCATATGATTATCTATAACATCAGAGAAAGTTGTACAGATGGGCTTTACAGATAAACCAGCTGATCATATGAACTATTTGGCTCTTATTTCTCCTATTCCTTGAGAAAGATAAATTACTTCCAAACTGAACTCAATATGTTTCAATGGTAAAAGTAGCCATCAGTTTCATGATTTCTAAATGGAAAACACAATTTCCCTCCAAAACATGAAATTGATGTATTTATGTAAACCATATTGTCCTTCATCATTTAGCTTGTCATTGTTCATGTAAATTAAAAACAGTAAGAATGAATCCAGTCTTATGTCCACCTTACAGTAGACCTCCCAAAGAATCCTGATTTCTCACAAGTCAAGATGAAATTTCCTTTCTGAGTTAAAAAATTAGACACCAGTTCTCCAGTTGGAACATTCAGAATTCTGTTGATAGTCATAAAGAGCTAGCAACATATTTATCAATTTATATTTTAAAATGTCAATGCTGTAGAAAATATTAATTTGCTAAAATTAATATTTATATTCAAATAAAACAAAATAACTGAAACAGCAATATTTCCAGAACTATGAGGGAGTGAAACTTTTTAGCATAAATTAAGCATTCTGAAGATTTAGTGTTTAGTCTGATACTCAAACTTCCTTTTATCGCCAATGCAGAGAATTAGACAACTCCAGAGTACAATACATCCCTGAATCTTCTATAGGCATTGACTTTAGAAAATTAAAGGTAGTGAGTTTAATTTTTCTAAAGACATCTTGCTGCTGAATCCTAGTAATGTAAGTACCTAATTTAAGGGGAACGGTTTTTGTTTTGGAGGACTTAAAAAATGATAATAATTAAGTCTTTCTTTTTAATTACTGACAGACACTCTAAGGCAGAAGTCTGTGTGTTTGTGGAGTCTCCATCCTTGGAGATATACAGAAGCCATCTGGACATCATCCCAGGAAACCAGCTCTAGGACACCCTGCTTGGGCAAGGATTTGGACAAGGTAACTTTCAGAGGTCTTTTCCAATCTAAACCATTCTATGATTCTTTGATTCTGTGAAGTCACAATTGGACAACCATTTTGTGACAGGATGATTTACTGTATGAAAATTCTTAGCTTTTCCTACTTATTAAACAGGTAAACTAAATGACAAGCTAAGCATAGAAGTCCAGTTTTATCAGGGCTAAAATTAAGTAAAATAATTCACACTCAGTGTGTGTGGATTACCATAAACAATACTGAAATAGGCTACCATTATATACCAAATCTGCATATAATGAATGTAATAACAGCTAATAAACAATTATCCGTTGAACTAAGAGTGCAGTATGAAACTGTAGTCATTGAGACTTAGCAGTGACTGGAAAATTGCCTGAAGTACATATTGTATTACTGGTTCTCCAACCCATATCTGTTAGAGTGCACCATAGTCAATTCTTCCTCTAAAGAAGAATAACGATGTGTGAAAGCAAGAGACCCCTAATATACTTCATTGTGGATCCAGGAAGAGATAGGCAGGCAGCTGGAAAACACTTAAGGTTTGAAAAGTTTAGACGCAGTCGAAGTTGGTCTCAGACCATCATAGTCACTCTCTAACATCTGCACTGGTTTTGGCCAAGACAGAACTAATTTTCTTCATAGAGGCTTGTATGGTGCTATGTTTAGGATTTGTGATCAGAACGGTGTTGATAACACACCGGAGGTTTAGGTTCAAGGTCTTTCTGCTTCTCATTCTGCCCCACCAGTGAGTAGGCTGGGGATGCACAGGAGGCTGGGAGGGAACACAGTGGGGACAGCTTATCCCAGCTGACAAATGGACATCCCGTACAGTATGATGTCATGTTCAGCAAAAAAATTCAGGGGAAAGAAAGAGGCCAGGAGTAACATTTGCAGTTATGCCATTTGTCTTCCCAAGTAACTGTTAAATATGATGCTACATTTTTTCTGGAAATGAATAAACACCTGACTGACAATGAGGAGTAGTGAATGAATTCCTTATTGCACTTGTGTTTGCATGCACAGCTTTGGCTTTATCTATCAAACTGTCTTTATCCCATGAGTTTTTGGACTTTTAACCTTCTGATTCTCTTTTTCATCCCATTGGAGGAGAGTGAGCAAGTGGCTGTGAGGAAGAGATGCCAACGGAGATTAAATCATGGCAGCTTTCAAATGTAGATTGCTATATGCATACAAATATATATAAATATATACAGGGAACCCACAGTAGCAACAAAACCTATTCTGCCAAGTGCAAGTCTTTTCTTTTACCCCTGAACTGATCAGCCTTTTTCCATGTTATAATAAGAATGTAGTTTGTTTGGTTTTTTGCTTGTTTTAAAAGGGAGGATAAAACAGAAATAAGAAAGAGAACTTAAAAATTCTGTATTGTTGCTGCAAAACTGATACCAAGATACCAGACCTGAGAACCTGCACATTGTGAGTTAATTGGGCTGTCCTAAGCCAAGAAACTTCAAAATGCAAAGATAACCTCAAAAATTAATATTTTATTCTTGGTGTAAAAGAATATATGGCAGAAATCAACAACACATCTAGAAAACAGAATCACTGTGCAAGGCTGCTGCTGCATTCTCCAAACACATTGAGACCTCACACCTTTTCCAATGAATGACTTTATAAATAAGACAAATTTCTGGTAAATCTAGAATTCTTGTGTTTATGTATTACTTTTTAAGACATATGTGATATCTTTGCTATTCCTACCTGTATAGGACATTGAGCATGATGTCATACAATATTGGAATATCCCTTTTGTCAGCTGGGGTCAGCTGTCCCAGCTGTGTGTCCTCCCAACTTTTGTGCAATCCTGGCCTACTCATTGGCAGGGTGGTAAAGAGAAGCAGAAAAGACGTTGACTCTGTGTAAGCACTGCTCAGCAATAACACAACCATCCCTGTGTTATCAACACTGTTTCCGGCATAATTCCAAAACATAGAACCATGCTAGCCACTATGAAGAAAATTAACTCCACTAATTCTAACTCTACCAGCACAGTAACCCATTGGAAGTGTCTCTCTCCTCTCTCTCTCTTTCCTCTCAGGACAGATTTTTATCTAGAATGTCTAGAATTCCAGAGAATAGACTTCCTTTTGAGCTATTTGCTTAACATCACCAGCAACTTTTCTCATCAGTGATAACCCATAGTGCTTACAAAGACCAATGAATAATTTTGAACTTTTTAGCTCTTTTTAATCAGTTGCATGTTCCTGATTTTGAAAAGTATTTTTCATTTTTAGCATTCACATGCACATAGTCCTTCTGAGAGGCAGTAGCTTTTATTTTTACCTCTAACTTTTAATTTGTGTGGATAGTTGACCTCCTGTTCTGCTTTTTAAATATATTTTATTTTTCAGTTTCAGCTTCCTAGATTATGGTTCTGTTTATCATTTTTAAGTATTGGACATACAAGGGTTGCTCTCACAATTTGTGTCAGACATTCAATTCTAGTAGAAGGATAATTTTGATCTAACTTCAGTCCTTTAAAAGCCTAGATTTCACACTTCCTGCACAGTTGATGAAATCCTTCTGGAGAACAAAGAATCTTTCCATTTAACAGAAGGAGTGAATTATTCCTTGTAATGTACTATATTTCAAAACATTCATTTCCGTGCAAATACATTCTGTGCCTCAAGCCAGAGATCTGATGACATAAAAGAAGAATCCTATTGGAGTCTGTTACAGCTCCTTCCCTCAGCCTGCTTTTCTTTCCATGGAAATCAAAATAAAGATGAAGGAAAGTTTGTTCTGACATTAATTTGGAACACAGACATTATATATAAGTATAGGTGGTTCAGGAGGTATGAAGCTCTCTGAAGCCCCAATATATAGGCATAGGCTATCCAGTATATACAAGCATACTGCATCTGAGCTACTCATCTCAGCCTCCCTTTAGAGCTGATGAAGTAAAATAAGCTTCCTCACTGTTCAGTTGATATCAGAAGCTAAATACCCTAAAACCACCAATGTATATGCATTGAATATAAATAAGATGTGGAATGACTCTCTCTGATGTAGATATCTACATTGAGTCAGACAAATCTCACTTGTAATATGTAAAATTAGAAATTTTCATGTTATGAGTCCCACTTTTAGATTTCCCTAGTAATCAAAAGAGAATGAACCTCCTATGGACATCTTCTAGTTGTGAGAGTCATTCAGAACACCCAATTTAAGCTTTTTCCTTTTCAGACTCATCAAGATCTTCCAATGACTACTAATTGACAAACAAAGGCTCAGAAGTTTTTATGTACAAATGAAGTCATCCTGAGACTGAGCAAGGGCACAGAAAATTTTAATTTAACAAATGAAGTCATCCAACTATAGCACCTAACATTCTACAGGATGAATCACTCTACTTATCATTGCAAACCTACACAATGTTTGGGTGTATTCCCATGCTTTAAAATATTTTATAATATTTATATAAATAAAAATAGTGGTTTGGTGCTGTTTTTCTGTAATTTCTTTTACAATTCTAGCATCCAAGGTCTTACATTTATTGATGTGAAAATGTTTAATTTTACCAGCCTTTTAAAGCCTTTTCATTTGTTGCAAACATTTTGCTGGGAACACCAAAGCTGGAAGCAGTACTCCCCATGAGTGTGCAGCTTTTATCACATAACCTCATATAAAACACAATTAATTCAGGTATTTAATCCTTTACTCCTTATAGGATTTAGAGCAAATATCATATGGTTACAGAAAGCTATTTATTGTAACTTTTTTTTCTTTATAATGTACTGACTTTAAAACACCAGACAAATCTGTGGCACAACCCCTCTCCCCTCTACCAAAAAAAAAAAAAAAGTAAAAGTTGCCAAAGTGCTGATACTTTCAAGTCATCTTCATTGTGAGTCAAGATGGAAAAGAAATCCTTATAATTTTCTGCTCTGACATTATCTTCTCTGAACACTCCTCTCAGGTTTTGATCATCCACTGACCTTATAAAATTCCCATCAAGCTTTGATCAGCTCATCTGCTTGAAAAATGATTTACTGTTTTTTTTTATGCACTCTTCTAGTATTTCCTCAATACTTTTTTGTCCTGACTTACTGTGTTTTTAAATTTAACCTGCCAGATTTTAAGACCTTTTATGATTTTTTTTTATTTTATTTTTATTTAATAACTTACTTTCCCTGCTATTTAGCCAGGACACTTGCCTTGATACATTTTTCAGACTTTATCCTGAAGTAGTATAAATTGCATTTGAACTTCCAGTACCGTATCTTCTCAGAGCTCCTGAAATTTGAAAATGTTTTACTCTTTTTCTACATTGACTTTATCATTTTCTTTATAAACTTCCTAATTTTCACATAGTCCATAACATTTTCCCCTGCAATTAAACACAAATGACATAGGGTTTTTTGGCTTTTGGTAATCCTGGAAAGGCATTATTTTAAGTACATTATAGCCACTGTCATAGGCCAGATTGCGATAGTAATATTATAGGTCTATGACATTGGCCACAACCAGGACCAAATAGATTTTTTTTTTCTTGTTTTGTTGGTTTTTTTGTTTGTTTGTTTGTTTGTTTGTTTAATTTTCAGGTAGCTATGTGCTCTATTCCTGGACTGCCTAAAAATTCAGTCTAACTTTCCTTCTTTAGTTTGTAGTTAGCCCTGTTTGTGTGATGGTCATCAACACCAACACAGTGTTTTCTTCTTCCATAGCATGGATGATTTCATTCAGATTCAGTATGTCACAATTTCTGGTACAATTCTCATTGACTAACTCATAAACAGTACTAATATTACCTTTTCCTAATAAGGGCAGGAATTTATATGTTGTTGACATGGAATATTCTTTAGTTTATTTTTAAAAATACTCTTTCACCAGCCAAAGGAAGCTCTTTCCAGCATATACTTTGCACCTAGTGTCGCCTATATATCTTTCTTCAACAAAATTTCTGCTGTGCCTTGGAGTCATGATCTTAACTTAAAACTAGACATCACAAAATACATTTCTGTTATTTACTGACAGTAATTTCAGGTGTTTCATAAAGCTATTCATTTTTGGATGTGGCTGATGTAACTTGCTGGTGTTTCAAACCTAACTATGTAATAGCTTGATAATCACAGAATCACAGAATCACAGAATCTTAGTGGTTGGAAGGGACCTTTGAGATCATCGAGTCCAACCACATTAA